>OX578135.1:41077912-41768234 GCA_951213105.1 Amaurobius ferox
ACAACACACATACGCACAGACATCAGCTCATAAACGTTTGATTCGAGCTCAGGGATGATTGAAACGTGCTCTTCCGTCGAAAACTCGAATTTGAATTTTCGACCCCGTCACAATACTTTTCGTATATGTTATACCACGTATATAAGGAAAGTAAAATGCAAGACTCATTTAAGCATTAGTCCTCTTTCACTGCTTTATCTTTTTTCATGTCACCAAAATAATACCCGCAACAAAACAACTCTCAACTTGAATAACAATTTTACCATAATAGTCTACTTGGAGCTCTCTGGCTGCACCTTCTCCATTGTAAGTGGCCACAAGAGACTCTCAAAGCTCAGGGCTAAGCGTAAATCTAACAAGTGTATATATAGGTCGGATAAATAATATTTCTATAGAACATTTCCCAAACTGTGGTAAAATACAATAAATCCACCTATACGTTATACTACGTATATACGAAAATATAAGGTTCATTTAAGCATTAGTCCTTCTATTTCACTGCTTTATCTTATCCGCATCACCAAAATACGAGTAATACCCGGACGTAGACGGAACAGTTTTACCATATTAGTCTGCTTTGGGCCCTTCGGCTGCACCTTCATTATTATAAAAGGCCACAAGAGACACTCTAAGCTTAGGGCTAGGAGTAAATCTAACAACTGCATAGTTCGAATAAATAATATTTTTATACAATATTTCCCAAACTGTGGTAAAATATAAGAAATCGATGTACGCGGTCAAAAATATATTAACTTCAAATTTTTAGAAACCGAAATAATTCTTTTTGGCCTAAGAAATTTATAAATGAAATTCTGACCAAAAGGGACCATGCACACCAAACGGGACGTTTTAAATGTTCTGGAAATTGTAAATTAAACATTTTTACTCAAGTTCCTTCCAAAATTTTTCACCTTTCCTGTATGATTTTATATAAAGGAACTCGTGGGGCAGGTATAGGCCGTGGAGGCCAAAGTTTGGAGAGCGACGAATAAGAAAAAAATTAATACTAATAAAACGAAATATATGAAAACATTTCTTGTAACATTTTAGTAATTTGAATCTAACGTTAAAATTTTGCAATACCAAGGGCTGCAAAATTTTAGAGAAGAACTGGTTTTAAGGTATGTATGGTAACCAGATTGAAAATTTAATATAATTAATAATTTAAGCTTCTGGCATGCTTCTTAAATTATATATACTGACAGTTATTTTACTTTGTATAATTGGGAAGAATCAAATAATGCATTTTAAATGGATAACGCAAGACATAACATTAATGTATGGGGGTACAAGGGATACAAGTTTTAATACAAAATTGTATCCCAAAACTGCTCCCAATATTAGTGACTTCTGTACTAAATAGCTTCTGCCTTTGATCTCAGAATAGACCACAATACCCCATACATTTACTTTATGTGCTGCGTTGTCCATTCAAAATGTATTTTTGATTCTCACCAATTATACAAAGTAAAACAATAATCAGTATATACAGGGTGTCCCAAAAACATTGACCTCGGCTTTTATTCCTTAAATACTGATCTTAGACATATATAATAAATTATAAAGTTGCGTAAAAAAAAGTACAGAATTTTATGAAATCGATTAAAATTTTCAAGAGATTTAAATTTTAAGAAATACAAAATTTAAATTTTTATGCGGCCCCCGTACAAAACCATTTCCAATGAGTAAAATGTGCCCCATACACTAATAAGGTGATGTACAAAATTTCAGCAATTTATCATAAAATGTCCCAGAGATATGAAAAGACAAAAATGCTGACGTAAACCACTTTTCGATGCATCGACAGAGATACTCAGAAGGGAAAAATCATGTCGGCAGATCGCGTTTCAGGAGTCATACACAAATTACGAAAGGAAACAATGATTACATAAATAAATAATAATTTTGCTATTTAATGGTGCAAAAGTATCTACACTATGTAGAATTAATAACTTAATAACTTTACACAAAGATTACAAAGCTTGCTCAAAATGTTTTCCCATCCATGCTAAAGATCCATTAAAGATAAGAGGCAGATATTATTTGCCTATGATGCATTTCTGCGTTTCGTCATTTGAAATCTTGCTATAAACATTTACATCTTAATTTGTGATTAATCCCTCACCAACTTTGTTTAAACATATCTCTGGGACTTTTTATGATAAAATGCTGAAATTTTATACATCACCTTAGTAGTGTATGGGTCAGATTTCACACATTGGAAATGTTTTTGTACGGGGGCCGTATCAAAATTTAAATTTTGTATTTCTTCAAATTTAATCCCCTGAAAATTGTTATCGATTTCAGAAATTCTGTACCTTTTTTTACGCAACTTTGTAATTTATTATATATGTCTAAGATCAATATTTAAGGAATAAAAGCCGAGGTAAATATTTTTGGGACACCCTGTCTTCTTAAATAATAAAAGGCAATGTCTGTGTGTGTGTGTGTGTGTCTGTCTGTCTGTCTGTCTGTCTTATACACTATACGTTTCGCGACCGCGCGTCGGAGAGCTACGAAATTTGGCAATCGGAGACCCGGGGGGGAGGGAAGGGGACACGTGAAAACCGATTTTCAAAATTCTAATTATTTTTTTATTTATTTAATGTTTTATGCGATTTCGACCTTTTTTTGCCCTTTTTGCCCTTTTTTCTCCACGATCCAGACGTCGTAGAAAAAAACAACTCACACCATCGGAAAGAGCAGACAATTGCGAGTAAAAATATATCAATTTCAAATCTGAATTTTGATTTCTAATATTTTTTAAAGATTTTAAAACAAAAGTCACTTTTTGCTCAAGAAAACGATTTTTGGTTTTTAAATTCTCGCATCGTGAAAAGTACTCATAATTTCGACTAATAATTTACATTTTCAGAAAGGTCAAACATCTGGCATTCTTACAAGTCCAATCTGGTCAGGAAATATTCCGTATTGCCCACAGGATCGGGATTTTAAAAGTTTCCGAATTTCGATTTCTCGGCGTTCCGTCGGCGTGCCGCTTCATTTCTCCACCGCTGAAGGAAGGAAGGTGGTGGGTGGGGACGTCAAGGTGGAGGTGACGTCACGGTTCTGTATATGCATAGCGATGGGTGGGACAATAAGAAACCGAATTAGTTTTTACTTTCCGTTTCCCGCGCTTCCGATTTTAAATGAAATAAGAGCTTAACATATGCACTGTAGAAATTATTATATTTATATTTTAAATGATGGAACGATATGGATTTTTTAAATGGATATTTTAATTTTATGGATATTTTAAATGATGGAACGATGGATATTTTAATTTTATGGATATTTTAAATGATGGAACGATGGATATTTAAATTTTATGGATATTTTAAATGATGGAACAATGGAATGAGGATGATGGAATTAAGAGCTTAGAGAGCATATGGTCATTTTAAATTGTAAATTAGCGCGCGGGAAGTTAGCGGTAGGCCCGGGTACGATTCCCGCCACTGCCAAAACTGCCGAAGTGTTCACGCGGAATACGATCACGTTAAACATGTGGGCCCGTAAGTCCTTCCGAGAGGTTGGTGGTAGGGGAAGGAGGGTACGGTCCCTGTGGATGCCTCCTTCACAGGGTTCCCGTCTAAATTGGGTGAATATAAAGAAAGTTGCGGAGGGCGAGGCAGCCCAGTGGTTAGCGCTCAGGAATTGCACTCGGTAGGCCCGGGTTCGATTCCCGCCACTTCCAAAACTGCCGCCGTGTTCACGCGGAGTACGATCACGATAAACATGTGGGTCCGGAAGTCCTTCCGAGAGGTTGGTGGTAGGGGAAGGAGGGTACGGTCACTGTGGATGCCTCCCTCACAGGGTTCCCGTCTAAATTGGGTGAATATAAAGAAAGTTGCGGAGGGCGAGGCAGCCCAGTGGTTAGCGCTCAGGAATTGCACTCGGTAGGCCCGGGTTCGATTCCCGCCACTTCCAAAACTGCCGCCGTGTTCACGCGGAGTACGATCACGATAAACATGTGGGTCCGGAAGTCCTTCCGAGAGGTTGGTGGTAGGGGAAGGAGGGTACGGTCCCTGTGGATGCCTCCCTCACAGGGTTCCCGTCTAAATTGGGTGAATATAAAGAAAGTTGCGGAGGGCGAGGCAGCCCAGTGGTTAGCGCTCAGGAATTGCACTCGGTAGGCCCGGGTTCGATTCCCGCCACTTCCAAAACTGCCGCCGTGTTCACGCGGAGTACGATCACGATAAACATGTGGGTCCGGAAGTCCTTCCGAGAGGTTGGTGGTAGGGGAAGGAGGGTACGGTCCCTGTGGATGCCTCTCCCACTGGGTTCCGTTCTAAATTGGGTAAATAAAAATAATGTTATGGAGATAGTCGCTGGGGGCGAAGAAGCCCAGTGGTTAGAGCGCAGGAATTGCACTCAGTAGGCCCGGGTTCGATTCCCAAAATTGCCGCCGTGTTTACGCGGAGTACGATCACGTTAAACATGTGGGTCCGTGAGTCCTTCCGAGAAGTTGGTGGTAGGGGAAGGAGGGTACGGTCTAAATTGGATGAATAAAAAGAAAGTTATGGAGATTGTCGCGTAGGGCAAAGTAGCCCAATGGTTAGCGCGCGGAAATTGCACTCGGTAGGCCCGGGTTCGATTCCCAAAATTGCCGCCGTGTTTACGCGGAGTACGATCACGTTAAACATGTGGGTCTGTAAGTCTTTCCGAGAGGTTGGTGGTAGGGGAAGAAGGGTACGGTCCCTGTGGATGCTTCTCCCACTTGGTTCCGGTCTAAATTGGGTGAATAAAAAGAAAGTTATGAAGAATATCGCGGAGGGTGAAGTACCCCAGTGGTTAGTGCGCGGGATTTGCACTTGGTAGGCCCGGGTTCGATTCCCAAAATTGCCGAATAAAAATAAAGTTATGGAGATTGTCGCGGATGGCACGGTAGCCCAGTGGTTAGCGCGCGGGAATTTCACTCGGTAGGCCCGGGTTCGATTCCCGCCATTGCCAAAACTGCAGCCGTGTTCACGCGGAGTACGATCACGTTAAACGTGTGGGACTGCAAGTCCTTCCGAGATGTTTGTGGTAGGGGAAGGAGGGTACGGTCTCTTTGGATGCCTCCCCCATTGGGTTCCGGTCTAAATTGTGTGGCACTTCCTGGCCTTCCAAGCAGTTACCTTACACCTTTCTGGTAGGTCGCGCCAACGAGTTTGCCACGGTCAGAATTTTCAAGGGTAGCGAACAGGCTGGTCGCCAAAGGCGGCTAGTAAATAATAAAAGGCAATGTCTGTGTGTGTGTGTGTGTGTGTGTCTGTCTGTCTTATACACTATACGTTTCGCGACCGCGCGTCGGAGAGCTACGAAATTTGGCAATCGGAGACCCGGGGGGGAGGGAAGGGGACACATGAAAACCGATTTTTAAAATTTTAATTATTTTTTTATTTATTTAATGTTTTATGCGATTTCGACCGTTTTTTGCCCTTTTTGCCCTTTTTTCTCCACGATCCAGACATCGTAGAAAAAAATAAATGACACCATCGGAAAGAGCAGAGAATTTCGAGTAAAAATATATCAATTTCAAATCTGAATTTCGATTTCTAATATTTTTTAAAGATTTTAAAACAAAACTCACTTTTGGCTCAAAAAATCAATTTTTTGTTTTTAAATTCTCGCATCGTGAAAAGTACTCATAATTTCGACTAATAATTTACATTTTTAGAAAGCTGAAATATCTGGCATTCTTACAAGTCTAATGTGGTCCAGAAATAATGAAAATTGCCTTCAGGATGGCAATTTTAAAGACGCCATGATTTTAAATTTCTCGGCGTTCCGTTCGTTTCTCCCCCGCTGAAGCAGGGAAGGTGGTGGGTGGGGACGTCAAGGTGGAGGTGACGTCACGGTTCTGAATAGAGCTCCTTTGCTCTATATAAATTATTATATTTATATTTTAAATGATGGGACGATCTGGATTTTTTAAATGTATATTTTAACTTTTGGATATTTTAAATGGATATTTTAATTTTATGGATATTTTAAATGATAGAACAATGAAACAATGGAATGAGGATGATGGAATTAAGCATATGGTCATTTTAAATTGCAAATTAGCGCGCGGGAAGTTAGCGGTAGGCCCGGGTTCGATTCCCGCCACTGCCAAAACTGCCGCCGTGTTTACGTGGAATGCGATCACGTTAAATATGTGGGTCCGTAAGTCCTTCCGAGAGGTTGGTGGTAGGGGAAGGAGGATACGGCCCCTGTGGATGCCTCCCCCACTGGGTTCCCGTCTAAATTGGGTGAATATGTAGAAAGTTATGGAGATTGTCGCGGAGGGCGCGGCAGCCCAGTGGTTAGCGCGCGGGAATTGCACTCAGTAGGCCCAGGTTCGATTCCCGCCACTGCCAAAACTTACGCCACGTTCACGCAGAGTACGATCACGTTAAACATGTGGGTTCGTGAGTCCTTCCGAGAGGTTGGTGGTAGGGGAAGGAGGGTACGGTCTAAATTGGGTGAATAAAAAGAAAGTTATGGAGATTGTCGCGGAGGGCGAAGTAGCCCAGTGGTTAGCTCGCGGGAATTGCACGCGGTAGGCCCGGGTTCGATTTCCGCCACTGACATGGAGTACGATCACGTTAAACATATGGGTCCGTATGTTTTTCCGAGAGGTTGGGGGTAGGGGAAGGAGGGTACGTTCCCTGTGGATGCCTCCCCCACTGGGTTCCGGTCTAAATTGGGTGGCACATCCTGGCCGTCCAACCAGTTACCAGGCCCGGGTTCGATTCCCAAAATTGCCGCCGTGTTTACGCGGAGTACGAACACGTTAAACATGTGGGTCCGTGAGTCCTTCCGAGAAGTTGGTGGTAGGGGAAGGAGGGTACGGTCTAAATTGGATGAATAAAAAGAAAGTTATGGAGATTGTCGCGTAGGGCAAAGTAGCCCAATGGTTAGCGCGCGGAAATTGCACTCGGTAGGCCCGGGTTCGATTCCCAAAATTGCCGCCGTGTTTACGCGGAGTACGATCACGTTAAACATGTGGGTCTGTAAGTCCTTCCGAGAGGTTGGTGGTAGGGGAAGAAGGGTACGGTCCCTGTGGATGCTTCTCCCACTTGGTTCCGGTCTAAATTGGGTGAATAAAAAATAAGTTATGAAGAATATCGCGGAGGGTGAAGTACCCCAGTGGTTAGTGCGCGGGATTTGCACTTGGTAGGCCCGGGTTCGATTCCCAAAATTGCCGAATAAAAATAAAGTTATGGAGATTGTCGCGGATGGCACGGTAGCCCAGTGGTTAGCGCGCGGGAATTTCACTCGGTAGGCCCGGGTTCGATTCCCGCCATTGCCAAAACTGCAGCCGTGTTCACGCGGAGTACGATCACGTTAAACGTGTGGGACTGCAAGTCCTTCCGAGAGGTTTGTGGTAGGGGAAGGAGGGTACGGTCTCTTTGGATGCCTCCCCCATTGGGTTCCGGTCTAAATTGTGTGGCACTTCCTGGCCTTCCAAGCAGTTACCTTACACCTTTCTGGTAGGTCGCGCCAACGAGTTTGCCAAGGTCAGAATTTTCAAGGGTAGCGAACAGGCTGGTCGCCAAAGGCGGCTAGTCTTAAATAATAAAAGGCAATGTCTGTGTGTGTGTGTGTCTGTCTGTCTGTCTTATACACTATACGTTTCGCGACCGCGCGTCGGAGAGCTACGAAATTTGGCAATCGGAGACCCGGGGGGGGAGGGAAGGGGACACGTGAAAACCGATTTTTAAAATTTTAATTATTTTTTTATTTATTTAATGTTTTATGCGATTTCGACCGTTTTTTGCCCTTTTTGCCCTTTTTTCTCCACGATCCAGACATCGTAGAAAAAAATAAATGACACCATCGGAAAGAGCAGAGAATTTCGAGTAAAAATATATCAATTTCAAATCTGAATTTCGATTTCTAATATTTTTTAAAGATTTTAAAACAAAAGTCACTTTTTGCTCAAGAAAACGATTTTTGGTTTTTAAATTCTCGCATCGTGAAAAGTACTCATAATTTCGACTAATAATTTACATTTTCAGAAAGGTCAAACGTCTGGCATTCTTACGAGTCCAATCTGGTCCAGAAATAATGAAAATTGCCTTCAGGATGGCAATTTTAAAGACGCCATGATTTTAAATTTGTCGGCTACCGGCTCAGTTTCTCAACGGCATTTTTCCCCCATCCGCATTAGTTTCTTCCCCGTCTCCATGGAGACCGCGCTTTCGGTTTTAACTGAATTACGAGCATAAGTGTTGTATACATCGGGCGAAATTATTATATTTATATGATATTTTAAATGGATATTTTTAAATGGATATTTTAAATAATTTAAATGATTGAATTATGGTGGTTTGAATTGTGGTGATGTATTTGAAATTATTATATTTATGGATTGGTGGAACGATATGGTTGATTTTTTTATTTTAAATGGATATTTTAATTTATGGATATTTTAATTTATAGATATTTTAAATGGATATTTTAATTTTATGGCTATTTTAAATGATGGAACGATGGAACGAGGATGGTGGAATTAAGAGCCTAGCATATGGTCGTTATAAATTTAAATTAGCGCGCGAGAATTGCACTCGGTAGGCCTGCGTTCGATTCCCGCCACTGATGCGGAGTACGATCACCTTAAACATATGGGTCGATAATTCCTTCCGAGAGGTTGGTGGCAGGGAAAGGAGGGTACGGTCTCTGTGGATGCCTCCCCCACTGGGTCCTGGTCCAAATTGGGTGAATAAAAAGAAAGTTATGGAGATTGTCGCGGAGGGCGCGGTAGCCCAGTGGTTAGCGTGCGGGAATTTCACTCGGTAGGCCCGGGTTCGATTCCCTCCACTGACAAAACTGCTGCCGTGTTCACGCGGAGTACGATCACGTTAAACATGTGGGTCCGTAAGTCCTTCCGAGAGGTTGGTGGTAGAGGAAGGAGGGTACGCACCCTATGGATGACTTTCCCACTGGGTTCCGGTCTAAATTGGGTGAATAAAAAGAAGGTTATGGAGATTGTCGCGGAGGGCGCGGTAGCCCAGTGGTTGGCGCGCGGGAATTGCACTCGGTAGGCTAGGGTTCGATTGCCGCCACTGCCAAAACTGCTGCCATTTTCACGCGGAGTACGATCACGTTAAACATGTGGATCCGTAAGTCCTTCCGAGAGGTTGTTGGTAGAGGAAGGAGGATACGGACCCTGTGGATGCCTCCCCTACTGGGTTCCGGTCTAAATTGGGTGAATAAAAAGAAGGTTATGGAGATTGTCGCGGAGGGCGCGGTAGCCCAGTGGTTAGCGCGCGGGATTTGCACTAGGTAGGTCCGGGTTCGATTCCCGCCACTGCCAAAACTGCCGCCGTGTTCAGGCGGAGTACGATCACGTTAAACATGCGGGACCGTAAGTCCTTCCGAGAGGTTGGTGGTAGGGGAAGGAGGGTACGGTCCCTGTGGATGCCTCCCCCACTGAGTTCCTGTCTAAATTGGGTGGCACTTCCTGGTAGGTCGTTTCTTCTGGTAGGTCGCGCCAGCGAGTGTGCCACGGTTAGAATTTGCTTGGGTTCCGGTCTAAATTGTGTGGCACTTCCTGGCCTTCCAAGCAGTTACCTTACACCTTTCTGGTAGGTCGCGCCAACGAGTTTGCCACGGTCAGAATTTTCAAGGGTAGCGAACAGGCTGGTCGCCAAAGGCGGCTAGTATATAATATAAGTATTTTAAATAATATTATAGGCAAAAATGCTGATCGCGTTGTAAGAAACAAGTTAACGTTTTCTTAAAATACCAAAACTAGAAAAGTCCAGATATGAAATTTTATACATTTATGTTTAATTAGAGTGTTAAAATGGAACCTCTTATAAATCGTCACACTATAAAATGGGCCGGCCGTCCATCTTGTTGCTCAAGTCCTCGGATGAGTCGGACGGTCTGGATCTTCAACACTATTAAATGACAATATGTACGTCCTCATACAATAAGTATTTTCACCACTCATTATGAACGAAAGCAGTGATAAGCTAAGATGACAATGACAAGAAATATGTAATGTAATCTAATTACCGCTTTAAAAGCGCAGTATCAGTATGTCAGAGTACCAAATCCAACCCCGAGAACTGAAAAAACTTGTGTATACTCATTCGACCATGCTGAAACCAAATCTGAAATTCATTTTTCAAATTACCCTGTGAATCCATGGAAATATCTTTTCAAAGTTTTGCATTTTTTTGTAATTTTTTGTGCGTATATCTTAGGCCGAAGGCATTGCCGCATCATATTGCAATTGCATGGTCTTGAGGCTTTAAAGCCTGGAGAAATGGAAGGAAAACTGTATTCAGCTCATGGAGTTAGAGAAGAGATTCAGCTCCATGATTCAGCTGAATAGAAAAGTTAATATTGAGACATAATCCCGATTTAAAAATTCAGAATATGAACATTTGAACCATGATGTTAGAGAAACATATTCAAATTCGAGTTTTGAACAATGTAATTAATGCAAACTTTGTTTATAGACATATTGGTTTAGCTGAATTATATTATCCATATATTTAGAGAGAGTTAGTCCCTTTCTTCAAGGGTAAAATGAAAACTTAAGATAAAATGATATAAGGTATTAAACTTAATAAATTGATTTGTTATAGAGTCTAATGGAGGTCTAATGGAGCGTACATTAGGGGTTGGTATAGTATTAATGTATTGATAGGGATTCGCATAAGAATTAGTAATATTTAATAGGACGAGTATATGGCTGAGAGTATTTGTGGATATTAGGACCGAATAGAAAGGTCGGCGGGAGTTGATGTCCGCCTGTTCCATATTTCCCATGCATGGCCGTGGTGTACTTGGAATGGGAGTAGCGTATGAAACGTTGCTGGTCTTTATAATACAAGCTGAACTGACTGACTGAATGGGTGAGTAAGAGGATGGTGTATCAGAATGATCTGGTGGTAGTGGAAGTATTATCGAATACTTCCACTATCACCAAAAGCTGGTCTCATTCAATCCGTCTGAGCTTCAATATCCAGGGCAGAAAATGAAATTTTAAAAATTCGAATTTGAAGTGATGGTGTTAAGAAATAATCAAAAATTCAAAACTGATATGCTTGATTATCGAGCATTTCCACTCTAGCTAAAATCTTGGTTTAGGTCTCATTCAATCCGTCTTTTCTTCCAGGTCAACAAAAGTAAAACTAATATTTCGAAAATTCGAATTACGGGTGACGATACAAATGAATGATTAAAAAATTCAAAACCACCTTCCACAATGATCTAGAACTTTCTTTCACTCGAACCAGAATCTCGATTTTGGCCTCGTTCCATTCTCCTCGGGTTCCAGATTGACGACAAAATCAAACATTTTGAAATATTCGAATTAGGGGTGAAAATACAAAGGAATTTTCAAAAAATTTAAACCACTTTGCCTTTCAGAAACAATAAATAAACAATTTATTATCCTTTCATTGACAGCAATTAAAACTGTGGTTGTCAAGAACTTTTAATTAAACCCGTAAGTGTCACATTTAACAATACATAATTTAAGGATGTAGGTGTCAAATTTACAAAAAATAGTTTAAGTGTGTAGGTGTCACATTTACAATACATAATTTATGTGTGCAGGTGTCATATTTACAATACATAATTTAAGTGTGCAGATGTCACATTTACATTACATAATTTAAGTGTGTAGGTGTCACATTTACAATACATAATTTAAGTGTGCAGGTGTCACATTTACAATACATAATATAAGTGTGCAGGTGTCACATTTGCAATACATAATTTAAGTGTGTAGGTGTCACTTTTACAATACATAATTTAAGTGTGTAGGTGTCACATTCACAATACATAATTTAAGTGTATAGGTATCACATTTACAATACATAATTTAAGTGTGCAGGTGTCACATTTACAATACATAATTTAAGTGTGCAGGTGTCATATTTACAATACATAATTTAAGTGTGCAGGTGTCACATTTACATTACATAATTTAAGTGTGTGGGTGTCACATTTACAATACATAATTTAAGTGTGCAGGTGTCACATTTACAATACATAATATAAGTGTGCAGGTGTCACATTTACAATACATAATTTAAGTGTGCAGGTGTCATATTTACAATACATAATTTAAGTGTGCAGGTGTCACATTCACAATACATAATTTAAGTGTGTAGGTATCACATTTACAATACATAATTTAAGTGTGCAGGTGTCACATTTACAATACATAATTTAAGTGTGTAGGTATCACATTTACAATACAAAATTTAAGTGTGTAGGTGTCAAGTAAGTATCGCATTTAATGAACACTAGCCATTGAGAACGTGCGAATAGCTAGTATAACATACTGATATAATTTACTGATATAATTTATTGCTTCTTTAAATTTTTATCAATTTGTATTGATTTTTAAAAATTAGCATATGATCAAAACTAACGACTTAAAATTAATTTTATATTTTCTGTTTCCAGCATGTTATAATTTTATTTAATAAATGTTGCTATAACTGTTGTACAACTACATACAATATGATTTATAATCAATTTCTCTAAAATTAATTTAATGCAGGAGTGAATAATGATTCAATTTATTAATGCAGCTGATGGGATTTTCCAAATTGGATAAATGAGCGAAGAGGATTTACGTAGACGTAACTTACTCCGTTTCAGTTGGTATGGGCTGGAATAAGATAGATATAGATTTACCAATAAATATTAATGCCAGAAAAAGCTGAAAGGTTATCGAATTTTGGTAAATAAATTAATCAAGTAAGTGAAACATACATTGTGTTTTAAAATACAATAAATTTTTTAACCCTTAACTAGCCACATCAATGAACTAGTCGTACCCCATTTTCCTCAAATAACTAGCCGTACTTTTTACTTCAAATAACTTGTCACCTTCTATTTCGGTAAGTATCTAAAGTACCTCTGTACTTTAGGTCCGGCTCGATATTTTTGAAATAATACCGCAAGGCGATTTCTTTTTCTGTTTCGAATTAGTTTAAAAGTTAAGAATTTTTAAAGCTGAAAATAGCTTATTTTGAGTCATTTCGTCAAATTTATTTATCCATTGCAGAGGGCAGATTATATTCTTTAGTCTCGCTCTAGACGGCTAAACGAAGACTTTCTGTCCCAACATGGACTGTCATGAATATTGCGATTTTCTAAATTCGCGAATTTAAAAGATTAATTTTTAATTTTTGGGACAGAATTATTTCAATATTTTAAGTGTGTTCTGAAAATTTACCTTCAATAGGATGAAAACTTGCTAAGATTGCAATAATTAATTTTGCAAATTTTACTTTCGGTATAAAGAAACTTTTTCTTCCTTTCTTGTGACTTCAAAGAATTGCAGCGCACTTATTTAGCACGTATCAAAAAAGCTTATTTAAGGCATATCAAAAGCGTATCTATATTATTAAGGTATAGGGCGCTTATGTAAAACCTGGCCAATGCCGGGTATATTTTCTATTTTTCTTTTTTATAATTTTTTGGTCCTGAATCAAACACATGCTCGAGTCAAAAACATGCCAAAAAATGTCATCTTCGGATAAACTATTCAATTCGATTCAGATTAATTACTCCATTAATTAATTATTCCATTCTTCAGATTAATTACTCCATTAAAAATAAATATGTATTGCAGAGGAAAATATGTATTGCCATATGTACGTATCTTCCATTTATATTCCCTCTATTAAACTGTTTTATCTTATTCAAGTCACCAAAATAATACCCGTAGCAACATAGTTTGGAACTTACGTAACAGTTTTACCATAATAATCTACTAAAAGTCCTGCGGCTACTCCTTTCAAATCGTAAGTGGCCACATGAGACAGTCGAATTTCAGGGCAAGAAGAAAGCCCTTGGCAACTAAATAGTTTGAATAAATACACTTTCTATAGAGAATTCGAAGAATGTCCCCCGAAATGCAACCCCATTCATTGGGAAATTTATAGTCCCGGCACACGCCGAAATTTCTTAAATTGTCGTTACTTCCACTTCATTCTCAATATCTCAAAGGAAAAAAATTCTCAGAAGTATAACAAAGGCGAATATGCTCCTTGTCATGCAATAATGTATATTCTTCATATTAGTTTGTTTCAAATATCCAAATTTGTCGCATCAATAAAAATACTTAATCAAATTTTTTCTTTCTTGCAACCTTTTATTTCACTTGATCTGTTATTCGGCAGTGTGATTCAAATCACATATATAAATATATTAATATAATATATTAATATAAATGGCTATTAGTGAACGTTAGGCGTCAGCATACAAAACTATTACCCAAAGTATCTTATTCCATAAATAAAGTGAACTAGATTCACGAGAATGGCGTAAAAAAAAATATTGCATAATACTGCATATGAAAAGTGAACATATTTCACAATAATTAATATTTTTTTTAATTTGTGATTTCTTTAATAATTGTATTTGAAAAACGTGCAATATTTCAAAGGGAGTTCATGCCAGCGTTCTGAAGTTTGTGTCATTTGCTTTTGTGTTCACTTACATAACATTATTAAGCGTTGTAAAAATTTTTTTTTAAATTTCATTCGAAAATGCGGAAACATTAGATTGCATTTAAAGTCAATGGATTTTCAGTATTCACCGATTGTAACATTTATACCAAAGTACGCTTAAAACGCTCATTTCTTTCGTGAGATATCGCATCTACAATTTCACACACATACGCACAGACATCAGATTAATCATTAATTACGCACAGACATCAGATACATTAATTAATTATTCCATTCTTCAGATTAATTACTCCATTTAAAAATAAAACAAAAAATAACTAACTGTTTATGAGCAAATTCACATTTATTAATACAATAAATAAGACAATGCAGGTGAGCACAACAGACAGAAAAACACAACATAAACATAGAACACAAATATTTGTTATAATGCGGACTAGGGACTACCAAGTCCATTCGGGTCGCTACAATAAACTATAATAAAGAGAGATGCAATACAAATTAATAAAACTATATTTAAAATAATTTCCTAGAATAATGACAAAATACTTCCGTATCCGTATATAAATATATATAAACTTTCAGATTATACTTCAAACTATTACGTGACTTTACAGACTTCAGCTCATGGAGTAAAACATTAATATTTTTAGGGTTTAAGCATAAGAAGTTCTTATGCAAAATTTCATTCAAAATATCATCATATTTTTTAACATAATTATTTTTATAAATAATTTTGTTAAAATATTTGAAATGAAAATTACCAAATTTCACAAATTAATTAAATTTTAATTTGTTCAATATACATTATGCCCCAAACAGACAGACAAATATTTTTTAAATGTTTGATATGTATTAGACAAAACGTATAATTCGAATTTACTCAAAACGTATAAATTCTTCTAATTTGGAGGGTCAGATTTTTAACCTCGCCACAATACTTTTATTATTTCACAAATGCTACGTATTGCAGGAAAAGTAACAAATACTCATTATTTAGATAAAGATAATAAGCCCTTCGCTGCACTGTATATATAAATAATAAAATAGCGCATTAAGAAAACAAATTAGTTCTAGCGCTTCTAATAGAAAATGCTTCATAATATTTCAGAGAAAAATGGCTTTAGTTGTAAACATAAATAAATAATGTTCGAATTAGACTCTGTTCCAAAAGTGCCATATTTCACTGAGCGGAAGATAAAAGTTACCACAATTAAGCTATTTAAAACACGTT
This sequence comes from Amaurobius ferox, assembly GCA_951213105.1. NCBI lineage: Eukaryota > Metazoa > Arthropoda > Arachnida > Araneae > Amaurobiidae > Amaurobius > Amaurobius ferox. The sequence goes on from OX578135.1 coordinate 41,093,570, forward strand.
ATTGTGCTGACACTTGGGACAAATAATATTACCTCATTTTATTTCCATATTTTTGCAAAATTTATCAAATGCTTTTCTCGTATTAATGCGTGTATGAAGAATGAATTACTTATGAATTATTAAGTATTAGCGCACAGGGGTCGAATTCAGGTCACTATCTTTCTCTAAAAGTTTTTGAATTAATATGTCTAAAAATAATTCTGAGGAATTCTAAAAATAATACTTATTAAGAATGAATTATTGTGAATTATCAAGAATTAACGCCTGCGGTCCGCCCTTTCTTCCAGGCCTATTCGGTCTGACCTATTATGCTGTGCTTCCAAGCAAAGATACAGGGGTCAAATTCCGGTCTCTTTCTTTCTCTAAAAGTTGTTGAATTAATATGTCTAAAAATAATTCTGAGGAATTCTAAAAATAATTCTTATTAAAAATGACTTATTGTGAATTATCAAGTATTAGCAATTTGAGTCCGACCTTTCTTCCAGGCCTATCGTTAGATCTGAACCATCATGCTGTACTTCCAAGCAAAGATACACTGATCAAATTCCGGTCTCTTTCTTCCTCTAAAAGTTGTTTAATTAATATGTCTAAAAATAATTCTGAGGAATTCCAAAAATAAATTTTATTAAGAATGACTTATTGTGAATTATCAAGTATCAGTGATTTGAGTCGGACCTTTCTTCCAGTCCTATCTTTCTGACTGACCCATTATACTGTGCTTCCAAGAAAAGATACAGGGATCAAATTTCCGTCACTATCTTTCTCTATAAGTTTTTGAATAAATATGTCTAAAATGTCTAAAAATAATTCTGAGGAATTCTAGAAATAAATCTTGATAATTCACAATAATTCATTCTTAATAAATATTAGTGTTTTGAATCGGACCTTTCTTCCAGGCCTATCGTTAGGTCTGACCCATTATGCTGTGCTTCCAAGCAAAGATACAGGGGTCAAATTCTGGTCTCTTTCTTTCTCTAAAAGTTGTTGAAGTAATAAGTCTAAAAATAATTCTGAGAAATTCTAAAAATGAATCTTATTAAGAATGAATTATTGTGAATTATCAAGTATCAGTGATTTGAGTCGGACCTTTCTTCCAGTCCTATCTTTCGGTCTGACCCATTATACTGTGCTTCCAAGAAAAGATACAGGGATCAAATTTCCGTCACTATCTTTCTCTATAAGTTTTTGAATAAATATGTCTAAAATGTCTAAAAATAATTCTGAGGAATTCTAGAAATAAATCTTGATAATTCACAATAATTCATTCTTAATAAATATTAGTGTTTTGAATCGGACCTTTCTTCCAGGCCTATCGTTAGGTCTGACCCATTATGCTGTGCTTCCAAGCAAAGATACAGGGGTCAAATTCTGGTCTCTTTCTTTCTCTAAAAGTTGTTGAAATAATAAGTCTAAAAATAATTCTGAGGAATTCTAAAAATAAATCTTATTAAGAATGAATTATTGTGAATTATTAAGTATTAGCACTTTGGGTCCGACCTTTCTTCCAGGCCAATCGTTCGGTCTGATCCATTATGCTGAGCTTCCAAGCAATTCTAAAAATAAACCTTAAAGTCAATCTAATGAATTATTAAAGCAAGAAAGATCAATCATGCATAAGCATTGATTATGAAACACTTTCCAACTGAAATGCAATTTCCTTTAAAAATTTCTAAAATGTGATATATTCAGTGGTGACATTATCGCAGTACTACAGTAATTTATTATACTTAAATATTTAAAACTGTATAGAAATATAAATCATCTGATTCTCTATGCAACATCAATGAATATTTCATTCATATAACTTGTATTCCAGACTCCAGAGCTAAATAATTTTGTGTGAAAAAAATTCAGCAAATCTTATGTAACTCAACTTACAATCGCTTGAGATATTTGCATTCTGCTTATGTTAAAATTAGGCTTCGTTGAAGAAATAATAAAAGTTTAGGGATCATTTAAAATCACAACTATTGTAATTGCATAGGCACGGAATTTAGATACACAGATAATACACAGATACACAGATAATATATATGTGTGTGTATGTGTGTGTACTCAAAGTATTGGAATCGTGCCGAAGATCGGAACTCGAAATTTCAAAGGATCTACACGTTTTGGGACTTCTAGAATACGAAAAAACTATTTTTAGAAAGACGTCTGCGTGTGCAAGGGTGTATCTGTGTATGTTTCTGTGTGTCTGTGAGGATATTACATCCACTCTAATTGAAAAATTAATGGACCGAATTTCATAAAATTTGGTAGGTATGTTTTTTGTGGGAAATCCTGATGTTCATTAGGTTATAGTGTGATTCGTAATAAAAGAATCTGCCTTCTTTGCGAAATGGCCGGCAGAAATTGCCTTTATCCACTCTAGCTAAAAACTAATGGAACAAATTTAACAAAATTTGGTGTATAATATTTCAATAACCTACAAGTGATTTATATACCGAATTTAACAAAATTTGGTATATAAATCATTTGTAGGTCATTCTAGTACGATTCGGGGAAATGGAACGGGCTATTTTTGCGAAATGGCCCCCAAAAATCGTTAAAAATAAAAATAAAAGACTACGTGTGCTCAATTATATCAATTAAATTCCTATTTTATACGTGACTTTTGACAACAAAAAGAATAAGACTAACCCCATTACTCTAGGACTAGCCCTTCTTGAGATATTCTAGTTTTTTCGCGTTTTCGCTACGCCACCTTTGACAATAAGTCCAGCTATCAAATGAGAACCAAATTTAAGTTTAACGTGCAAATTCAATGTCATTTAAAATACTTATGGCTGTTATTTTGTGCAGATAAACTCAAATTATTACTGAAGAAATCAAGAGAACGGGAATATGAGTCTGCAGGGAAAGACATGTGCTGACCACATCAGAATTTTTAACAATTTTACAACAATGATTTATAGAAGTGAACGGGGATTATTTGCAGGCCATTTTGAAAAAAATGTATAATCTATATTTAAAGATCCACCAAATTTTTGTCGAATAAAATGTTCAACAAATTTAAGCTGTGTACCAAATTTTAACTCTCTAGGACGTAGGAAAGTGCATTAAAAATGCCATCAAATAAGTATATCATGAAGAGTTATATAAAATGTAAAAAAATGAAAAATTGTTATCTACCAAATTTATTTTAAAATGTGAAGCATCTCTCTTATACAAAATGATTAAACTCTTGGAAAGATATTTATTATACAATACATTTCTCTTTTCTTTCTGAAGGATATCCCAAAAGTCAGAATTTCATTAAATTTGTTTTTTTCCCTATATTAAATAATTTTTAATTAAAGAACTACTTAACATATTTTACTGAATTTTTTTTTATATATTTTATGCGATAATGTGAATATTTCCTAAAAATTTCGAAGCAATTCGTGAATTTTAAATTTGCTTAAAAAATGTTTGAAAAATTAGGTCCCATAGGGTTCAATGTATTTCATTTTTTCAATCCGGGTTCAATAAAAAACTGATTGGGTGATATTATTTATTTATATTCCCATAGGTCCCACAGACCGTCTGAAAAACATACTAAAATTTCATTTTGATAAAATCATTTTCACGGCAGTTATACTAACGGACAGACAGACAGACAGACAGAATGAACAAAGTCATAAACACTTTTCAACTATGTTGTAAAGTGTTAAAAATAAAGAAAATATATATTTGTGTCAGCAGGGAAAGTCATGTGCTGCCCACATCAAATTTTTAGTTTTATTACATTCGCAGCAGTCTGATTTGTACAGGGTCATGATTTGTTCAGATCTGTTCAGATTTGGATTTCAGGTTTGTCAGGATTTGTTCAGGTTTGTCTGATTTGTACAGGTCTGATTTGTTCAGTCTGAAAGATACATAGTCAAATTCCGGTCTCTGTCTAAAAGTTGTTGAATTAATATGTCTAAAAATAATTCTAGATCGCACATATTCATATAGTTATCTTCAAATTTATTTTCACATTTATTTTGTTATATTCTTTTACGCAAATGAATTAACGGTAATTTAACTATTTAAATCAAGAAGTGTTTTATCATCGTGTTTTTCAGAGCTTTGGCAGCTGTTCAATAAATTTCCATTTACGTACAAATCAGACTGCTACGAATGTAATAAAATGAAAAATCTGATGTGGGCAGCACATGACTTTCCCTGCAGACACAAATTTATGTTTTCTTTATTTTTTTAATAATTCATTAGATTGACTTTAATTGCACAAAATAAAACTAAATTTGCATTTTTAATTCAATTTTTGCATTCAATTTTGAGAAATCTCAAATATCTTGAGGAAGGTTAGTCCGCAAATAATCCCGACACTGAAGGATTTCGTCCGATGAAAAAGGACCAGATGAACCAATGGCCTAGATTGCAGCTTGGGAGTCTGAAAACAGAACCACCCTACTGAATTTAACCCTATTAATTTGCGGAAGTTGGTTTTAAAGAAAAGGCATGTGGCGCTTCAGTGGATACCTGGACACAATGAAGTTACTGGGAACGAACAAGCTGATTTCCTTGCAAAAAGGGTCCAGTCTAGATGCTCGGCCCTTTCTTATCATTCTATTAAGCTGTATATTAGGCAGACTATGTCTCAAAATAATAAATCGCAGCTACTTCACCGTTTGGCGGTGGAAATTTGAGAATCTCCTCACCATTCCCAACGGCTCACGCCGTGAAGCTGTGGCCCAGCTCCGCCTTTTGACGAGTCACGACTGTTTGGGAGAACATCTCCATCGCATCGGGTTTTTTGACCATCCAAACTGCCCTCTTTGTAATACGGCAGAACCAATGAGTCGTGCCCACCTCCATCGTTGCTCGGCACTTAATGGGGACTCTGAGACGGCATTGTATTGACGTGCTACAGAACTTTTAAGGCAATGACTTCGATCAACATTTGTTGGACTTTTAGTCTTTCTCTGTTAATTGTTGTATTTTTATGTCACTTGTATTTTTGCACTTTTCACCTTGTATTGCCTTGCCATTGGAAAAAAAAAAAAAAAAAGGTTAGTCCTAAAGAATAATGGAGTGTGTTATATTCCTTTTTTCGTAAAAAATTGGGTATAAAACAATAATTTATCTGATACATTTGAGCACATGTAGTCTCTTTATTTTAGATTTTGGTGATTGTTGCGGGGCAGTTCGTAAAAAAAAGCAGGTTGTTCTTCTCCGATTCGTACCAAAATCTAATCGGCACCAGAGTATCCCTCAAGTAACTTATCTACCAAATTTTGTGTAATTTGGTCAATTAGTATTTTAACTAGAGTGGAATCATGAAATTTTTGCGAGCCATTTCGCAAAAAAAGGCGGGTTCTGTTTCTACGAATCGTACAAAAAACTAATCAGCACCAGTGTCATACCCAAGTGACTTACGTATCAAATTTTATGAAATTCGGTCCATTAGTTTTTGAGTTAGACTGGACACATACATTGCACACACAGACAGACACACAGACAGATGCACACATGTACAGACACACACACATACAAACACACACGCATACAGACACGCTAAAAATAGTTTTTTCGTATTCTAGAGGTCTCGAAACGTGTAGATCCGTCGAAAACTCGAGTTGTGATTTTCGGTATGATTCCAATACATTCCCTATACATTACCATGGAAAAGTAAAAATCTGATATGAGCAGCACATAACTTTCTCTGCAGACTCATATTCACTTTCTCTTTATTTCTTCAACAATTCATTTCATTGAGTTTAATTGCAGAAAATAACATCCATAATTATTTAAAATTACACTGAATTTGCACTTTTAATTCAGTTTTCGTTCTCATTTGATAACTGGGTTTATTTTCAAAAGTGGTGTAGCGAAAATGCAAAACAACTGAAATATCTCGAGAACGGTTAGTCGTAGTGTAATGAAGTTGATCTTATTATTTTGATCGTTAAAAATTACGTATGAAACAAGCATTTAATTGATATATTTGAACATATATAGTTTTTTACTTTAGGTTTCGACGAGTTTTGAAGGCCAGTTCCCAAAAACAGCGGGTTATTTTATTCCGAATCATACGAAAAATTAACCAGCACCAGGGTCACACTCAAATGACTTACCTATCAAATTTTATGAAATTCGGTCCATTAATTTTTGAGTAAGAGTGGATACATACATTGCACAGACAAACAGACACACAAACAGACACACACAGAGGCACACAGAGAGACACATACACAGACACACACACAGACGTCACGCTAAAAATAGTTTTTTCGTATTCTAGAGATCTTGAAGCGTGTAGATCTGTCGAAAACTCGAGTTGCGATTTTCGACATAATTCCAGTACTTTCCCTATACATTACCATGTATTGCAGGGAAAGTAAAAAATCTGATGTGGGCAACACTTGCCTTTGACACTTGCCAACACTTGCCTTTGCCACTTAAGTGATGCAATAAATTTACTTCTTTTAGAGTAAAAAAATAATGCTTAAGGTCCGTGGTACTGTGTTTTTAACGTTGAATTGTACATTTGGTGATTTTCCAGATGACAACATGTAATACTATTTCAAAGTACCTTATTAACTTATATTTCACACAACTCGAAATTAACAATTATCAGAGTTGATAGCATCCTCAATAAACTATATAGGCCATATATTAATATATTTTAATAATTAATTCATCAACTGGGAGTCATTTTCATTAATTTAGAGTCATTTTTGCAATTTTGACGAAATTTTCGTCAATTTCCAGCGAAATTTCGCCAAGTTGGCGATACTTTGCTAGATTATGAGCCAAGTTTGCCAAATACATCACCAAGTGTCACAGACAACCAACAGAGAAAAGAGAATTTCTTATATACTAGAATGTATGCGCGTCATATGATGGAAATCAGAATTTTCAAAACATTACTTTTCATTTGGTGTCGTTTTTATCAATTTCGCGACATTTTTGTCTATTTGACAACATTTAAATAAGTTGCCAAGTTGGCGACGTCCCGCTAAATTTCTCGCCAAGCGTTACGGACGTACGGTCAGAGAAATGGGTTATGGTCTATTCTTATGTTCTTTCCAAGATATTGAACGTTCATCAACTAGTCGTCATTTCATTGAATCAGCGTCGGTTTCATCAATTTGGCGAACATTTATCAATTTGGTGAAAAGTCGCCAACTTAGCGGCATTTCGACAAATTCGTCACCAAAATCTTGCTGAGCGTTGACGGAGAAAGAAATTATTCTTATAGCAGATAAATAACTATTGGAGTCCAACTACAAAAGTATTACACAAAGTATCTTTTCCCATGAATGGAACAAGCTAAATCCACTAGAATGATGTCACTAAATTTATCGCATGATATTACATATGAAAAGTGAACATATTTCACAATAGTTAATATTTTTTTTTATTTTATGTGATTTTTTGATAAATTTATTTGTAAAATGTGCAATATCTCAGGAACGGTTCTTGCTATCGTTCTAAAATTTATGTCAATCGTTTTCTAATGAAAACATACATAAGAAATGACTATTTGCGTAACTTTATGAAAAATTTTAATTTTTTTCAAAATTTCACTCGAAAATTTAATGGGGTTCTGAATATTCGATTGAGTTTAAAAACAATAGGGTTTCAGTATTCCCAGATTGTAATTTTTGTTTCAAATTTCGTTCCAAACGCTCCATTTGTTCGTCAGATATCGTTACCAAAGGCTCACACGCACACTCTCACACACTCATACAGAGACATCACCTCAAAAACGTCTGATTCGTGATCCGGAATGCTTGAAACGTGCTCTCCCGTCAAAAACTCGAATTCGAATTTTCGACCCCATCACAATGCTTTCCTTATACATTATGCTATGTATATAAGGAAAGTAAAAACTTCGTTAAAAGCAACATCCAATATAAGATATTAGTATCGACCGGTTGGATTCCTTCCTCCAATGTGTTTTACATATTTTTCTCCACCGTTGACAACCCTATTCTTTGCTTAATTCACATTTGATTCTCTAACATCAGTTTCCGAACTTGTTTTATATGAGTGAAAATTGCGCTTATTGTTTGTCCTAACGAAAACTGTTTTTTGCTTTCGAAACCAGTCAACACAGTATATACATAGTATAATGTATAAGGAAAGTATTGTGACGGAGTCGAAAATTCGAATTCGAGTTTTCAACTAGAGAGCACGTTTCAAGCATCCCTGAACACGAATCAAACGTTTTTGAAGTGGTGTGTATGTGTGTGTGTGTGTGTGTGTGTGTCAGTGAGTCTGTGGAGAAGCTATCTCATAAACTAATAGAGCGATTCGAACGAAATTTGTTACGAAAATTACAATCCGTGAATACTGGAAGCCTATTGTTTTTAAACACAATCGAATATTCAGAATCACCTTAAATTTTCGAGTGAAATTTTGAAAAAATCATGAAAAAATTTAAACTTTTAATAAAGTTGCACAAATAGCCATTTCTTATGTAATTTTTCTTTAGAAAACGATTGACATAAATTTTAGAACGCTAATTGCACATTTTTAAATAAATTTATCAAAAAGTCAAATAAAAAAATATTAAATATTGTGAAATATGTTCACTTTTTTACTTTTCATATGTAATATCATGCGATAAATTGGGTGACATCATTCTCGTGGATCTAGCTCGTTTGATTCATGAGAAAAGATAGTTTGGATAATACTTTTGTATTCGAACGCCAATAGTCATTTCATTCTGCTATAAGAATAACTTATTTCTCCGTCCATAACACTTGACAAGATTTTAGCGACGAATTTGGCAGAATGACGCCAACTTGGCGACATTTTTAAATGTTGCCAAATTAACGAAAATGCCGTCAGATTGATGAAAATGAACAACTTATTGACGAAATTTCAATATCTTGGAAAGAATATAAGTATCTACCGTAAGAATTACTTATTTCTCCGCGCCGTCCGTAGCGTTTAACAAAATTTTGGTGATGAATTCGTCAGAATATCTCCAAGTCGCTGACTTTTTAAAAGTTGCCAAATTGACGAAAATGTCTCTCAATTGATAAAAAATCGCCAAAATGATGAAACCGACGCTACATCAATGAAATGACGACTAATTCATGAAAGTTCATCATCTTGGAAAGAACATAAGAGTAAACTATAAGAATAACCCATTTCTCCGTCCGTCCGTAACGTTTGGCAAGAAATTTAACGGGACGTCGCCAACATGGCGACTATTTTAAATATTGCCAAAGTGGCAAAAATGTCCCAAATTGATAAAAGTGACGTCAAACGGGAAGTAACGTTTCTCAAATTCTTATTTCCATCCTATGACGGGCACACCTTCTAGTATATATATATAAGAAATGCTCTTCGTAACATTTGGTGATGCATATTGGCGAAGTTGTCGAATAATCTAGCAAAATATCGCCAACTTAGCAATATTTCGCCCCAGATTGACGAAAATTTCGCAAAAATTGCAAAAATGATGCTAAATTAATAAAAATGACGCCTAATGGATGAATTATTTATTAAAATATTTTAATATATGGACTTTGTCTCTTATTGAGGATTGCATCAATATTTATAATTGTTTATTCAGTGTGGCGTGAAATATAAGTCAATTGGATACTTTGAAATAGTTTTACATGTTGTCATCCGGAAAATCGCCAAATGTACAATTCAACGTTAAAAACACAGTGCCGTGGATCTTTATACATTATTTTTTAACTGTAAAAGTAGTAAATTCACTGCATTATACAAGGTATAATCAACTTGTATAAGGAAAGTCATGTGCTGCCCACATCAGATTTTTTTATGTTGGATATAGCTGTAGTCGAAGAATTTTTAGTTTTCAATTTTCGTTTATTTCAGCTCCTATTTACATTCTAGAAATACATTTTATTCCGATAATGTATGTGAACCATTAATTTAATACTAAGCAACAACAAATAAAAATAAGAACTAAATTTCAGTAAGAACTAAAATTGGATATACATATTTCATATCCGAAATTATTTGTGATTTAGATATGCAATTTCACCATTTTTTTCACTTTCTATAACCAATCTTACTATATAAACAGATCATAAACCAGAAAATTCAGTGATTCTTAATGCACTTGGACTCAATTTACAAGACCGAAAATACACATGGAACAGCATCTCACTGTTACAAATTACTTGATCTTAATGTATTTCTTCGAAGATAGCATATTTCAACAACAATATCGTATTACCTCTTAAGAACTCACTTTATTAATATTTTTATATAAATGCCAAGTCACAAATACTTCCGAATATAATTTGCAGAAATATTCGGTAATAGATATTGCATTCTCCATCTAATTCAGCCGGAATTACATATAGAAAGTGAAACTGAGGAATAAGATAGAAATCATATACTTTTATGTTCATTTTCGCCAAAAATTATACACCATTGATTGTATAAAGCTTTAAAATATGAAATTTAATATTTTTACTTTTCCTATATATTGTATGTATACGTATAAGGAAAATATTGTGAAGGGGTCGAAAATTCGAGTTTCTGACGGACGAGCAGGTTTCAAGCATCCCTGAACTCAAATCGAACGTTTACTCGATAATTATTAGTGCCTGATAAATAATAATTCATTTTGAGATTCGGAAGAGAAATGTTTCACTGCATGCTATAAGCCAAGAGATTATGTTAAGAAAATGGTGATTTCTGTCCAGTGACGAGACTATACAGGGTCATTCAAAACGGAGGAGCAAAATTTTAAAGGGTGATAGAACACACCTAAACAAGCATTTTCCATCATGCAATGCATGGTCGTAAAACACGCGGTTTAGCACTAGAGGGCGCTGTCCAGCCAACGCATTGAGAGCGTGTTGTCGCGCTCGTCGTTAGTTCTACCGTGGATTTCAGAAGGGATGGATTGTTTTACGAATCAGGAGAAGGCTGGATTTCATGTACGGAGCTGCGGAAGGGAATGCAAGGAAAGCCCAAATCCGTATGTTGTTCCAACACTAAGGAGCGCCACCCCATACGGATTTGGGCTTTCCTCGCATTCCCGTCCGTAGCTTGCACATGAAATGCATATCGGCCTTCTCCTAATTTATGAAACAATCCATTCCTTCTGAAATCCACGGCAGAACTAGCGACGAGCGCGACAACAGGCTCTAATGCATTCGCTAGACAGCGCCCTCTAGTGCCTAACCGCGTGTGTTACGACCATGCATTGTATGATGGAAAATACTTGTTTAGGAGTGTTCTATCACCCTCTAAAATTTTGCTCCACCGTTTTGAATGACCCTGTATAGCCTCGTCACTGGACAGAAATCACCATTTTCTTAACATAATCTCTTGGCATATAGCATGCAGTGAAACATTTCTTTTCCGAATCTCAAAATGAATTATTATTTATCAGGCACTAATAATTATCGATTAAACAATTTTAGGAATGCAGAAGTATATGATCATTACTTTAGTCATTAAGCATATCTTGGGAAAAAAATAAAACGGCTTATTGATTTTGAAGGGCCGCTTCTTTTCTCGTGTGAAAAGAAATTTAACGCCGTATTTAATTATGCACAGAAGAAAAAGACTGCTATTAGTCTGTTTTGTGTTAAATCCGTCGAACGTGATTAAGGGTGGAAGGATTTTTAGGGAGAAAATCAAATTTGTCGTTCCTTAAATGGGGATTTATTGACGTGGAACATCTTAGGGCTCGGGCTACAGAGATAAGCACGAAAAAAATGCAACAGGGATGAAACGGGAGTATATAACGGAAGTGACGTCATATTATTACAAATACCTAACGGAAAACCATAGTTGCAATTTAAAGATCTGGGCCATTTGATCTTGATGACAAATTCAGTGACCTTAGAAGCGAATGTGGCGAAATATCTCCATCATGACCAATTTTAGCGAGTTCTGAAACTTCTTAAATTTTAAAGATTGGCTAAAAACTTTTTTTTATTACTGATGTGAAACATCTTAGAGCACGGTATATGGAATAAATCATGAAGGAAATGTATCAGGCATGAAACGGAAGTATGTAACGGAAGTGACATCGTATCGTCACAAATAACTAAAGGGAAACCATTGCTAAAATTTTTGTGAAATATAGCTTATTTGTGACTTTTGACGAATTCTGGAAACTTCTCGAGTTTTGTTGAATAGTTAAGAACTTCACGAGTTACATGCTTTTCCAGAACTTTCCACAGAGGGTATACAAGCTTGTCATCGTTCAGTAGGGTTATTGACGTGATACTTGTAAAAGCATCTTCCGAACCAAATATAGAATCCAATATGAAGTTTTTCTTTAGATTATATATACCGTTATATATATATAGTTCTGGGTCATTTGATCTTGACGACAAATTCGGTGACTTTAGGGGCGAATATGGCGAAATATCGCTACCATGACCACTTTTTGCGAGTTCTGAAATTTCTTAAATTTTATAGATTGGCTAAAAACTTCACGAACTACGTGTTTTTCTCAGAACTTTCCACAGAGGGTATATATGCTCGTCATCGTTCAGTTGGGTTTAAGTGATACGAGTAAAAGTATCTGCAGAACTCAATACAGAACCCAAAATATGATTTTTCTTATTTATATACCCCTTAAGCTTCCTTTCTTTCTAACCCTGACCGTCCGATCTACCCAAAGGTTAAGATATCTGTTTGGGCAGACGTTTCTGTTTGCCATCTAATTTAGAAAGGAACTCAGTGGGAGTGATACTTACAGGAGCAGTACCCTCTTTCCTCTAAAACCAACCTCTCGGAAGTACTTTCGTGCCCCCAAAGTTAGAGTGCCCATATAGATATGGGAATAGCTTTGGGCAGCTCCAGGAATAGAATTCGGGTCAAATGAAATTTTCTGAAGTTATTTTAACACTATAATAATCACACTATATTATTATCTGAGCAATTAAGAAAATATTAAAAAATTATCCTTGTATTAAATGTAAATAAGAAAAAAAATAATTTTTTTCAAATTGCTACAAAATTTTGCCACTTTTAAAAAAAAATGTAACAACTTGCATTTGTTATTGCAAATGGCGATTTTGGATATCGAGGTCTGGTTGCATCCAAACATTTTAACGTCGATAACTTCATGGTGTGTGGTCCTACTCCGATGAAATAAACTGCATTCTATTAAGCTATCAAAACTGTAAAATTTTAAAAAAATTAAATATCAAATAATTTTCAAAGAGCAAAAGATGTTGAAGCCTTCTCCTAAGTACGTTGATTTACTGCATATTATGATTTCCTAAATACTTTGTTTTCCATCCACACACCTCAGCTTTTCCCATTCGAAACATGCGAAATGTTATACTTCAATCTATAACAAGTGAAAGAGTTACTAAATTTTTATTTATATAATAACTCTGCCACTCGTTACAGATTGATTTTTATTTACTAAACTAAGGGAATCCACCCCCAGCTTGCTACGCTCGCTGAGCCCGCTTCGCGAGCACTTTAGTGCCACCTGGTACGCAGGCGTAATACACCCGTTGAGGCAGGCGTAATATGCCCCTTGGGCTCCGCCCCCTGCTGTATACGCTCGCCAACCCCCATAACTTGCTTTAAAAGTCGGGAGGCTTTGCCTCCGACACGCTGACGTTCACTGAGCTCGCTTCGCGAACATTTTAGTGCCACTTGTTACGCAGGCGTAATGCGCCCAACATTCACCAGCCCTGGTACTCACTTCACGAGCTATTTCAATCCGGCCGGCTCCCATGGCCTCCTGCGTGTCCTTTGCTCACTAACGCTTTCACCCCTTGCTCGCGAGCATCCGTAACTCCCTTAGCGAGTCGGTAGGCTTTGCCTCCGACTCGCTAAGGCTCGCTTCGCGAGAACTTTAGTGCCACCTGCTACGTAGACGTAATATGACCGCTAGGCTGCACCCCCTTCTCGCTATGCTCACTAAGCTCGCTTCGCAAGCACTTTAGTGCCACCTGCTACGCAGGCGTAATACGCAAATTGAGACAGGCGTAATATGCCCGTTGAGCTTCGCCCTGTCTCGCTATGCTCGCCAACGAATACACATAAAGATATCATGTAAGGGGGTACTCAACATCAAAACATTCAATATGTAAAATAATAGTAAAACGTACTTTGCTATAAGATAGAAACTTAAAGTGTTGAAAGGGTAGATCATTATATAGCACAATTTCAGTTTTCTGATATTTGCTACTTTAGGGACGCCGCCCACCAAAATGTTCAATTTGCCGAATATATAAAATCACCCCCCCCCCCCTTAAATTGAAATAGAGGGGTGGAGCAAGTATTAACCAGTATACCACTAGTCAATAATTTAGAAAACAATTACGATAGGAACTGGGAATTTAGCACAAGTGGATAGTTTGATAAAGCTGCAGAAATATTCCATAATTCTAATTACAACAAAATAAGAAACGTTTAAGGGGACTCAGTACCCTTCATTTGGCGAAAAATGACGAAAATACCGATTTTCAAATTTTTTGCTTAAAATATACCTTGACATCCCTAATATATCCTGACAAAATTTCGTGAAGATCCGAGAACTATAAATATATTAAAAAGGCTTTTGACTGCAACTGTGTCCCTTTAAATACCACGCCTACTTCTCTGTTTACGCTCTGTTTACATCGCATCTGCAACTAAATACTCCCTGTTTTACAAAATATTTCTAGCAGGAAGAAGATGAAAGTGCTTAATCGTAATTTTAATTGATAAAGAAACTTTGTTTGCTTTTCCTATCCGCTTTCGTTCGTTAATATCATGCATAAACTGTGGAACTCGAAATGCAAACGAAAGCTTGCACAGTGTGACGTGGGCAAAATGTCCTAAAGAAACATTTGTACATTAAAAACGTGTAAAACTCTGTGTAATGGAAGCTGTGTGTGAATATAATAAAGGTACACTGCGCTGCATAAAAGAAGCACAGAATGCCTTAGGTGTGCCTTTAGGAAAGTGCTCCATGAATCTCGGTGTTGCGCTCGATTTTCGAAAAAAAAATGTTTCGACAAAAACGACGAAGTGCAAAATACCAACTTGCACGTAAACTGGTTAAAAAAGCAATTTTAAAAAGAGACATATTAGTTAAAAAGAAGGAATGTGTAACATACAGTGCAGGGTTTTTAAAAGAAAGTTAAGAAATAATGGTAGTTATGCAGAAATGATATGCATAAGGTTACGAAATATTGTGTGTTTTTATGATATGAATATAATTTCAAATCTTGTATTTCTTTTATAATATAAACAGCATCATATTTATAGTTAAGCTATATCCTAATGAAATGAGTCAAATGTATTTCATGGTGTAAAAATAATAATGACTTTAGTAAAATGAATTTTTATTTATATTTTTTCTCGATTTTCTTTTCAATGTGTGACAACTAAGGTTTCGGCTAATGGTCACTTATATAAAATAAATATAGTTAAATTCAATGAAACAGCTACAGTTTTAAAGGTAAGTATATAATAAATAATTTAAAATAACATTTAAAGTAATTTAAAATGGATTTGGAATAATTTTTCAATCTTAAAACCTTTAAAGTGCTTTTTCTCAGTTCGTGTTTTTTCAGTATATCAATATGTTCAAAATGCTAAAACTTAAATATACATTTCTCAATTGACTTGATTTTTCTTCTGGATGTTCATTAAATGAAAATGTTTCATTGTATGAAACTAAGGATCGGATTTGCAATAAAATCAAAAGTTTTTTTTTTTAAAAATACATGTGTACAAAAAAACTCAATCTTTTGTTGAATTTTTACATATGTATCAACATTTTATTTTTTTTCTCCCGAACTAATTAACTTTTTAAAAATCCGATCCTTAAAGTTATTGAAGACACTTCAGAGAACCTTATAAAAAAAGGGTTGCAAAAAGTTAGAAATTGTAGGAGAAGATAGGTTTTAAAAATTATTTAAATTTTTTTTAAAAAATTAAATTTTTCAAGTTGTATCAGTAGAATTGTCTTTTTTCTTGATAAAATAATTTTCCTTAATAAAATCATTTAATAATATGCGAAAAGAGTATTCTAAAGTGCTGAAACAAAAAAAATTATTCAAGGGGTACCGAGTCCCCTTAAATTCTCACAATTATATAACTATCTATATTACCATTCGAGATATATTTATTATTACAGCGTTGATTTGCAACGGATATTTGTTTAGTATATGTAATTGTCAAGTGCCGGTCAGTCGGTATAGCTTTTTTTTTTTCCCCAATGGCCAGGCACTTGATATTTCATCATTCGCCTATACACCGGCCAGAACCTTGAATCATTTAGCCGTTACATGACGTTACCCCGGCTCACCAGTGGGGGTAGAACACATTGCGCCCAACGACATGACATCCATGCCTGAACCCGCCAGCCGAACGATCGCTAGGAAACGCTTGCCTTGACCGTTCGACCACCGCGTCGGCGTCGGTATAACTATCTATATGTTCGTCTGTCCTCTGGCACGCCTATTTTAGGCACTTCTCGAATAGATAGCGACTTGTAATTAGACACAGGTCGATCATTCAATAAAACCTCCTGGAAAAATGGAATTTTTCAAAAATGTTCATTAGAGGGGTTGCTCCATATCAAAACGTTCGAAAGGTGAAATGCCAGAAAAGCATACATCACGATGACATAGACTTCAAATTTATTTTATGGGTACATAGTTTGAAAGAAAAAAAGTGTGCAATTTCAGTTTTCAAATATTTACTACTTACCACACATATTCGATTTGACGAAAATATTAGAAACGCCTTCTTTTAATTAAGATAGAAATTTGCAATTTAGTATTCGGATCAACTGTTCGATAAGATCCACAGTACAAATAGAATTTTTTTAATTATCATTAAAGTGGGGGGGGGGTGCTCAATACCAAAATGTTCAGAAGGTGAAATGGCAGAAAACATACTTTGCTGTAAGACAGAGATTTTAAATTTGGTGTAAGGGTAGATAGTTCAAAAAAAAAGTATACAATTTCAGTTTTCCATAATTTCCAACTTTAGGGGTACGGCACACCAAAATGTTCGATTTTCCAAATAAACGAAAAACGCCTTCTTTTTAGTGAGATAAAGACTTTCAATTTGGTATACGGGGTCAATGGCTTGATAAAACTTCCGCAAGAAATCAGATTTTTCATAAACGTTTATTTGAGGGTGTGCCCCACACCAAAACGTTCAAAATGCGAAATGAGAAATAGAGACTTGAACTTTGATGCACCGGTCAATCATTCCATAAAACCTTCGGAAAAATCGATTTTTTATATGTTCATTTAAGGCGGTGCTCTACACCAAAACATTCGAAATGTGAAAGGACAGTAAAACATACTTTCCGGTAAGAAAGAGATTCAAAAATTGGTACAACTGTAGATTATTAGATAGAAAAAAAAGTATGCAATTTCAGCTTTCCAATATTTAATACTTTATGAGTGCCACACAGCAAAATGTTCTATTTGCCGAACATATAAAATCTCCCCCTTTAAGTGAGACAGAGATATGGGATTAGATATACAGGTCAATAAGTAATCAAACATTTAAGATAGAAGCTTGAAATTTAGAACAAATGAGATTGCTTAATAAAGTTGATGAGACATTCCATAATTCTAATCATTTAACGACAAAATAAGAACCATTTAGCTTCTCATAATTATTATAACTGTGTATATAACTGAAATAGTTTAATAAAGCTGACTAAACATTCCATAATTCTAACCATTTAACGACAAAATAAGAACCATTTAAATTCTCACACTTATATAACTGTGTATATAACTGTTCTGTGTATATAATTGCTCGTTGATTTTCAACGGGTATTCGGCCAGTACATAAAATGAAATAGCATCCTTAATAATAAAAAGATCTAACTCTCTCATTACTATCTCTTTCACTGAACATGAAAGAAACTGTTCCTTTTCCATGGAACAATATTTGCTGAAAATTTCTCGAACAAACCATTTTTTGTCATCTTAATTAACCTCAACAAAAAATTTACAAATTTACAAAGAGCGTGTAAATGGATGAAGAGAGAAGCTTGGGTTTAGCGTCAGAAAAAGGCATTCCAAATAGAAGAGAAACTTTTTTTTTGTTCCCAATGCATGCGACGTCTGAAAAAGGGTGAACGAACAATTTCAACTGCCTCGATGTCTGTTGAAGCATTATTGTTTTTATCTGGGTTGTGATCAGACTTGGTGAAATTATTTCTATTCCGATGAGTGATTTTGTCGTTTAATAAGCAAAACCGATGAAATGGAAGATAGGACATCTTTTGGGATATATGTAATAAAAGAATATTCTATATGATAATAAATGAAAAGCTTCGGTCTTCAAACACAACAAAAAAAAAGTTGTCACTATTATCAAATTTTAGCTCGGACATCAATTATAATTTTGACTTAATTTAAGCTGGAAATAACAATCGGCTGAAACCAAGGATCGAACCCGGATCTCTTCCATTGCGCCCAAGCAATAGTCCAGCTACACCACTCTACTTGTCTAATAATTTATGCATCCTTCTCTAACGAAACGACGCCTTGGGTGACACCAAGTCCTTCCGATCACAGCCACACTATATATTTTATTGTAATGTCATTTGTATAACATTTGACTCATTTTCATTCTAAATCTCAATTGCCTGGAACCTGATATTTTTAATTGAAACATACATAAAAATGAAAAATTGAGAACGAGAAGGCTGAAATGTCAAAAGAAAGTACCAAATAAGCAATGATGAAGATATGAAAAGATCAAAGACTAGCAGAAGAAAGAAAAGGAGAGATTCAGAGTGTTTCGATTTGAAAAAGTGACTCAATCCAGATGGGTAATAAATTACAAGTATTTTTAGTTCAAATACTTTAAAAGGATACTGTTTTTAAACAGTTGGAATAAAGCCCAGTCAAACGTTCTTTGAGAGAGCAAAATTCTATAGCATAACAAATACTGGTCTGAAGTACATAAATACTACATCATTCAGCAGCCAATTGACCTGCATTTTGCTGCTATCTTTTCAGACATTGAAATAAGACGTAATCGAAACACTCTGCATCATAGAAAGTTACTCCCAAGCAGTGACACCCAAACAAATTGTAGCCCCCTACAAACATTTATAATGAGCCCCCTCCATATTTTATTTTGCCCTCTATGTGAATATTTCATATCTTCCACTTCCGAAAACAATTGGAGTACCAGTCCCCTCTGGGGCCTCCCACTCGAGTAGTCTGCACTATGGGCAGCCTTGCCACAGGTTCTGAGAGTAAATATAGGAGATAAAAGGGGTGAAAAACTGCTGCAAAGAACCTATCAAAAGATATGTCCCTTTAAATATGTCCCTTTAAGATATGTTCCTTTAACAGACACCCCTTTAAGATATGCCCCTTTAACAGATGTCCTTTACTACCTTCCTTTAACAGATAAAACCGTTTCACATCAAAATTGGCAAATATATAAGCACTTCACGAATGCCATTATGAAAAGTAATGGGTAAAAATATGCTCTCATAGCAAGCATAAGAAAGGAAGGTGATAATAATGCGCACAGAGAGAGGCATGACCTTGGAGACTAAGTTGAACAAAATATAAAATCTAAATCACTCGTAAAATGCAAATATACGCAGAATAACAGGGAAAAAATTATTTTAACGCAAAAAAAAAAAATCTAATATGGACCAGCACATTACTTTCTTTACAGATTCACATTCATTTTTCTTCATATATTCCCTTATGCATTGTATTAAATATTTCCAAACAAAATAACAAATAAAACGGAAGTTTATTTGAAAGTATATCCGATTCGCAGTTTTAAAACATGTTTCGTTTTCATTTGGCGACATATAAAAACTTAAAACTTGTCCAGCTCTCCAAAATTTTAAGAAACTAAAATATCTCGAGAACGGTTTACCTTAGAGTAAAGCGGTTGTTTTTATCATCAGAAATTATGAAGCAAGCTTTTAATTAATACATCAAATAATATTTAGTCTTTACTCCTGATATTTTTGGGAGCCATTTAGAAAAAAATGATGGTTCTTTTTTTTCCCAAATTGTACCAATATTAATTCAATATCAGAGTAAACTATAAGTAACTGAGCTATCAAATTTTAAAACATTTCGTTGAACATTTTACTACTTCCTTTTTTTCTGTCTTTTTTCCTTTTCGTCTGGAGTTTAAAGGGAGGAACTCTTCCTCTCCTGGGCACTCCACTAACCCCGTCCTTGAGATCCTTGAGATTTCGTTGAACAGTTTTTGAATTACAGTGGATACATGCATTGCACCGATGAACAAAGAGAAAGAGACCGACAGACAGAAAGATATACGCACACAGAAAAACGTCACGTTCAAAATATTGTATAGCTGTTCTAAACAGTCTAAAATGTGTAAATCAGTCAAAAACTCAAACTCGAATTTTTGGCCTCATTACTAATTTTCCTATATTTCACCATGTATTGCAGAGAAAATAAAATTAATTGAAAGGTTTGGCTACAAAATTAGCATCTGGTATTAACAGGTAGAGAGCTATAACGGAATTTGACATTTATGATATAAGGTAAATACATTTATATTTAAAATGCTTTTACTGCGCTACTAAATAGAAACCAAGCATATATCTCCCTAAACATACATTCAATGGTAAGTAAACCTGGTATTGTAATATACTATAATCTGATTGGTAGTCAATGAATTACGTATATATTATTTAAGAAATGTTAATATACAAATCAAAAAATAACGTACTGGTAAAAAATTATATCATCCTTAATTATTGCATACAATCAATACTTCATCTAGATAGAGTTAGCTTTGAATGCACCATTTTTAACATGATATCTGTGTATGTGTTGTTGTTGTTGAGACCCAGACCGTCCGAACTACCAGAAAGGTGTAAGGTAACTGTTTGGACGGCCGGGAAGTGCCACCCAATTTAGACCGGAACCCAGTAGGGGAGGCATCCACAGGGACCGTACCCTCCTTCCCCTACCACCAACCTCTCGAAAGGACTTACGGACCCACGTGTTTAACGCGATCGTACTCCGCATGAACACGGCGGCAGTTATGGCAGCGTGCAAATCCAGCGCGCAAACCACCGAGCTACCGCGCCCGAAATGGGCCAACAGCACGCGGTGTTCCCAGGTGGTCATTTGTGTATGTGTGTCTGTCTCTATGTGTGAAAATTGTATTTGGCATTAATAGTATTTTAAGGAACAACAGAAATGATAACATAGAAATAAATATGAGATACACGTAAATCGATATGATTAAAGATGATAAGAAGATCAAATACGAGTTTATTTAAAACAAGAACATATATAAGTTAGGAAAAGTGGTCTCATTGCATATACCAACATTGCTTTTGCGCTCATTAGTACGAAATAGCCAATAACCGTAATGAATGTAAAAGATTGTTTATGATATTTTATGTAAAACAGCTACGTGCAACAATTAATGTGGAACACTTTCTGTAAAATAATTTACTCATGCGAATTTACTTATTTATTTATTTATTTACAAATGCCAGGCATTTGACAACTAGGTCAATAGCCTTCTAGCTTCCCACTATCTTTGAATAATACAACTGAAACCATTAAGTGTAGTACACGTGTGTCTACATGTTCTCTATTCATAGGTCGTCCAGAATTACATGAAGTAAAATTAGGTGAATTCCTAAGTTCAATTCTAAATAAATTGGCATTGAGGCAATCATGTCTGGTAAGAAGGCAAAAAAAAAGCAACAGCCGAACCACGAGGGGAACTTGGAATTGAAGACTGAATCAGCAAAGCACTCCCAGGTCTTTCCCCTAGCTTCATTGAATATGTCCAATTTATATTTTTCTCCAAACTCCAACTTAATTAGACATTTGGCAGAATGAAAAGTCATTAATGGGTTTGGTTTTTGAAGGATCGCAGTACCTTTATTCGCCAAGAGGTCCGCCCTTTCATTTCCTTCCACACCACAGTGAACAGGAACATGCTTCAACACCACGGAATTAACCAAAGAGATTAAGAACAATCTACAGTCATAAATTCGCTTCAAGTCACAATTTCCGTTGCTAGATATAGCTTTCAGGACAGCTCTAGAATCGGAGAAAATACCGACCTTGATAAAACTGTATTTTCAAGCTGATATCTGTTCTAAGACTACATGAATAGCCACTACTTCACCATCTAAACTAGTTGTATCGCTACCAACTGCTTTATAAAATGCCAAATGTTTGCAGTAGATTCCTGCACCAGCACCAACACTTCTATCCAGCATGGATCCATCTATGTATACGTGAGACCATTGTTCACTAGGGCACCTATTCTCAATTGTTTCGAGAGCAATTGCACGAATCTGAAGGTTGCTCATATCTTTTTTATCTATTTTCATATTCAAATCAAGATGTACCTTGATGTCGCAGAAGTCAAAAGGGCTCCATGTGCAGTCCAAAATTTCCATTTCCCGGACAATATCAAGGTCTTCTACTATCTGAAAGCTGGCTTGGTTAAAGCCACGTTAATTTAAGTATAAAATTATCGTTATATGGTGCTAAATAATTACTAAACAAAATGCTGAATTTTTTGTTAATAATCATTAAACATTGCATATGTTATTACCCTTCAATTTACTCCTGCATACAAAACATCTGGATGCTTTACGTGCCACTACAAAATAATTTCCGTATTAGGGAAGTGATTAATTACGTATAATTCAATTTAACATATTCATTATTTATACTTAATATTCACAAATTTAATTAATTTACAGCTTAGTAACATGAACTTCAGAGTATTTAGAGATGTGAATGTTATCTTCTTGAGGGTATTGTCATCTCAATAATGGTTCCATTTGACTCGCATAAATATTCAAATCGAATAATGTCACATCTGGCAATGAATTAGCGTATTGCAAGCTTGGCATCGTTGCATTATGTTGATCCCTTAAATTTGAACACAATGTGGCATACAGCACAACAGCCATTGTAGGTTGCATGGCCATATTTGGAAATGTTCTATTTCTGGAATCAAAATTGCAAAACGGAAACTTGTAATGTGCCATCTCATTTAGGTCTATTCCATTTGAACTAACCATATTAAACGTAACATATCCTTTTATATAATATATTTTTTTATATCACTTCTTCCACACGAAGTAATGCTTACCGAAATTTTACCCGAACAATTTTTTAGATCTTAATTAACATGAAGCAAACATAGACGCATTTCAAGATGGATAGCGAAATTCCTAAAGAGGAAAAAATACAAACGTTCGTGAAAAAGCTTATTCCAATAGTATGGAACATTTTTTTTGTTCCTATTGTATGCATTATCCGAACGAGCGAACAACTTCTGCTCCAGATAACTGTCTCAATGGCTGTTGAGTGCATTATTGTGTTTATCTGGGTTGTGGTCAGTCTCACTGAAATTCAGGCTAGTCCTCGTCTGTTTTAATGAAATAAAACGTATGAAGACGGAACGCCTTTTCGGGGCCTTTATTCGAGATAATGCATATAATGAAATATTCATCAATGGATGCATTGCATTTATGGATGCAATAATATGGATTTATGGATGAAATATGGATTTTTCAATAACATTTCTACAATAACATTTCACTAAAAGTGAGGACATTTTACAAAATTAAGTTTAAGTTTTTGCAACATATTACGGACAACTTGTTGTTTGGCTTACTTTTAAATATATAATATTAAGAATATTATAGTTTCGAAATTCAAAGTACTTAAATAATACAACCAACTCCCGAATATCCGCTTTGAGGATTATCCACAACCTTGTGTTAATATTTTTAGTTGCTAAAATGTCAGGTCTCTAATAATACCTCGTTTTAACGACTGATCAAAAACTTTTAAAAACTGATCAAAACTTTTAACGACTAATCAAAAACTTGTTAAAATTGTTATGTACTGAAGTTTCTATATGAAAACATATTTGTTGAGAAGCGGAATAGGATAAACAGTAGTTCATGACATTCTAAAATAAAAGAACAAGCTTCTGTCGTTTCTATCTCTAGGATGAAACAAAAAATTCTGATGTGGGCATCACATCACTTTTTCCATATAATGCAATTAATTTACTTCTTCCACAGTGAAGAAATGATGTATAAAGTCTATGGTATAATGTTTTAAATGTTGAATTGTACATTTGACGCTTTCCCGGATAATGACATGTAAAACTATTTCGAAGTATCCCTATTAGATTATATGTCGCGCAACTCTGAATTGATAATTATCAATATTGATTGCATCCGCAATAAGTAATAATATAGTCCATATATTAAAATATTTTAATAAGTAATTCATCAATTTGGCATCATTTTCGTTAATTTAGCGTCATTTTTGAAAATTTTGACGATATTTTCGTCAATCTAGGGCCAAATATCACTAAGTTGATGATAGTTCGCAAAATAAGTCACCAAATTCGCCAAATTGATCGCCAAACGTTACAGGCAAGCGGAGAAAAGAGCCTTTCTTATATAAATGACTGTTGGCGAATTGTTAGGCGTCAAAATACAAAACTATTACACTGAGTATCTTCTCTCGTGAAATTCCCACTTGATTTAAAACACGGGATTATTTATTTTTTACAAAAATTTAGTTTTGAAGATAATGATCTATAAAATGAAAACTAAAATACTACTTAATAGTAATTATGTTTCTGAATAATATGGTAATAAAAATGTAAAAACAAATGTTTCGAATATTTTCTACAACATCGAACAACTTGATATACCTCTGCTAAGGTGACACAATATTCAATACAATAGAATCCGTATAATAAAAATTCTTTTCAGAATCTTGTACTATGAAGATCAGCATAAAAGAAACGTTATTTTTTCATCAAGGGAAATATTTGCTAAAAATTTGAGAAAAAACAATACTTATTGTACAATCATTAGTCACCTGTACAAAAAAAGACGTATTGTCAGAATACTAGAAATTTGTGAAAGACAGGAATAGGTATGAACTACAAAAGTTTAAATAAAATCACTTAAACTGCCACAAAAATAACTGCAAAGTAAAAAGCTCATCAAAAAGCAGCATATAACAAATTAGTAACGGTATCAAGCAGTTTAGAAGGCAAAAGCATGCTTCCTTATTCAGAATAAAAAGCCACAACCGTTCTGCTACATAATTTCTTAATATTTTATTCAAAAGTACTTTTACCATATATTTTGCACATTGGGCACTTACAAGGTGTCCCAAAAAAGACTCCCGAACTTTGAAGACGAATATCTCAGAAACGGTTACAGATAAAAGGGTGAAATAAAGTGTATGTTTATTGGAGAGCCAGTAAAATTTACATACAGTGGTTTTTAAAAAATAGTTCAAATTTCTGCCAATAGATGGCGCTGCTTTCAATATTCTTTAAATAGTGGTGTCTTCTACAGTTCGATTAATCTTCTTTGTATTCTGCTGTCGAAACATGAAAGAACATTTTGTGCAGTGAACGAGGTGGACAGAAACATTGGAAGACAGATGTATTAATTGGAGCAAAGGATTTTCATTATAATCGAATACCATTGGTTGAATCACAGCCCGATGAAGACAAGGAATAGCTTTCCACGTAAATTTCAAACATCGAAAGATCCGGATCGGAAAATAATTCAATTTGTTCACAAAATTGAAAGGACAGGAATCGTTGAAGCTGATTTGACTATATATGCCTATCAGCGCCATATGTTGGCAAAAATTTCAACTATTTTTTTAAAACTACTGTATATAAATTTCACGGACTGTCCAATAAGCATACACTTTATTTCACCCTTTTATCTGTAACTGTTTCCGAGATATTCGTATTTAAAGTTCGAGAGTCTTTTTTGGAACACCCTATAAGTTCATAATCATAAATTCGTAGTCACTGAGAAATTGTTTCGAATTTTCCTTCTATTTATCTATATATTTATAGCATTTTACTTTCCTAAGTTATTTCTAGTTTCTGATTGACAACAATTTCCATTCTAGGTCCTTATGCAAATGTTTATTGACAGACGCCTTCTTTACTGATGGTTGCGCTCTCATTTTATCTCGAAGAAAGCTGAGGCTGCTATTGAAGAAGACACAATTTTAACATGAGCAAAATGAATAAGAATTTGCAGAGAACAATGACATTGAAAAAGATAAAAGAACGATTTTGTGTGACAAAAAAAAGATTCTAACTGTATGTAAAAATGCCTCTTTGTTCCGAATACAATCTGAACGAGTGAACAACTTCCGTTACAGATAATGTACAATGGCATTTGAGAGAAAAATTGTTGCATTTATCGGGACTGCGGTTAAACTCAATGAAGTTCATCCTATTCCAATGTAAAAAAAATCTGATGTGGGCAGCACATGACTTTCTCTGCAGACTCAAATTCATTTTTTTTAATTTCTTTAATAATTCATTAAATTGAGTATAATTGCACAAAATAACACTAAATTTGCATTTCTAATTCAATTTCTGTTTTTATGTGGTAATCGGACATTTTTCCAAAAGTGTCATAACTAAATGCTAAAAATCTCGAGAACGATTAGTCCTAGAGTAATAGAGTTGTTCTTGTTCTTTTCCTCATCAAAAATTACGTATAAAACAAGCATTTAATTGATATATTTGAACATACGAAGCTTTTTTTCAGATTTTGGCGATTTTTGAGGGCCTTTTCGTAAAAAAAGGCAGGTTGTCCTTTTCCGATTAATACTAAAATCTAATCAGCCCCAGAGTATCCCATAAATAACTTATCTACCAAATTTTGTGAAATTTGGTCAATTAGTATTTTAGCTAGAGTGGATACATGAAATTTTTACTGGCCATTTTGCAAAAAAAAAGCGGGTTCTGTTTTTACGAATCGCACCAAAAACTAATCAGCACCAGGATCATATCCAAGTGACTTACCTACCAGAGTTTATAAAATTCGGTTTATAAGTTTTTGAGTTAGAGTGGATACATACATTGCACAGACAGACACACACACAGACGTCACGCTAAAAATAGCTTTTTCGTATTCTAAAGGTCTCGAAACGTGTAGATCTGTCGAAAACTCGAGTTGCGATTTTCGGCATGATTCCAATACTTTCCCTATACATTACCATGTATTGCAGGGAAAATAAAATCTAATGTAGGCAGATCATGACTTCCTGTATAATGCAATGAATTTACTTCTTTCACGGTGAGAAAGTATTATATAAAATCCACTGTACAATGTTTTTGAAAGTGAACTGTACATTAGGCGTTCTTCCAAATGACAGCATATGTAAAATTATTTCGAAGTACCCAATTAACTTATATTTCTCTCAACTCCAAATTGATAATTATCAGCACTGATAGCATTCGCAATAAGCAATATAGTCCATATATTGAAATATTTTAAAAATTAATTCATCAATTTGAAGTCATTTTTGCAAATTTTAACAATATTTTCGTGAATCTGGGACGAAATATCGCCAAGTTGGCTATTGTTTGTTAAATCAATCGCCAAAGTCGCCAAATTGATCGCAAGCTGTACAGACAGAGAGAAGAGCATTTTATATAGAAATAACTGTTGTTGAATTGCTAAGCGTCAAAATACAAAACTATTACACAAAGCATCTTCCCTCGTAAACAGAGGGGGCTATATCCACGAGAATGATGTTAACAAATAATGTATTGCATAATATTATATATAAGTGAACATATTTCACAATAATTATTATATTTCTTTTTTTATAAATTTATTCGAAAAAGTGCAATATCTAGAGAAAGGTTCATGCTAACATTCTAAAGTCTGTGTTAATTGATTTCTAATGAAAAATTATATATGAAATCATTTTTATGTAACATTATAAGATTCTGATTTTTTGAGGAATTTTTTAAAATCTCATTTAAAAATTTGAGGAAGCTTCCAAACATTCGATTGCGTTTAATATCAATAAGCTTCCAGTACTCACTGATTGAAATTTTTGTTCGAAACGCTCCATTCGTTCTAAGATATTGTCTCAAGCAGACTCATTGATACATGCACACATACATACAAACACACACACATGCACACGTACATATAAACACACACACACACCTATCACTTCAAAAACGATCGATTCAAGTTCCGGTATGCTTGAAACATGCTCGCCCGTCAAAAACTCCTAATTCGAATTTTCGACCCCGTCACAATGCTTTCCTTATACATGAT
Organism: Amaurobius ferox; assembly: GCA_951213105.1. NCBI lineage: Eukaryota > Metazoa > Arthropoda > Arachnida > Araneae > Amaurobiidae > Amaurobius > Amaurobius ferox. Next base: position 41,121,597 of record OX578135.1, read on the forward strand.
ACGATGTATATAGGGAAAGTAACTAACATTTCATGTAAGGAAGGTGAATCAATGAAATGAAGGGCTGAACATCTTTTCATGATATTGATTAGAACGAAAAAAAATTCAGTTTCTACACAATTTGCGAAAGACATAGTGTTGACAACCATCTTGATTTCGTCAACAGATGTTATTAAAATAAATAATATGTCTTTACTGATTGTTCAACATTATCAAAATACAGTGTTGATAAACATTTTGATTTGGCAAGTAGATATCATTAAAATAAATTAGTGTTAAAATAATATATGTCTTTAATGATAGTTCAGCATTATCAAATACAATGTTGACAAGCATTTTGATTTGGCCAACATATATCGTTAAAATAATTAAATAATTGTGGACGAACGAAACGAAGTTCATTCTCCATTCCTAATGAAGCAAAATCAACATTTATCTGAATTTTGTGGTCCCTTTTACTCGAAAACTACAATAGGTAGAAAGATGAAATTTTGCATACATACGTGAAATTGCACGCAGATTTGCAGAATTCCAAGCTCAATTATCGAAACGAACTGTAACAGGGAGAAACGGCTATTTTTATAACCGACATCCTCACTACGCTCACCACAAATAAGAAGTAAACAAAAACTTTTAAACAGCTAATCAAAGCTTGTACATTTGCATGCATTGAAATTTAAACGTACTCCTGTATATTAAATACGATTTAGGCGTGTTGCTTTGATTTCATTGTTTTCATGTATTCTAATTTGTTTAATTCAACTTCTAAAATATTATATGCTCTTTTGTATTAGGATTCTTAAATATTGAAATTAATTTTTTATACTTCGAAATTCATAATTATTTGTTAAATTAAGTTTTAATCTGAAAACTTATACAGCTCGCATACTTTATATTCTGGAGTCTATTCAAATCCCGATTTTTTGCTAATAAACGTCTTTAAGGATACATCGTTTAAAATTATCGAATACAATGTTGATAACCATCTTGATTTGGCCAACAGACATCATTAAAATAAATGATTGTTAAAATAATATATCTCTTTGTTGATAGTTTAAAATTATCGAATACAATGTTGATAAGCATCTTTATTTAGCCAACAGACATCATTAAAATAAATAATTGTTAAAATAATATATGTCTTTAATGATAGTTCAACATTATCGAATGCATTGCTAATAAGCATTTTCATTTGGATCGACATGTATTATCAAAATAAATATTTGTTAAAATAATATATGTCTTTATTGGTAATTTTAAATTATGGAATACAATGTTGAAAAGCATTTCGATTTAGCCAGAAGATATCATTAAAATAAATAAATTTCTTTAAATTATATATGTCTTTATTGATAGTTCAACCTTATCAGCAATAAGAAATTCTCTCAAAACACCTTCTATATAAACAGACTAACTGATTTGTGTGGACATAAATATTCATTCATTAAGCCAAACTATGTCCAATACAGAACTTCATAAAATTTCGGTATATGAGGTAACAATAACACAAATAAAACCTTTCTCATAACATGATTTTACTTATCATTGTGGTACACACAAAAAGTACAGACTTTAAAGTTACATTTAAGAAACATATTTAATTAATCTTAGAACATGGCCGAAATTATCGTAAATCGTGGAATCCATTGCATTGTGCCACTATTACCCACCTATTTTATCTTTAACTCGAGTTCTGTAAAATAATATTAATTAACATACTACTAAATTGATTGCGCCATTTTAACTTTAAAATAAAACTATTTATTAACAACATGGATCAACTAATAACTCAATTATAACAATGATTACCATTAATTGTGCCGGAGTGAGAAAATGTGAGACCATTAAATTGTAGTTATCAAAAGGTTCAATGACCTACATACAATAGTAGTGGAGCACATACCTTCTGGTTGTCTTTAGACGTTAATACACAGCTCGTACAGTCGTACGTGTTCCATCAGTGTACGCCGTACAATACCAACTCGCAGTGTGGTATGTCGTCTCGTACGGTAGTCATTCACTGCAGACTTAACATCCTCTGTACTCTGGCTGCACTGCCATTTTTGTACTACCCCAATTCCAAGGTACCCAGGTAAAGAATTAAAGCGCTTTTCAATCTTTTTGGGACACCCTGTATACTTTCCCTATACTATACCTTCATATATACTTTCCCTATACTATACCTTCATATATACTTTCTCTTGATGCACTATACATTTATATATATTTTTTCCTTTACATACTATACCTTTATATATGCTTTCTCTTTATGTACTATACCCTTATATATAATTTCTCTTCATATACTATACTTTTATGTATACATTCCTTTTACAAACCTCCTTACATTCAAACCTTATACATTTCTTTTACTAAGCCTATACAATGTTATAGAGAAAAAGTAAATATTCAGTAAAGAAAAATTAAATCTTGCTTTAGATTATTTTATGCACAATATAAACCCTATTTTTCCAGTATTAGATAAAAATTAATTAAAATATCACTAAACAAAAATTGATTAAAATATCACTGGACAAAAATTGATTAAAATATTACTAGACAAAAATTGATTAAAATATCATAAGACAAAAATTGATTGAAATATCACTAGACAAAAATTGATATATCTCTAGAAAAATATCTCTAGAAAAATAAACTCATGAAACAATGTCACTATAAACAGTAACTGATAAACCCAGCAAACCGTTTTAGAATCAAGTATCCCATTCAAAATAAAAAAAATTACAGGTGACAAATGACTCGAAAAAGGTGTGAAAAATCTGATGTGGGCAGCACATGACTTCGCTATAGACTCAAATTAATTTTCCCTTTTTTTTTTTCATTCATAATTCATTAAATTGAGTGTAATTGCACAAAATTACACGGATAATTATTTCAAATTACACTGAATTTACAGTTTTAATTTAATATTGATTATCATTTGGTGATTGGACGTTTTAAAGGTGGCGCTGCAAAAATCCGAAAAAACTGAAATATCTCGAAAACGGTTAGCACTAGAGTAATGAGGTTGAATCTTATCCTTTTCATAGTCAAAAATTACGTATAAATCAAACATTTGATTGATGCATTTGAGAATACGTAGTCTTTTATTTTAGATTTTGACGATTTTTGCGGGCCATTTCGCAAAGAAAATACAGGTTTCTTCTTTCCGAATCGTACTAAAATCTAATCAGCTCCAGGGCAACACAAAAGTGACTTACCCATTAAATCTTCAAACTATAATAGATTTCATCTTTAATCGATTTCTTCTTTAATCGATTTCGTTTTTAATCGATTTCATCTTTAACAGATTTCATCTTAATTTCAAGTTGAGCAAATTACAAATTAAGAACAAGATCAAGCACCACAGACTTCAAAATCTAATGTGGGCAGCACATAACTTTCCCTGCAGACTCAAATTAATTTTCTCTTTAATATTTCATTAAATTGGGTTTAATTGCACAAAATAACACTGAATTTACACTTTTAATTCAAGTTTTGTTTTATTTGATAACTGGTCATTTTTTCAGAGGCGGCATAACTAAAATGCGAAAAACTCAAATATCTCGAGAACGGTTAGTTCTAAAATAATGGGGTTGATCTTATTCTTTTCCTCATCAAAAATTATGTATAAAACAAGCATTTAATTGATGCATTTGAGCATACGTAGTATTTTATTTTAGATTTTGTCAGTTTTTATGAGCCATTTCGTAAAGAAAGGCAGGTATTTCTTTTCCGAATCACACCAAAATCTAATCAGCACCACGGTATTACACAAATAACTTATCTGCCAAATTTTGTAAAATTTTGTCAATTGGTTTTTTAACTAGAGTGGATACATGAGATACTTGCGGGCCATTTCTCAAAAAAAGGCTGGTTCATTTATCCCGAATCATACAAAAATCTAGGACCAGGGTCATATACAAGTGACTTACCAATAAAATTTTATGCAATTTGGTCCATCAGTTTTTAAGTTAGAGTGGATACATACATTACACAGATAGACACACACACAAACGTCACGCTAAAAATAGTGTTGTCGTGTTCTAGAGGTCGCAAAACGTGTGTATCCGTCGGAAACTCGAGTTGCGATTTTCGACACGATTTCGATACTTTCCCTATACATTACCACGTATTGCAGGGAAAGTAAAATTTGGCAAGAAAAATGAGATCATGATGAAAAGGGTAGAGAACTTGACCAACATAAAGTTTCTACTACAGTATAGTCTATGAAAACTTACTAACGGAGCTAGTACTAACGGATCATGGAGCTTTTTGAAATTATCAGAGCACATTCTCTGTAAGAGATCAGAACTGCTGTCAAGAGGCAGAGGGGGCACTATGAAACATATCTATGACTGTGATTTGTGGACCAATGTCAGAAAGGACTGTTTTCCTATAAACTTTAACATTTTGCTTACGGGTGGTACAGCGTCCATCTCAAAGGAAGAACCTCTCAAAAAGACAGGTATTTGACATATCCTATCCCAAATCGTTTGATCCCTCTTTGTAGGCATTGGCGCCAATGCCTGCAAAGAGACCTGCAAAGGGGGATAGAACTGTTTGGGATAGGGTATATCAAACAAGTTGACTAAAGAACATAAGTTGACTAAAGACAAGTTGACTAAAACAGCTGCTTTAGTCAATTTGTGTCGTTGCTCATAAAGCTAGAAGGGAAGCTATTACTATTATACATAAACTCTTAGAAACTGAAATTGACTTATGATTTTGGAGACAACTAAGTGAATTGTTCCCCTTTCTGATACAAGATGTATCATTCTTTTCCCGAATCTGGGATTGCATATACAGTTTTTACCAAGTTTTGTATATTGCTCTGATCGTTTTGATATTCTTGAATTGAATTGTAATGTTAATAACTGATTTATGATTTTATAAGATTATGTTTAATGCTGATTTGATTACTGTATGTACCACCTTATTGACCTTTGATTCTATGAGACTACTAAATATTATTCTCTGTTTGTACCCGAGTACTCAGTATACTATAGTTTCTTTGTTACTACTCTGAATTTAGTAGATTGTTTTTGTACCTGTTTTTCTTCTGAGATAATGACTCTCCCTTACTCATTGTATTGCTTTTTCTAACTTGCGCCTATTAAAGTGATTGGGCTCCAGTCAGAGGGTGACTCTCAGCGGATTTCAGGACGTAACTACCTGTCTTGTCTCCCCCTCCCCCCTCCCTCAATGGGTTTCATAGACGTCATATACTTGTAAGACTTATATACTTGTAAGATCTATTGTGGGTTTCAGTTTCTCTCTCCTGTGGCGGTACCGGTTCCCCCTGTTATGCGTGATTGTGATCATAGATTCTATAAGTATAGACACGCTAAGGGGAGTATCTTCTGCTATCCAACATAGCAGAACTTGTCACGTGATCAAATATTCCCAAACTCAGGACGTGATGAGTAGAACTGGTTGTTGTACAATGCTGTAGCGAGTGGACCCTACCAAGGCCACCTAGAATAAGATAGCCTTGACCCTACCCTCCGATAGCCGGAGATTTTCGGAAGCAGGAGCTCTAGACTGGTAGAGTGGGTTTTCGATCACGTGACAATCACACGACACGTGCTTCAATACACAGTAGCTGTAGCAAACCTCGCCCCACAGCGGGTCTAGTATATAAGGTCTATGGATTTGAGCTAAAATTCAGGACTAGAGATGGCGCCACGGTGTAGCCTTCGCAGTACTGGAAGTTATCCCTCGTAAACACTTACCTAGTACCACTGAATAGAAATGAAGCTACGATGAGCTACGCGTACTTGCACTAGAAACCTAACTCTTTCTTCGGGAGCTCTGCTACTCAGTAAACTTTCTCCTTCCTCTTCACTTGCCATTTTTCTTTGACTCTTCTTTTTAATAGTAATTCAGACTACGTTCATCGGTCAAGGTAATGCAGACCACGCCTATGAGCCATAGGCTCAACCAATTAACTGCGAGCATCAGTGGAATAGAATGCTCAAACAACGCATTACTATTTTTTCAAATACTAAAAAAAACAACTATACTATTCGACGTGGGGATGCGAGGGTTTTCCCTCAGGTGCCCCCCAAATGTAAACGCCTTGGATTCCTTGGGTTTGAGCTTCGTTCTCTTGTGGTGGTGCCGATGGCAGTTCCCCCAATTGTGATCGGTTGTGATCCTTTGGCATTTGGAGTGTCCGTGTGACGGCTGCTTGTCCAACACGGCCTCGGGTGACCTATCACAGCGACCGTATACCTTCTGGTGGAGCGGTTTAACATTTGAGTTATCCACCAATCATGTGAAATTTCATTGAATAGTTTTGAGCTAGAGTGGACACGTACATTGTACGGAAAGACATACACTGAGGTCAAGCTAAAAATAGTATTTTCGTTCTAGAATACTCGAAAGATCCGTGTAGATCCGTCAAAAACTCGAGTTCCGAATTTCGATATGATTCCAGTACTTTCCCTATATATTACCATGTAGTGTAGTGAAAAAAATCTGATATGGGCAGCACATGACTTTCCTTATATAATCAAGGAATTTACTAATTTTACAGTAAAAAAAATATATTATTTTTATAGTAGATATTTATATTCTTTCCAAGATATCGAATTTTCGTCATTGAGTCGCCATTTTCATTGATTTAGCGTCATTTTTATCCATTTGGCGAGTTTTTCGTTAATTTAGCAACATTTAAAAAGTCGCCAAGTTGGCGACATTCCACCAAATTCGTCGCCAAAATCTCGCCAAGCGTTATGGACGAAGAAATAAGTTATTTTTACAGCAGATAAATGACTATTGGCGTTCAAATACAAAAGTATCTTTTTTCATGAATGGAACCAGCTAGATCCACGAGATCGCATGGTATTACATATGAAAAGTGAACATGTTTCTCAATAAGAAATATTTTTTTTATTTTATTTGACTTTTTGATATTTTTTTTAAATGTGCAATATCTCGAGAACGGTTCATGTTAGCTTTCTAAAATTTATGTCAATCGTTTTCTAATGAAAAATTACACAAGAAATGTCTATTTGAGTAACTTTATTAGTGGTTTTGATTTTTTGACGATTTTTTCAAAATTTCACTCGAAAATTTAAGGGGGTTCTGAACATTCGATTGCATATAAAAACAATAGGCTTCAAGTGTTTACGGATTGTGATTTTTATACCAAATTTCATTCGAATCGGTCCATTCGTTCGTCAGTTATCGTCTCCACAGACTCACAAACACACACACACGCACATACTTTCACACACACACACACAGACATCACTTCAAAAATGTTTGATTCGTGATCAGGGATGCTTGAAACGTGCTCTTCCGTCGAAAACACGAATTCAAATTTTCGACCCCGTCACAATGCTTTCCTTATATATTATGTATATAAGGAAAGTAATAAAGGAGTTAAAGGGAGAAAATGACAAATCCAAATGGAAATGAGAAAACTTCCCTTTATTCCAAATGTATGCGCCTTTCTAATCTAGTGAACAACTTTCGCACCGGTTAACAATCTCCATGGCCGCAGTCTTATTCTTTTCTGAGCCATGTTCAAATTCAAATTCTTTCCATTCGAATAAAATCGCTGTCATTAATAGAAACGGAAATAATGGAGTGGGAAACCGAACAATCTTCCAATGTGTTTATTGAATAAGTCAGTAATAATAAAGGAAAATGTCTATCTCTTCATCTGTTTGTGTCGTCTGTAGCGAAAAATCTGAAGGTCGTACGGCCATGAAATTCGGTGCGCCGATACTTCAGAACACGGGAAGATGCTCCGCGACGACATTTTTACTTTCCTTATATACATAGTATATTATATAAGGAAAGTATTGTGACGGGATGGAAAATTCGAATTAGAGTTTTCGACAGGAGAGCACGTTTCAAACATCCCTGAACACGAATCAAACGTTTTTGAGGTGATGTCTGTCTGTGTGTGTGTGTCAGTGAGTCTGTGGAGACGATATTTGATAAACAAATGTAGAGATTCGAACGAAATTTGGTACAAAAATTACAATCCGTGAATACTGAAAGACTATTGTTTTTAAACGCAGTCAAATGTTCGGAACCTCACTAAATTTTCGGATGAAATTTTGAAAAAATCATCAAATAATCAAAACCTTTAATAACGTTAGGCAAATAATCACTTCTTATGTAATTTTTCATTAGGAAACGATTGACATAAACTTTAGAATGCTAGCATGAACCGTTCTCAAGATATTGCACATTTTTCAAATAAATTTATCAAAAAATCATATAAAATAAAAAAAGTATTATCTATTGTGAAATATGTTCACTTTTTGTATGTAATATCATGCGATATATTTGATGACATCATTCTCGCGGATCTAACTCGTTCCATTCATGAGAAAAGTTACGGTGGGTTATACTTTTGTAGTTGGATGCCAATAGTCATTTATCTGCTGTAAGAATAATTTATTTCTCCGTCTATAACGTTTGGCTAGATTCTGGCGGCAAATTTGGTGGAATGTCGTCAACTTGGCGACTTTCTTAAACGTTGCAAAATTAACCGAAATAACGCGAAATTGATAAAAACGACGTTAAATCAATGAAAATGACGGATAATTGACGAAAATTCAATATCTTGAAAGAATATAAGAATCTACGAGTACAATAAGAATAACCTATTTTTCTGTCCGTAACGTTTGGATAAAATTTTAGTGATGTATTTTTTGGAATACCTCAAACTTGATGACTTTTCAAATCTTACCAAATTGACGAAAATTTCATCCAATTGATAAAAATTCACTAAATTGATGAAGCTGATGCTAAATCAATGAAAATGACTACTAATTGATGAAAGTTCAATATCTTGGAAAGAACATAAGAATAGACTATAAGAATGATCCATTTCTCCGTCTGTCCATAACGCTTGGCGAGAAATTTAACGGACGTCACCAACTTGGCTAATTTCTAAATGTTGCCCAAAGAGACAAAAATGTCGCCAAATTGATAAAAGTGACGCCAAATGAGATGTAAAGTTTCGCAAATTCTGATTACCGTTATATGACGGGCATACATTCTAGTATATAAGAAATGCTCTACCCTCTGTTTGTCTGTAACACTTTGTGATGTATTTGGAAAACTTGGAGAATAATCTAGCAAAGTATCGTCAACTTAGCGATATTTCGCCCCAGATTGACGAAAATGACGTCAAAATTGCAAAAATGACGCTAAATTAATGAAAATGACGCCTAATTGATGAATTAATTATTAAAATATTTTAATATATGGACTATATCGCTTATTCGGGAGGCTATCAGTATTGACAATTGTTGATTTGGAGGTGTGTGAAATATAAGTTAATTGGGTACATACTTTGAAATAGTATTACATCACCAAATAAAAATCATCAAATGTACAATTCAACATTTGAAAATCACCAAATGTACAATTCAACGTTAAAAACACAGTACGGTGAATCTTATTGTTTCTTTACTGTAAAAAGAGTAAATTCATTGCATTATATAAGGAAAGTCATGTGCTACCCACATCAGATTTTTTTTTAATTCCAATTAAATTTTTAGTTATTTTATGTTTTAGTTCGATTTTGAGCGATTTTCACACAAATTGGTTCCTTAGCAGCGGATAATATTACCACAGAGTCTCCATCTTAACACCATCAAAAAGACTCGAGAACTCTCTTTAAAACAAACTTTGAACAGAATCCATTCTGTTACGATATCGTCTGAGGGATAGATGATAAATAGACGAATTTTCGTGAATTTTTAAAACAGAGATACTTTTCTTGTGAAGACATAATCTCTGGAGATATGGTAGTCCCCGACATATACTCTCAGATTTTCCATTTTAACACAACGGGTCAAAAGATGGAAACTCTGCGAGATTATATCGAGAGCATCCTCATATACCTGGAAATTACGTCTTTAACACACGAACAGTATATAATATTTTAAATATTCACGAAAAATTCCTCTATACAGACTCCGTTCAAAATTTATCTGAAATAAAAATTTTCGATTTTCCCGATGGTTTCAAGATTGAAACTCTGTGATAATATTTCTCAAGATTGAAACTCCGTGATATTATTTCTCAAGATTAAAATTCTGTGATAATATTTCCTGTCGCTAAAGAATTGATCTGTGTGAAAATAGCTCAAAATGGTACTGAAATATAAACTACTAAAATATTAAAAATGTATGTGAACTAAAATATAAACGTATTACAACCGTGTTAAAATATAAAATAACTAAGAAATTAATTCGAATTAAAAAAATGTAGCAGAGGTGCACCTACCTGGGTCCTGAAGTACCTGTAAACAAAATTTTATGGCTGTACCATGTTTATATTTCCCGTTACAGACTGCACACACAAACACACACACCTTTTATTATGTAAGAAGATATTGGATATATTTAACCAGATTTCAAATTTACCCGGACGTAAAAATTTGTAATAACATTTCAAAAATATTTTGAAATATTATTTCATTTTTTTTAATTATTTACTATACTACGATTAATTTGCAACCTGGTTAATGTGACCCTATATAATATTCGAGAGTCTACATCGTGTGTATTAAATTTCAAGCACTTACATTAAGTTTCAAAGATGTCCTTACCAGAACAGCGTCGTCTAATAAATCGGAGCATTCAATTAAAGCCGGCAAAATTGATGAAGGAGGAATGAAAAGGCCATTCTCAAAGTCATCGGAGATATCAAAAATGCTCCCTCTATGTCGCATCCACAATGAACTAACTCATTGATTTCCGTTGATGAATAATACTCTTTAAGTGCGATCGACCGCCTTCATTCGAATGATTAAGTTCTTGTGTCGAAACTTTGATCCATTTATAATGATACTATAGCAGATAAACCCGGACGTTAACCAGGATATATGCAGCGTGGTGAAATTGAAAGTTCTACCACTACCGTTTCATCTCTTAATTGCTGCTCCATTGCATATTAATTTATTTATATTTACAAAAATTATTTTCTATATCATTAAAGTATATGGATCTATTTTATTTCGAAGTGCTTGCAATTCTGTGGAGCCAAGAATATTTTTAAAAGATAGCAAATGTGGGCAACATATGACTTTTCCGATATAATGCAGTGCGATTTCCCTTCTGTCATAACGAAATAATTATTGTCAAGAACCACAACACAATGTTTTAACATTGGATTGTACATTAATTTTTGGCGCATTTCTGGAGGACAACGGGTAAAACTATTTCAAAATACCAAGTTGATTTATATTTCATGCAAATCTAACTTGACCTGAATATTACTAGTATCCGCTAAGAAATATAGTCCAGATATCAAAAGAATTTAATAATTAATTCTTAAATTGGCTTCAATTACGTTAATTTTGCGTCATTTTTGCTAATGTGATGACATTCTCTTCAATTTGACACCATTTTTAGAAAGTCGCCAAGTTGGCAATATTTCGTCAAATTAGTTGCCAAATATTGCATATGGAAATTGAACATACTGGACGATATGTAATACTTTGAAATCTTATGTAATCTTTACATACATTTGTTTTAAAATTCATAGCATCGTGAAAAAAGGTTCAAACTAACGTTTTGAACGTCATTAGTTTTTTTTACAAATATTTCAAATAAATTCAAATTTTTCGATTTTTCGGAAGTCTTGGCGAAATTTGCGGTTCAGTGCAGAGTCTATACGTTTAAAAAACCGCGAGCTTTTATTCGATTTACATACATACATACGTGATCAGCTTTTAATATTATAAAAGATAATCAATCCTCCTCAATTTTGGCCCATTGGTTGGTTGTGGTATGATACATGTTGCACTATCTCGCAAACCCCATTCACTGTCAGCGATGAAGTTGCTTATCGTGATGTGAACCTGTAACCCTTTTAAGTATATTTGAGTAAATATTTTTGTCCTTAAATTCTACACGTTAATTCGTGCCCTTTGTTCAAGGAATGACAATAAGTATGTAGCAGGCCGGAAATGTTTATTATATTCTTATTTTTATTATATATTTATTATGGAGTCTCTATAGACTTACAGCAGATCAAAATATAAATCTTTATTCACAAAATTACGATTAAGATTTATATTTTGATCAAAAGCACCATCCGTATGTTGAAATGCCCCCTAACAAAATAACTCGAATAAATTATTTTTTCTAAATATTTTCAAAAAAATTTAAATTTTCAATTTTCATTGAAGTTTTAAGTCACTTACGTCCGATGAAAATATTAATCTTCAATAACAAAATGTTTAAGGGAGATATTTATATCCATACGCAACTTTTGTAATTCTAGACGAATTGAATTTTACATCCTGATCAATTTAACACATAGGACGTCTTTCCGAAAATCTTAAAACTTGCTTACCCGTCATAATTAGATATAGCAATATAATATTCTTGAGTGCATAAGTTCCTATTAACACCTTCAATTAATGCACCAGAAATATGGTGCATCTAAAATTTTAATTGGTCCACTTTCGAATAAATTCCCTGAATTTTTAATTTGTTTCTGTGAAATTTATTACAAAACTTGCACTCTTAGCAACAAGCAACAATGCACTAAGCATTTCTTAGTGCATGGAATTATAAATGTTGATAATTATGCAAGCCGTTACTTTCGTAAATTTCCATTAATGCCTCCTTTAAATGCATTCAGCAGAAACATTTTATTACACTCTTGCTTTTTTAGCAACAAGCAACAATGCACTAAGCATTTCTTAGAACATAGAATTATAAATGTTAATAATTATGCAAACCGTTGGTTTCATAAATTTTCATTCATGCCTCTTTTAAATGCATTCTGCAGAAACACTTTATTACATTCTTGTATTTTTAGCAGCAAACAACATTGCATTTCTTACTGCATGGAATTATAAAAGTTAATAATTATGCAAACCGTCGGTTTCATAAATTTTCCTTCATGCCTCCTTAAAACGCATTCAGAAGAAACACTTTATTTCATTCTGGCACTCTTAGGAACAAGCAACAATGCACTAAGCATTTCTTAGTGCATAGAGTAATAAATGTTAATAATTATGTAAACCGTTAGTTTCATAAATTTTCATTCATGCCTCCTTTAAACACATTCAAAAGAAACACTTTATTGCATTCTTAGCATAAAGCAACAATGCACTAGTGTGAGGAGTCTTAGTGCAAGGAGTTATAAATGTTAATAATTGTGCAAAGCGTTAGTTTCATAAATTTTTATTCATACCTCCTTTACACGCATTCAGAAGAAACACTTTATTACATTCTTGCATTTATAGCAACAAACAACATTTCACTAAGCATTTCTTACTGCATGGAATTATAAGTGTTAATAATTATGCAAACCGTCAGTTTCGTAAATTTTCATTCATGCCTCCTTTAAACGCATTCAGAAAAACACTTTCTTGCATTCTTAGCAACAAGCAACAATGCACTAAACATTTCTTAGTGCATAGAGTTATAAATGTCAATAATTACGCAAACCGTTAGTTTCATAAATTTTTATTCATGCCTCCTTTAAACGCATTCAAAAGAAACACTATACATTCTTGCATTCTTAACAACAAGCAACAATGCACAAACATTTGTTACTACATGGAATTATAAATGCTAATAATTATGCAAACCGTTAGTTTCATAAATTTTCTTTCATGCCTTCTTGAAATGCATTCAGAAGAAACACTTTATTGCATTCTTGCATTCTGAGCAACAAGCAACAATGCACTAAGCATTTCTTACTGCATAGAGTTATAAATGTTAATAATTATGCAAACCGTTAGTTTCATAAATTTTCATTTATGCCTTCTTTTAACACATTCAGAAGAAACATTTTACTTACATTATTGCTTTCGACAGTCTAGAGGAGTAACTAACTCTCTTTTCGAAGATGGAGGCCCCCAAAACTATAACCGAATGACTAAGAAAGGATTCTTTTTGAAGAAACATCATGTGACATTCGGAAAGTAGTACAAAGATAGGAAAATAAAAGGGAAGCAAAAGTTTAGGTGAAGATTGTCTGCAGTTGAGTGCATTTCGCTTTAAACAGCGTTAAGTGTCACTCTTCTTTTGTGTACCTTTACAATATATGTTACTACATGTGACACAAACTGTAGATGTTATACACAAGATGACAATATTTCGAGCAGGGCATTACAAGAAGTAAATTTGTAAAGTAATTTTAAGTAATTAGTTATAAACAATTTTGAAAAAGTATTAAATTCTAATGCATATTTTTATTGTAAATCAAGAGCGCTAGTGTCGTCTGCGTGAAAACGGAAGTGTGCTGTGTCCTTTTATAAAATACTTCTGATATGATTCCTATTCCGTATAGATCAGACAACAAGACCTAATATATATGAACCTAATAAAACTTTAAATTGAGTTGCACATGGATAATTTACAAAATTGTCTATTAAAAAATCCGTAAATAAACATATGTTAATGACGATATTGCATGCCAATGATTTATAAATGTCATTCTAACACTCACGCGTTTTCCTAACTGCTTGAAGAATGGCGTTATTATTCTAATTCACAAATCGGGCTGTGACGCTTCCTCTCTCAATTTGTCGTCTCATGTGATATTTTTCCTCGCATCAGCAAACTAGCTAAACTCATTGTACACGACAGACTATTTAATTTCATATCTGAAAAAGATATTATCATTCCCGAGCAATTCGGCTTCATGCTCTACTCACTCTATCACCCACCAATTGTTCCGAGTTGTGGAATTCATAGCCGACGGATTACATAATAAAGAAAAACCAGTTGCCTCTATTAAGCTTAATCCAGAAGCCATTCCTAGGGTCGAGAATTTAAGTTTTTAAATGATTCAACTCGAAATCCCTGTGTTATTTATTAAAACCGTCCAATCTATCTATTTATACTAATTGCCAAGTGTCCGTCTGTTTGTCTGTCCTTCTGTCTGTCACGCTTTTTTAGGCGCTTCCCAAATAGATAGAGACTTGTGATTTGGTACACAGATCAATCGTTCGATAAAACCCTCTGGAAAAATCATATTTTCCGAAAATGTTCTGTAAGAGAGGATGCTCCACACCAAAACGTTCGAAAAACGAAATGATATGAAAAGCATGCTGCTTTGCAATGAGATTGAAACTTCAAATTTGGTGTATGGGTAAATCGTTCGAAAGGGGAAAAATGTGCAATTTCAGATTTCCAATATTTTCAACTTAAGGAGTGCCGTACACCGAAATGTTCGATATACCGAATAAATGGTAAACGGCTGCTTTAAAATTTGAAAGAGGCTTGAAATTTAGTATATGGGATAATCACTTGATGAAAACGCCCAAGACGAATATAATTTTTCAAAAATGTTCGTTTAAGGGGGTGCTCCAGAGAAAAACGTTCGAAAGGTGAATTGATAAAAAACATGCTTCGGGATGAGATAGAGATTTCAAATTTGGTGTACGGGTAGATAGTTTGGAAGGAAGAAAGTTGTTGTTGAGACCCAGACCGTCCGACCTACCAAAAACGTGTAAGGTAACAGTTTGGACGGCCGGGAAGAGCCACCCAATCAATTTAGACGGGAACCCAGTAAGGGAGGCATCCCCAGGGACCGTACCCTTCTTCCCCTACCACCAAGCTCTCGGAAGGACTTACGGACCCACATGTTTTACGTGATCTTACTCCGCGTGAACACGACAGCAGTTTGGGCAGCAGAGGGAATCGAACCCGGGCCTACCGAATGCAATTCCCGCGCTCTAACCACTGGGCTACAGCCCCCTAGAAGGAAGAAAGTGTACAATTTCAGTTTTCCAATATTTTCTACTTTGTGGGGGGGGGGGTCGCACACAAAAATGTTCGATTTTCGAAACGAAGGAGAAACTCCCCTTTAAAAACGTGATAGAGGCTTGATATTTGGTATCTGGGCGAATCATCTGATAGAAAACCTAAGAAGAATGGAGTTTTTTAAAAATGTATATTTAAAGGGGTGGGTATTCCACACAAAACATTCAAAAGGTGAAATGATAGAAAAAATATGCTTCACGATGAGATAAAACTTCAAATTTAGTGTACAGGTAAATAGTTGGAAAGGAGGAAAGTGTACAATTTCAGTTTTCCAACATTTACTATTGTAGGGGGTGTCGCTCACTAAAATATTCGATTTGACAAACTAATGAAAAACGCCTCCTTTACAATGTGATAAAAGCTTGAAATTTAGTATATGGGCTAATCATTTGATAAAAAAAACCAAGGTGAATACGGTTTTTCAAAAATGTTAATTTAAGGAGGTGCTACACAGAAAAACATTTGAAAAGTGAAGTGATAGAAAAAACATGTTTCTCAATAGGATAGAGACTTCAAATTTGATGTACGGGTAGATAATTTCAAAGGGAGAAAATGTGCAATTTCAGATTTCCAATATTTGCTACTTTAGGGGATGTCTCGCACCAATATGTTCGATTTTCCGAATAAATGAGACACGCTTCCTTTTTAAGGTTTGATGGTTGATATATGGGCCAATCGTCTGACCCAATACGAACAGATTTTTTCAAAATTTTTCATTTACGGGTGTGCTCCACAGAAAAACGTTCTAAAAGGGAAATGACAAAATAGTATGCTTCGGGATGAGATAAAGACTTTGTGTACGGGTAGATAGTTCGAAAGGAAGAAGTGTGCAATTTAATTTTTCCAATATTTTCTTCTTTAGGGGGTTCAACACATGAAAATATTCGATTTGCCGAATAAATGTGAAACACGAATTATTCAAAAATTTACATTCTTCAAGGGTTGCTTATTGTGAAGCCGTTGATTTTCAACGGGTATTCGGCTAGTACCTTTCTAATAGGAAACTGAAAGTTCGAGTACATAATACTTCTCCTTATTAAAGACGGGGTCCCCTAAGAATCAATCTTTGCCCCTCTCTTATTTAATTTGTATACCCACTTATACGTGGATATTTGCATACGCACGTTCAGCCAAATTATACGTGGACCCGAAGACATCTGAATTATCGCAACTAATCCTAATATTAACTACCTGCCCATACTCATGTCGAAAACCACATCTCCCCCTTAATACATATTATGAAAACTGGAGTATCAGAATCAAGCTGACAAAATCTAAAGTAGTTTTCTTCTAAAACATACACCTCCCAAACACCCCATACGCAACACAATACAAATCAAGAATGGAACAGTATGATTTCAGCATTTTTGCAATTACCTCGGTGTCTATCTTAACAGCTGTCTCTCCTGATAAGAACACCGAAATTATATAATCAAAAAAATAAAAAATAATTGGCCGGTACCAGGAACCACCTTCTCTTTTCCGACGAATTAAAACTCTAATTAAATAAAATCCATAGTACAACCAATACTTGTGTATACTTGTCCTGTATGGGATTTTGTGTGCAAAACTAGTACTGAAAAAATCTAGTTCAAACAAAATCGCATTTTAAAAATAATTCAAAGGCCCACTTGTTTCTAAAGAAACGGTGTCATCAAAAAAAATGTCAACATCAAAACAGTTCAATCTGTTATCAAAAAAGTTGCAGGATTTTTTTTTCTCCAGAAAATCCCCTCAGTTCAAAATGAGATGTTTTTTTTTCTTTCTAATTATAACCTGCGGGCGCATAGAAAACCATCGCTAGCCATTCTCTACAATCCCCCCCCCCCTTAATTTTCGTATTTTGAATCCCTTCCTTCCAAATCCTCACTACAAAGATTTATTTTCAAACTTTCCACACTATGATACGAAACAATTGGTACCCCCACTTTGTTTCCAGTTCCAGCATTACAGCTACAGATATTTTCGGGTGATGTGACACCCTTTCACCTTTTTGGGAAAATGGCAGCACTAAAATTTTATATCCCACAACTTTTAAAAGTTTACGTACATCGTCACCTCCAAATAAATGCTAATGTTATATGGAAAATGTTTTAAAGCAACGCTCTAGATACAAATATCACAGCAATATAAATTTAATTTAATCACAGTAAAATATATTAATCATACAGAACGATTTTACTGATATTTTCTAACATATCGCTAATATTATTGGTTGTTTTAGAAACATGTGAAATTTTTTAACTTCACAGTAAAATTTGAAAGCCCAGAGCCACTGCCCTGGTGGCCCAACGTATAATTCAGGTCTTGTATAAAAGCAACTGGGAAAAAAAATTCGCCATTGCTTAAATGCGCGCTGCATCTTTCACTCAGTCAGAGCAGAGAAATAATGAACGTTAAATTTTAGCTACCTTAAACAAATCAAGTAGTACATCGATGCGTTAGGAATACTGTTTGTCGTTCCTCTATAGGAGCACCAGGACTACCCATAGAGAGACAGACATATTCAAATGCGAGGGTCTGGGCACTCCCAATATTCCTTTTATTGAGTATTGAGAAGACGAAATATTCACAAAGAAGGATAACTCATATATGGAAGGAGCCCGTTATAAATGTTTGTAGAGGGCCCACAATTTGTATGGGAGGCCATGAAAGCGCCCTCTATCGATCAACGCGGAACTACAATAGACAGACTTAGAATGGATTGCCTGGTCCCAAGCGATTTTGGATCACGAGAGCTGAAAGTGACGTCATAAAATAGAAATGTTTGAAATAAGAAATGTTCAATTAGAAATGTTACAATGGGATGAGGAATAACGTGCTACATTAACAAAACCTATTAATGTAACACGAGGAAAATATTAGGCCCATTAGATCCCACCTAAGCTATATTGCCGCCCACAGAAGGCTGACTGTGTTTCCGCTTACTACTACCTGCGACCATATGAGAATAAAAGAAAACCATCATGACGTTATCATGAAACACATATCTAGGAAAGTCACAAATGCATTTAAAATTTTATTATAAAATAATAAAAAAAAGTCTCAGAAAAAGGGTACGAAATAATGAGAGGAAAGGCAAATAATTTGAAAAAAAAAATCCCTACTAAATTGACGAACTTGCTAAAACTTATGTTTAAATCACCATACGTGGAGAAAAAATCGTCTACTGTATTAAAAGAAAATTCAGCAGACATACTTAATATGAATATCATAGAATATTTTTCATTTTACTTCATTAGATGCATCTACAAAACTGCAATAAAGGATTTCTTAAAATAATTTATCTCTGCTTAATTTTTAAAAAAAATTAAAAATCCCGACTTACGGTCTTGTTTTAATAAATGACGTGCATGTTAAGCGCTTTTTAGGAAGAGCACTCCGAGATCTGATTAAAAACTGGAATAATTTTAACGATCCAAACAACTGTTCTAATTAAATATCTAAACTTAATGAGGAGGTCTTGGTTCAGAAAAATAGAAATGCTTTTCCGCTAAGTTGCTGATTCGCTTTAATTGGTATTCTCAAATCCATAGAAGTTTTATTTCGGGGTATATTTTGAAATTTAAAGCAAGAAATACAAGTATATGTCACTATATGAATAATTCTATAAAGAGAATTTAAACCTTAATATATCGCGTCTTAATCATTTGATCAACACCATTCAACTTGCATTCTTTTTGTTTGTAAAGTCCATGTTTGTTTACAGACCAGTCGAGATAATAAATTTGATGCATGTAACTGATTTGTGTTCCATGCAATTTTTACATGTATAAGAAATTTTAGACTATATATATCCTGTATTGAATATTATTAATGTTATCGTACCATTGCTCGGCAATGCAAATTTTTTTTAAATGAAATTTTAAACTAAAAGAATAATTCATGCGAATTTCAAAATATTCTATCTAATTCTTGTGTTCTGCATAATGTATCTAGATATAATACATTATTCTTACATAATAAAAGAAGATAGCTACGTGTATACCTGTGTGTGTGTCTATTTGTAGAGAAAAAATCAGCGGTGGCTCCAGTCCAATGGAGCCGAAATTGTTTTGCGTGAATAACATTTTGTAAAATAAAACTCAACTTTTGTAATATTGAAAACAAATAACTCGATTTTTATGCACTTATAAGGCTTTCAAAGAGCAACACATTTTTGTTTATTGTTTATAACTATCACTTTCAGTTTTTAAGATATAAGCAATACAAACTTCAAAAACATGAAATTATCATACTTATTAAACTTGACAAGACAGTTACTCAAAAATTATAAGAACTTTTTAAAAATAAATATAGATTTAGAAACTATATTTCCTCATACATATTTTTGTCGCTTACTATTTACACCTATCTTTTATAGTTTCGGAGATATTTTGACTGAAAGTATGAAAAATGAAAAAAAAAACTTGTTCAGACAGATATTTTTTCACGTTTTTCGAAAGAAATATAGTTCTATCCAAAATTTAATTATATACACTTATAGGGCTTTCAAAGAGCTACAAATTGTTGCTTATTGTTTAAAGCTAGTTCTTTTAACTTTTGATATATAAGCATATACAAACATGAAAAATTTTCAATCTTCTTCAACTTAACAGGACGATTACTTGAAAACTATAAGAACATTTTTTAATAATAAATATAGATTTCAATACTAAATTTTCTAGTACACATTTTTGTCGTTTACTATTCATATCTATCTTTTATAGTTTACCACATATTTCGATTGAAAGTTAGAAAAATGAAAAAAACACTAGCTCAAAGAGCTAGCTACTTTTCGAAAAAAATTCAAAACATAAAAATATTGAAATTATTTTTATATATTCATAATCTGGATCCTATATCCGACAGAAGAAAAAAAAATTATTTATTTTATGTATTATGTTCGGGGTATAAGCGTCCAAAGAGTGCTTGCAATTTTCATAACGTTCCATTTTTCCGCCAGATATACAGCAATCATAGATGCTATTCACATCAAAATCAAAGCTTTGGACAGTCGCGAAATTCAGTACAAGAGCATCTGAACTCCCGGAATGACAAACCTTGTTGAGTTTCTCATTAAATTCGGAATAGTTTAAAAGTTATGAGAATTTAAAGTCGATTTCGGCTTCAAAATCAATTTATTCGAGCAGATGATTTTTAGAACCATGAGATACGCGTGAAATTTGCACTCAGAAGTAAACTTTTGAAGATAGCGTATAAAATTTTAACTTTACTTTCTTGGTTACAAGTTCTTTTCTTCATTTTCAAAACTTGCTTTGCATCTTCTGATTGAGATTTCAAGTCACTTCACAACGATTAAGTCCCTCTTTGAATGAATGAATTTACTGCTTACCAACGATAGTTTTTAATTACAAGAGGGTTCTGCACCTTGCTCGATGCGCTTCGCTAAACCCGTAACTCACACCGATCTAGTGGTCGAGCGGTGAGGGGCATGCGTTTCCGTCTGATCGCTCGACATAATCCTAGTGGGCACGTATTTAAATTATTTTTTTTATTTAAAAATATGAATTTTTGAAAGTCACTCCTGTAACTTCAATACACTTTCGTAGACTCGGAGTGATTGCAGATCCCCCCGCGGCTGACGTCACGTATCCCATGATTCCTAGATGTCCGAGCCTTGTTTTAGATAGCCTTGGTTCGAATCCCGCCAGCTGACATGGATGTTGTGTAGTCGATGCAAAGTCAGACTTCTGCCCTTGGGGAGCCTCAATAAAAAGTGAAGCTGCATATTTTCCCCTTCATCATGGGACCAGGGGTCTAGTGGACGTGGTACTAGGCGCTCCTCACCACGGGGGATAAGTCACAACAACAACAACACAAACCCGTAACTCGCTTCGCGAGGAGAAGTTGCGAGCTATTTCAAGCCAAACTAAAGTTTAAATCGAAAAATGGTTTATTTCACCATATTCCCTTATTATTTCTCTACAAATGTACCAAATTTCAAATTTTTTATGCTACCGTTTTTTCGATACGAGACAGAGAAACTCGAAGGACTCGTCGTTTTGGAAGAACATTTCTCACTTCAGAATGCATAAAACGGTAGAATAACTCGAAAACTACATCGAAATTAAAATAACGGGGCTCTGTCCTGTTAAACCTCAGCTGTGTAGGTTCATGTCTGCAAATATTCGTGGTCTTGCTATTCTTAGTCTGTCCAGGATCTAAAATCGTGGCTCAAAGATTTTGTCTTTGACTTAACATTAAGTACTTCTTAAATTAAAGTTTAAATCGAAAAGCAGTTTATTTCAGCGTATTCTCCAAGCATTTATCTACATGTCTATCACATTTTAATTTTGTATGCCATAGATTTCGTGATACAAAGCAGAGAAACTCGAAGAACGAGAAATTTGTCAAACATTGGTGACAGCGCAGTAACTTTTTTTTTAATATATAGAGACAAGTTTATGGAATGCTTCAAGTGGGCTTTCTGTTATCAGTAATTGAGAGCAAGCACATTGGAATACAACATACCGCTTTCATGCATAAATCAATCCTACGTATCGAAAAAAAGCTTAACCTTAAGTCAGTACTGGATAGACTCTGGACACAGGTCACCATGGCACCCTGCAATTTTGATAAGGTTATGTAACACCATTTACAAAGTTTTGGTATGTTAAAGAATTTCCGTTCCAAGAGTCATCAAAGCACGAGTACTCATATAATTATATCTTATACTTTCGGTCATACTCAGGATAACAGAACTGCTAACAAAATTTAGTGTTAATCAGAATAATGGTGCATGTATGTGTGCGCATGACACCAAAATAAAATAAATACTCCTTATTCTAGTTTGCATTTTTATTAATTTTACTTTCCCTGCAATACATGGTAATGTATAGGGAAAGTATTGGAATCATGCCGAAAATCGCAACTCGAGTTTTCGACGGACCTACTCGTTTCGGGACCTCTAGAATACGAAAAAACTAATTTTAGCGTGACGTCTGTGTGTGTATCTGCGTGTCTGTCTGTCAGTCTGTGTGTCTGTATGTCTGTCTGTGCAGATTTTGTATCCACTCTAACTAAAAAATAATGAACCGAATTTCATAAAATTTGGTAGGGGAGTCACTTGTATGCGAATCTGGTGATGATTAGTTTTGGGTACGATTCGGGACAAAAGAACCCGCCTTTTTTTACGAAATGGCCGCAAAAATTGCCTGTATCCACTCTAGCTGAAAAACTAATGGACCGAATTTCACAAAATTCTGCAGATAAGTCGCTTTTAGCTCACACTGGTGCTGATTAGATTTTGGTACGATTCGGAAATAAGTAACCTGCCTTTTTTTTGCGAAATGACCCCCAAAAATCGTCAAAATCTAAAATAAAAACTACGTATGCTTAAATATATCCATTAAATGCTTATTTTATACGTAATTTTTAACGATGAAAAGAATAAGACCAACTCCATTACACTAGGACTAGCCGTTCTCGAGATATTTTAGTGTTTTCGTATTTTCTCTACGCCACCTTTGAAAATAAGTCCAGTTACCAAATGAGAACGAAAATTGAATTAAAAATGAATTAAATTTAATTAAAATAAAGAGAACGTGGATATAAGTCTGCAGGGAAAGTCATGTGCTGCCCACATCAGTTTTTTTCTTTCTGAATTAGTTCATTTGCTAAAAAGTACAAATGGCACCAAACACAAGTTTTTTTTGTTTTTGTTTTTCAACTCTTTGTTTTCGAGAAATTAAAACAAATTAAAGATTAGAAATATTCGCGTTTTCCAGACGCAATATAATGTGATGACATGTAAAATTGAGGACAACATTTTTGCCCTGGCTCCTGGATACAAATAAAATGTGTTCATCCCTGCATGAAATTTCGTGCATATTCGAAGAATGCGTTGCGCTTTACAAAACAATTTTAGCCTATTTGTCGACAGACTGCCTTTGTAGTGCTTTCAAAGAATAATCTACTAATCTACATTTCAAAGACTAATCTACATAATAATTGTCTACCTCAGCGTGTTACAAAGTGTGTTCCGCGGAACCCTTGGGATTTCTCGGTAGTATTCAAAGGGGTCCGCGACGTGATAGTTTCGTGTAAATTTTCTTAAAAATTAAAAAATCGAGTAAATTTTGAATGCATATTGTAGACTACAAAGGACTTTTTCTCAGTTTGGGGTTCCGCCATCAAATTGAATTTTAAAAGAGTTCCGTGAAGTTTGAAAAACCGCTTATTTAACGCGTCGTTGCGTTTCCATGCTCTTCAAAAGTCCCCGGTGACTTGGAAGATTGAATATCTGCACACGTATAGTGCCGATAACAGGTCAGAGCCCAATGA
The DNA here is from genome assembly GCA_951213105.1 of Amaurobius ferox. Taxonomy (NCBI): domain Eukaryota; kingdom Metazoa; phylum Arthropoda; class Arachnida; order Araneae; family Amaurobiidae; genus Amaurobius; species Amaurobius ferox. The sequence goes on from OX578135.1 coordinate 41,145,653, forward strand.
AGTCATATTTTCGATTTCTTCCTCCCTTCCCCCCCCCCCCCCCCGGAGGGCTTAGGAAATTGGGGTATTTCGGAAAGTATTTTCAGACCGGTTACTGAGAAGACTGAAATGTGCGGATTTATAGTATCAACCAAGGGACAAATCTTGACGAATTCAAAATTTCGATTTCCATCAGAGGATAGAGGAAATGAGGTTTGGGAAATCCTAAACCAATTTCCAAACCCTCCAAAAGCTCTTTAGATGACCTGGAAGATTTAATCTTGGTAAACTAATCGTATTGAACGAGGGACAGATCCTAATGAAACCGAATTTTCTATTTCTCCGACGGGTGTGGACAAAATGGAGAAGACGTGAAAAGTCCTTAAAGACCCTTCAAAAGCCCCCTCAGAGGCCAAGATGGATGAAACTTTGCACACTTATAGTATTGACGATAGGGTAGAACCGAATGAAACCAATTTTTAATTAAGACAATTATTTTCGACACTAAGCAACATACATTGTTAAACAAAATAGAACATATATCAAAATGCAACTTAATTTTTTAAAAGTTTAACTTCCCTGTCTTTGAGAGGCTTAAATATTATTCTTTTATCCAAAACTTTTCCAGCAATGCTATTATGCTACCATGGTTCTTTCATATTGACACAAATGCATTCAATATGAACAATCTTTCAAGGACTACAGCGTTCCTCTGTACTCTGTAATATCAAGAAAAAATATTTTACATTTTTTTTATCTTTTTACGATAACTTTAAAAGTTAAGAACTATTCTCTGAAACTAGTTGACAATGATCATGGGTAATGTGAAAACCAAATATTTCTTTTAAAATTTTATAAAAACATATTTTAGACGAACAGAGAACGAAATAAAAAGATCAACAAAAAAAATTTCCAAAAAAGACCTTGTGAAATTTACTAACTTGTTAAAACTTATATTTGAATAATGATGCGTATGAAAAAAAAATAATCTACTACATTTAAACGAAGCTGGGTAGAAACGAGTAATGATGACTTAAAAAACATTGAAGCTTTTTTAGTTGTTGTTGCACTTCATTAGATGCTTCTACGAAACTGCAGCAGACGATTCTCCTTAAAAATGTTGAATTTTGTTTAATTCCAAAAAGAAAACAATTCTGATGCAGAGAAATATGACGCCTCGTTTTGATAAACGACGTGCATATTGGGCGCTTTTTAGAAATGGCACTTCGAAATCTCATTAGAGGCAGGAATTTTTTAACAATCGGAACAACTGTTCTAATTAAATATGTATCTTAATGAGGTGGTATCTTGGTTCAAAATATAGAAATACTTTTCTGCTAAGATTCTAATTCTGCATTTAGTATTTCCAAATACAAACGAAGTTCTGGGAGTATTTTAAAAGTTTAAAATATATATATATATATATATATATATATATATATATATATTGGGGGAAGCCCTCTAGCATTTTCCATTTCTTTTGACGCACGTGCATTGTTTGTATTGTACATGTAGAAACTGATAATTTAATTCCCATGTTTTATTACTTATTTCATTTCTTGGTATAACATTAAGATCATGTTTAATTCACTAGTATCAATATTTTCCTTTTGTTAGATATTATATTCTCAAGTCCTCTTTGTCGGATATCATATAACCTCTTAAATGATTTTAAACTAGGGTATGTCATTTATTTCATGTATAATCTATTAACTTCCTTATCTCTATTTATTTATTATATATATATATATATATATATATATATATATATAAACAAAACTTAACAGATGAAATCCATACTTATTTGAAACATAATCGCTATTCACTACTGGATAGCTAGTTATCAATTTGATTTTTCTTCTGCCTCTATTATTCAAAAGTGCTGTAGTTTCATCTATTATTCAGTAGTGAAAATTAAATCTGCAATCATTATTTAGTGCTAGATCGCTAATCAGCGGAATGATTTTTTTCTTCTGTCTCTATTATTTAGAACTGCTCGTCAGTTATTTTTTTTTTACTTGGATTAAGTTAAGTGACCACGTTAAGTGACCTCAGATACTGAACTCATTTTTAACTTATTTACAATACTGCAGAATTCTGGTTCTTTACGCTGCATGTGACATCACATACTGTAAACAAAGACGGACATAGACTCATTTTTAATTTATTTGCAACAATGGACATTATAATTTGTGTTGTGGCTACGCAGGCAGTGATTGAGTGTTTTCTTTTATTATACTAGTAAATTATACCATGAATAAACTCGTTTTTCATTAAATTACTTACGGGGAGAATGCCCAAGGGCCTCGTTAGTATATTATTTATTTTTTTCATTTTAATTTCACTTAAGCCTTTGTAAAATTTTATTCCAAAATCATTTCTGTAACACTATTTAGACTGTGTACAGAATTTTCTAAGCTCAGAACATGTCCCCTTTTACTTCTTTTAACCACTTCTCTGAACGGATATTTAAATTCCATGTCAACCGCGGGCGAATTTAAAAATGGTAATTGCGAACATGCCGATGCTGAACAACTCGCATTCCCTTCACTTCGAACAAATACGAAAAAAAAGGGGGAAATAAAAATAACCGGAAAGCCATTTGTCGCTCTTTAACATGGGATGCACTTAAGTGCATGCATTCTATCCACCGTTGTTAACATCTATCTCTACCTCTCTTTTTTTCCCGTATTGAGACCGCACTTCGTATGTCAGGAGATGTTACTTCCCTTCTTTTCCCGCCATTTCTGCAACTTTTCTGTCACCGTCTTTTCAGTCATTTCGACCACACTACTGCGTTCTAAAAATAAATATGAGGTAAAATATTTGGTTGGGAACAATTTTAATTATATGGGCAGGAAAGTTAATTTGTCCGAACTTCGATTATTGCAGTATTCTATATTTTCTTCTAAGATACCATGACATGTATGGGAAAAGTATAGTGTAACAGATATTAAAAACTTCTATCTCGGCGGGGAATCGAACCATCCATTTTCTCAATCCAATTAGCTACTCAGACAATTAAATTTTCTTCTATATTTGAGAGGATTACCCATACCGAATCATTTCCCATTCAAAGTGTCTTTGACAACTTACAGTGGCATCTTTTGGGAACTAAATAAAATATTTCACCCCAGGAAAATAATTTTCATTTCTAATTTTCTAAGAAATAGCTATGTTTTATTACATTGAGGAGTGGATAAAAAAGGCAAATTCTGATATACAGAAGATGTCCTCAAGCCTCATGCTTGGGCCCTCTATTTTGGTTTATAGCTGCCGTCGTCCAAAAAGCTGAAGTCGTTCCAAAAAGCTCTATCAACGAAAAAGTCTTGACACAGGAATACAAACATGTTCATTTTTTGATTACCTAACAAATAGCTATGTTTTATTAAACTGAGGAGTGGATAAAAGGCAAATTCCGATGTACACAGATTGTCCTCAACCTTCGCGTTTGAGTCCTCTATTTTGGTTCATAGCTGCCAACGTCGTTCCAAAAAACTCTATCAACTAAAAAGTCTTGACCCAGGAATACAATCACGTTCATTTCTGATTATCTAAGAAATAGCTATGTTTTATTAAACTGAGGAGTGGATAAAAAGCAAATTCCGATATACACAGATTGTCCTCAACCTTCGCATTTGGGCCCTCTATTTTGGTTCATAGCTGCCAACGTCTTTCCAAAAAACTCTATCAACTAAAAAGTCTTGACCCAGGAATACAATCACGTTCATTTCTGATTATCTAAGAAATAGCTATGTTTTATTAAACTGAGGAGTGGATAAAAAGCAAATTCCGATATACACAGATTGTCCTCAACCTTCGCATTTGGGCCCTCTATTTTGGTTTATAGCTGCCAACGTCGTTCCAAAAAACTCTATCAACTAAAAAGTCTTGACCCAGAAATACAATCACGTTCATTTCTGATTATCTAAGAAATAGCTATGTTTTATTAAACTGAGAAGTGGATAAAAATCAAATTCCGATATACAGAGATTGTCCTCAACCTTCGCGTTTGGGCCCTCTATTTTGGTTTATAGCTGCCAACGTCGTTCCAAAAAACTCTATCAACTAAAAAGTCTTGACCCAGAAATACAATCACGTTCATTTCTGATTATCTAAGAAATAGCTATGTTTTATTAAACTGAGAAGTGGATAAAAATCAAATTCCGATATACAGAGATTGTCCTCAACCTTCGCATTTGGGCCCTCTATTTTGGTTTATAGCTGCCAACGTCGTTCCAAAAAACTCTATCAACTAAAAAGTCTTGACCCAGGAATACAATCACGTTCATTTCTGATTATCTAAGAAATATCTAAGATACCATGATTTCTCAAAAATAACTGTTACTATCATCGATGTTGTACCCAAACTGCAAGAGAGATTGTGGTGGGAAAATACCCATATCTTCTGCCTCTATTATTCAAAAGTGCTGTAGTTTCATCTATTATTCAGTAGTGAAAATTAAATCTGCAATCATTATTTAGTGCTAGATCGCTAATCAGCGGAATGATTTTTTTTCTTCTGTCTCTATTATTTAGAACTGCTCGTCAGTTATTTTTTTTTTACTTGGATTAAGTTAAGTGACCACGTTAAGTGACCTCAGATACTGAACTCATTTTTAACTTATTTACAATACTGCAGAATCCTGGTTCTTTACGCTGCATATGACATCACATACTGAAAACAAAGACGGACATAGACTCATTTTTAATTTATTTGCAACAATGGACATTATAATTTGTGTTGTGGCTACGCAGGCAGTGATTGAGTGTTTTCTTTTATTATACTAGTAAATTATACCATGAATAAACTCGTTTTTTATTAAATTACTTACGGGGAGAATGCCCAAGGGCCTCGTTAGTATATTTAAACATTTTATTTATTTTTTTCATTTTAATTTCACTTAAGCCTTTGTAAAATTTTATTCCAAAATCATTTCTGTAACACTATTTAGACTGTGTATAGAATTTTCTAAGCTCAGAACATGTCCCCTTTTACTTCTTTTAACCACTTCTCTGAACGGATATTTAAATTCCATGTCAACCGCGGGCGAATTTAAAAATGGTAATTGCGAACATGCCGATGCTGAACAACTCGCATTCCCTTCACTTCGAACAAATACGAAAAAAAAGGGGGAAATAAAAATAACCGGAAAGCCATTTGTCGCTCTTTAACATGGGATGCACTTAAGTGCAGGCATTCTATCCACCGTTGTTAACATCTATCTCTACCTCTCTTTTTTTCCCGTATTGAGACCGCACTTCGTATGTCAGGAGATGTTACTTCCCTTCTTTTCCCGCCATTTCTGCAACTTTTCTGTCACCGTCTTTTCAGTCATTTCGACCACACTACTGCGTTCTAAAAATAAATATGAGGTAAAATATTTGGTTGGGAACAATTTTAATTATATGGGCAGGAAAGTTAATTTGTCCGAACTTCGATTATTGCAGTATTCTATATTTTCTTCTAAGATACCATGACATGTATGGGAAAAGTATAGTGTAACAGATATTAAAAACTTCTATCTCGGCGGGGAATCGAACCATCCATTTTCTCAATCCAATTAGCTACTCAGACAATTAAATTTTCTTCTATATTTGAGAGGATTGCCCATACCGAATCATTTCCCATTCAAAGTGTCTTTGACAACTTACAGTGGCATCTTTTGGGAACTAAATAAAATATTTCACCCCAGGAAAATAATTTTAATTTCTAATTTTCTAAGAAATAGCTATGTTTTATTACATTGAGGAGTGGATAAAAAAGGCAAATTCTGATATACAGAAGTTGTCCTCAAGCCTCATGCTTGGGCCCTCTATTTTGGTTTATAGCTGCCGTCGTCCAAAAAGCTGAAGTCGTTCCAAAAAGCTCTATCAACGAAAAAGTCTTGACCCAGGAATACAAACATGTTCATTTTTTGATTACCTAACAAATAGCTATGTTTTATTAAACTGAGGAGTGGATAAAAGGCAAATTCCGATGTACACAGATTGTCCTCAACCTTCGCGTTTGAGTCCTCTATTTTGGTTTATAGCTGCCAACGTCTTTCCAAAAAACTCTATCAACTAAAAAGTCTTGACCCAGGAATACAATCACGTTCATTTCTCATTACCTAACAAATAGCTATGTTTTATTAAACTGAGGAGTGGATAAAAGGCAAATTCCGATGTACACAGATTGTCCTCAAACTCCGTGTTTGGGTCCTCTGTTTTGGTTTATACCTGCCAACGTCTTTCCAAAAAACTCTATCAACTAAAAAGTCTTGACCCAGGAATACAATCACGTTCATTTCTGATTACCTAACAAATAGCTATGTTTTATTAAACTGAGGAATGGATAAAAGGCAAATTCCGATATACACAGATTGTCCTCAAACTCCGTGTTTGGGTCCTCTGTTTTGGTTTATAGCTGCCAACGTCTTTCCAAAAAACTCTATCAACTAAAAAGTCTTGACCCAGGAATACAATCACGTTCATTTCTCATTACCTAACAAATAGCTATGTATTATTAAACTGAGGAGTGGATAAAAGGCAAATTCCGATGTACACAGATTGTCCTCAAACTCCGTGTTTGGGTCCTCTGTTTTGGTTTATACCTGCCAACGTCTTTCCAAAAAACTCTATCAACTAAAAATTCTTGACCCAGGAATACAATCACGTTCATTTCTGATTACCTAACAAATAGCTATGTTTTATTAAACTGAGGAATGGATAAAAGGCAAATTCCGATATACACAGATTGTCCTCAAACTCCGTGTTTGGGTCCTCTGTTTTGGTTTATACCTGCCAACATCTTTCCAAAAAACTCTATCAACTAAAAAGTCTTGACCCAGGAATACAATCACGTTCATTTCTGATTACCTAACAAATAGCTATGTTTTATTAAACTGAGGAATGGATAAAAGGCAAATTCCGATATACACAGATTGTCCTCAAACTCCGTGTTTGGGTCCTCTATTTTGGTTTATAGCTGCCAACGTCTTTCCAAAAAACTCTATCAACTAAAAAGTCTTGACCCAGGAATACAATCACGTTCATTTCTGATTACCTAACAAATAGCTATGTTTTATTAAACTGAGGAATGGATAAAAGGCTTATTCCGATATACACAGATTGTCCTCAAACTCCGTGTTTGGGTCCTCTGTTTTGGTTTATACCTGCCAACGTCTTTCCAAAAAACTCTATCAACTAAAAAGTCTTGACCCAGGAATACAATCACGTTCATTTCTGATTACCTAACAAATAGCTATGTTTTATTAAACTGAGGAATGGATAAAAGGCAAATTCCGATATACACAGATTGTCCTCAAACTCCGTGTTTGGGTCCTCTATTTTGGTTTATAGCTGCCAACGTCTTTCCAAAAAACTCTATCAACTAAAAAGTCTTGACCCAGGAATACAATCACGTTCATTTCTGATTACCTAACAAATAGCTATGTTTTATTAAACTGAGGAATAGATAAAAGGCAAATTCCGATATACACAGATTGTCCTCAAACTCCGTGTTTGGGTCCTCTGTTTTGGTTTATACCTGCCAACGTCTTTCCAAAAAACTCTATCAACTAAAAAGTCTTGACCCAGGAATACAATCACGTTCATTTCTGATTATCTAAGAAATAGCTATGTTTTATTAAACTGAGGAGTGGATAAAAAGCAAATTCCGATATACACAGATTGTCCTCAACCTTCGCATTTGGGCCCTCTATTTTGGTTTATAGCTGCCAACGTCGTTCCAAAAAACTCTATCAACTAAAAAGTCTTGACCCAGGAATACAATCACGTTCATTTCTGATTATCTAAGAAATAGCTATGTTTTATTAAACTGAGAAGTGGATAAAAAGCAAATTCCGATATACACAGATTGTCCTCAAACTCCGTGTTTGGGTCCTCTATTTTGGTTTATAGCTGCCAACGTCTTTCCAAAAAACTCTATCAACTAAAAAGTCTTGACCCAGGAATACAATCACGTTCATTTCTGTTTATCTAAGAAATAGCTATGTTTTATTAAACTGAGGAGTGGATAAAAAGCAAATTCCGATATACACAGATTGTCCTCAACCTTCGCATTTGGGCCCTCTATTTTGGTTTATAGCTGCCAACGTCGTTCCAAAAAACTCTATCAACTAAAAAGTCTTGACCCAGGAATACAATCACGTTCATTTCTGATTATCTAAGAAATAGCTATGTTTTATTAAACTGAGGAGTGGATAAAAAGCAAATTCCGATATACACAGATTGTCCTCAACCTTCGCATTTGGGCCCTCTATTTTGGTTTATAGCTGCCAACGTCGTTCCAAAAAACTCTATCAACTAAAAAGTCTTGACCCAGGAATACAATCACGTTCATTTCTGATTATCTAAGAAATAGCTATGTTTTATTAAACTGAGGAGTGGATAAAAAGCAAATTCCGATATACACAGATTGTCCTCAACCTTCGCATTTGGGCCCTCTATTTTGGTTTATAGCTGCCAACGTCGTTCCAAAAAACTCTATCAACTAAAAAGTCTTGACCCAGGAATACAATCACGTTCATTTCTGATTATCTAAGAAATAGCTATGTTTTATTAAACTGAGAAGTGGATAAAAATCAAATTCCGATATACAGAGATTGTCCTCAAACCTCGTTTTTGGGCCCTCTGTTTTGGTTTATAGCTGCCGACGTCTTTCCAAAAAACTCTATCAACTAAAAAGCCTTGATCCAGGACTACAATCATGTTCATTTCTAATCATCAAAGAATAGACTTGTTTCATCAAACTAAAGAGTGGATATAAAGCAAATTCCAATCTACAGAGATTGTCCTCAAGTCTTATGTCATGGACAGCTGATGTGAACCATCATGTGGACAACTGACACTATTCTAATGCAATTTTATGTTCCTTCAAAAATCAGGTATTTGATCATTTTAATCAAAAATTCACTGCTAAATGCAGTTTATAAATATTTTGATGTGACATCCTAGGGCGCAGGATACGAAGTAAATCATGAAAAAAAAGATGTGACGAGGATGAAACAGAAATATGTAAGGGAAGTGCCACTATATTGTATAAATACCTGATGTTACAAATACCTGAAATTATAACAGAAAACCATTGTTATAATTTGAAATTCCATGTCACATAACCTTAACGACAAATTTGGTTACCTTCATTACGAATTTGACTTATTGTCACCAACTTTGAGCGAGTTTTAGAAATTTATCAAATTTTGTAGATTGACTAAAAACTTCACGAGTTTCGTGCTTCTTCCAGAACTTTCCCCAAAGGATACATAAACTCGTCATTGTTCAGTTTGGTTGTTAGCGTAATACAAGTAAAAGTAAATTGTCAATATGTCGGTGTCTGTCACACAAATACACATTTTAAATCCAGCGAAAAAATAATTACCTATTCCATTGCTATACCTTACTACGTATACAGACGATTTTCTTACATTATCAGAAGGGAAAAAAAGACTGAAGCCATACTTGTCGCAAGGGCTAACGTCACTGCAGATGATCGAGTAACAGGTACAAATATGCATAGCAGATACAAATATGCATAGCAGATACAAATATGCATAGCAGACAGGTTTTTCAGTTCATTTGCGTTAAAAATTGATTCCAAAAGGAATTAGTGCTGGTTACGGCTACTATAGATGCCATTATTGAAAAATCTATTTTGGGACGGGATAGCCCAGTGGTTAAGGCACAGAGATTGCACTCGGTGGACGCAAGTACGATTTCCGATTCTGCCCAGACTATCCCCGTGTTTACTTAGAATATGGGTACGTTAAATCTGTAAGTCCAAAAGTTTTTCCGGGTTAGTTCCAGGGAAAGGAGGGTATGGTAGCCGTGGATATTTCCCCCACTAGGTTCCGGTCTAAATTGGATGGAACTGTCCGTCACCTCTGATAAGGAAAGCCAGCGCACTAACTTATGACGACTCGGCTTGCGCCACCGTCAGCTATCGGACGTAACGCTTGCAGGCCCATTGCGAGTGACAACTACACTAGGACTAGCCGTTCTTGAGATATTTTAGTATTTTCGCATTTTCGCTATGACACCCTTGAAAATAAGTCCAGTTACCAAATTGAACGAAAATTAAATTAAAAGTGCAAATTCAGTTTAATTTGAAATAATTATAGGTGTTGTTTTGTGCAATTAAACTCAATTATAATAAATTATTGAAGAAATAAAGAGAACGTGAATACGAGTCATGGAAAGTCATGCGCTGCCCACATCAGATTTGTTTTACTTTCATAACTTTAGTGTAGCATTTTTATTGCTACGATTTCTTACTATTGAAAATATGTTTAAAAGAGAATGAAACTTTTGTATCTATATAAACAAGAAAAATCAATCATGCATAAAGCATTGATTATGAAACGCTTTCCAACTGAAATGCAATTTTATTTAAACATCTCTAAAATGCGATACATTCAGCAGTGATATTTTTTAAATTATCACAATAATACAATAATTTACTATATTTGAAATTTTCATCAAAAACAAATAAGCTTTAATCAAATAACATCATCAAAATATAAATCGTCTGGCTCTCTATATAAAAGCCGTGAATATTTCATTCATAAACTATTTTCTATTCCTTTCATTCAGCGGTGATATGTTTAAAATTATCACAATACTACAATAATTTATTTTACTTAAAAACGTAAAACCATGGAGGTAGAATTACTTTCTAACTCCATGCTTAAAACTTCATCAAAAAAGCAATAATACGGAATCGTCTGCTTCTGTATGTAAAATCAATCAATGTTTCATTCATATCAGCTATATTGTAGGCTCCAGAGCTAAATAATTTTGTGTTAAAGAAATTCAGTAATTCTTATACAACTCATCTTACAGCTTGATGTGTTTACATTCTCCATGCGTGAAAGTTAGGCTTCGTTGTAGAAATGATTTGAAATGATTTCAAAATTTGATGATCATTTAAACTCAAATATATTGTAATTGCATTGTTTCAGAATGTAGATGCACAGATATTAAGCAAAAACAAAGAGGTTTTAGGACGGATACAACACTAAATATGAATTAAAAATAACTTTAAAAATCACGATTTTGACACAAGATGGATGACACATTTTATTTTGAAGTGATTTACGTGATCTTTTCATATAAAATAGATGCAATTATTATTTTAATTTTTATTTGAAAACTACCGAACATATTTTGCTGAAATTTTTTTACATATTTTATGGGATAATTTGAATATTTCCTAAAATTTTCGAAGCAATTTGTGAATTTTAAATTCGCTTAAAAAATATTTCAAAAATTATGTCCCATAGGGTTCAATGTATTTCAATTTTTCAACCCGGGTTCAAGTACTTCAATTTTTCAACCCTGGTTGAATCCAAAACAAATTGGGTGATATCATTCATTTACATTCCCATATGTCCCACAGACCATCTCAACAACGTACTAAAATTTCATTTTGATAAAGTCATTTTTACGGCAGTTATCATGCAAACAGACAGACAGACAGACAGAATGAACAAAGTCATAAACAGTTTTCATCTATGTTGTAAAGTGTTAATATAATTGAAAATACATCTAGCTGTCTGTCTGTGTGTTTGTTTATCTCATCATCACGAGAGAACCACTGCATCGAATTTCGTGAAAATTTCGTGGTTAGCCTTGGAATGGCTCCACTTAAAATTTAGTCCATGTTTCGAGTTTCTATGACTAGGAGTTATCGAGATTTGAATAAAAATCGCACAATTAAACCTTCCATAGAAATAGCATTATGCAGATGCTATATTTTTCGCAAATTTATTTTAAAAATTATATCATGATGCGTAGCAACGCAATTAAATCAAATGTGTTTATCAGGCAGACGATTATTATTAATTTTTTTTCCGATTTAAATAATAAAGAAATTCAGATAAATGAAAATTTTATAAATGATCGGAATTTCATTTTTAGCTAGATTGCATCAATTACAGCTTTCGGGTTTAAATATTGCGAGAATTAGTAATATTTTCCATTTAATACCTCATACGTTTTATTTTGGCAAAAACTCCTAATACGTGTAGTCAATTAATCATATATTGTGTTTAATCAATTAACTCAAATATTTTGCTTAGCCAAATGTTGAAACAGAATAAAAGTCATAATACCATTTTAGCGCATTTATTTTACTATATATTGATCCAATTTCATATATACTTTATAATTTGCTTGCAAACGTGATCAGGATGTTTTATTCTTCAGATCTGCTTGTAAAGATAATTTTGTATAGGAAACACAGAAAAGAGAATTAAATTTAGTAGAATTAAGTGAAAGGAGAATTAAATGAAATATTTTAGTAGAATGTTTTGAGTAACAATGTCATTTAGAATACTGCAAGAATTTGAGCATATTTTAAATCATGAGCAACGTCGAGTATATCTGCTATTAACTGTATACATAAAATTGTAAGTTGTGCATCTATCTGTCTATTTATTATATCAGCAAGGTAGAACTCACCTATTTTCTTTTTACTAGAATTATTATAAAATTTCAAAAATAAAAACTCCAAATATTATAACTTCACTGCAAATTCTGGATTTTAAGTTTCTTGTGTTATATAATCAGTACGAGGAACGGGCATACGGCTAGTCTTTTATAAAATATCACAAAATTAGCAACATTATTAAAGTTATTTTAACATATTTGCAGGAAACTGAATAATTCATGACAACAAATTAAGTACACTAGGCAAATAAAATGATTGGCACAAGCTAACCTAATAAAATATACATTTTAAACATTGAATAATTTTAAATACTTCACAATTATTTAAAAAAGTTTAATTTTACAAGCGTCTAGGTTGTTAGATCTCTTGCATAATAAGACAACAATAAAATTTTAAAACTAGCCAAGAAAACTCTAAAAATTTTGCTGACGTTATAATTATCAGCAAAACAATTTAGAATCCAGTTAGCTTTACTTAAAAAGAAACTTAGAAAAGAAGGAATAATATAATTTAAATATTTTGAATGGCACGTTTTTAAAATAATAGGTATTTTAAATGACATGAGAAGAAACAAAAAATGGTAAGCACTTACTTCTAAGGAACATCTACACTCTGTAGTACAGTAGTTATTATATCCAATGTATCACGATAAAAGTAATAAGGTATTTCCATGATTTGATACGGATTGTGCATAAGGAATTACACAAAATAAAATGTAACGTAAAGGAATCGTGTCTAAAGAAAAAAAATCCGTTGGCCGTTACATCCACGAGCCAATGACTTCCTTCTTTATGTAGGCTGGTGGGGGGAATTTTCCTGAAAAGAAGGTCAAGGGATATTTGAACTTGAAATTCGAAAGCCGAATTTGAGCCTACGGACCATAATGCGGTCTACTTTCGGGGAGGGGGGGGGGGGTGCTCTGGCTTCTCTATCGGGGAGTGCCACACTGTCCCGGCCGGCCGTGGCGATAAATTACCTCGTCGGGTAGATCAGACGGTCAGGGTCGAAAAAAAGAAAATATCTATTTAATTGGCGGAGAATATTTCTTTATAGAACGTCACACTTATCCCCCGTCACTAAGAAGAAATAGTATAGATAGACAATGCAAAGGAAGGGAACATTTCCCCGATCTCTTTTTTTAACATGAGAGGCACTAAAGAAATTTCTTATCTCTTTGATAACATCTCCTATTTTCATTCATTTTCGTCTTTCTTCAGAACGTCCTCAGAACATTAGATCTTACTTCGGGAAAAAATTTTCTTTTGTCATTCTGTCAGTTTCTTCAGTTGCATCTTCGATTGCTAGAGCATGTTAGTAAATTTTTGTGTTTTAAAAGCATAGACGTGATAAAATATTTCGTTCAAAAATCTTTCAAAAGAAAATGTATTGTTTCTTTTTTTTCTTAAATGCGAATCAGTGCAGATGAAATTTGTGTTATTTTTCACTCGAAACTTGTGTTATTTTTCTTTCTACATTATTTTTTTTACACATTGTCTAAAAATTACCTGTTATTTTCTTTATATCTGATATTGATTATCATGAATAAACATTGAAAATTACAAACTGCGGTCCGCAGGTTGTCACTTTATTATAACTGTCACTTTTTACCGGTGATTTTTTTAGCAGGTACATTTTTAGCAGTCACAGTCAGTGATAAATATTGAGAAAAGAGACCGGATTCGTCGCCAAAGGGTGTTGGGTGCCATAATGCCCAAAGCTACTAAAGGGGGAACTCCTCTTTACTAGTCTTGATACCCCCCCCCCCCCCCACTCCCCCAGGAACCCATTGACGTCTGAATAAATTATAGTTAGAAAAATGAGAAACAAAATATTTGGTTACCACACCCCTACCCTCACCCTCAAAATAAAATTGAGAGACGCTATTGAAAAAGGCATTTATAGTATCTAATAGTATAATGAGGTTTATTCACATGACGCCATTGCGGGTTTTTAATTGTTAACATTTACCACGGTTTTAGTCATTTAAAAATATTTTGAACAGCTAATTTTCCAAATTATAGTTTTATTATTTACATATTCTGAGAGTAATGTTCTAAGCAAAGTACGACAAATTAATTTTGGATAAAGTTTTGTCATATCTGTCCGTTGTTGTAGGCATTCAAAATGTGAATAGCTTCAAAGTTTCAATAACTATTTTCTGTTTTGAAAGCTTATCCTCAAGAATCGTGGGTGTATACACTGGATACAAGAACGAGTCCAAGTTTCTGGATAACTAATGTATATTCACAAGCACAAAGTAAACAAAAACAGTACACAGAAAAACATTTAAATGCTCCGCTAATTTCACAGAATAAACGATTCTATCTATTCTCAAAACATTGACGAAAGTAATTTCACAAAACAACCGCTATTATTCTCAAAACATTGACAAAAAGCATAGTCCAATGTTATTCGGGTCATGCCCATTCGCCAACTTCGCAGCTAAACTCCAACGAAGTGATGAGTCCTTTCTATAGTCCCTCTATAGAAACTTCCGAGAATTACTCTGTAGAAATTTCCAGAATTCTCTAATTATCTAATATCTCCTAGACTAATCGTTATTTCGTGACGTTTCTGGAACATTCCGGAAGTCGCCAAATGCAGCCGAATTGGCGATAAATCGTCAAATCTGGAAACCCTTCTTCTAACTCGAAATTCTGGCAACCATAGAGTGAAGTCAGGGAAAGAATTCTCGCACCGCTATCTTCTGGGGAAAAAAACTCTCCGATGGCACCGTTTGGTCTACGATAGAGACGGAAAACAGAACGGGGGACGCCAGTAAAAAAATATTACAAGTTCGCAACATTTCCTCATCTTTGACAAGCTTAAATACTAGTTCTTCGGTAAATGGTTCTATGATTACAGAGAAATTTATGCATGGAACGGAAAACATACAAAAACGTACCATGTCATAATGTAAATAATGTAACAGTCGTTTCTCCAAATTCAGCATACATTTTATGCATGCATCTTACATCAAATCACTTGCGCAGTCGATTCATAACTTCAATGAAAATAACCTTTGAGACATTCAATTACAAATTAATCTGAGTCTAGACGGCAGGACTTTATCTTTCAAAGGAACTTGATCGATACCTCGAATTCATCGACGAAAATCAATTAGTTCATTGTGGGGGGCTCAACTCAAGGAAGCATTTTTAATAGCTCAGATGGCTCTTAGAGAATGACCCTTTTCATTTCTCCCTCATTAATCTTCCTACATTAATTAGATGCTCTCTTCATTCAATGGAAAGTTCGGGTAAATTTGAAACTAAAATTTAGAATGTAAGTAGAAAATGTGACAGAATATTAGGGAATAAAACTGGAGAATGTGTATAATTATCTGAACAACAGGTGGTGTAAAATGTGGAGTGCGCTCCAAAACGGGGGGGATCAAAAAACGCTTGAACTGGGGCGTAAAATTCTTCCCATTTTCAATAAAAGAATATACTTATATATTTATTATAAATGGCTAAACACTTGATACAATCCATCATTCGCCTAAATATCGGCCCGCATCGTGAATCATTTAGCCGTCACATGGCATTGCCCGGGTGCACCAGTGGGTGTGGAACACACTGCGCCCAACAACCCAATATCTATGTCCGCAGGTTGGACTCGTGCTCACTATCCGGCAGCCGAGCGATCATTAGGAAACGCTTGTCTTTACCACACAGCCACAGCGTCGCCCTATATTTTTTCATAAAAAGGACCAATTTCCATAAGAAAATGAACTGATCCAAGAAATTTAGATTATCAGTGCGTATAGCACGCAATCCATATATAACATGTCGAAAACCCAGACCACCCGACTCGCCCTAGGGCACAAGCAGCAATTTGATATACCATGTTGAAGTGTTGAAAACCCAGACCACACGACAGACATTAAGGTTTACTGTAGCTAAGTGTGTGAAAGGCCCAGACCATACAGCCAACCCAGGGGTTAATGGCAGTTAAATGTATGGCCGGGAGAAGTAGCTAAGTGTGTGGCCGGGAACTTTATTTTAGATTCAAAACATTACAAAACAGGTTAAAATTGAATCACAACACAATTACAACAAGACAAATAAAAGAATGGCAACGACAAAACAAAACATAAAAACTATACAATACAATACAGGAGAGACATAAGAAAGAAAAAAAGGAAAGAGGGGAAAACCCCGAAGGGAAAAAAACCCAAGCACTAATGTAGTTTAACCATCAAGGAACTATATAAACAGCACAACAAAACAAACCACATAAACAAAACCAACTACAAAAACAAAGCAAAAACCTCCACCAAAAAAGCGACAACGAATGTTTCAGGTCCCAGCAGGGGCGTAATGGACCGGTTTGTCATCAGCAATTGGACTAGTCATAGGCCGATAAACGATTTCAAGCTTGTTAGTGAAAATTATCTCTGTGAGAAAAAGTTGTCCTTTGGAAAGAGCTAACAATTGGGCTTTTATTTCCGAAAGCCACCGGCTACTAAATCTAGAAGCTAAAAGTTATAAATAGTCCGCAATAAATCATGTCTTACAATCTTCTATAAAACTTCTCTTACAACCTTCTATTAAATACCACACACAGTGAAGCTGTTTGACCTGTCAGCTGCTGTAAACGTGTCGAAAACTTAGGGGATACTCTTATCAAACTAAAACTAATAATTGCTTGTCAACTCTTGCAACGGCAAAGGTTAGAAGGCGAGTCCGAAACTCTGCTTTCCCCTGCGAAAAGCTATGATTGACAAGTCTCCTACCATTTGAAGCAATGTGCTAATAGTCCGGGTGTTAGCGCTAGAAACGATGCTCGGACAACGCCACCTAGATAACTCCATCTAGCCTCGGGCCGGGCCTAACGCCTCGGGCTAACCATCTAGCTCGGGCAACGCCACCTAGATAGATGTTATCTAGGTGGCGTTGGCTCGGGGCACAGACCTCTTCCTAGAACACAATTGCGTAAGTTGAATAAGATAGCTGTTAGTCCGCCTAGGAGATCTCAGTTTACTTTAGGGAAAATATTCGAATGATCCGTTACATTGGAGATAAAAGCCTTTCGCGGTATATTTTCCCTCTTTGGACGAAATTTACCAGCCCAGCACGTCCTGAGCTCGCAGTAGGAACATGGGCGGACAGGCAATAGCCCTGTGCGGTGTAATCACCAGGCCAGTTGGAGTCATTGTTTTTCTTTCTGAACGTTATTTTTTCCCAACCATGGATAAGTAACTGAATTATAGATTTAGCGGTAAGACTTGTACTTAGTGAACTCTTATAATTCTTTTAAAGTACACAAAAATAAGTGAAACCCCAAAAACAAATAGTTTGGGTTCAGGCTTCCCTAGAAATGCCAATTATTTATTTAGTTGGATGCCACCATAGTGGGCAATAGATGTAATCTTACTGCGCAAGTGTACATAAGTAACAAAATTCAAACTTTTCAATAAAAACGTTTTTCGGTGGAAATTTTACGTCAAGTACGTTGGATTCCGTTCATCCCGCAATGATGAGGTAAGTGGAACCCAGCCCTAAATTACTTATACCTCTGTTCAAAAATGACACAGGTGCAAGTGCAAATCGTAAAACGTATTTCAAAATGTAAAACTACAATTTTACTTGTCAAACAAAAAGTACCTAGCGAACATTATAGTGATCCAATGAAATAGGAAATGAAATAAAAGATTTCTGTATCGTAATACATATTGATTTAGGCAAAACGAGTACAATTTGCGTTTGGAAATGTAATTATCCCCTCCGATATGGAATTCTTGAATGGAATCTTCAAATCGCTCTCTTTCATATATTGTCCAGCGGCCAAAAGAGTTTCCTTTTAGAAAAGTCCGATCCCCATTTTTTAATTGTTTTGATGTGTGCTGCCAGCTTGGCTTCAATTTTATGGGGTATAGCCTAGGGATCTTCCCAATGAAGCACTTTAATTACTCCTAAGCCCTTTTATCGTTTTAAACAAAGTTGTTTTTGGTGTACTATAATGTTTACAATCTTTGTGTTTAGTAATTTGTTTACTTTTCACTGCTTCTACTGCCTTTTTCAGTTACTCCGAAGTATAAGTTATCGGTTCTCGGTTTTTCACATAATTGTGCACCAGTCATGTACAACAAAGGATAAATAACAAAGGATCGGTGCAAGTGTTTAGGGTGTGTTATCGGTATAAGTAATTTAGTGTGTGTTATCGTTCTAGTTTCCACTTGCCACTTTCTTGAGGGTTCCACTTACGCCATATTTCTATTTACCTCGGTGTACCTTATACGATTTTATTAATTATCTCGTAATCAAATAAATTGAATAAAATATTTTCAATCACTCAATTTAAATAAATCATTAATGTGTATATACTTTGTTGTAAAACATTTTGTTAGTATGTATTAGTAATAGCATAAACAGTTGATAAAAAGTACTATCTACTTAACCATAAATGAAAAATTATCAAACCTATTATTTCCTAAATATTTTATTATATTCTTATGAATTCCGCAGTCTTTTATTTGGCATTTTAAAAATAGTTTGATCGAATGTTATTTCTATTTAGTCGATATGTAGCTTCCTGAAAGAGGTATTTCCTTTAATTTTTATTATGTTCTTAATTCTGCAGTCTTTTAATCACTAGTATTTTGACCTTTTACAATACAGTTATTGAAAAAGCTTCCAAAAGTGTTTGATTATTTAACATTTTGTTACGGTTTTCTTAATTTTGCGTTTTTAATACGTCTTTTTAAATGCTTTTAGATATTTATCAAAATTAATATTTTTGTACATTAGTTTACGAACGGGACCAGGGTGTTTTATTTTTCAGATTTTCCTCCACTTATAATTTTTTATGGAGGAATTAAATTTATTATTTTAATGGATTTTTTTAAAAAAGCATTATGAATGCATTTAGAATTTACGCATATTTTAAAATGATTGTTGCAACGAGAAAACGGTTCAGAAATAACTTTTATTACCATTTTAGAGCCGTTTCTTTGTCGTATATTACCGAACTTCATATTTTCATGCATTGGTTTACAAACGGAACCAGAATATCTTACTCTTCAGTATTTCCTCAGTTTATACATTTATTTTTTATTGAGGAATTACATTTAATATTTTAAAGAATTTTTTTAAAAGCAATAGACATGCGTTTAGAATTTTCACATATTTTAAATGATTGTTCAACTGGGTAAGACATAATTCGGGAATAATTTTTATTACCATTTTAGAGCTTTCATTTTGCCTTCATATTTTTGCACATTGGTTTACAAATGGGACCAGGATGTTTTATTCTTCAAAGTTGCCTCTACTTATACTTTTTACATTTTATAAGGAAATTAAATGTAAGGTAATGGAAATTTTTTGAATGATTTTTTTGAATGGATTCGGTTGGAATTTTCACATATTTCAAATCACAAGCAGCGGCGGCTATGCCTGCTAGTTTATAAATAAAATTGAAAATTCGTTGTATGTATATATTTGTCTCATCATTACAGGAGAACAGCTACACTGAAATTCCTGAAATCTCCTGGGTAGCCTTGGAATAATTCCACTTAAAATTCAGTCCATGTTTCAATTTTTTAGGACCAAAGGTTGTCGGGATATTAATAAATAAATCAGATGTGGGCATCACATGACTTTCCTTATATAAGGCAATGAATTTATTACTTTTACAGCAAAAAAATAGCTTATTCTTATAGTAGATACTTATATTCTTTTCAAGAAATTGAATTTTCTTCAATTAGTCGTCATTTTCATTGATTTGGCGTCATTTTCATCCATTTGGCGAGATTTTCGTTAATTTGACGATATCTAAAAAAAATCGCCAAGTTAGCGACTTCTGCCAAATTCGTCGCCAAAATCTCGCCAAGCGTTATGGAAGGAGAAATAAGTTATTCTTATAGCAGATAAATGACTATTGGCGTTTAAATACAAAAGTAATACTCAAAGTATCTTTTCTCATGAATGAAACGAGCTAGATCCACGAAAATGATGTCACCAAATTTATCGCATGATATTACATATGAAAAGTGAACATGTTTCTCAACAGTTAATATATTTTTTCTAATTTATGGGATTTTTTTATACATATATTTAAAAAATATACAATATCTCGAGAACGGTTCATACTAGCGTTCTAAAGTTTATGTCAATCATTTTATAAGGAAAAATTACATAAGAAATGCCTACTTGCATAACTATATTATAGGTTTTGATTTTTTGATGATTTTTTTCAAAATTTCTCTCGAAAATTTAGGAGGGTCCTGAACATTCGATTGCGTTTAAAAACTATAAGCTTCCAGTATTCATGGATTATGATTTTTGTACCAAATTTTATTCGAATCGCTCTATTCATTCGTGAGATATCGTCTCCACGGACTCACTGACACTGACACACACACACACACACACACACACACACACACACACACACGCAATTTCACACACATACTTTCACACACACACAACACACACACACACAACACACACACACACAACACACACACACACATACTTTCACACACACACACAAACAGAGAGAGAGACACACACACAGACATCACCTCAGAAATGTTTGATTCGTGATCAGGGATGCTTGAAACGTGCTCTCCCGTCGATAACTCGAATTCTAATTTTCGACCACGTCACAATACTTTCCTTATACATTATGTATATAAGGAAAGTAATAATTTATCTTCTCGAGTACATTTACATTACATTCAAAGAGCGACATGCCTGGTCTATTTGGGAGAGTTCGATCTTTTGGGCCATTACTGTAATTATTGTTTATTAAATATCATTTTATAACTTTAAGTCATTCTTGTGTATTCGCCTCGCCTCATCGGTTTCACTATTAAGCGACCAAAGGCGCATTTACGATTCATTTCCGACCCGATAAACTATGACGGAAAATGCTTGGTTTGGTGGTGGTGTTGTTGTTGTTGAGACCCAGACAGTCCGACCTAACAGAAAAGTGTAAGGTAACCGCTTGGTTTGGTGTGTCCTACCACCTCGTAAAGTTTGGCCCTAATTTTTTATCACCCTGTATGTTATTAACCCTTAACTCATCCAGAAAATATCAACTGTTACACAAAATAAAATTTAAAATCGGTTGGATAAATCCTCAGAAACTGAGTAATAAAAACATGCTTTTGTTTTAAAAATATATGGAAGATGAACCAAATCTAAAATCTAAAATCTCTTAATTTAAAAATGCATATTTTCTTCAAGTGATCTAACAGGAGACCTTCTATTACAAAGTTTACACCTAGCGAGCACAGAACCCCGAAAATTTTATTACTAAGCTGATGCTTTTTCCGACAGTGCCACAGAGACTATGCCGATTTTCCATTACATAACAAAAACATAATTTGAAGAATGTACTTACCACCCTATTTAAATATCTGAGATTTCGAAGGTCATTCTATATCTTCTGCTCATCAAGAAAGTATCAACTGTCAAATAAAAAAAAATTATTTTAAAAATCGGTTCGATAGATTCTCAGAAATTGAATAACTAAGGTTTGAGCTATAAATATTGGGGTTTTGTTCAAATCAGGTGATAGAGCTTTTCCAGTACCGATATTGCTCATAATTAAAAAAAAATCTGATGTAGGCAGCACATGACTTTCCCTGCAGAATTAATTTCATATTTTCTTTATTTTTTTAATAATTCGTTGGATTGAGTTTTATTGCACCAAATAACACTAAATTTGCATTTTTAATTCAATTTTTGTTTTTATTTGGTAATTGAACATTTTCCCGAAATCGGCGTAACAAAAATGCAAGAACTCTCAAATATCTTGAGAACGGTTAGTCCTAAAGTATAATGGAGTGTGTTATATTCTTTATCCTCGTCAAAAATTGCGTATAAAACAAAAATTCATTTGATATATTTGAGCATATATAGTCTTTTTTTTTTCGATTTTGGCGATTTTTGCGGACCATTTCGTAAAAAAAGGGGGGTTGTTGTTCTCCGAATTGTACCAAAATCTAATCAGAACCAGAGTATCCCACAAGTAACTTATCTACCAATTTTTGCAAAATTGGGTCAATTAGTATTTTAGCTAGTTTGGATACATGAAATTTTTGCGGGCCATTTCCGAAAAAAATGCAGGTTGTTCTGTTTCGAATCGTACCAAAATCTAATCAGCACCAGGGTTGACCACAAGTGACTTATCTACCAAATTTTATGAAATTTAGTCGATTAGATGCTTTAGAGTAGAAACATATAATTTTTGCGGGCCATTTCGTAAGAAAAGGCAGGTTGTTCTTTTCCGAATCGTACCAAAATCTAATCAATACCAGGGTCGACCATAAGTGACTTATCTACCAAATTTTATGAAATTTAGTCGATTAGTTGAGTTAGAGTGGAAATATACAATTTTTGCGGGCCATTTCGTAAAAAAGGCTGGTTGTTCTTTTCCGAATCGTATCAAAATCTAATCAGCACCAGGGTGGCCTACAAGTGACTTATGTACCAAATTTTTTAAAATTTTATCAATTAGTTTTTCAGTTACACGGGATACAGGCAATTTTTGAGGGCCATTTCGCAAAAAAAGGCGGGTTGGTTTATTCCGAATAGTACCCAAAACTAATCAGCACCAAGGTCATATACAAGTGACTTATCTATCAAATTTTATGAAATTCGATCCATTAGTTTCTGAGTTAGAGTGGATACATACATTGCACAGACAGACAGACACACAGACAGACACACACACACAGACAGACACACACACAGACGTCACGCTAAAAATAGTTTTTTCGTTTTCTAGAGGTATCGAAACGTGTAGATCCGTCGAAAACTCGAGTTGCGATTTTCGACATAATTCCAATACTTTTCCTGTACATTACCATGTATTGCAGGGAAAGTAAAAAGGGGACGAGAGAAGCCAGGAAGTCCTTTATTGCTACATTTCAATTTAGAATTTTATGTACATATAAAGGGTAGAAAACTGATATAATCTTTGCAATTTTCTATTATAAAGTATAATGAAAATTGGATATAACATCTTATTTTCTCCACTTTATGTAATTCTAAACTAAAATATAGCATTCAAGAACTTCTTGGCTCTTTTTTTTTTATTTTTTCATATTGCAAACTTAAATTGCTCCTAGTTCCAGATTTACTCATGACTTAAACAGTCTAGTGGTTAAAGAGTTGGGAACCGAATTCCCCAATCTGTTGATGCGAGTTCTGTCCTAGCCGCAAATTCAATGCTTTCTCAATTGCATGTTAAAATAAACAATTTTGCCAGGGTAATACATTTTATGGAAAGTTTTACTCTAATCGCCAATCCAGACAAAGCTTTATATAGTTAAAATAAAATAATATCGCAGCGGTAGAGTACCGCGTGAAGCAAACATTTTTGTAGAGGGTTCTGTCCCCAGCAAATTTTAGTCGCGTTTTTCAGCTTATTTAAATGGACATGTTAAAATGTTAAAATTAAATACACGGAAATCGGTCTTTTGCCGACGGCGTCTTGGCCGAGAGGTTTTGGGGCGTCAAGTTCCGGGGCTCTGTGCTTGGGGATCTGTACACCTCAAATTTTAGCCGCGTTTTTCAGTTTAATTAAATGAACATGTTAAAAGGTTAAGATTAAATATACCGAAATCGGAGCTTCGGCCGACGCCGTCTTGGCCGAGAGGTTTAGGGTGTCAAGTTGCGGGGCTTTAGGCTTGGGGTTCTGTCCACCTCAAATTTTTGCCGCGTTTTTCAGTTTATTTAAATAGACATGTTAAAAGGTTAACATTAAATATACCGAAATCGAAACTTCGGCCGACGCCGTCTTGGCCGAGAGGTTTGGGGCGTCAAGTTGCGGGGCTTTAGGCTTGGGGTTCTGTCCACCGCAAAATTTAGCCGGGTTTTTCAGATTTTTGAAATGGATATGTCAAAATGTTAACATTAAATATTCCGAAATCGGAACTTCGGTCGACGCCCTCTTGGCCGAGAGGTTTGGGGCGTCAAGTTGCGGGGCTCTAGGCTTGGGGTTCGATTCCCGTCTGGGTGAACAGAGAGTAGTATTGCAGTGTTAGAGATCAGGGTGCTATCGCGTGCCGACGGTATTAAAGGTGGGTGAAGTAGAAGGATTGGGGATTGGGTTCAGGAGTAGGTCTTTTCTCTCTTTAACTTTCTTATATTTCTTACTAAATTATCTGCACGAGATGGAAGACGAGCGGTGTGTAGAGCTCCGCCGTTGCTGGTGGGGTTTCTCTTCGGGCCTGCTGGCTTCGGTGTCGAGCCGCCACCCTTCCTCGTCTAAAGTTCGTGCAGGGTTTGTTTTGCACCACTTAACGAAGTCCCAAAATGTTACGCAATTTTGCGAACAGCACTTCTCTTTTTTCCTACCAGAAAATGAACAAACGATGACGTCACTTCCGGGACGTCATTTCCTGTGATGTCACTTCCGGTACGTCATTTCCTGTCAATACTACCTGGTTACAAATTTCAGAAAAATGTGTTGTTGAGCACGAACGCCGAAATGTTTCAGTGCAGGTGGATGGACTCGAACCAGCAGCCTCTGGAACTTGAGACGGGCAACATGACCACTAAGCCAGCTAACTCGTATATCGAAGGTCCTAATTAATATATTTAAACTTAAAGGAGAGGCTGATCAGAAAAAACACAGGTGTTAAAATGAGTCAACAAGCCAAGCAATCGACTCGAACCAGCAGTCTCTGGAGTTTGAGGCGGATAACATGACCACTGAGCCAGCCAACTCGTAAACCGAAAGTACTAATTAATATATTTAAACTTAACAGGGAGGCTGATCAGAAAAAGGACAGGTGCTAAAATGAATTAACACGCCAGGCAATGGACTCGAACCAGCAGCCTCTGGAGTTTGAGATGGATAACATGACCACTAAACTAGCCAACTCATATACCGAAGATTATAATTAATATATTTAAACTTAACGAGGAGGCTGATCATAAAAAGCACATGGGCCAAAATGAATCAACACACCAGACAATGGACTCGAACCAATAACCTCTGGAGTTTGAAACGGACAACATGACCACTAAGCCAGCCAACTCGTCCACCGAAGGTCCTAATTAATATATTTGAACCTAACGGGGTCTGATCAAAAAAATTACATGTACCAAAATGAGTCAACACGCCAGATAAGGGACTCGAACCCACAGCCTCTGGAGCTTGGCACGGACAACATGACCACAGAGGCAACCAACTTATACACCATAGATCATGATTAATATATTTAAACTTAATAGAGATACTAACCGGAAAAAGCAGAAACATCAAAACGACTCTACCCAATACAAGTAGATGGGACAAAATCCACAGTCTCCATAATATGAAACAGAAACTTGATCACTGAACCACCCATTTCACATGCCATTTAAACTTAATGAAGATACTGGTAAAAAAAATCAGACGTGCCACAAGCACAAAAACATCACGGAATACTGCTGTCGAAAAAGCATTGCGTGGGAGGGGAGGACAGAACCCCGTATTAACAAATCTGCGTATTCACGGCCCAACACTTTAACCACTAGGCCGTTTGAGCCACGAGTAAAACCGAAATTAGGAACTATTTAACGTTTTATTATATAAAAATGAATAAATAAAACAATAACCAAGAAGTCCTTGAATATTCCAGTGTTTTGAAAATAGTATTTATGGGAGGGGGATTCTTATTGAATTTTTCCTCCCATCTTAGTGAGGTAATCAGGTTTAATTAGCCGAAATTCAAATCTAATAAACAAAATTTCCTTAAGTGGAAAGGTGACTGGTCAAATTACCAATCTGCACATCTATTAATTTAAAATTTGGCAAACCTAATTACCTCACCGAAAATAATTAAATCACCTAAGGTGCATTGGTCAGCGATGCTGACCCTTCGTGATGTAGACTAAATCATTAAATCAGGCCGTGTATAATTATTAATTAAAACTCTCATTAAATTAACAAAATAACATTTTATTATTTTTTTAGCATTCTAGGCTAAACATAAATTATAAAATCTAGTTGCAACTCATTTCGATTCACCTCCAACAATTTAATAATCAATTACCAATTATAACCAAACATTTCATTCAATATTCTCATTATGTACATATTATTACAAATACCATATCATCACTTTACTTAACTAAATCAATCTTTTAATTTATCAAAAGAATTTTCTTTTTTTTTTTTTCTTTTTGGCAGAACATTAATGCGAGTTCTGTCCTAGCCGCAAATTCAATGCTTTCTCAATTGCAGGTTAAAATAAACAATTTTGCCAGGGTAATACATTTTATGGGAAGTTTTACTCTAATCGCCAATCCAGACAAAGCTTTATATAGTTAAAATAAAATAATATCGCAGCGGTAGAGTACCGCGTGAAGCAAACATTTTTGTAGAGGGTTCTGTCCCCAGCAAATATTAGTCGCGTTTTTCAGCTTATTTAAATGGACATGTTAAAATGTTAAAATTAAATACACGGAAATCGGTCTTTTGCCGACGGCGTCTTGGCCGAGAGGTTTTGGGGCGTCAAGTTCCGGGGCTCTGTGCTTGGGGGTGTGTACACCTCAAATTTTAGCCGCGTTTTTCAGTTTATTTAAATGAACATGTTAAAAGGTTAAGATTAAATATACCCAAATCGGAGCTTCGGCCGACGCCGTCTTGGCCGAGAGGTTTAGGATGTCAAGTTGCGGGGCTTTAGGCTTGGGGTTCTGTCCACCTCAAATTTTTGTCGCGTTTTTCAGTTTATTTAAATAGACATGTTAAAAGGTTAACATTAAATATACCGAAATCGAAACTTCGGCCGACGCCGTCTTGGCCGAGAGGTTTGGGGCGTCAAGTTGCGGGGCTTTAGGCTTGGGGTTCTGTCCACCGCAAAATTTAGCCGTGTTTTTCCGATTTTTTAAATGGATATGTTAAAATGTTAACATTAAATATTCCGAAATCGGAACTTCGGTCGACGCCCTCTTGGCCGAGAGGTTTGGGGCGTCAAGTTGCGGGGCTCTAGGCTTGGGGTTCAATTCCCGTCTGGGTGAACAGAGAGTAGTATTGCAGCGTTAGAGATCAGGGTGCTATCGCGTGCCGACGGTATTAAAGGTGGGTGAAGTAGAAGGATTGGGGATTGGGTTCAGGAGTAGGTCTTTGGTCTTTTCTCTCTTTAACTTTCTTATATTTCTTACTAAATTATCTGCACGAGATGGAAGACGAGCGGTGTGTAGAGCTCCGCCGTTGCTGGTGGGGTTTCTCTTCGGGCCTGCTGGCTTCGGTGTCGAGCCGCCACCCTTCCTCGTCTAAAGTTCGTGCAGGGTTTGTTTTGCACCACATAACGAAGTCCCAAAATGTTACTCAATTTTGCGAACAGCGCTTCTCTTTTTTCCTACAAGCAAATGAACAAACGATGACGTCACTTCCGGGACGTCATTTCCTGTTATGTCACTTCCGGTACGTCATTTCCTGTCAATACTACCTGGTTACAAATTTCAGAAAAATGTGTTGTTGAGCACGAACGCCGAAATGTTTCAGTGCAGGTGGATGGACTCGAACCAGCAGCCTCTGGAACTTGAGACGGGCAACATGACCACTAAGCCAGCTAACTCGTATACCGAAGGTCCTAATTAATATATTTAAACTTAAAGGAGAGGCTGATCAGAAAAAACACAGGTGTTAAAATGAGTCAACAAGCCAAGCAATCGACTCGAACCAGCAGTCTCTGGAGTTTGAGGCGGATAACATGACCACTGAGCCAGCCAACTCGTAAATCGAAAGTACTAATTAATATATTTAAACTTAACAAGGAGGCTGATCAGAAAAAGGACAGGTGCTAAAATGAATTAACACGCCAGGCAATGGACTCGAACCAGCAGCCTCTGGAGTTTGACATGGACAACATGACCACTAAACCAGCCAACTCGTATACCGAAGATCATAATTAATTTATTTAAGCTTAACGAGGAGCCTGATCATAAAAAGCACATGAGCCAAAATGAATCAACACACCAGACAATGGACTCGAACCAATAACCTCTGGAGTTTGAAACGGACAACATGACCACTAAGCCAGCCATCTCGTGCACCGAAGGTCCTAATTAATATATTTGAACCTAATGGGGGCTGATCAAAAAAATTTCATGTACCAAAATGTGTCAACACGCCAGATAAGGGACTCGAACCCACAGCCTCTGGAGCTTGGCACGGACATGACCACTGAGGCAACCAACTCATACACCATAGATCATGATTAATATATTTAAACTTAATAGAGATACTAACCGGAAAAAGCAGAAACATCAAAACGAATCTACCCAATACAAGTAGATGGGACAAAATCCACAGTCTCCATAATATGAAACAGAAACTTGATCACTGAACCACCCATTTCACATGCCATTTAAACTTAATGAAGATACTGGTAAAAAAAATCAGACGTGCCACAAGCACAAAAACATCACGGAATACTGCTGTCGAAAAAGCATTGCGTGGGAGGGGAGGACAGAACCCCGTATTATCAAATCTGCGTATTCACGTTCCAACACTTTAACCACTAGGCCGTTTGAGCCACGAGTAAAACCGAAATTAGGAACTATTTAACGTTTTATTATATAAAAATGATTAAATAAAATAATAACCAAGAAGTCCTTGAATATTCCAGTGTTTTGAAAATAGTATTTATGGGAGGGGGATTCTTATTGAATTTTTCCTCCCATCTTAGTGAGGTAATCAGGTTTAATTAGCCGAAATTCAAATCTAATAAACAAAAATTCCTTAAGTGGAAAGGTGACTGGTCAAATTACCAATCTGCACATCTATTAATTTAAAATTTGGCAAACCTAATTACCTCACCGAAAATAATTAAATCACCTAAGGTGGATTGGTCAGCGATGCTGACCCTTTGTGATGTAGACTGAATCATTAAATCAGGCCGTGTATAATTATTAATTAAACTCTCATTAAATTAGCAAAATAACATTTACTATTTTTTTAACATTCTAGGCTAAATATAAATTATAAAATCTAGTTGCAACTCATTACGATTCACCTCCAACAATTTAATAATCAATTACCAATTATAACCAAACATTTCATTCAATATTCTCATTATGTACATATTATTACAAATACCATATCATCACTTTACTTAACTAAATCAATCTTTTAATTTATCAAAAGAATTTTCTTTTTTTTTTCTTTTTGGCAGAACATTAATGCATTATTCACTTAAATTATTTTAAATTTATTAAAGTAAGCCTTTTCAACTTTCAATGTGGACTGGGAGTCTTTCTTTTTTATATATATAAAGTCTAACCATATATTTAAAATCTCAACTTTTAGTAAAAAATTTCCAACAAAATCAGTGGGAACAGCAAGAGAAATTTACTCACATGGCTGTCTCATTTGTCGGGGACCTTGCCCTGATGTATTCACGTATGACACTAAAAGGTTCAGTGATAGAATTCTGAAGATTACGAATTGCTTTAATCACTTCGAATCGATTACGAGTAATCAAAGGTCTCTATGATTGATTAATGATTCCATTTGGGATGAGTTCAATTCAACTGTCTACAGATGTTCTCCATTCCATTGTATAAAGCAGTGTTCTTCAACCTGTGTTCCGCGGAACCCTAGGGTTCCACTCAAACGCTTTAGGGGTTCCGCGAGTCGATACTACAATTCGAATGTTTTTCAATGCGTTTACTTTGTTTCCAATTTCATATGACATATGTATGTATAATATAAATTCTTTATATGGAATATTTATCTTCTTGTTTGAATTAATGCAAATTTATATCTTATATAAAGTTTTTATAACAAAGGTAGGGACGCACCTTGTTCATAACAAGTAATACGTAATATGACACATCCCCCCTAAAATCTAATCTGGGTGTGCTACTGAACGAAGGGTTCCATAAAAAAAAATATCTCAAAAAAGGGTTCTGCGGGATGACAAAGGTTGAAGAACACTGGTGTAAAGCATCGGGCGAAAATAGAACATCCTTCTCAGATACTTCTGGTTTGTCTTCCTCAGGCGAGGATAGAAAGGCTGTTCACGATTTGTAATATTCTTCTGAAACTCCTAAATCTTGCTAAAATAGCCCAGAGTCTTCATACAGTTATTCATATCTAGTCTGATTCTGTTTTTAATAAAATGTTGATCAATGCCGTCGACGATTCTGTCCAAATTGCGAATTCGAATCTTCGTTAATCACAAAGTCGTCAACTGCCATGATGCGATTTTATACAAGGTTCATAGTGATATTGTAATAGTAAATCAAAGAAAATTCTTCCTCAAATTAGTGCATTTTTCAAATAAAAAACTGGATCCAGCAGCAACTCCTAAAATCTCAGGGGAGCTTCTCACTAAGCATCTGTCTCCCTTGAATGCTGAAAGTCAAGTGCCACAATATTGGAATAAAACTGGCGAGTCTCCGGACAGCAAGGCCGAAGCCCTGCTTCCTTCGACTTTCGAATCCAATATTCTTCTGCTAAGTTCTCTCCAGTATACACGTATGCTTCTGGCTACAGGATATCTGAGTGCTTAGGTCAGTCACTGTAATTTGCATTACTGCGCCTCAGCTGTATGTCACGTGCCCAGCAACAGTACTGTGATTTTGGCTCCTGGTGAGGTCTAAATTCCCCCTGCACAAATAAGGCAATAAACGAGGCGCCAATATGACTCTCGACTGATTTCACTGTTGTTATGCAGGCGTGACCGAAGGTCGTAAACCCCTTCACTTCCATCCAACTGTCTGCTTTCATTCTGCATCGTTTTGTATATCAAATGCCCAGTTTCTAGCTTGTCGTAAAAGATCGTAACAGAGTTATAAAGTTTTTTTTTGTCCCTGTTGTAAGAAATCGCCATTAGCTATCTTTCCTTGCCATCTTAGATGCTCTGGCATTGTGTCCCTTTGCACATAAAGTGACATCGTATTTCAGCATCTTTTCTCTTAATTGCGCTTCTTGGAATATTGGCATACAAACTGGGTGGTCTAAGAATTCTCAGAAAAGGGGCAATTCAGAATTGTGTTTTCTCGTGGGAAAACTTTTCTTTCAGAGATCAGCGTGTGCTTTATCAAAAGAGCCATTTCACATCATTTTTGCTTTCTTGTAAACTCAAAATGTGAAATTCAGATTTTCATAAACAAAATTCACAGAAACACACAATATGTCCAGTTAGTTCTAAACTAACTGCGACAGTATTTGCTATTTTGTGAATTAGCTCAGCATTTAATTGCTGCTTTATTATATCTGGCGGTTGTTTAGTGATCTTGCGAGATAGTTATCGAGCTATTTTCTGTATATTGTTCCTGTTCACGCTGTGCTTGTGAATAAACGTGTTAGTTATCCAGAAATCTGGATTCATTTTTGGATCTCGAGCGCACACCCACGATTTCAGAGGATATGTCGTAACAAATTGGCATCAGAAGTGGGATTTCTAGAAACTTGATAAGCGTATATGGTAGTGACTAGAAAAGCGGAGGAACAGTTGAAAGAGATGATAGCTTTGATTAAAGCCATGAAAGATGGACAGGAAACAATGAAAGCCGTATAAGTCGAGAAGAAAGCCGGACAAGAAAATATGGAAGAAGAAATTAAAGCTGTGAGGGAAAATATTAAGGAGGAAATGAAAATGAGACAAGACGAGATAAAAGAAGAAATAAAATCAGTTCAAGCTGAAGGGAAAGAAGACATCAAAACTATTCAAGCCAAAATGAAAACCGGACAAGAAGAAGAGGTGAAACAAAACATTAAATCCGTCCGAAAAGAAATGAGACAAGACATTAAATTCGTCCAAAAAGATATGAAGCAGGGCATTATATTCGTACAAGCAGACATTACAGCCGTTCAAGCAGACATCACATCCATACAAGCAGACATTATTGCCGGAAAGAAAGAAATGATAAAGCTCGAAAAGAGATTGTTGGCTGTTGAGCTAATATGACCCGTCAAGAATACGGATTTTTACATCCCGACATCATGTAAAGTAAAAGCACCTACGTATGACGGACAAAGCATATAGACAAATTTCGGGAGCAATTCGATATTATTGCAGAAGCGAACAAATGGGACTAAAAGACAAGTTTGCCAACTCGCTGCTCCCCTTCGAGGTCTACTGATATTTTACAGACGCTTCCGACCGAGAGACGACTGGATTTCGTAGCCTCAGTGAATGCCCTGATACTCCTCTATGGAGAGAATAATTTGAAATAAACTAGCAGAGTTCAATTAAAGTATCGTCGTTAAAAATCTGGAAGGAATCTACAGGAGCTGGCGTCGGATATTGAAAGACTTTCACAATTATTCGTTGCAGAATGCCCTATAGATGTTCTTGATGGCCTTGCCGTGCAGTATTTTATAGATACCATTCGTGACTCAGAAATCCAGCACCTCTTTATGGCCAAATGCAAAATCTGAGATATGCTTTGTCCCTGTCCAGTAAATTTGAAACCTCTCGACAAGCATCTAGCGAGTTTCATCGATCATGTATTTGTACGTGGCGCGGCTGTGACTGATAGCACTTCAGAATCTGAGATGCTGAGCGCTATGAAGGAAATAAAGGACATGCTGCAGAGATAAAGTAACGATACATTCAATCCGTCACATGGTTCTTTTGCGAAAGGACTAGTGTGCTCGACCTGCAGAGAAAGAGGTGCTACAAGGAGAAAGTATCCATTACCTGAGCAAGAGAATATAATACAGCATTTCCTTCCTAAATGCCACAGGAAAACAAATCAGCGGTTTTCTCACGGGGCCGAGGTTGCCGTATGAAAAAAATGTACCTCTTAAGACATTTCAGATTTTATCGTTGCACGGAGGAGACAATGGACTATACGTCATAGGTCGTATAAACATCATCGAGTGTCAAATGCTTCTAGACAAGGGTGTGAATGTAACCATCATTAAGTAGCTCGCCGAATTAACGGTCGCCTTCTTTAATATGGCTGGAGAAACAGCGAATGCGCATAGAAAAATGAAACTTACTATTTCTGTCAGGGCGAGCTTTTATCGTCATGTTGCTTGTGTTGCGGACATTTATGACCCATGCATTCTCGGAATGGACTTTTTAAGAAAACACGAATTTGATATAGACTTCAAAAATAACGAATTACGAACAGTCACAGAAAATATTCTTTTGTTTGGAACAGGAACGGGAGAAATCCTAGAATGTAACATAGTAACTGCTGGAGTTGTTTCGTTGTCCGCAGGTAGCGAGTGTTTGATAAGAGGTTTCCGGGAAGGCTGAAGCACCCTTGGAATAGCAGTAACAGATTTTTCATCACCGAATTACAAAGAAAAAGAAATTCTTGTGGCCGCGGCTCTCGTGGATGTTTCAAGAGACTACATACCTATCCGAATCGCAAACATTACCGACAGGCCCAAAATAATTCATAAAGGGGAGAGCCTAGCTAGCTTCATGCTTTGCGGTAACCAGCGTAATGCGTGACTGTCCAAAAGATAGAAACAGCAATCCCGAACATCTAAGCAGCATCTTAAGCAATCTCAGAGAACTACATCGTGTAGAACAAGAGGCGTGCAAAAGCCTTATTTCTGAATTCACTGCAATCTTCTCAATTACTTCAAAGGACATGGAACGCACCGAACTAAACATAGAATCGACACCAGCAACCAGTTCCCGATTAAACAAGCTCCCGGAAGACTCCCCCCCCCCCCCGCAAAGAAAGAAGCAAATAAGCTTTTAAAAGACATGCAGGAAAACGACGTAATCGAATCATCGTCCAGTCCTTGTGCCTCACTAATTATCTGAGCGAAAGAGAAAGATGGTTCTACGAGATTCTGTGTTGACTATAGGAGACTTAACTCCGTGACAAAGAAAAACAGCTGTACACTGCCAAGAATTGGCGACACTTTAAATGCCCCTCTCTGGGAGCAAGTAATTTTCGACTCTAGATCTACCTACTACTGGCAAGTGGAAATCCATCTTGATGATAGAGAAAAGACAGCGTTTACCATCGGACAAGGACTTTTGCAGTTTAAAGTGATGCCTTTTGGACTTTGTATTGCACCCGCAGCATTTGAACGTCTAATGGAGACAGTGTTGAAAGGACTTTCCTGTAAATCCTGCCTCGTCTATTTGAACGATATAATTAGTATCGAACGTTCATTTGACGAACATCTACAAAACCTTAGGCGGGTATTTGAAAAATTGAAAAATGCTAATTTAAAATTAAATCCTTCAAACTGCAAACTATTCCACCATGAGATCTAATGTTTGGAAGGCCTTGTGATGCTCCTTCCTGATATATATATATATATATATATATATATATATATATATATATATATATATATATATATATATATATATATATATATATATATATATATATATATATATATATATGCAAGATCTGCAGGTACGTTTGGAGGAGGTTCATCGTTTCGTTCGTGAGAGGATCAACATTGCTACCTATAGAATGAAGGCTCGGTACGGTACAAAAGCTAATAAGTACGATTCCAAGAAGGCGATAAAATGTGGTTGTCAAACCCGTCAAGCTGTCAGAAATCGTCTTCAACTAAGGCAAAAGTTGTCCATATCGACAGATTGGGTCGATATTTTGGACCACAGTAGATTGATACTGCCCGGGACGTGCAATTTCAAGGAGGGGGCAGTGTTCCGAACGTATAATGTTCTTTCACTGGAATTTTGTCTTCTGAGAAACCAAACGGAGAAAACACCCATACATACTCTCTTATGACGTGCATCTAGAGTTGTCAGATGCTGATATCCGGAGAAGGGTTGCCAGATTTGCCGATTTATCAAAGTTGGTACAAAGTTTATACGGAATACAAAGTTTGTTTGAAAAACAGTTTTTCGGTCTTTCCAATGGTGTCAAGATAGAAACTCTGTTATAATATTTTAGGTCGTTAAAGAATCGATTTGTGTGAATATCGTGAAAAATCATCGTAAATCGGGCTAAACCATAAAAAAATATCTGATGTGGGCACCACATGACTTTCCTTATACAATGCAATGAATTTACCTCTTTCACAGTGAAAAAATCATGTATCGAACGTTTTTGAGGTGATGTGTGTGCGGGGAGGGGAGACGCTATCTCACGAACAAATGGAGCATCACAAACGAAATTTAGTACAAAAATTACAATTAGTGAATATCGGAAGCTATTAATTTTAAACGCAATCCAAAGTTCGGAAGACCCTTAAATTTCCGAATGAAAATTTGAAAAAATCATCAAAGCATCAGAACTTTCAAAAATATTGCGTAAATAGACGTTTCTTATGTAAATTTTCATTAGAAAACGACTGACAAATTTTAGAACACCAACATGAACCGTTTTCGAGATATTGAACTTTATTCAAATAAATTTATTAAAAAATATATTAAAATTAAAAAATATTAACTATTGTGAAATATGTTCACTTTTCATATGTATATTATGTGGTAATTTGTTAGCATCATTCTTGTGGATTTAGTTCGTTTCATTCACGAGAGAAGATACTTTGTTGAGACCCAGACCGTCCGACCTACCAGAAAGATGTAAGGTAACCGTTTGGACGGCCGGGAAGTGCCACCCAATTTAGAGCGGAACCCAGTGGGGGAGGCATCCACAGGGACCGTACCCTCCTTCCCCTACCACCAACCTCACGGAAGGGCTTACGGACCCACATATTTAACGTGATCGTACTCCGCATGAACACGGCGGCAGTTGTGGCAACGTGCAAATCCAGCGCGCAAACCCCCGGGCTACCGCGCCCGAAATATGCCAACAGCACGCGGTGTTCCCAGGGAGAAGATACTTTGTTGTTGTTGTTGAGACCCAGACCGTCCGACCTACCACAAAGGTGTAAGGTAACCGTTTGGGCGGCCGGGAAGTGCCACCCAATTTAGACCGGAACCCAGTGGGGGAGGCATCCACAGGGACCGTACCCTCCTTCCCCTACCACCAACCTCACGGAAGGGCTTACGGACCCACATATTTAACGTGATCGTACTCCGCATGAACACGGCGGCAGTTGTGGCAACGTGCAAATCCAGCGCGCAAACCACCGGGCTACCGCGCCCGAAATATGCCAACAGCACGCGGTGTTCCCAGGGAGAAGATACTTTGTTGTTGTTGTTGAGACCCAGACCGTCCGACCTACCACAAAGGTGTAAGGTAACCGTTTGGACGGCCGGGAAGTGCCACCCAATTTAGACCGGAAACCAGTAGGGGAGGCATCCACAGGGACCGCACCCTCCTTCCCCTACCACCAACCTCTCGGAAGAACTTACGGACCCACATGTTTAATGTGATCGTACTCCGCATGAACACGGCGGCAGTTGTGGCAACGTGCAAATCCAGCAGTGGCGGCTCGTGAGCGAGGTGTAGAGGGAGGCGCTCATATATGTATTTATGTATAGATGGGGATATTTAAGTATAGAGGCATACTATAATATGTATTTATGTATATTATAGTATCCCTCCTCAGTTTGTGCCAACTACGTCTTTTAGACTTCGAGTTCGTCGTTTGTCCGGCACTGATAAATTAGTTCCGGCGTTACCTCGAAATAACTGTATACCAAATTATTATTTTACTTGCGCTGATATGCATTTGCAAGTTTCCTTAAAATGAATAAGAGCCTATTGTAACCATGGAAATTATTTGAATGTATTTCTAAATAAATTTATATCAAATTTGTAAAAATTAAATACTCTCAGTCGTATGCATGTGCAGTATTTTATTATGATTAGCGCAATTGTTTGTACATCCAAAATGCACACAATTTCTCTCAGGTACACAATATGGCTAATAGTTTTGTACCTGATCATCCTTGTAACCCAAACAGTAACATAATTAGAGAGCGAAAATCAACTAAATCTACGGCCGTTTATATGTAGAAACGGAATAACTATTTTCATACAAGTTTAAGAATGAATTTGGAATTTACAGAAAGTTCTTATGCATTATGGTTTTCTCTATTCGTCTTTAAAATGATATGAGCGAGTTCTGCCTGCTAGTAATCACTATATATAGCAATCGGTTTCTATAGCAATAAGTAGTTAGCTCGCTGCACGGGTTCAACAAAAGTGGATCAAAGTTTAGAGTGAGCAGATCGAGTGGGTCCATTGTAGAGTAGAAAATACAGTGTGAAAATTGCATCAAAAGCGGAGCAAGTGTCACTAAGATAGATAAAAATGTAAATATAAAAAAGAGGAGGGTCTCCCCTCTTCCACCACGGTTGTTTCATATTACATAATAACAGACGATGTTTATGTGTCGACGTGTGTGTGTAAGGTCTGTAGCGGAAAATGTAAACATCGTACGGTCTTGAAATATCGTGCACGGATATTTCAGGAACCAAGGCGCTGCATTTTTGTAAAACCGAAATATGAAATTGAGGCTATTTAAAGTAAAAGTTACGCCCAGAGGGTTGACATAATAAGGTTGTATATCTAAGTGATTGCCACCAGCAAACTCTAAATCGCTCAATTAGAAGGTGAAATAAGAAATTTGGCGGGGGGGGGGGGGGCCTAACCGAACTGAAAGTTGCGCCCAGGGAGCTGACACAATAAATATGTATATCCAGTTCACATGTACAAATGGTGCCGGGACTATAGCCACCAACGGAATCAAAATGGCTCAATTAAGAGCCGAGATGTGAAATTAGAAGGGAACTACTTAAAGTAAAAATTGCGCCCAGGGGATTGATATGAAAGATATGTATATTCAAATGGTACAAAGACTGTAGCTACCAGAAGATTCAAAATCGCTCAATTTAGGAACCGAGAAGTAAAACCGTGCGGGCTAGTTAAACTAAAAGTGACGCTCAGAGGGGTTTGAATAAAACAATATGCATGTCCAGACGATACGCGTATAGATAGTGCAGAGACTATAGCTGCCAGTAGATTCAAAATCGCTTAATTAGGAAACGAGATGAGAAATTTTAGGACTACCTCAAGTGAAATTTACGCCTAGGGAGTATCGGATCAATATTGGACTTCAATGAAATTAGAAGCAAAACCAGGAGGATTGAATAGTCGCCGGTGAAGAGGGGGGGGGGGGGGAGATTTTAAGGAAAACAACGTCAGATCAAAGAATCAAGTATCAGGTTGAAAATTAATTTTTAACATTCTTTAACAAATATTTATATTTTTTTTCAATCTTTAATGTTAAATAGCTGAAAAAGTAAGACAGCTGAGTAAATCAAGAGACCCACCCCCTCAGACAACACATTTCTGAAAGTGTCACTAAAAATATCCACGGTCATGCCACAAATACAATTCTCGTGACTTTTAAGCAATTAAGAAGTCAAACGCATTGAAATTCATCACAAACAAAGCATGGAACTACCCCAAATCAGAAATAATCCCCTTTCCGAAGGACAGACAGAACCACCCTACATCAGAAATGCCCCCCCCCCCCCCCGTCCGGGCGCTTACGCAGCGAAATTAAACTGAGTGCTCCAAACAATGCATTTTTCACCAAAAACGAAGAACGGAACCCCCAAAATACCATCAATAACCCCCACTTATTCAATTAAGTAAAAAGCACAAAATATATATCGAAACTTTTTTGAATTTCTATATCTAATACTACTAAACTATTTCTTCATGAACCAAAACTGAAAAAACTAGGGGTCAATAGGATCAATAAAATAAATCAGAATTAGATACATACAGTAATTTATTTTCAAATATTTATTTAAACATCCAAATTTATTATTTTGAAAAGAAGCGAGAACACTCATTTATCAAGAAAAATTCGAGGCCAAATTAGCGAAACTCAGCCAATTCGAGTCAGTTGTTCACGGTATTCGTATCTTCTTGGCTTCTTTAGATGAGAGCCGCGATAACCCGCGCGGCTCAGATCAGATTGGAATATTGCAATGTCTGTTTTTTTAACTGAAATTTCTATTGCCGTTGTATTCACATACCATTCTTTCTATCATCAGAGAGTCGATAACGGTCGATCGCGGCTCTTCTTAAAATCTCTCGTCTTTCCCTATAATGCAGTATTTTTCCCTATAAATTTAATATAGTATGAAAAGGGGATAAGAGATTTTTTTGAAAGTCAAAGCTTTAGTGCTGCCATCTAGTGACAATTTTATCATTTATTTCCAATAATTAGACTTTTAGTTGAAAGAAATTTCAGATAATTTCCTTAAAAATTGTAATTAACCTATATAACTAAAGGAATTTGAAGTGCTTGATCAAGGGGGTCCGCGCGGCGCCCCTGAATAACCGCCCCTGAAATCCAGCACGCAAACCACCGGGCTACCGCGCCCGAAATGTGCCAACAGCACGAGGTGTTCCCAGGTGGTCACCCACCCAAGTACTAACCGCGCCCGATGCTGCTTAACTTCGGTGATCTAACGAGAACCGGTGTTTTCAGCACGGTATAGCCGTTGGCTCAAGATACTTTGTGGAAGACTCAGGCCGTCCGACTCATCCAGAGGACTTGAACAACTATTTGGACGACCGGGAAACAAGATACTTTGTGTAATAGTTTTGTATTTTGACGCTTAACAGTCGTTTACATATAAGAAATATATACTACAGTCATTTACATATAATAAATGCTCTACTCTCCGTCTGTCTGTAACACTTGACGATCAATATGGCGAATTTGGCGCCTCATTTAGTTCGAAATATCACCATCTTGGCGATATTTCCCCCCAGATTGTTGAAAATATCGTCAAAATTGTAAAAATTACGCTAAATTAACGTGGAGGAAAACGCCAAATTGATAAATTAATCATTAAAATATTTTAATATTAGACTATAGTGCTTATTGTGGATACTATCAATATTGATAATTGCCAATTTAGAATTGCGCGAAATATATATGTTAATTGGGTACTTCGAAATAGTTTTATATGTTGCCATCCGGAAAAGCGCCAAATGTATAATTAACACTAAAAACATTGTGCCGTAGATCTTAAACATCCTTTTTTTTCACTGTGAAAGAAGTATTCTTCGCATTATGTAGGGAAAGTCATGTGCTGCTCACATCAGATTTTTTATATTTTTAGCGTTTTAACCATCAACATTTTATAATAGCTATAGTAGACAAATAAAATACCCAGTCACTACTAATTTAAAGGTGCTTCAAGTGATTAACTTAGCTACACCTTTGTGCAAATAAACTATTAAATAATGAACTGGTTCGCAACGTGAAATGTAGCGCAAATCGAGAAATCCAGATTTGCGCTGCATTTTACGATGGAAACCAGTTCGTTATTGATTGTGCGCAGTCCCGTGCTTTACTTAAATTCTTAAATCTTCACAAATAATTTTGTTTAAAAGAATAAAAATTATCATATAAGGATAAAATGAGAATAATTTTAATTTTGTGCATGTTTTGAGGGTTCCCAAATATGTGAGCCCCTGGCCAAATGCCCCGCATGCCCTCGTCTTGCATGAGATCACCTCATAGTATTTGACACCGCGACGTACATAAAAAGTTACAGACCTCGGTAATTTCTGTAGATTTAGAAAATCTGTAATTTTAAACCACGGTCTGAGATTTTAGATTTTAATCCTTCACCCATTTTAATGAGACAAAAGGATTTTGCGTCAATAACATAAAACATCTTAATTAATAAAGGGAGCTTCCCTCTTTAATTCTTCCTATATTGTCTCTCTTGGCGAATGCGCACCACTTTGATAATTTTTGAAACACTGGTATCAATTCCACAGAACGAGCGCAAAGTGCCAGGGAAACCAACATAAAGACATTGCAAATGTGAGCATTGTGTCATCTTAATAGACGACATTCATTATTA
Source organism: Amaurobius ferox (assembly GCA_951213105.1). Lineage (NCBI taxonomy): Eukaryota > Metazoa > Arthropoda > Arachnida > Araneae > Amaurobiidae > Amaurobius > Amaurobius ferox. Next base: position 41,186,758 of record OX578135.1, read on the forward strand.
GCTGTGATTCATGCATTACTGGTTCATTGAATCGGAATTAGTTCTCCGTTTGAATTTTACAGAAGATTCCATAGAAAGTAGTGTGAACTTGCTCACTCCTTTCTAATACGGTGAAATTACAAATCAGTATTCGGAGTTCCCATTTAGACCGGCTTCATTTGTTAAACTAGTGTCTTGATTAAACGCTCAGTGACGTCTATACAAGAGACTGGGGGTCATAACCAGAGGTATAGACGAATCTGCCAGCAGTGTTTCTTTCAGGACTTTTTGGTCTTAAGGGGGGTGGGGCGAATAAAACTTTAAGGGGGAAGTTTCCTATTTGACCTATATAAAAACATATCTAAATGCTATCACATATATAGAAACTAAGTAAACATAAAACGTCTCCGGGGGGGCGAATAATCGTTTCCGGGGGAGCGAAGCCCCCCCCCCCCGGATGTTTGCCTGAAAGAAACACTGTGCCAGTAGATTTACTTTAACCTAAGAGTGCTTTTAATTTCATGTAAAATTTGGAGGCCCCAGAGAAAAAGTGAAAGGAAATAAGCTAAATTTCATTCCACTAAAAATTATGAAATGCATGCTACGAATGAGTAGATAAACTATAATAGCCCAGAGTCTATCTGTGTGTTTGATACGCTTGACGAAATATTTTCAGCAGCTGACATTTTAAAATGTCGCCAAATTAATGAAAACGACGCTAAATTAACGAAAATACGCCAAATTGATAAAATTTAAAATCTAAACATAAGTGGATTTTGATTTAAAAATTAAGGAATAGGTTGGAATTCCAACTACTGTAGAATTTTGTTGATCCGTCATCCTCGGTAAAGCGCCCCCCCTCCCTTTGTCTCAGCGTGATATTCTGGAAAATCTCGTAATCCCCCTCCCCCCCCCCTCATTCTAAACATCGGAAAGAACATTTCGTCTTCCAATGAAATAAATCTCCTTCATAATAAAGATAAATGTCTGTGTGTGTGCCTGTACGAGAAATCTAAGTGTCATACAACCATAAAATTTGGTACACAAATTATTTCTTTTATTATTTTATGTTTTACCTCAGTTTACAACGATTTTGGCTGAAATCAGTCCGGTATCTTTTTCCATGAATAAAACGAGCTAGATCCACGAGAATGATGTCACCCAATTTATCGTATGGTATTACACATAAAAAGTGAACATGTTTCTCAATAGGAAATATTTTTTTTTTTATTTTATATGACTTTTTGATAATTTTTTTGAAAAATGTGCAATATCTCGAGAACGGTTTGTGTTAGCGTTCTAAAATTTATGCCAATCGTTTTCTAATGAAAAATTACATAAGAAATGTCTATTTGAGTAACTTTATTAGTGGTTTTGATTTTTTGGCGATTTTTTCAAAATTTTATTCAAAAATTTAGGGGGATTCTGAACATTCGATTGCGCATAAAACAACAGGCTTCCAGTGCTTACGGATTGTGATTTTTGTACCAAATTTGGTTCGAATCGATCCATTCGTTCGTCAATTATCGTCTCCACAGACTCACTGACACACACACACACACACACACACACACACACACACACACACACACACACATACTTTCACACACACACACACACAGACATCACTTCAAAATTGTTTGATTCGTGATCCGGGATGCTTGAAACGTGCTCTCCCGTCGAAAACTCGAATTCGAATTTTCGACTCCGTCACAATACTTTCCTTATACATTATGTATATAAGGAAAGTAAAAATAGATTATTATTATAGTAGATATTTATATTCTATCTAAGATATTAAATTTTCGTGAATGAGTCGTCATTTTCAATGATTTAGCGTCATTTTTATCCATTTGGCGAGTTTCTCGTTAAGTTACCGACATCCCACCAAATTCGTCGGCAAAATCTCGCCAAGCGTTATGGACGGAGAAATAGTTATTCTTACAGCAGATAAATGACTATTGGCGTTCAAATACGAAAGTATTACTCAAAGTATATTTTTCTTAAATGGAACGAGCTAGATCCACGAGAATGATGTCACAAATTTATCGCATGGTATTACATATGAAAAGAGAACATGTTTTTCAATAGGAATTTTTTTTTATATGATATTTTGATAATTATTTTGAAAAATGTGCAATATCTCGAGAACGGTTTGTGTTAGCGTTCTAAAATTTATTCCAATCGCTTTCTAATGAAAAATTACATAAAAAATGGCTATTTGCGTAACTTTATTAGTGGTTTTGATTTTTTGACGATTTTTTCAAAATTTCACTCGAAAATTTAGGGGGTTCTGAACATCCGATTGCGTATAAAAACAATAGGCTTCCAGTGTTTACGGATTGTAATTTGTGTACCAAATTCCATTCGAATCGGTCCATTTGTTCGTCAGTTATCGTCTCCACAGACTCACTGACACACACACACAGAGAGAGAGAGAGACATCACTTCAAAAATGTTCGATTCGTGATCCGGGATGTTTGAAACGTGCTCTCCCGTCGAAAACTCGAATCCGAATTTTCGACCCCGTCACTATACTTTCCTTATACATTATTGTATATAAGGAAAGTAAAAAATACATATCGATAATATTATTAAAAGAGCTTACCAAAGACTTGGTTTCACCTTAAGACGATCTCGTGTTCTTGCTAGTTCTGATACGATTATTTGTATTTATAATACCCTTGTTAAACCAATCTTGGAATATTGTGCAAAGATTTGGGACCCTGCTTACAATCTACATTCTCAACGGATAGAAATCGTGCAAAATAAACTATTACGTACTATTGATTACAGATTGACTGGCTATTATCCTTATGATATGCATACAAGGGAACTCAGACAGAAATATAGTTTAATGTCTCTTAAAAAAAGAAGAAGCTGGTCCTGCCTCTTGTTTTATTATTAGGTTTTAAATAATACTATTGATTGCCCTACTTCACTTTCTTGCCTGGAATTCCACATACCTGTCAATAATACGAGGAAAAAAACTCTTTCACAATACTACTGTTAAACACAACTACATTAAATGCTATTCTATCTATAAATTTGTTGATCTATATAATACCTATTGTGCTGATATTGATATATTTAACTTGACTCCTGCCTGATTTAAAAAATCTGATGTGGGCAACACATGACTTTCCTTATATAATGTAATAAATTTACTACTTTTACAGTTAACAAATAGGTTTTTCTTATAGTAGATACTAATATTCTTTCCAAAATATTGAATTTTCGACAATTAGTCGTCATTTTCATTGATTTAGCGTCATTTTTATCCATTTGGCGATATTTTCGTTAATTAGGCAACATTTCAAAAAGTCGCCAAGTTGGCGACATTCCGCCAAATTCGTCGCCAAAATCTCGCCAAGCGTTATGGACGAAGAAATAAGTTGTTCTTTCAGCAGATAAATGACTATTGGCGTTCAAATACGAAAGTATATTACTCAAAGTATCTTTTTTCATGAATGGTACGAGCTAGATCCACGAGAATCATGTCACCCAATTTATCGCATGGTATTACATATGAAAAGTAAACATGTTTCTCAATAGGAAATATTTTTTTTTCATTTTATATGACATTTTAATAATTTTTTTGAAAAATGTGCAATATCTAGAGAACGGTTCATGTTAGCGTTCTAAAATTTATGTCAATCGTTTTCTAATGAAAAATTACATAAGAAATGTCTATTTACGTAACTTTAGTATTGGTTTTGATTTTTTGACGATTTTTTCAAAATTTTATTCGAAAATTTAGGGGGATTCTGAACATTCGATTACGTATAAAAACAATAGGCTTCCAGTTTTTACGGATTGAGATTTTTGTACCAAATTTGGTTCGAATCGGTCCATTTGTTCGTCAGTTATCGTCACCACAGACTCACTGACACACACACACATACTTTCACACACACACACACACACACACAGACATCACTTCAAAAATGTTTGATTCGTGATCAGGGATGCATGAAACGTGCTCTCCCGTCGAAAACTCGATTTCGAATTTTCGACCCCGTCACAATACTTTCCTTATACATTATGTATATAAGGAAAGTAAAAATAGATTATTATTATAGTAGATATTTATATTCTATCTAAGATATTAAATTTTCGTGAATGAGTCGTCATTTTCAATGATTTAGCGTCATTTTTATCCATTTGGCGAGTTTCTCGTTAAGTTACCGACATCCCACCAAATTCGTCGGCAAAATCTCGCCAAGCGTTATGGACGGAGAAATAGTTATTCTTACAGCAGATAAATGACTATTGGCGTTCAAATACGAAAGTATTACTCAAAGTATATTTTTCTTAAATGGAACGAGCTAGATCCACGAGAATGATGTCACAAATTTATCGCATGGTATTACATATGAAAAGTGAACATGATTTTCAATAGGAAATTTTTTTTTATATGATATTTTGATAATCATTTTGAAAAATGTGCAATATCTCGAGAACGGTTTGTGTTAGCGTTCTAAAATTTATGCCAATCGCTTTCTAATGAAAAATTACATAAGAAATGGCTATTTGCGTAACTTTATTAGTGGTTTTGATTTTTTGACGATTTTTTCAAAATTTCATTCGAAAATTTAGGGGGATTCTGAACATCCGATTGCGTATAAAAACAATAGGCTTCCAGTGTTTACGGATTGTAATTTTTGTACCAAATTCCATTCGAGTCGGTCCATTTGTTCGTCAGTTATCGTCTCCACAGACTCACTGACACACACACAGAGAGAGAGAGAGAGACATCACTTCTAAAATGTTCGATTCGTGATCCGGGATGTTTGAAACGTGCTCTCCCGTCGAAAACTCGAATCCGAATTTTCGACCCCGTCACTATACTTTCCTTATACATTATTGCATATAAGGAAAGTAAAAAGTACATATCGATAATATTATTAAAAGAGCCTACCAAAGACTTGGTTTCACCTTAAGACGATCTCGTGTTCTTGCCAGTTCTGATACGATTATTTGTATTTATAATACCCTTGTTAAACCAATCTTGGAATATTGTGCATTGATTTGGGACCCTGCTTACAATCTACATTCTCAACGGATAGAAATCGTGCAAAATAAACTATTACGTACTATTGATTACAGATTGACTGGCTATTATCCTTATGATATGCATACAAGGGAACTCAGACAGAAATATAGTTTAATGTCTCTTAAAAAAAAGAAGAAGCTGGTCCTGCCTCTTGTTTTATTATTAGGTTTTAAATAATACTATTGATTGCCCTACTTCACTTTCTTGCCTGGAATTCCACATACCTGTCAATAATACGAGGAAAAAAACTCTTTCACAATACTACTGTTAAACACAACTTCATTAAATGCTATTCTATCTATAAATTTGTTCACCTATATAATACCTATTGTGCTGATATTGATATATTTAACTTGACTCCTGCCTGTTTTAAAAAATCTGATGTGGGCAATACATGACTTTCCTTATATAATGTAATGAATTTACTACTTTTACAGTAAAAAAAATAGGTTTTTCTTATAGTAGATACTAATATTCTTTCCAAAATATTGAATTTTCGACAATTAGTCGTCATTTTCATTGATTTAGCGTCATTTTTATCCATTTGGCGATATTTTCGTTAATTAGGCAACATTTCAAAAAGTCGCCAAGTTGGCGACATTCCGCCAAATTCGTCGCCAAAATCTCGCCAAGCGTTATGGACGAAGAAATAAGTTGTTCTTTCAGCAGATAAATGACTATTGGCGTTCAAATACAAAAGTATTACTCAAAGTATATTTTTTCATGAATGGTACGAGCTAGATCCACGAGAATTATGTCACCCAATTTATCGCATGGTATTACATATGAAAAGTAAACATGTTTCTCAATAGGAAATATTTTTTTTTCATTTTATATGACTTTTTAATAATTTTTTTGAAAAATGTGCAATATCTAGAGAACGGTTCATGTTAGCGTTCTAAAATTTATGTCAATCGTTTTCTAATGAAAAATTACATAAGAAATGTCTATTTACGTAACTTTAGTATTGGTTTTGATTTTTTGACGATTTTTTCAAAATTTTATTCGAAAATTTAGGGGGATTCTGAACATTTGATTACGTATAAAAACAATAGGCTTCCAGTGTTTACGGATTGTGATTTTTGTACCAAATTTGGTTCGAATCGGTCCATTCGTTCGTCAGTTATCGTCTCCACAGACTCACTGACACACACACATACTTTCACACACACACACACACAGACATCACTTCAAAAATGTTTGATTCGTGATCAGCGATGCATGAAACGTGCTCTCCCGTCGAAAACTCGATTTGGAATTTTCGACCCCGTCTCAATACTTTCCTTATACATTATGTATGTAAGGAAAGTAAAAAGCCTGTTTCAATGCGCTTGACATGTTTACTAATTAGTATTCTTGTATACTATGTTCTGTACTTTTTAATTTATTGTGTGGCTACTGTAACTGGATTTCATCTGTAGTTGCCACGTAAATTGAATAAAATAAAATAAAGTAAAATAAAATAAAATAAAATAGAAACGAAGTTGAAATAAAAGAGCATTTTCTTGGCTTTTGCAAAATTGTAGATGTAACCGGTACTGGTCTAACTTCTTTCATCACTGATCATTTGGCGGAAAATGATCTCAAATTGGAATATAATCGAGGACAGAGTTACGACAAATTTCTTTTATGTTATAATTTATACAGCTTTAAATTCCATGGGAAACAGATTTGACTTACTTCAAAATCATAATGTTTTTTGTTCAGTTTTGAAAAGATATCGAACTTGAACAAATCAGAGCTTTTGAAACTTTCTTTGGATCTTGAATCTAAACTAAGTGATAAAACTGATATAAACTGCCCTAAAGATATAAATGGTACGGAACTTACAGACGAACTTAGTAGAATTACCAGTTTTTTGAAAACAGACACTTCGCCAAAAGACGTCCTACAATACATTTATAAGCATGGATTGACAGGGACTTTTCCCAACATTTCAATAGTATTAAGAATCTTATTACGCTTCCTACATCAGTTGCTACTAGAGAAAGGTCTTTTTCAAAACTAAGACTGATAAAAAACTATTTAAGATCAACAATGGGGTAAGAAAGGCTTTCTGATTTAGCCTTAATATCAATCGAGCATGAAATGTGTGATAATTTGGATATAAAAAATGTACTAGAAAATTTTTCTAATGTAAAAGCAAACAAGATAAATATTTTGTTAAACAATTCTTTCTCTTATCGTTTACTGTAATAAAAAGTAATTAAAAATATTTTCTAATTTATTTCCGATAAACTGAAGAGGTGTGTTCAATTCCTTTGTTCCAGAGAAAAATAAGTTCTTAGTCGGGGCGGCAATTACTTTTTTTTTTTTTTTTTGCACCAGGGCGGTAAATGACCTAGGGCCGGCATTGCTCATACGCGGAAAGAAAGGTTAGTGAGATACGAGTTGGTGATCGCCAAAAGCTGCGCCGAAATGCCAAGTTGTACCAGTTTGGAAATAAGCCCAGGGATATACGTTTATCAAACGCCTTGCTGCTGTCGAAAAATACTATGCTGGTATACTGCCTGTTGGACGAGTTTTCGTGGATAGTTTCGACTACACGCAAAAGTTGGGATTGCGTGGAATGAGCAGATCGAAATCCGTGCTGTTCAGAAATTAAAACATTATTCAGTCTGCAGAAACTATCCAAAAATCTTAACAACACCAATTCGTAAATTTTGGAGAGGCTTGATAGTAGGCTTATTGGTCTGTAGCTTTCTGCTGGGGTTAAATTTAGATTATTTTTGGCCAAAGGAATAATGACGGCAGTTTTCCAACTTTGGGGAGAAAAGCGATATTCGAGCATACGATTTATAAGCACGGTCAACCAGCATAGATAAATAATAGGAAGATTTCTGATGATGCGATTGCTAATTCTATCAAGTCCGGGTGATTTTCCCTTGATACCCCTGATGATGCCAATAACTTCAGCCAGTGTGGTGTTGTCGATATCATTTGGTGTATCTGTGTATAGTGAGTTGTGATTGGTCAGCTGTAAATCCTCTTCAATGTCTTTGTAGAGGTGGCTGAAGTTTTTGGTCAAGGTGTGGTGTGAATTGAAGTTCCAAGCTGTCTGCGACTGCATTGGCTTTTACCTCCGCAGTCTGGGCGAGTCCGTTAGGGCCGTTAATAGGCGGAATTTTAGTTTTCTTGATTCTAAGATTTTTAGCTGTTCACCATAGACTGTGATCGGTGGGTGTAAGACTTTCTATAAGTGTGCGCCAGAGTTGCTGGGTGTGTGTATTAATCAGATTCATGATCTCGTTATGGAACTTATGGAATTGTGCGCCGTTAAGTGGGTACTTGGTGCTCTACCAATTCTTCCGTAACCGGTTACGTTGCTTAATTTTGTCCCTAATATCACCTGGAAGAGTGTGATGATTAGGTCTGGAATGGTTTGGTTTCGAGGCTGCAGCTACTGCCTCGAGCAGAACATGATTCATATCTTGGACACATTTTTCAATATCATCCGTGCTGGTGATTTTAAGAGAGGGTGGGGTGCTAGAGTTTTCAAGGGTATAACGAAAATCATCCCAAATTGGATGTGGCTCCGCGGGTTGGTCTAAAGAGATTTTATCAAAGTTAAGGGTGAGAATTACAGGAAGGTGATCAGACGTCAGGTTGCAGTCTGTGCTGATAGCATAGTCATAAGGAATGTTCCGAAAAAGTGCCAAATCGATAGTTGATGGGTTCCTTCCTGTAAAGAAGTAAGTTGGGGTGGGCGGAGCTACAATCCTGAAGTTGGTGCACAGAGTCAATTGTTTTAGAGCTACACCATACGAGTCCGAAGCTGTGTCCCAGTTCGTATGGCGTGAATTTAGGTCACCAGCTATGATCGTGTTGCTGCAGAGTCCTAAAAATGCTCCTAAGTCGTTGCTTGAAAAACTTCCCGTATTTATTGGAAAGATATACACAGAAGCAAATGCAATCGGGACCAAATTCGGAAAAGTGATTTTGATGACATTGGCCTCCAGCTTCGTAAAGACCGGGACGCTTAGACGATAATGGGAAATATTATTCTTTACATAGAGTACAGTGCCACCACAGACGTACCCCTCTCCCCCAGGCCTTAAGGGCCTCTACTGGAAATAACCTGTATAATTACAGATTGCTGGGGAGGTGGGCGAAATCAGGTGGGTCTCGGATATCATAAAAATATCAAAATTGTTTACAACATAATAACGCATCTCGTCTAGCTTGGAACGCACACCATTGGCGTTCCAGAAGCCGACTTTGAGAGACTGCAGGCAATGGGAAGCCTAAAGAGAGAACATGGCAAAACACCATAGGAAGACAAGGATGGGAGGAGCTTATCCAGCCAGCGCATCATAGTGCTGGTAGATATGCCAAATCATGTCAACTTCCGTCGACGCAGTACGGAGATCAGGGAGAGCAAGTTGAAACGCACGCAGGACCAAGTCCTTGTGCGTACTTCTCATATGAATTAGTGCCGAAAGAAGGACGGTATAGTCAACATCAGTGTTGGCCATGGTTTTTGAATTTTAGTTGGCGTCTCTGGGGACCGTTGGCTCAACAATTTGTTCGCTAATTTTGGGGAAGCAGTCTCCTCGATTTGCCCACTGGCAACGGTAGAAAAATTAACATTTGGTTTGACACCAGCGTCTTGGAAAGGACAGTTTAGATTTCCAACTCTGTATGCTGGAGCGGGATTAGAGGAATTTTTAAAATTCCTTAGATTAAATCTATTACTGGGAGAGGCCCACGGATGAATTGCCCGGGTTCCTCGGGCAACCTCGCCAATTGGCTGCGTGTGGCCCATTTCAATTACAGCACAAGTGGCCTTGGAGTCTTTGGCGGAGTGGGGTCCTACACATTTCACACATCTCAGTGGCAGTGTGCATACCTGTGATGAGTGAAAATACCCGGCACAGCCATAACACTGGGAGGCAAAGCCTTTTTTACCTGTGTAGGACTCCAGCTTCACTTCCGTATAGCAAATTATTGATCTCAAATAAATCCTCCGAGTTAGTCCCGGGCTTAAACTGCAGGTAATAAAGAGGAAGGGGTTGTTTGGTTCCCCTCCTAGTCATTCGAACATTACTGAAGACGTCAAAGCCCATGGCTTGCATTACCTCAGTAATTGTTTCAATTTTGGTGGCTACTGCGGCAGCCCCCTGATCACCATCTTGACCGGCCTGTCCTCTTTTAAATTGAAAGTCTTGAATTGTACACCAAACCCTTTCAGGTATGTGGTGCACTCACGGAAATGATTTTCGGTTTTTACCATACATCAGAAAAATATGCCTTCCAGTTTGGTGGTGATGCCAGGGGCTCTTCGCTATTAAACTGGCTATGATGGCCGGCCAATCTGGTTGCAGGGCGCTGATCAATAGCGGAGGTATGTTCGAAATAGTGGGGTGGGCCCTGTGGGCGCAGCTGCGTCCCTTCCAGAACCGCTTTTCCCTGGCTGAGAGGTAGCTGAATTTTTATTGGTGGGCTCGGAATCCACCGCTTTTAAGGCTTATTATGTACACATACTATGTGAATGGGAGGTGTTCTTCGCCCGTAGGTTCCAACACTTGGGTCGACATGTGAGGGAGCCCTGGGAGATGTATGACCTTCCTGTCAAGTGCCTGCTGATTTTTGCTTCGGCTATTGGTCTCTTTTCTTAGGGACCTTCTCATTTCTGGGATAATACAATAGACCTATGGTCGCTGTGCTGTGCTCTCCTAGAGCAACCCACCTTCATGTCATTCAAAGCTTTCCTTTCTTTTGATGTTAATTTAATGATGAATCCATCTTCATCCACCTTCGTCCTTTTATTTACATTCCCTGAAAGAGTTCTTTTTCTGGATTTATTGTTGGTCACAGCATTAGAGTCCTTAGTTTTGGAATAGTAATCATTTAAATTAATATTCTTTACATAGTCAGATACTTTGGCAGCAGGGTCCACGTTGGAGACTTTAAAATCCTCCGTATCAACATTATCCAACTTATTATCAATATTAACAGCACAATTTACATTATATTATCAATATTAGCATCATAATTTACATTATTAAGGATGAGCGTCAGTAAATCTTCTGCCCCATCCGCGCTTTGTTGACTTTCGCGACACACGTTTTTTGCCGAAATTCTGCTCAAACAGTTGTGAAATATTTTCTGAAAGATAAAATGCAATGCTTATATTATATTAAAACTAAATTTAATACTCAATAAAACATAGAATATATTGGTGGTGCATGAATTTTTGATGCTGCCATCTGTTGTAATTTAATTCATACCGATTATTTTTATTTTTTAATGAACATTTTTAAATATCTATTCCTTCTAATACAGTATTAAATACAACAACAGATCATATATAATAATGCCACAATCACGAAAAGGTAATTTCTCATTTTATAAATTTGATAAGGGGATCTGAATGTACATCACTGAGGACTGCAGCTTTATCTTCAAGTTCCTTTGTCTTCAAGTCCAAATTCAATTACATTTCCGTGTGCAACATGTTAAAAAAGGCATGTTCTTGTCCGCTCCCCAGGTCCCCCGCCTCTATCCCACCCGCACCCCCAAAGGAACAGCAGGGGCCTCAACGCTTGTTAAAACGGCTCTGCTCCCATAGAGATTATGCAGATAATATTGCTTCTGCAAATTTATTTGAAGAAGAATATATCATGTTACTTAGCAACATTATATCCAATGTGTGTATACGGCAGATGATTTTCATTAAAAAAAATGTATAAAAAACTGAATTTTATTTGAATTGCAATTTTATATCACAGGAATTATTGATATTCATCTACTTTATTTTGGCAACGATTTTTTAAATTCATATATTGTGTTTTGCCAATTGTTGAAATACACTCATGTCCAAAAGCTAAGCATAATTCGTAAAATGCGAAAAATTCAGAGTTAATATGGATACAATGGTTCACAATCAGTTGTGGAGAATCGTGGGACAAAGGAAAATCATTGTGCGTATGCAAAACAGTTCAGTCGACGTCGACATGCGCAAAGCACCGACGCACGTCGGGAGGAGTATGAAACGGCCTCGAGCGACATGGCCAGTTGAGGCAGAATTTAGAAATTGCTGTGGTACGGAACGTTGTTAACAATCAAAAAGGACGAAAGGTTTCACAAAGGTATCAACTGGACATGTTTTTGAAGGGACGAATTATTGGAATGCTGGAATCCGGTCGATCCCAAACCGAAGCGTCTCGAATTCTGAATGTGCCTCAGTGTGTGATCTCCAGACTGTGGCAGAGGTTCCAAACCACTGGAGATGTTACCCGACGATCAGTACCAGGTCGGCCAAGGATAACCGCTCAGCAAGACCAATATTTGATGATAACTGCGCGACGTTAGAGGAGCAGTTCTGCCAGACAACTGGGTTCAGCCCTGACAGCCGCCACAGGAGCCACTGTTTCGAGACAACTGTTTACAGGAGAATCAGACGCGTTGGTCTCTGCCAGATGACTAGCAGTTTCCATCCCCATGACGTCTACACAGAAACGAGAGCGTTTACAGAATTTGGAACATCGGTAGTGGAGTGGACAACAGTGGGGCAATGTCATGTTCAGTGACGAGTCCAGGCTTAGCCTGCACACTGATTCTTGTCGTACCACAATCTGGAGAGAACGTGGAACGCGTTTTCACCCAGGAAACTTCAAGGAAAGACATCGTTTTCCGTTTGGAGGAGTCATGGTCTGGGCAGGCATCATGATGGATGGCCGCACAGACTTCCACATCTTTGACACGGGGTCGGTTACCGGTCAAAGATACAGAGACGAAATCCTTGAACCTACCGTTCGATTGTTTCGAGGTGCTGTTGGTTCTGATTTCATATTCATGAATAACGCGCCTCCTCACCGTGCGGCCTTGGTCGACGACTTCCTTCAAACTGAAGATATCCAGCACATGCAGTGGCCTGCCAACTCTACTGATCTGAATCCAATAGAGCATGTGTGGGATATGCTTAAGAAACACCTTGCAGCGCTCCGCTACCCACCAAGCTCCATTCCGGGATTGAAAACTGCTCCCCGTGAAGCTTGGAACTTTTTGAGCACACAACTCATCCAAACCCTCATTGAAAGTATGGGAAGTCGTTGTGCAACATACGTGGCTACCCGAGGTTCCCACATACCGTATTAAAGGGACGGTGGACGTTGAAATGAGCAAAAATCGACTAAAAAAGTTTTTTTCTTTTTAATATATAACATTATTTTACAGATTTAACCTTTTGCTTACGGATGGGACAGCGTCCATCCCAAGCGAAGAACCTCCCAAAAAGACAGGTATTTGACATACCCTATCCCAAACAGTTTGACCCCCTTTGCAGGCATTGGCGTCCATGGACGCAGGCATTGGCGGAACGCCAATGCCTGCAAAGGGGGTCGAACCTGCAAATGCCTGCGTTCATGGACGCCAATGCCTGCAAAGGGGGTCGATTGTTTGGGATAGGGTATGTCAAATACCTGTCTTTTTGGGAGGTTCTTCGCTTGGGATGGACGCTCGCCAATGTCTGCGTCCATGGACGCCAATGCCTGCAAAGGGGGTCGAACTGTTTGGGATAGGGTATGTCAAATACCTGTCTTTTTGGGAGGTTCCTCGCTTGGGATGGACGCTGTTCCACCCGTAAGCAAAAGGTTAAATGCATTTTTTTTTTCGAAACAAAATTTTCAAAGGTTTTACATTTTTAAAATGCTCCATGTGTCTTAATTTTTGTCCGAGATGCATGGAATTTGGCAAGAAGACATCTCTCATACTTTTTAATGAAACTGGGTATGAATTTCATTATTGGACTTTATTAAAGCAATTAAAAGTGAATAAGAACCTAATTAAATGATGAAAATTAAGTTTTAATGCAGAAAAATATTTTTAAAAAATTAACTTTCTAAGGGATTTAAAAATGAATACCCAAATTTGTCCATAATATGTTTCTGAGTGATCATAATGTAAAATGAATCAAAAATCTGAACAAATGGCACGCAAGGAACATTTTCAAATTTTCGTTAAAAAAAATTAAATAAAAAATATATATATAAAATTATAACAAAATTGAAAGAAATTGAATGGTATTATGTATAGTAATGTTAAGAGGAATATTTATACAAATTTTCATGTTTCTAAGTCAATAAATAAATTAAAAAAATTTCAACGTCCACCGTCCCCTTAAACTGCAGCATCACATTGTTTTAATCATTCTGTCTCACTGAGGTTGACACTCGTATTGTGACCTGTGTATTCTTTGAATAATACAGGTCGTTATTATACTTGTTTTGCTTTGCTTTCTTCTTCTATAACCCTATTACACCAGCATACCGCGTTTTCTTCCATTCCGATGTAGATTTCCTGAAATTTTCACATTTGGACATGAGTGTAGGATATAAGTAGTACAAGTATATCTTCAAATACCATTTTAGCGCTTTCATTTTGGCATATACTGATCCAATTTCATATATTTTCTAAATTTGTTTACAAATGTGACCAGAACGTTTTATTATTCAGATCTGCCTGTGAAGATAATTTTGCATAGCGTGAGATTCTTATATTTCTTTTTAGAATTAAATTAAATATTTTAATTGAATATTCTGAATAACAATGTTAATTAGAATACTACAAGAACTTGCACATAATTGTGAATTTGAAGTTTTTAACACTTTACAACAAAGTTGAAAAGTGTTTATGACTTTGTTCATTCTGTCTGTCTGTCTGTCCGTTAGCACGATAACTGCCATAAAAATGACTTTATCAAAATGAAATTTTAGTATGTAATGTTATTCAGACGGTCTATGGGACCTATGGGAATATAAATGAATAATATCACCCAATTAGTTTTGGATTGAACCCGGGTTGAAAAAATGAAATACATTGAACCCTATGGGAACTAATTTTTCAAACATTTTTTAAGTGGATTTAAAATTCACAAATTGCTTCGAAAGTTTTGTGAAATATTCAAATTATCCCATAAAATATATAAAAAAAATTTCAGCAAAATATATTCAGTTGTTTTTTAAATAAAAATTAAAATAATAATTACACCTTTTATATGAAGCGATCAGGTGACCATTATATGAAGCGATCACGTGACCTTCAAAATAAAATATAGCATCCATCTTGTGTCAAAATTGTGATTTTTAAAGTTCATTTTAATTCATATTTAGTGTTGTATCCGTCCTACAACCACTTTATTTTTGCTTAAATTCTGTGCATCTACTTACTGAAATAACGCAATGACAATATATTTGAATTTAAATGATCAACCAACTTTGATTATTTCTACAACAAAGCCTAATTTTCACTTATAGAAAATGTAAACAGCAAAATATGTAGAATGAGTTGTATAAGAATTACTGCATTTCCTTAAAGCAAAATTATTTAGCTCATGGAGTCTGCACTATAGCTGATATGAATGACACATTCATTGATTTTACACAGAGAAGCAAACTATTTTTTTCAATGAAGTTTTAAGCATAGAGTTTAATTACTTGTACCTCCATGGTCTTAAGCCTAATTTTCACTTATAGAAAATGTAAACAGCAAAATATGTAGAATGAGTTGTATAAGAATTGCTGCATTTCTTTAAAGCAAAATTATTTAGCTCATGGAGTCTGCACTATAGCTGATATGAATGACACATTCATTGATTTTACACAGAGAAGCAAACTATTTTTTTCAATGAAGTTTTAAGCATAGAGTTTAATTACTTGTACCTCCATGGTCTTAAGTTTTTAAATAAAATAAATTATTATAGTATTGTGAGGAATGAAATGAATGGAAAAATGTTTATGAATGAAATGCTGCTTTTATATAGAGAGCCAGGCGTGTTATATTTCGATGATGTCCATACCTGCCAACCTGGGAAAATTGGAATGTGTAAAATTTTGCGTGAATGACATTTATAATGATTTTTTTAAATTACACGCGCAAACGACATTTCTAATGAATTTAACTATGTACAAATACCTGCATTAAAAAAATACTGCATTAAATATCAGGCATAGTACTGGTAGAATATGAAAATTCAGGACACCAATTTTATAAAATTTCAGAACAATAAATTATAAAATAAAAAATATATAAAAGTTTTATCCCGTGAAAATTATTTTATAATGAAAACAAATATTTATGTTTGGTAAAACACGGGCTTTTACTAAGAGTAACAAATATTGATCTTCAATAATAATAATTAAAAAAAATAATAGCACTAAATTATGTTCCTGCCAAAATGGTTTCCTTTTTATTTGCCTAAATTATTGCTTTCATACCACTTATTGGAAAATATTCCTTCACAGAGTTCATACCCATTTTTCAAAATAGAGAAAGTTGTATTATGCAAATATAATTAAAAAATTAACCTTAATAATTAGCCATAATATGAAAATAAGCTAGTTCAATCGATCTAATATGCAATATTTAAATGATGGAGATGGATGAAAAAAGATACTAAAGTACTCTCCGCAATTCACGCGAAGTAACTGAATTGCGCAATCGCACTGTTTATGCGAAAATAATTAAGAAATTAACCGTAATAATTAATCAGAATATGAAAATAAGCTAATTCAATCGATCTAATATGCAAAATTTAAATGATGGAGATGTATGGAAAAAGATACTAACGTACTCTCGGCAATTCAGGCGAAATAACTGAATTGCGTAATCGCACTGTTTGTGTGAAAATAATAAAGAAATTAACCATAATAATTAATTTGAATATGAAAATAAGCTAGTTCAGTCAATCAAAAATGCAATATTCAGAAGATAGAGATGGATGGAAAAAGATACTTTTGTTCTCTCGGCGATTCATAAGAACAAACTAAATTGCGCAATCGCAGTGTTTATGCAAAATTAATGAACAAAATAACATTTTAGCGATTTATGCTGAATTAGACAACCTTTGAAGAAGTATATTGATTACTTTCATAAAATAAGCGATCGAGATCTTCATTTACATTATACGCGGCCGTAAATCTCCGTTAATTTGATTGGTATTACCCTGCATTTTATTAAGGATTTGCTACGATCCCGGGAATGTTAGAAATCCGTGCTGGAAAAGCGTAAAATGGTGTTTTCGAGGAATTATACCACGTCTGGTTAATTAATAAATTTTAAACAAAAAAAGCTGGAGAATTTCGCCGAAGATTGATTTCCTAGTAATGTTAAAAAATTCAAATAAATGCGGAAATGCGTAAAATATAGCAATACATGCGTAAAAGCGTAAAGAGCAGTTAAAATGCGTAAATTTTACACAGAATGCGTAAAAGTTGGCAGGTATGGATGTCATTTGAATAAATTTCATTTGTTTTCGATGAAGTTTTCAAATATAATAAATTATTGTAGTATTATAATAATTTTTAAAATATTACGGAGGAATGTATCGCATTTTAGAGATGTTTAAACCAGGCAATTTGTATTTCAATGCCATCATTTGAATGTTCATTTTTTTCGATGAAATTTTAAGTTTTCAAATATAATAAACTAATGTAGTATTGTGATCATTTCAAAAATATTACCGAGGAATGTATTGCATTTTAGAGATGTTTAAATAAAATTGGATTGAAGTTGGAAAGTGTTTCATAATCAATGCTTTATGCATGATTGATCTTTCTTGTTTTAATATTATATACGAAGAATGTATATACTGCTAATCCTTAATATTAAACAGTATCAGTCTATATATGTACAAAGTTATCATAACTGAAATAGCCTTATTCGGACTCTTCTATAAACTAATATACAAAGCTGGGAAACTGAAATACTTTTGAAATGCAATATATAAAAAAGAAATACAAAATGTGTATTTAGTGGTTTGAAATTTATTACTCACTAGAAAGTATTACAAATGCTGCCCAGGTCCTAAATACGTACCCGCTATTTAAATAATATAGATACAGATCTAATATAACTCAAATTCCAAATTGCCTGTTTTGCTACCACACATACACACAACTTTTCCTTTTAGCAACACCCAGCCCATTGCACAGCAACGAAGAACGGAAGAAAAAATGAAATGCACTTCAAGTGAAATCTAAAATTTCAATTTTTATGCACTTGATTGAAAATTCACAAAAAATCATATAATAGTAATTGAAACAGATTTTTTTTGTTAGAATGCAAACATATATGACCATATTTTTACAAACAAATATAATTGTGTTAATCTTCTATTTTTGGGATATGACAAAAAAAAAAGAATCAGAATCCCTAAAACATGCAGATTTCGATATATTTAAAAATAAATAAATATGAATGAATTGTTCGACAGATTCAGTTCAAAGATCATTACAAAGAACATTCTTCAATCTTTCATATGATATCAAGATGGAAACTCTGTTGCAAAAACATATATGCACCCATAAGAAAATGAGCTACAACCACGAAAGTCTGCATGTATGTATCATTTGAGGAGATACACAAATAATTAGAATTAGGGAGAAAAAAAAATTTCATTAAGAGATGATGGCAACAAAAAGATGGCATTTTAGTAAGTGGTAAATCCTCTCCTGGCAGCTATATAAGCCAATATTTGACATACCATTGGTCAATTAAGTTGCTTATGTCCCTTTCTGGAAGATTCTACCACAAATATTGCAACTGCTCAGCTAATTCAGTGGTATTCTTAGAAGCCTGCAATTGCCATCCCAGCATGTCCTAGACGTGGTCTATTGGTGATAGGTCTGGGGAATTTGATGATCATGGGAAGGTATTAAATCCCCGAAGACATTGTTGATAAAGTTGTGCAGTATGGGGTCAAGTGTTGTCTTGTTGGTAAATGAAACCTGGGCAGCTTGACAGCTTAGGCAAAACAATCAGCTGCAAAATATCACTGACGTACAAGCGAGCCATCAAATTGGCTTACACCACAACTAGAGGAGATCAGCTATCCCACAAGATGGCTCCCCAGACTATCACACCACGTATGATGGTCCTGTGCTACTCAACAAAAAATGTGGAATCGGAACACAGGTCAGTCCTCCTCCACACATGTATGTGATGGTCATCAGCAGTGAGAGAGAAAAGGGATTCATCACTAAAGACAACATGCCTCCAATCGGACACTGTCCAGGGTGACTGAGCTCGGCACCAATTAAGACAGCTCTGCCAATATTAAGGGACCAGTGGTATGTGCCTTAATGACATTGGCACTTAATCCCACCTTTTGCCAGTTGTTTCTCAATAGCAACCCTGTAACCCTTGATACAGGATGCATGGAGGATGGCAAATGACTTTGTATGGCTGGCAGCGACGCCATTGG
Organism: Amaurobius ferox; assembly: GCA_951213105.1. Classification (NCBI taxonomy): domain Eukaryota; kingdom Metazoa; phylum Arthropoda; class Arachnida; order Araneae; family Amaurobiidae; genus Amaurobius; species Amaurobius ferox. Next base: position 41,205,996 of record OX578135.1, read on the forward strand.
TGTGGACTTGGCTTCTCGCCTGACTGCACAATCGTCATGAGCAGTTGTCTGTCTGGGCCATCCTGAGCCTTTACAATGATTACATGTACCTTCTCTGATTCATGTCGTTCTCATATGCATTGCCTGAGCTATATAACATCATTAGTGCTGACAATTTGATCATTCTAATAACTCATAAAACGACATTCATATGCTTATTTTCACAACTGTAGCTCAATTTTTTGTGGATGCATATATTTTTTGCAACAGAGTGTATTTTCAATCACCAAGGATTTGTGTGAAAATCACTCAAAATTATGATTCAAATTTTCAAATTTTTTAAAATTTTCATAGTCATATTGTCCCAGGAGTTCAGCTACACCTGTACTGAATTTAGCAACTGCCTGCACCTTCAATTTCCTGCTACAGAAGACACAGACATGCATGCACACACACACCCACACCTTCTTTTATTATGTAAGGTACTGATTATGATATAAATGAAAATAAACAAAGAAATCTGAATTTGAGAGTCAAAGGGAGCCTTGCACTCCAATTATTTTTCTTATGAGCTTTCAGCACTGTCTTCTTCAAAATATCACAAAAAAACTTCAATTAATCACCAACAATATATAAATGAATGCAACATTTTATTTACAAAAATAAGCATTTGCAAAAAAATAAACTGACTGTCCTCTCCTTTTCACTAAAACTCTATTCTAACTAACAGAAATTTAAAATTAATTTAAATATAACTTAATTAAAATAAAAACTGGAAATAAATAGGAAGAAAATTACATACTTATCCCAAATGCACCTAGATATACATTGATGTCTACTAGTTTCAAAGATAATTATTTACAAATATTCACATTATTTTACACTGTGCAGAGGAATATTTTAAGCACAAAGAATGTGTTCCAAATCGTGATGTCACATTACATAATGCTGCCATTTAGGTTAAAAATATTAAATCATTCAAATAATTTTTCAGGGTCTAGTTTCATAAAAGATAAGAAAAAAATACAATAAATATAACTGCATGTGTGATAAGACATAAAATAACTAGGAATTATTGTATATACATAGTATGTAAAATAAACCTTTTATCCCACAATATTAAATTCTCAGTATTTTTTTTTATAATTTAGAAATCAAACATACATTGAATTCAGTTTCTTGTATTAACTATTAAAAATTGCAAGGCTATTACAATTGTTCCATATTTTAATGTTTCACAAGAATAATAAATAGTTTTAAACCTTTTAGTTTGCATCGTATTTTAAACAAAGCATTCTGCGATGCAAAGTGGAGCCTAAGTGTATTTTATAAGATGTTAATTTACTGACAGCCATAGACAATCAATCATGCATGTCTGGCTGAAATTGAACTGAAAACAGTAACTCAATTACTCGCTATAGATAAATAAAATTTGTGATAAAATAGTTTGTGAAAAATTGCATTACTATATTTCCCCCAGCTTTTTAATGTCTTAAAGTTATACCACTACATGAATGCCCAAATGCATATTATGTGACATCCATTTCCCCATACAGAAATGGATATCATAAGACTCTTACTATTCAAATATATAACAGCAGAAATCAGACAGTTTAAAGGCTTGAGTGTGAAAACAAAGAGGATGGCGCATTCATTCACCACAATAATGCAACGAATCAAATGGCAAACAGAACTCAGAACCTAATGTTCAAAATGAAAATGCATACTCAGTAAAGAAATTATGATTAAATATTGATAGATTCTCCCTATTAACTATGCTTATCTTACAACCATGACAGGAATATACTGCATACAGTAAATGACAATAATAACACCAAACTTTTTTAAAGTACATCAAATTCTATAATAGTTGCTGTTATTATGTTTAAGCCACTTCCTACAAGCAGCATCTTCCTATCATGGTGTACAATAAAGATTAGCCAAACAGATTACCTATTTGTGCTCTGAACCACTGATTTCATAAATATAATTTATTCAAATTGTTATCAAAACTTGCAACTGGTTGGATGCTTTCACATCTGTTTCTGCTATTTTACTAACAAATATTTGTATTCACAGGTATGCACGTCATGCAGAACTAAAAGATGAGGATGAAATTATTAATTAACTAATAAATAGTGCTCATACATATATTGTAATATCATGAACTTATTGAAAAAGTATCATAAGATACAAAGGAAAGTATAAAAACAAGAGCAAGACTATAACTAAAAAGATTTATAACAAATATTCATTTATGCTGATCAGAATACACTTTCATCAAATATGCCATTTCAAAAAATTCATGAAAGTGATATAGCTTAAATTATATGAGCCATTAGCCATCTGGCTAATTTAAAATTTTGCTGAAATTTTTGTCAACACTGTGGGTAATTGAAGCAGTGATTTCACAAAATGCATGAGTTGTATTGTAAACAATTTGTGGCTCATGCTCTTTGAGAAATCACCCATTCAACTTATATGGATTGATCAATCCTAGCAAACCCAGTATTGATAAAGAGCAAACAAAAATATATCCCAACAAATGAAATTAAATACCTTGAAGAACAGAAAATGTCCAGCATTTTCAAGTCATTTAAGAAATACATTATTTCTATACCGAATGTAATTGCAATTATTTATTCTCTTGCTAGCATGTATGTACAACATTTACAATTTATATTATATATATTATAATTATATTGCAGTGTTAAAGTTAGAAATCAAAGAATTTTCACTAAACGTAGCTAGAAAATTAGCAAAGATAGGCTGGTAAAAAATGGAATATGGTAACCAGTGACTAAAACTACAGGGTCATAATTTAAACAATAAAAAGTGGTATATTTCTTTATGTAATGGTTTTAAAAATATATAAAATTTTAATTGCTTCAATGTAATACCAGTAAAAAATACAATCACATAAGAAAAATACACCTATAATTTTTTTTTAAAATCTAGTCCTACAGTCTTAAAAGAATGAAAAGCAAAATGAACCTATAAATAGCTTAAGTATTCAGTGAGATCTCAATGTTTTATTGGATTTTATAAACATCAATTGCACCGGTAAATAAAGACCAAAGAATTCACACTAAAATCTGCCAAACCGCAAGTCACAATCTCAAATTCAAGAAAATCTCTGTACATTGAATTAAAAACTGTATGGGCAAAAAATATTCAATTTAAAATTAAAAAATTGATCAAGGACATTTTGAAACCCCTTTGAAATTTTTTGTTCCATTGACTTTAATGAAAAATTATTTTTCAGTGCTTTATAACTTACGTAAAAAACCAACTTTGATATTTAGTTAAATTGATGTTTTGATGTTTAGTTAATTTTGAGCTTCTCAAAATCTGAAAATCTATATGAAACATATTTATTGCATGAGTTAAGATGTAATTTTATATAAATTATTATTAAAAGACAATTCAATGATTTTAATATCTATGGGTTTTATTTAACCTATTAATGTTTAACGAATTATATGGAGAATGACCATGAATTTCACTAGTCTATATAAACTTTATGATTTTAAATGAAGTTTTCAGCTGATAACCTAACTGTTTGGATTCTACTGATAAAATAACTCTCAACCATTTAGAAACATCCAAGCATTCAATAAATATTAGTGAAAACATAATATAAAATATTATTGACACTAAAATGCACCGAATTCTTAAAAAAATTAAAAAATAAAACCATTTACATAAAATAAACTTCACACAAAATATAAATGTTTGAGATAAATCAACAAAAGATATTACAAGACAAAAGCAATAAATTAAAAGTCAGCGGAAACAGAAGTCAAAAACCTGAAATTCTCTCAGCAGAACATAATTCAGAAATTTCAACAGATTCGAAATATCTCAAAAACTTAATAGTAAAAACTATAAAACAAAATTAACAGCAAAATTTATGAAAAGTATCTTTATAATTTTCCACACTGAATTCTAATTATCACAGAAATAAAGACCATAACTCTTAATTTTATAAAATTATCATTTTTCTATTTTCTCAATACTCTATCATTCTTCCAGTGTAAATGCATCAAATACAACATTCATAAGGTTTGTAACATTTGACCAATATTATATCAAACTATAACATTTTAATAGACAAGGCCAAATTGTAGCTCATTAATGCCCTGACAGTAATGAATGCCAGCAGTTTAAAGAGTTTATAAATAATGAAACAAAACTGCAACTAGTAATAAAAATAAAAGAATAATTGCAAATTTACTGGGTTTGTGTAGTTTAGGCCAGTCTTAGGCATCAATGCAACAACTATAATTTTCTAGGCCTAGAGAAAATAGTTGAAAAAGGAACATACAGTTAAAAGTCTATGGGCTGTACATGACTTTTCCTCTACAATGCAATGAATTTACTTCTTTCCCAATGAAAAACTGATGTATAAAATCTACGGCACAATGTTTTTAATGTTGAATTGTACATTTGATGCTTTTCCAGATAACATGTAAAATTATTTCGAAGTACCCCAATTAACTTATATTTCGCGCAACTCTAAATCGACAATTATCAATATTAATAGTATCCACAATAAGCAATAGTCCACATATAAATATATTTTAATAATTTATCAATTTGGTGTCATTTTCATTAACTTAGTATTATTTTTGCAATTTTAAAGATGTTTTCATCAATCTGGAGTGAAATACTGCCAAGTTAGTGATATTTCATTAAATGAGTCATTACATTCACCAATCAGTACAGACAAATGGAGAGAAGAGCATTTCTTATATATAAATTACTGTTGACAAGTTGTTAGATATTAAAATGCAAAACTATTACACAATGTATCTTCTCTTACACCTTTCTGGTAGGTCGGACGGTCTGGGTTTCAACAACAACAATGTATCTTCTGAACGGAATTAATTAGATCCACGAGAATGATGTTTACAAATTTATCGCACAATATTACTTATGAAAAGAGAACAAACACCACAATAGTTAATAGTTTTTTTTTTTTAATTTTAAGTAATTTTGTTGATAAATTTATCTGGAAAAAGTGCAACATCTCGAGAACAGTTTATGATAGCATTCTAAAATTTGTGGCTATCATTTTCTAATGAAAAATTACATAAGAAACATTATTGAAAGCTCTAATATTTTTTAAAATTTCATTTGAAATGGAGTTTTCAAAAAAAATTTTGCCTGTTGGTGCCCCCCTGATCGATGTAACTCCCTTCCCCAAGATGATGCCTATGTATGAGGATCTAGTGATGCTGGCAATACCAGGCAGCATGATTCATGATAATTTGTATTTGAATTTTTAAGATTATGATTTTAAACACTGTAATGATTTCAGGAATTCAGGATGTATTTAAATGTCATTTATTAAAGGATTTTGCATTAAGTGCAAATATACTTTTATTACATTACGTATTTCATTTTCAACATTGATTTCTGCAATTTTCTGTGTGAAATTTATCTAGTTTAAGAACAGATGCAGATTCTGTCAATCAGATAAAGTTTTCTAGCAGTTTATTTATATGATGATCATGATTCTGATTTAAAACTGCATTTTAAATTATCCTTCACAGCTTTCAGTTGCTGTTTCTGCCCTAAAACATAAACATTGCAGACTCATTTTGCTGAACATTTTCTAATTAATTAGGGCCCTGTCACCTGTTTGTAAATTTTAAATAATAAACACAGTTAAGCCATTAAAATGATAAAATGTTAAATATGAAAACAATTGAATAAATATAGTAATATGTTCCAAACCATGACATTTTATAATTTTGGAATAAAAATGACCAAAATTTCAAAAGTAGGAACATCTGACTGTCCTGACTAGGTCAAATAGAGATATGGGACATCTACCTTTCTAAATCAGGGTGATTCTGATTTAGAGAAACTGAACTACACTGTTATAGAACGGAAACCCCATGTTCTGTAACAGTGTAGTTAAGAACTGTTCAACCATAGGATCGAAAATAAGAACAGTTAACAGGTCTAAAATATTGCCATGTGGTTCAAATGATGTGATACTTTTGGACACATTATATATGAAATATAGAAGAATCTGATTTGGCACCAGAACTTTAAAGCGTAAGATGAGGGAAATTGTAACTAGAAAAATTGAACACAAATGAGAAGTATATATTTCTGATACAGGAAATTAACAGAACTCAGGTGAAATGATGTACAAATTGGAAAAAATGTTTATAATGAAGGATTTGCAGATAAACAATAAATGAAACTGAAAAGAATCCAATATCATATTATCAGATAAATCAAGTACTAAAACCAAAATCACTAAATTTTGCTATTTTATACATGACTTTTTGAAGAAAAGTAGCAAACAGAAAAATAAAATTTAACTCAACAAATAAATAAAAGTTAATTTATACAAATATTAAAAAACATATTAGATGAACATGAATTTAAAAGTACACAAGGAATGTCAGTCATATAGGATACAACACACTAAATTATACAATTATTTACACACTAAATTATTAACATTAAAAAACAAACAAAGTATTCAAATTTTACGGGCCTTAGCATATTGCTCCCCCACTTCAGAAGCGACATTATCCTAAATTTGTAACTTTTGAGTTATTGCCATAATTAAGCTGGGAAAATAATATATCAACTAGCAAAAGTGCTTTATTTGTAGCTTTATAATTGGGTCCCTAAAAAGAAATTAAATGGTTGATAACATTAAATTAATTAACACTCGATTTTAAGACAGTAGACCAACATTAAAGTGCTTGGCGTCTATCCAGTGGCAATACCACATTCTTATTATTAAGATACCTATCTAGGATTTTACTTGCAACTATGTATTGATTTTAATTTCTTATTATATTTTCAATATCATAATCATGTAATTAGGCATAGTAAACAAGCTTGATACAGAAAAACATTTATTATTTGTTCTAAGGTTCCAAGGCAATTTAATACTGAGGCACCTGGAAGAAAACGTTTGAATTCCCATATCAAAACTAACTGTTCATGGCAATAACAATATCAGTGATGTGATTGTCAAAAGAAATGCTTTGGAGCAATTTTTGAAGCAGCAAATTTCCAAAATTGTAGCAGTTTGTAGTACCATGGCCCATATCGAAACAATGCCTGTGGGTGTACCTAAGAAGTATATTTTCCCACGGTCCATTATTTTAATTTATGTAGAACAAAATTTTGATATTTCAAAGATAATTTTCTGGCAAAGTAAATTTTTTGAGTAACATCACTTCTGAAGCGAGAAGACAATATATTATTATGTTATATTCGATAACTTTCATATACATTTCAAATTATTGCATACTTCAGACTTTGGTAACCTGAGCAGCCAAATCTGTTTTAAGAAGCAGGAAATACTAAATATAATTTATAATTTCCAATTATAATTTATGCAAAATTTAATCATATATTAATTATTTTACAATGTGTATATCTAATTGACATAATTTTCTAATTTTTCAAAATGATGAATAGTCAGATACTGTTTCTTATATATAAATTACTGATACATAGCTTGGTTAAACAGCATTTCAAATCTGCAAGACTTATGAAAATGATTAATAATCAAACTATACAGTATTATAAATAATGATCATATAATCAGTGATCAATAATACTATTTATAAATAATTATAAACAATCATATTATAAAAAATATTATTAATCCCTGATTACCTATCATAATTTATTTTGTTAACTGTTCAAATGACCAAAACCTAATTAGGATTTTAACTAATTTAGAGCAAGGAACAGTTTATACTCTCAAATTTCAAAAACAGTCAGAGTAAGGAAAAACTCTATTTTTAAAAAGGTGTGCAGATAAATATTTTTTCTCTGTAAAACTAAAAACTGGATTTTAAAAAATGCATGTGATCTCATAACTATTATTAACTTGTTCTTGGAACCATTTTTCAATATTTTCAATGAGCCAGTCCATCCGGATAAAAGCACCTTTTAGCAGAAACACTGTATCATATTACTAAACCTTTGAAACAAAATATTATATTAATATATTAAAACAGAACATTTTCGGATGACAAAACACTAAATATTTCAAATTTGGACAACAAAATCCATTTCTTAATAAAATGCCAACTAAAGTTTCATAAAAATATCTCTACATAACTATTGAAACAAAATGTATTCTTGTCATAATTAACAATATCACAAATCTGAATAGTACAATTATAAACATATGAAGTGTTATCTGCAATGACATTAAAATGATTAAAAATAACTTATAACAACTATTACCATTCAAATGAATAAATATTTTACATAACAATAAAAAAAATAATATAATTTAATTGACAAAGGCCTTAAAATGTCTTCATTTGATCTACAGGACAGCACAGACTCAGGCATCAAATTGAGCCTTAGACTACATATAAATAAAGGGTTTTCAATCATTTTTAAGACTCATACTACACTACTTTCCCAGCTGTTTCAGATAATCTTTATTTTCTTTTGAAGAAATTTTCTGTCACAGCTAAGAAAATGAGTGATAATATATATTGTTGTTATTGACAAATGGTCAAGCACTTGATTATACGATCATTTCCCATAAGTGGCCAGAGAAAGGAATCATTTTCCCATGAACCAAGTTGTCCCAGTCACTATAGGAAACAGAACACATTAAATCCTCTAAACTACTCATTTCAGACCAGAACCCAGTGGGGATGGCAGCCACAGGGACTGTACCATCCTTTCCCAAACCCATCATCTTTCAGATGGATTTTCGGACTTATAGATTTATTATACCCATATTCCTTGTAGACATGGGGATAATTCTGCGAGGCAGTACTGATAAAGCTTGAGGCTACTGTATGCAGTTCTCACACCATAACCACTCAGCTACCGTATTTCATAATATATAAAAATAAAATCCATGAACCTAGGGTATTATATATAAAGATATTGTATATAAATTAAAGCTCATGAACCAGAATTTTTCTTAGATTAAGCCAGATCTCTCGCAGAGATTTTAAACCCATACTGAGTTTAAAAACTCGGGTGGAGCTATAATATTTCAAAAAGTTATAAATAATTTTAAAATGTATGAAAAATTTCAGCAAAATGGAGAAATATTCTTAAAACTTTAAACTTCATTCTGAACAAGATGGAACAGATTCAGTTTCAAACATTTATATAAAAAAAAAAATAAAATAAAAAATAAAAAAAAAAGACTTTCCCTCGAAATAGGCTGAATGTAATGCTTGAAAATATCACCAAGTGTATTAAGTCACGATAAATAAATATTCAACTTTGGCCTATGATGACCTCTAATCAAAAATTCTCTCACTAGTTGCTCAAACATCAAAAAGAAAAAAAAAATACTATATCAAATAGCTTAACACCAAAATGTAATATACAAGGTAGGATCAAAAAATTTGGACACTGTGGTGATATCTCCAACCCCGATTGGAGGAGCGGGGAACTATTTTACCGTGACGTAGAGGCACATGTGACGTGAGATGTGAAAAGGAAGAAGTATATCTGCAGTCCAAGGTTTTTCCAGACAATGCATGTCAGTGAACTGTAGTCGTTTGCGTTCATCGAAAACGGAAATGGCGTTTAAAGAACAATGTACAAATATCAAATTCTGCCAGCGTTTGGGGAAATTGTTAACAGAAACATTGCAATGTTGCAGCAGACGCATGGTGAGAGAGCAATGTGTCGTGCAAAGGTGTTTTCGTGGCACTCCCAATTCACGGATGGCTGTGAATCCATAGAAGACAATCCGCAGACTGGGCGGCAGTCAACATCAATTACGGAGGACAACATTCAAAAGTTGGCGGAAATTGTGCATGCTGACCGACGTCAAACCATCAACATCATTACTGAAAAAGCAGAAATTTCATACGGGAACTTCCAAGCTATCCTGACGGACAAACTGAACATGCATTGTGTGTGTGTCAACACGTACCAAAAACTAACCGAAGATCAGTGTGATGAGCACATGTGGATCTGTGGAGAACTGATTAATGTTACTGACAAAGATGACATTTCTTTCAAAAATTATCACAGGTGATGAAACGTGGTGGTTCTTGTATGACCCACAAACGAAACAGCAGTCCTCACAGTGGAAAATCACCATTGTCGACAAAGTCAAAAAAGTTCTGTTTGGACCGTTCAAAGGGGAAGGTAATGCTGGGGCTGTTTTTTGACCAGAAGGGCTTGGTGCATTACGAGTTCATACCGGAAGAGGTAACAATGAACAAGGAGAGGTACAAACAGATCTTGGCTCACCTCCGTGATACTATCCGCCGGAAATACCCAGAACTCTGGAAAAACAAGAATTAGTTGCTGCAACATGACAATACCCTCTCTCATCGGTTTTCATGGTGCAGTCTGCACTGTTCAAACATGGAACATCAACCTTTCCTCACCCTCCCTACTCGAGCAAACGGCCCTACCGTGCTGAAAACACGGTTCTCGTTAGATCACCGAAGTCAAGCAGCATCGGGCGCGGTTAGTACTTGGGTGAGTGACCACCTGGAAACACTGCGTTCTGTTGGCACATTTTGGGCGTGGTAGCCCAGTGGTTTGCCTGCTGGATTTGCACGCTGCCACAACTGCCGCCATGTTCATGCGGAGTATGATCATGTTAAACATGTAGGTCCGTAAGTCCTTCCGAAAGGTTGGTGGTAGGGGAAGGAGGATACGGTCCCTGTGGATGCCTCCCCCACTGGGTTACAGTCTAAATTGGGTGGCACTTCCCGGCTGTCCAAATGGTTACCTTACACCTTTCTGGTAGGTCGGACGGTCTGGGTCTAAACAACAACAACACCCTCCCTACTCACCCAATTTCGCCCCATGAGATTTTTACCTGTTCCCCCGTCTCAAAAACGAACTTAAAGGACACCGTTTCAAGAGTGCATCTGAGATTGAGGGAGCTGCGACGGCCACACTGAAGACCATCGCATCCAAAAGCTTCCAGGAATGTTTTCATCAACTGAACATGCGCTGGCAGAAGTGCATAGCTGCAGAGGGGGAGTACTTTGAAGATGGTTGGGTGTAACACATGATATCAATAAATCATATCCGTCAAGTAATCAGTCTCTGAATTTTTTCATCCTACCTTGTATATGCAGGGTGGACTGGGGTTATTATTGAACACAGAAAATCATGCTAAATATTGGACGGTGAACTTATACCAGTTCAAACAAAATTTTTCTGCTAAAATTTTATCAGTGTACATTTAAGGTCTTCAATTGTGTGCAGTCAATTTCTTATATGCTACATATATTATAGTAGAAGTGAAAAGCCAAATCCTGTGAAAATCCCTATCCAAAATTTTCCCTGAGTGTCCAAGAACATCCCAAAGTTCTAGGAAAATGTTTCTCAGGTAAAACCTTGTCAGAGTATATTTGCAGGGTACTCAACTGCAGCAAACAAACTTCAGGCACATACAAACTTCCGGTACAAACTTCTGACACACTATTGCCACATTCATCATAGTAGAAGTAATGAGGTGCAAAATTTTCCCTCAAAGTGTTCACCTGCTTTCTTTAAGGAAGTATTAGACAGTTTTATTCCCACAAGCAGCAGTTTTATTCATTGTGAGTCACCAATTACTTGAAAGAAAAATAAATCATGAGTTTATAAATGCCTGAATAATAGCAAAAATTTGATTTTGTCCAATATTTACCCTAGAACACACTAACAAGAAGATTAAAAAAAAGTACTGAAACAAACCCCACTTCTTTTCATTAGAATAGTGCAATATTGAGAAAAATAAAGCCTTAGCTACAATAACTAATACAGTCAAACTATTTAACCAAGGTACAACACAATGTAACTATGTATACAACAAAACTATCTAACATCATAGGCATGAAGTGCCTGATACAGAAAATAATATTTTGTTTTTAATGAGTAAACTAAATATGTTCTTGCAAAGATATCTTGTTCAGTCACTCACACATTTAGTTGATGTTAGCATGCCTTCAGTGTACAGTTTATAACACAAAGGTTCAGACAACCTAGTATTTAAGAACACCCTAATGCTCTTATGGGTACTAAAATGAGATAATCGGTACTGATTATTTTATTGGGTACTCCCTGAAAGAATGTATTCTGTGCAAGCACATACTGATGATAATACATTGCAGAGACCCTTTCTGTAACACCACACATTAAAAAACCATAACAATATTATCAAAACAAAATAGTGACATTAAAAAAGAATTATTATATTGATAAAATGGAAGGGGGGGGGGGGGGGGGGTTCACATTAACTTATATCAAAGCAATAAATTAGTTAATAAAATATCTTAACAGGATAATTTTGGAAACTTGACTACACATCTTATAGAGCTGTTTCAGTCTTGGTTTTCTTTTAAAGAAATTTTCCTTTACAGAGAATGAATGTTATAAAGTTGAGTTTATACACTTTTTAGAAAGCAAGTTATGATACAAGTGTTAAAGATGTGAAATCTTCAAGATCCAGGTCCTGCTGCTAAAGCCCATACAGCAAATATAAGGAAGACTACACCTCCAATAAGAGTCACTGCAACAAAAAATACATAATGAGTAAAATTTATTTTATATAAATTAGCTAATAACTATACAATTTGAAACTATTAAGAAAAATAAAAGTTTAAGCTATTTATTTAGTAACAAAAATACAAAAAGATAAAGTCGTTATGTTCTAATATAATTTATACTAGTGAAAAATCATCAAATTCAACATGTAATATAATGGTATCATAATAATGGGATAAAACATTTAGTTCTTTTGTTGACTTTCAGATGTCATTGCACAAGCAAACAAACTTAATTTTCCTCAAAATATCAATGCATGTCATTATGTCACTTTAAATATTTACGCCTCAATGGCATTCATGAGGATGATGTAATTTAACAATGAATATTGTTGATAGTTCATCTGTAGAAATAACCACTTTGTAAGAAAAAGCATCAACTGGTTTCGTTTCATGGGCAGATAACTTCCTTTGTCAGGATGAAAAGACAGAGTACCAGTACCAACAAAGGCAAGAACATTTGTGTCAATAGACAGTTGTATCGTGTGACCTAGGAAGGAAATTTTTGCCAAATAAAAATTCAGAAAAATGAAAGGGAAAACCCCAAGAAGGAAAAAGAACAGCAGAAGGATATAAAACACTTTCCCTGTGAATAAAACCATGAATATCAAATGCCCTATGATAAAAAAAATTGAAAAACAATCAGTTTCAGTTGATACATGAATACCATCACCAACTAGACAAGCATTTTCTTCCTCAATCAAGGAATACAACTATTTATTAACAGAAACATTCTTGCCTCTGTTGGTACTGGTATTATGTATTTTTATTCTGAAAAAAAAAGCTGTTACTTGCCTTCAAAACAGGTTGATACTTTTAATCAACCTTGTATACTGTTACTAATGAATTATTTATTTTTACACATTATTTAATGCAGCAGTTTGAGCTAATTTAATATTGATAGTTCACTTGCAATTACTTTTTAAAGTAATGCAAAGGTAAGTTATCATTTAGCAACCCATGTGACTTGTTTGCTGATATCTCATTGAAATATTGCCATTTAAAGGTAAAAAGCTTTTAAAATAGAAAAACTATTTTTCATTTAACAGTGTTCTGATTTAAGAACAAATGTAACATGCACATCTACAAACTGTGCTCTTTAATTTGATATGGATTTATAATCTTGTATCGAGTATTGGCCAAGAACTTAGATGCCTGTAAAAAAGCTTACAGAAATAATGTATAAGATATATTAAAGTGTAATGTGCATGGCTTTTGCTATTAACCAATACTTTTATGTAGTAACACAGTAGTAAAAATGTGTGTCTTTTTATGATTCAATCTTTCAGAAAATCCATGACTCTTATTTGCCCGTTGAAATAATCATACTAAATTCCATCCCCAACACTCAATTATTGTGCTCACATATAATTTAAATTGTGATTCTGGTATTTACCAACCACTGACTTCCAAACACATGTTGCTAATATAATATCTCTTAAAAACACCAATATAAAGTTATAAAAGATATACCTACTAAATTCAATTAAAATAATGTTAATATAAAAATATTCTGATAGTTTCAAATGCTATATTTCATATAAACTAACACACAATAGGAAACAGATTTTGGTAATATATATTTAAAAGATGTATAAATTACCAAATAATCACTTCTGTTTATTATGCAATGACTTAGCTTGATTGTCTAGGTTTTAAGATTTTTTTTTCTGTTGTCTGCTTTTTGTCATCATCTATATTGTACAGAAAATCTAATCAATACATATATTACTAGTTATGGTAGCTGCCCGTATACAAAAATTTGAAAGTTCTTAGTAATACAAGTGACTACCACATAATTTAATCTACATGATAAACTGCCATTTCCAGGAGTGGGAAATTATTAAAATATTTACTAGTCAAAACACATTCCCACCAGCCAAATTGCTTGCAGTATTGCACCCATCAAGGATCTCACTTTATGCAAGTAAGAAAAGTAAGAACTACTCACAATGCATTTCTTACATACACTTTACCAAATAATAAAAATATGCAGTACAAAGATAATAAGTATATGCAATTCACAAGACTTTCATAGCTTTTTCTATCAAAATGTTAAATGTATACACAATTTCTGAATTTCAAAAATCATTAAATTTGAGAACTTGCATAACACTGGTAGTAACAATAGAACATATATTGAAAGGAAATTATTAGTATAATATATACTTTCAGGTGGTTTAATCAAAACTATAAATTGTATTGTTTGAAATTGAAAATTTTCCCTTAATTAAATATATAACCCCCTTAATTAAATATATTTCCCTTAATTAAATATATATCCCTTAATTAAATATAAAAAATCTGATGTGGGCAGCACATGACTTTCCTTATATAATGCAATGAATTTACTACTTTTACAGCAAAAAAAAAATCTGATGTGGGCAACACATGACTTTCCTTATATAATGTAATGAATTTACTACTTTTACAGTAAAAAATAGGTTTTTCTTATAGCAGATACTAATATTATTTCCAAGATTTTGAATTTTCGACAATTAGTCGTCATTTTCATTGGTTTAGCCTCATTTTTATCCATTGGGCGAGATTTTCGTTAATTTGGCAACATTTCAAAGAGCCGCCAAGTTGGCGACATTCCGCCAAATTCGTCGCCAAAATCTCGCCAAGTGTTATGGACGAAGAAATAAGTTGTTCTTACAACAGATAAATGACTATTGGGGTTAAAATACAAAAGTATTACTCAAAGTATCTTTTTTCATGAATGGAAAGAGCTAGATCCACGAGAATGATGTCACCCAATTTATCGCATGGTATTACATATGAAAAGTGAACATGTTTCTCAATAGGATATATATTTTTTTTCATTTTATATGACTTTTTAATAATTTTTTTGAAAAATGTGCAATATCTCGAGAACGGTTCAAGTTAGCGTTCTAAAATTTATGTCAATCGTTTTCTAATGAAAAATTACATAAGAAATGTCTATTTGCGTAACTTTATTAGTGGTTTTGATTTTTTCAAAATTTTATTCAAAAATTTAGGGTGGTTCTGAACATTCGATTACGTATAAAAACAATAGGCTTCCAGTGTTTACGGATTGTGATTTTTGCACCAAATTTGGTTCGAATCGGTCCATTCGTTCGTCAGTTATCTCCACAGACTCACTGACACACACACACACACACACACACACACACACACACACACACATACTTTCACACACACACACACACACACACACACACACACACACACACACACACACACACACACACACACACACACACACACACAGACATCACTTCAAAAATGTTTGATTCGTGATGAGGGATGCTTGAAACGTGCTCTCCCGTCGAAAACTCGATTTCGAATTTTCGACCCCGTCACAATACTTTCTTTATACATTATGTATATAAGGAAAGTAATAGCTTGTTCTTATAGTAGATACTTATATTCCTTTCAAGATATTGAATTTTCATCAATTAGTCGTCATAGCGTCATTTTTTACCATTTAGCGAGATTTTCGTTAATTTGGCAACATTTAAAAAAGTCGCCAAGTTGGCGAAATTCCGCCAAATTCGTCGCCAAAATCTCGCCAAGCATTATGGAAGGAGAAATAAGTTATTCTTATAGCAGATAAATGACTATTGGCATTCAAATACAAAAGTATTACTTAAAGTATCTTTTCTCATGAATGGAACGAGCTAGATCCACGAAAATGATGTCACCAAATTTATCGCATGATATTACATATGAAAAGTGAACATGTTCCTCAACAGTCAATATATTTTTTTTAATTTATGGGAATTTTGATAAATTTATTTTAAAAATGTGCAATATCTCCAGAACGGTTCATGCTAGAGTTCTAAAGTTTATGTCAATCGTTTTCTAAAGAAAAATTACATAAGAAATATCAATTTGCATAAATATATTAAAGGTTTTGAATTTCTGATGATTTTTTCAAAATTTCACTCGAAAATTTAGGGGGGGTTCTGAACATTCAATTGTGTTTAAAAACAATAGGCTTCCAGTATTCACGGATTGTGATTCTTGTACCAATTTTCATTCGAATCGCTCCATTCGTTCGTGAGATATCGTCTCCACAGACTCACTGACACACACACACACACAGACATCACCTCAAAAGTGTTTGATTCGTGATCAGGGATGCTTGAAACGTGCTCTCCCGTCAAAAACTCGAATTCAAATTTTAGACCCCGTCACAATACTTTCCTTATACATTATGTATATAAGGAAAGTAAAAACGAAGTTGAAATAAAACAGCATTTTCTTGGCTTTTGCAAAATTGTAAATGTAACCGCAGTACTGGTCTAACTTCTTTCATCACTGATCATTTGGTGGAAAATGATCTCAAACTGAAAAATATTCGAGGACAGAGTTACAGTATATAAAGCAGTAAGTGGTTAATGACTTGTTTATTTGTTTTTTTAAGTTATAACCAATTTTCTTGATAATTTTCAAAATGGTCAACTGAAAAAACTAAGGATTTCTGTCCTTACCTTTTTAGACAAATACTCTTAAGAGCTTATGAGGAAAATAAATATTTCCTCTGAAACTCAGAACATATGAATTTCAAGCTTTTTTACTTTCCTTATGTACATAATGTATAAGGAAAGTATTGTGATGGGGGTCTAAAATTCGAATTCGAGTTTTTGATGGGAGAGCACGTTTCAAGCATCCCTGATCACGAATCAAACATTTTTGAAGTGATGTCTGTGTGTATGTGTGTGCGTGTGTCAGTGCGTCTGTGGAGATGATAATTGATGAACGAATGGACTGATTCGAACCAAATTTGGTACAAAAATCACAATCCGTAAACACTGGAAGCCTATTGTTTTTACACGCAATCGAATGTTCAGAACCCCCTTAAATTTTTGAATGAAATTTTGAAAAAATAGTCAAAAAATCAAAACCACTAATAAAGCTACGCAAATAGACATTTCTTATATAATTTTTCATTAGAAAACGATTGACATAAATTTTAGAATGCTAACATGAACTGTTCTCGAGATATTGTACATTTTTCAAAAAAAATATCAAAAAGTCATATAAAATAAAAAAAAAATATTTCCTATTGAGAAACATGTTCACTTTTTATATGTAATACCATGCGATAAATTGAGTGACATCATTCTCATGGATCTAGCTTGTTCCATTCATGAAAAAAGATACTGTGAGTAATACTTTTGTATTTGAACGCCAATAGTCATTTATCTGCTGTAACTTATTTCTTAGTGCATAACGCTTGGCGAGATTTTGGCGACGAATTTGGTGGAATGTCGCCAACTTGGCAACTTTTTGAAATGTTGCCAAATTAACGAAAATCTCGCCAAACGGATAAAAATGACACTAAATCAATGAAAATGACGACTAATTGTCGAAAATTCAATATCTTGGAAAGAATATTAGTATCTACTATAAGAAAAATCTATTTTTTTACTGTAAATGTAGTAAATTCATTACATTATATAAGGAAAGTCATGTGTTGCCCACATCAGATTTACTTTTTTAAATACTCTTGCAATGCACTACTTTCCAATACTCTTTTGCAATTCACTACTTTCCAAGACTCTTTTGCAGTTCACTATTTTGCAGTTCACTACTTTTTAATGCAGGAATATCAGTTTTTTTTTTTTTTTAACCTTCATAGATTGTTGATTACTATCAACACCAACCCCTTTAAACATTGCTGATTTCAACACCTTTGAAGCTTTAAAAATGCATGTGTAGCAAAAGTGCTATTACCATGAGGGTTTGCTTATCACATCCAATGCTTGCAGTAGTTGATTATATTCGCACATGTACTTACAACATCAGTGAAATTCAGCAATACCTCCACACACCAAATCAAATTGATTTGAAACTGATAAAGCTAAAATACTTTAATGGGACTAAGTGTTGCTCCCACTTATCAGATTTGTTAAAAATGTCTCAATGTCTGTGTGATTTAAACTGATGTAGTTACACACAAACATGGAAGGAAGAAGTATTCATTTTCCTTTTTTCATTCATCTAAGGACTGTGAGGTAAAAGTGTTGAATTTTTCAACTAGAATAGATTTTTCAAAGAAGTTGGATTTTTCAACTTTCGAATAACTTGCTTAAGTATGGGTTCATTCCATTTATGTGAACTTGCTCAGCAACTGCTTCAGTATACGATATATATGCCGGAAAGCTTTGAGTTTTCCACAAACAGAGATAAGAAATTACAATCACAAAACCTGGCAAAAGGATATTCCTTTAAAAAAATGATTGCACATAGCAAGTTTCCTTCTACTATTGCAGATATCAGATATTCTCCATTGAAGACAGCTAAAAAGCTGAAAACAGATTCAAGGTGAGTACACTTTCCTTAAAAAAAATTTATCAAGGATATCATTTTTTCTATATTACGAAGTTGAATGCATTTCTGAGAAGAAAAATCATAGCAAACTAACATTATTGTTTAATGTTGAAGCCATTTAAGAAATTTTTGGGAAAAAAAAATGGTGTTTAGGAAAATTTCAGTGACAGTGTAACTGCTAGGAAAATTTCCGGAGAAAGCAGAACTTCTCAAAAAAACACAATGCCGTGGAATCTGCAGAACACTTTCAACCCTGCCTTTTTCAAGCACTTTCAAGGACTTAACCAAGAAAATTGGAATTTTCAAGACCTTGAAAATGTAAATCTAAAATTCAAGTACTTTTCCAATTTTCAAGCGTATGCACCAGTAATGCTGGTATCTGCAATGGCAGTGTGAAATATTGAAACATTTTAATTCACTGAGAATTTGAAGACAGATACAAAACCAGATCGGAGGACAGTAATTAACATTAATAAAGTTTGACTGCAATAAAAAATATAACTGAGTGAAAAATAATTGAACATTAAAATTTTAATAAACTGCATACCAGATCTAACAGAAATTCTTTGTGCAATAATTCTACCACCAATTACAGCAAGAGTTGTGCAAATACCATGACCAATGACTGCACCTAGGGTAACTCCAACAGCATCCTAAATACAGAAAATAAATATTTGAAAAACAATCATTTTAAGCATGCAGAAAACATTTTAGTTACTTGAAACATTTTTAAAATAAACACAATTTCAATTAACATGGTTCTAGAAATTTGTCTAGGTTTTCTTTTTAGTGAAAAACATTGCATTAATGTAAAGTAAGCAAAATTTTGGGAAACAGAAAGAAAAATTAAATGGAATGTAGCTAACTCGACTTTCTCATACCAGAATTCATTTTTTTTTTTTTCAAATTTTACAAGAAAAAATTTTAAAAATCAGTATTAACTTGATTATGTACCCTCTGGGGGACCAATGATGTCACAAAAAAAAAACAATTTGTACAGCAGCTATTTTTCACAACAATGATTGAAACTATTAAGTCTCGTGATCACAGAGCCACAAATAAACCCTTTTATGCAAGATCATGTCAAATTTTATTCCATACTGCCTTGTTAAAAAAAAAATCTGATGTGGGCAACACATGACTTTCTTATATAATGTAATGAATTTACTACTTTTACAGTAAAAAAAATAGGTTTCCCTTATAGTAGATACTAATATTATTTCCAAGATATTGAATTTTCTACAATTAGTCGTCATTTTCATTGATATAGCGTCATTTTTATCCCTTTGGCAAGATTTTCATTAATTTGGCAACATTTCAAAAAGTCGCCAAGTTGGAGACATTCCGCCAAATTTGTCGAAAAATCTCTCCAAGTGTTATGGGCGAAGAAATAAGTTATTCTTACAGCAGATAAATGACTATTGGCGTTCAAATACAAAAGTATTACTTAAAGTATCTTTTTTCATAAATTTAACGAGCTAGATCCACGAGAATGATGTCACCCAAATTATCGCATGGTATTACATATGAAAAGTGAACATGTTTCTCAATAGGAAATTTTTTTTTTTCATTTTATATGACTTTTTAATAATTTTTTTGAAAAATGTGCAATATCTAAAGAACGTTAACGTGTTAGCGTTCCAAAATTTATGTCAATCGTTTTCTAATGAAAAATTACATAAGAAATGTCTATTTACGTAACTTTATTAGTGGTTTTGATTTTTTGACGATTTTTTCAAAATTTCACTCGAAAATTTAGGCGGGTTCTGAACATTCGATTACGTATAAAAACAATAGGCTTCCAGTGTTTACGGATTGTGATTTTTGTACCAAATTTTGTTTGAATCGGTCCATTCGTTCGTCAGTTATAATCTCCACAGACTCACTGACACACACACACACACACACACACAGACATCACTTCAAAAATGTTTGATTCGTGATCAGGGATGCTTGAAACGTGCTCTCCCATCGAAAACTCGAATTCGAATTTTCGACCCCGTTACAATACTTTCCTTATACATTATGTATATAAGGAAAGTAATATATAATTTAGAATAAAATTCAAAATTTTTGCTTAAATTAAAAAAAAATTTATCTGGTTCTAGATTTTTTGATAGCAAAGCCGGATATAAAGTTTTGTGAAAATAAATTAATATTTGTGGCTGCTATTGTGTACACAAACATCAGACAGATAGACATCACTCCAAAAATAGTCAAAACATGTTTAGAAGATCTCAAAACATATATTGGCATCAAAATTTCAAAATTGAAAATTCTTGGAAAAACAATACTTTCTCAATACTATGTATGAGAAAGTAAAAAGCACAGCGGGAAAACTTTTGACCAATTTAATAGTTTATCTTTTTGTGTGGCATTTATTCTATATCAGACTTTTCTAGCTTTCATATTTTGTGCAGAATCTAGTGGTTGATAAAGCTTATGTAAAAAGTATATTATTTAGAAACTGATTGTTTAAGAAAAGACAGTTTTACTTTCCCCACAATATGTAATACTTGTATGAGCAGTATTGTAATGGGATTGAAATTCCAACTAAAATAAGTTTTAATGGATTTAAATATTTTTATCATCACTGAATATGAATCTCCCAGATTTTAAACTATATCTGTCTGTTAACAGGAAAACTTTTACATAAATTGGACTATACTAATGAAATTTTATACAGACATTGCAATCTGTAAGCATTTGAGCTTATTAATTTTCAGGGAAATCAGTCTAAGGGATAGCTCTCAAATTTTTCAATACTTCTATTTTTTAAATATCAAAAAAATAATATAAAATATGTAATATAATAAATAATGTAATATGTATATAATACATTAATTTTATACACAAGTAATTTAAAACCCAAATAAATGTTTATAGAATTCTAACAAGCGTTGTTCTTGAGACATTGCATGTTTTTAATTTAAAATGAACAACATTATAAAAAAATTAAATGAGGTTCACTATTATACAAAGTACTTTTAAACAAGAAATTGGTGAACAGCATTGCTTAAGAGTTATCAGTCAGTTTTGAGAAATTACAACTTTTACTTTTCCACAGGAAGCATCTCTTATAAAAAGCAAGTGATTTTCAAGAAATTTGGTACACTCATTTTAATTGGCAACAACAAACATTGCATTCTATGGATTTTGGTAAGGTCAAATTATGAGAAAGCTCTAATTTGTTATTTTTCTATAATAAAAATATATTATCTGTTAGAGAAATATCTGTGTTGAACACATCAAATTTTCATAAACTTTGGAGTGTTTGTAATTTTGTGAAAGGTCCATCTTTGAAATTTATAATTTAAAGGTTTGTTTTTCAAATGCTTAATTTTGATAGAAATCCAGAAACAACTCCATGTTGACCTCTGAACTGACTTCTAAGATCCTGATAATTATTCCATAGATTTGGTTCTTTAGATATAAACAAATTTAAAAAAGAGAATAGAAAATTGTTAACCAATAAGGAATCTCTAGGTAAAATTATCCATATTGTTCAATTAATCAATAAGTTTCACCTCACACAAAAATGATATAAAATTCTGAAATTTAAAAAACATTTGTTCAATTCATGCAATAAATAAAAAATTTTACGTGGTTCTAGTTTTTTACATATTTCAAGTAATTTCATATATTTTTGCAATTTCATTTTTAAATGTCTATTTATTCTTGACTTGTCTTGTGTGCCTCACAGACATACACAAAGACCAATATCAATCAAATATATTCAAAAGATATTTAGAAGATCTTTTAAAAATAGTTTTCAATTAAAATCTTAAAAAATTCTAGGAAAACAACAAATTTTCTGTACTACATAGAATTATGAAGTAAAAAAGTTTACAGTAATAATAAAGCTATGAATGTGTGCAAATTTATAAAAATGAAAAAAAATTTTAAGTACATAAAAAATGAAAGAAACTTTTAAGTACATTAAAATAAATTTGAAAAGAAATTAAATAAAATGTGCATAATTATTATGATAATTTAATTTGATTAATATTAAATAAATAATATTATAAACTGAGAAAAAATCTAAAATGAAAAACGTACAAAACAATGAAAAACATGCAAAACAATAAAAAACATACAAGTTTAAAAATTCAGAAACCAAATTCACTAAAACATTTCTTAAAAACTATATTTCTAAACAAAAATTTAAATATGAAAAATTTATCACACAAATTTTCATCTTACATACACAACTACTGTATTTAACTGTAACTACTGTGTATTTAATACACAACTGACATTCTAAAGGAGAATGTATTTTTATACACATTCGATTGTTTATTTTAAGTTTTCTCATCCTTCAACATACTAATATTTTCTGCATACTGATAATAAAATGTTTAACAATATAATTTTAGCATATTAATATTTTTAATATTTCTCTCATAAATTTTTACAAGAGACAAAAATCTCAATCTTTTAGTAGCATACACCCTGATATATAAATGCATGTGTAATATGCCTTGCATATAAATACATAGAGGAAGTATATCTTAAAAATCCTTCAGATTTTATTTTAAGATTCAAAATTATCCTTTTAATTATACAAAAATGCAGATTTACAGAACTAACTTTCAAGTACCAAATGTTTTTATATATATAAATGTAACTCAATCCACTTTATAGGTTAAAAAAAATTTCAGAAATGATTCAGGACATAAAAGCATAATATAAATTGGCCTATTGTGCAGTTGTATACTCTGAAATTGAGACCTACATCAAGTAGGGTACTCAGGGTTTTCTGTGGGTTACCTGCTTTGCAAGTCAGTTTCAGATCAAGTTTATTCTATTTTTCAAGTTGTAGGTCAGATTTCCTCAACTTTTCAAGCTGCAGGTCAGATTGCAGATCTACAAGAACTATTTTTAAGGGCTGTATCACATATTTTATAAAAATAACTGGGTAAATGAATGAATGAATGGAGGTTACAAATTCCAAACAGTAAAAAATTGTGCATATGCATTAGAGATTTACTAACTATTGAATAGAATTTTGAAATGCAATTCCATTACAGATAGTGAATTTGGGTCACATGATGTGGGTTGACAATTTCCTTTATTGTGGATTCAAGTCGGGTTGCAGGTCAACCAATTTTCTTTGTGAGTACGAGTTGACATTTTTCTTTATTGTATGTGTAGATTGGGACAAACCTGACCTAAGTAGGACTCTACTCTAAACTCGGGAGTGTTCCAGGTTTAAAGTAAACAGTTACTCCTACTTTAAAACAGCAATATTTGATACTTATGTATTATGTATAATAGCAACCCTATTCACTCCTTTAATCTCTACTTGGCATGAAAAAGTTTCTATATGATAAAAATATCCTTTCACATCTTTATAAGGAAATATCTTCCTAGCTAAGAATTAGGATATTATCTTTGCTGTATATGAATAACAGAAATTCATATCTAATGATTTTGTAATATCTCTGTTCAAAAATTCACTACTGGTGAGTGAAATTTTTGCAATCCTGATCATGATGGAGAAAGTATAGTGGAGAAAAAAAATTAAAATGAAATGTCATGAAAAAAAAAAGATGTCAGTGCTCTAACAATTAGCATTTTTCTCTTTCAAAATTTGAAAACAGTTAAAAATGATTAAAATATTAACAGTTTAAGAAGACTTCAGAAATTATTTTCAGGAAAAGAAATTTCAAAAAGAACTCATATCTTCAAAAAATAAAGATTATTAGTTTTAGTGTTCAATCTTGAATCAATTAATCAATACAAATTTAATTTTGCACCCACTGAGTTTGAATTAACAAAATTCTATTGTGCTTATAATGTTTGATCTATAAATACTGAATACGATAAATAACTATAAAAATTGCACTGCACCTAAAAAAAAAAAAACTAGATAAATAAAATGTAAGACAATAAAAAGTCTATATGTTTACCTCTCTTGCAGCTAAAATTATTGTAGTCAGTTGAGATCTATCACCCCATTCGGCTAAAAATGTCATAGTAAAGGCTTCTAAAAATATTCGTGAAACAAATATCATTAACTTTCTTTTGATAGCTTTAGTTCTGCTGTTTTTCAAAATACCCGTTTCAATATCCACTTTACCATCATACTAGAAAAAGACAAAAATTAAATAAGCAAACTTCAACAAATGAAATGAATTAATTTGATAAAAAATTGATTTTTTTATAAAGAAAAAAAATCTAGAGGTTTTTTTAATTTTTAAACATACTATCAATAAATACCAGTCACAAGGAAATATTTTGTAATATCTTGGGCTTACTAAACCAAATATTTCCATGGGAACTATTCCCCCAGTAAAAAGATTTTCAAGTATTTTTACAAGTGAATTAATACTACACCAATCATTATATATAATAAATAGCTTTAATATATTTTAGCATGTAAAGTTGGATTTTTTAACTGAATCTTAGAAACTTCAACACTTTTTAATCAAAACACTAGTTAAAGAAGCTTGGAACATAGTTGTGAAGATCAATGCTACATTATAAAGTTAAACAGTGACTATACCTGGAATCTTATAGGCGGTCTTTAAGGGGCGGATAGGGTACACCACACAAAAACATTTGAAAGGTGAAATGATAGAAAAAGTATGTTTCGCAATGAGACAGAGACTTCAAATTTGATGTATGGGTAAATAGTTGGAAAGGAAGAAAGTGTGCAATTTCAGTTTACCAACATTTGCTATTGTAGGAGGTTGCTGTTGTTGTTGAGACCCAGACTGCCCGACCTACCAGAAAGGTGTAAGGTAACTGTTTGGATAGCCAGGAAGTGCCACCCAATTTAGACCGGAACCCAGTGGGAGAGGCATCCACAGGGACCGTACCCTCCTTCCCCTACCACCAACCTCTCGGAAGGACTTACGGACCCACATGTTTAACTTGATCGTACTCCGTATGAACACGGCGGCAGTTGCGGCAGCGTGCAAATCCAGCGCGCTAACCACCGGGCTACCGCGCCCAAAATGTGCAAACAGCACGCGGTGCTCCCAGGTGGTCACCCACCCAAGTACTAACCGCGCCCGATGCTGCTTGACTTCGGTGGTCTAACGAGAACCGGTGTTTTCAGAACAGTACGGCCGTTGGCTCACTATTGTAGGGGGTGCAGCTCACTAAAATATTCGATTTTTTTCAAACAAACGAAAAATGCCTCCTTTACAATGGATACAGGCTTGAAATTTAGTATATGGACTAATCATTTGACAAAAAAAAACCTTGATGAATACGGGTTTTCAAAAATGTTCATTTAAGGGAGTGTTACACAGAAAAACGTTCGAAAGGTGAATTGATAGAAAAGCATGCTTCGTGATAGGATAGAGAATTCAAATTTGATGTATGGGTAGATAGTTTGAAAGGAAGAAATGGTGAAATTTCAGATTTCCAATATTTGCTACTTTAAGGGGTGCTGCACACCAATATGTTCGATTTTCCTAATTAATGAGGCATGCTTCCTTTTAAATGTGATACAGGCTTGATATTTAGCATATAGGTCAATCATCTGATAAAAACCCAAAGACAAACAGAGTTTTTCATAAATGTACATTTATGGGTGTGTTTCACAAAAAAACATTCGAAAGAGGAAATGATAAAACAGTATGCTTTAGGATGAGATAGACTTTAATCTTGTGTACATGTAGATAGTTCGACAGGAAGAAGTACCCAATTTAAGTTTTCCAATATTTTCTTTAAGGGGTTCTGCACACCAAAATATTCGATTTGCCGAATAAATGTGAAACACGAATTATTCAAAAATTTACATTATTCAGGGGTTGCTTATAGTGAGGACATTGATTTTCAACAGGTATTCGGCTAGTTATTTTTAATTATTTTACTTAAAATACTTTAACTGCAATTTCTATTAAAATTTTAATAATTAAGAGTTAGATAAAACTATAGAAATCATAAAAATTACAACCAAAAAAGAATACTAAAATTTTTGTATGTTTACATCAGCAAAATATGTCGCCAAACAAAACAAAAACTATTACTAGTGAAAAAGAATTCATATGTCTCCTTCACACTTATGGATTCTGGTGTAACCCCTTATTCTCCATTTCTGAATAATTAACATCTAAATATCTTGCTGGTTATTATGGCTTGCAAATTATTAATCATCAGAATGCAATCCTGTAATTTTAGAATATTTCTAAGATAAAGCTATCCAATGCAGAACAGGTTGTAAGTGCCCTCTGAGTTAAATAAAGACTACCTAAGGTCCCTTGCACTAAAAATTTTGTGGCACCACTTAAAAAAATGAGCACTTATGAACCTCTAATAAAAAAGTGATAATTTTAAGAGCCCTTAAAAATAAAAAAATTAAAATTAAAGACTTTGCAGGAAACGTGGAAACCTTGATAGCATATGTGCTGTTGAGTGTGTAAAACTCTCCAGGCTATTTTAAACCAGTGGTTTACATTTGTAGGTTACCATTTGGCCAAAAGCATTTTTACTGAAAGCTTGCTCAAACATTTTAAAGCCTTTTTGAAGCACATTTCCCAAGTTATTAACAAAATTTAATGTACACTCACTGTTCTTTCTTATAATCAATTTTCACTATTGATTAAATTGCAAAAAAAAAAAACAATCGTGATGCTTAAAAATACATGCATAGCACAAGAAAGCGTTGCCTGGAATGGAAGCAACATGGCAATATATTTTCAAAAAGAGTGTAGTATATGCAGCACAATCTGCAGGCATATAAAGGAAATAAAATTAGTTGCTGAGTTTTCTTACGATTTCTCGAAATTTTGGAAAGCACCTTGTATAGATACAAATAACCAAGGGTGAATTCCGTGCAGCTACAAAGGAGTCATCTTTTGGATGTAAGCTATCAAAATTTTCATCTTACTGTATTTATCCCTTATGAAGAATATCTGTTCTGAAAAAGACCTGAAAGGTATTTTTTGCAAAAGGCCTATTTTCATGCTAAAGATATCACCTTTAGATCACTTTTCTTTATCAGAAATACTTACTAAACACATACAATTTGACACAATGAATTGTGTTTTAAATGCGCCCTGTAGCATTACAACTGTTGTGTTTCAAACTATATATATATATATATATATATACACATTCATGTCCCCGGCCACACAATAAGCTACCAAAAGCCTTAGGGTTGGTCGTGTGGTCTGAGTCTTCAACAGTCATGTCCAAAAGTTAAGCGTAATTCGTAAAATGCGAAAAATTCTGAGTTAATATGGATACAATGGTTCACAATCAGTTGTGAAGAATCGTGGGACAAAGGTAAATCATTGTGCATATGCAAAACAGTTCAGTCAACATCAACATGTGCAAAGCACCAGTCGACGTCGACTGGTGCTTTGCACATGGCCGCTTTATACTCGTTCGGACGTGCGTCCGAACGAGTATAAAGCGGCCTCGTGAGGCATGGCCAGTTGAGGCAGAATTTCACAATTGCTGTGGTACAAAATGTTGTTAACAATCAAAAAGGACGGAAGATGTCACAAAGATGCCAACTGGATATGTTTTTGAATGGACGAATTATTGGAATGCTGGAATCCGGTCGATCCCAAACTGAAGCCTCTCGAATTCTGAATGTGCCTCAGTGTGTGATCTCCAGACTGTGGCAGATGTTCCAAATCATTGGAAATGTCACCCGACGACCAGTACTAGGTCAGCCAAGGGTAATAACCGCTCGACAAGACGAATATTTGGTGATAACTGTGCGACGTCAGAGGAACCGTTCTGCCAGACAACTGAATTCAGCCCTGACAGTCACCACAAGAATCAGTGTTTCGAGACAAACTGTTTATAGGAGACTCAGACACGTTGGTCTCTATGCCAGACAATCAACAGTTTGCATCCCCACCCCCCACCATCTGCACAGAAACGTGTGCATTTACAGTGGAGTTTGGAACATCGGCAATGGAGTGGACAACAGTGGGGCAATGTCATGTTCAGTGATAAGTCCAGGTTTAGCCTGCAAACTGATTCTCATCGTACCATGATCTGGAGAGAATGTGGAATGCATTTTCACCCACGAAACATCACGGAAAAACATTGTTTTCCGTTTGGGGGAGTCATGGCCTGGGCAGGCATCGGCCGCACAGACCTCCACATTTTTGACACGAAGTCATAAAGATTCATGTTCAGATTTTTTAATAGTGGCCACTGGCCACTAAGAACAAAAGTTTTAGAGGCCAACGAAAAAAAGTTGGTAGCCAAAAAATTTTCAACAACAGGTGTTGAAAATCAAGTTTATATTGCTATGTTAAACTCCTGGCTGTTGAGGTATATTCATGGATTGAAAATACTTAAAATTATGCAGGCATATACTTTTATATTATGTTTTGTGCGCAGTAGGCTAGAGACACCCTATTTAGAGAAAATGTAATAACATAAAAGAAAAAGGTAAATTTTAATTACAAAATTTGATTTAAATTTATTCAATTTCTTTCCCTAGCCATAAAACAGGAGCTATAAAAACTAGTATGTTTGTAAAATGAAGGCAGAAATCAGAAAACTGCAATTTCTATTTTTAATGTATGAAAATAAAATGCAACACGAAAATATTAATAACAAATAAAGATTCGATAGGGTTGCTATGGGTGAGAAATACATAAAATATAACAAAACTCCCAAGTTATGAATTGATAAATAAGAGGATTTATAAAAACAAATCCCTAAAATAACCCTAAAAATATTAGAAAAATATGATTTTTTAAAGAAATAAACATGGATGCTAAGCGATTAGTGTCTTACACTGGAAATTTCCTTGGCTGAAATTCGATTTGATTCTGCAATACAAAAAATTCCTTTAAATTCAAAATATATGAAGTTTGGAATGTACAAAAGAATGTTATCTCATTTAAACAAAATATTTCACCTGAACATTAAACAAAAATATGATAATTCAGTCAGATACTAAAATAATTAGAAGATGAAGATGGATGGGAAAGGATTATTTTAGCAGGATACCTCAACATCACTAGCCTTAAGAATAGCTGAAATAGTGACATTTTTGGGGGGGAAAAGGAAACAAAACTTACAATGAAATTAGTTTTGTAAACAGACTGGTTTATTTAAATTTCAGCTGGATTTTTAAAGTTTAAAACAAAATGATTCCATAATACATGATGCAAATTAATAATAGCATAAAGAAAATATATAATATATCATGGACAGAGACCTCAAGTATGTTGATTTATTTAATGCTAATATGCACAGACATAGAAGAATGAATCCCACTACAAAATGAATGCTTTTGTGAATAGTAGTTAATGCAAACAGATTGCATAAGTGGAAAATAATTTCATAATTAAACAAAATATACAGATGATCACGTACAAATACTGTTTTTCGTGATTTTGCTACAAAAGAGTCCTTTATTTTATCAAAACATTTGAAAAATAGTTTTTCTGTGTAAAACACAAAATAACTACAAAAATTGTAGTCAATGTAAACAGATTACATAAGTGGAAAATATTTCCCAAATTAAACAAAATATACCGTGGATTGCGTACAAATGCAGTTTTTTGCGATGCTGCTGCAAAATAGCCCTTTATTTCATAAATAATAAGTTTGTACAATAATTTTTCTGTATAAAACACGAAACAATTACAAATACTGTAGTCGATGCAAGCAGATTGAAAAAGTGGGAAATATTTTTCAAATTAATGGTATGCTGAGGAATATTGAGTATGTATCGAGAGGATGTATCGAGAGTATGCTGAGGGATATCGAATGGTATCGAGGTATGCTGAGGATTACGTATAAATGCAGATTTTCGTGATGCTGCTGCAAAATAGCCCTTCATTTTATTAATAATATAGTAGAAAAATAGTTTGGTTTTTATTCCTTGTATATGAAATGAAATAATTATAAAAAAATTCAGTCGATGCAAATATATTGTAAAAATGGCAAAAAGATAATCATTGTTCATCTCTCCTTAGAAACTGTGGGAATCGCCATATGCGAGCGTCGATTTCGAGAACGCAGAGAAACAGATTTTCAGATGCAAGAAAGGAATGTCTCTGATAAAAATTCGTAGCTTATTGAAATTTTGCAACATTTTTGGGGCAATTATGGCCGATTTCATGACATTTTTTGGATTTTTGTAACCTGTAGACATCCTGTGTACAGGGGAAAGAATTATCGCCCGCAGAAAGAAGAAAATTCCTTGAGCAAAGCACGAAAAATGGGAGGAAGTACTCGGAAAGAATATAATTCAAATCCGTGAAAGAATTCTATTAAAAAAAAGCAACATTTTATTTGATCAAATTTGCGACCCACGCACGCAGTGGAGACACATTTATAGTTTTCTCTAAAATATCTCGCTAATTAGAAACAATCAGTACTTTTAGTGTACCCAAATCGTAATTGACTGTGATTCACACGTAGCTACGGAATCGCAGTCAACGATTCACAACAACGAGGTGACTAACTGCGAAGAAATTGACCCAATCTACCGACTGCAGGTGCCATGGGACTGAAAGGGTTCTGGACAAATTTTGGTCATCAGAAATGGCAACTTACTGTGATAATTTTAGTCACCATGACTGCAAACTTAGTCACCAATGACGACCTGGCCACTGCGAATATGCATCTCTATGGGGTTGGTTACCAGTCAAAAATTCAGAGACGAGGCCCTTGAGCCTACAGTTCAATTGATTCGAGTTTCTGTTGATCCTGATTACATATTCATGGATGATAATGCGCCTCCTGACCGTGCAGCCTTGGTTGATGACTTCCTTCAAACTGAAGATATCCAGCACATGCAGTGGCCTGCCAACTTTCCTTATCTGAATCCCATGTAGCATGTGTGGGATATGCTCGGGAGACATCTTGCAGCCGTCTGCTACCCACCAAGCTAAGTTCCAGGATTGAAAACTGCTCTCCGTGACACCTGGAACTCTTTGAGCACACAACTCATCCAAACCCTCATTGAAAGTATGGGAAATCGTTGTGTTGTGCAGCATGCGTGGCTATTCGAGGTTCTCACACACCGTGCAACATCACATTGTTTTAATCATTCTGTTTGACTGAGGTTGACACTCGTATTGTGACCCTTTTTCTTTCAACTCTTTTCTTTGGATAAGTCGTTATTATCCTTGTTTTGTATTGTTTTCTTCTTATATAGCCCTATTACACCCGCATACCATGTTTTCTTCCATTCCGATGTAGATTTCCTGAAATTTTCACATAAACAGCAACTATGTTTAACTTTCGGACATGAGTGTATGTATGTGTGTATATATATATATATATATATATATACATATAATGGATCCAATATTACTAGTCTACACATACCTAAAAATATCATTATATCATTTGCTCCCTTTATATCACTTTTATAAAGGGAGCAAGACCTTTCATTATAACCTCAACACTGGCCTGTGAAAAATATGGTTGATTTAAAAACAGGCAATGAATCGAGCACTGAGTTCATTTTTCTTTTGGTGTAAAAATTAAAATGAGTGGAAAAAAGAAATAAGTTGAAGAGATTTAAATTGCAAATGCAAGATACATAACATTTTAAATGAAATATTTAAAGATTTAAACAATTTCATCTTAATATGCACATACATTTATGTGCTGTATATGCTTTATATTGGAAAACACACCTGGCATTGCCCAGGATTTAAGATGCATAATTCTGATTAAAATTACATCAAAGCATACAGTAAATTTCCGTAAATGAAGCAATGCTTTTATGATACACCTGTTTAGAACAAAAAATAAATAACTTCATGATGCCCTAAAATAAACATGCAGGTATAGGGGAGGCAAGGGGGGCACTTGCCTGCCCCTGGACATTTAAGGTCACAAAAGCAATGATCAAACTAGTCGATGTTGTAAGTCTTATCCTTCAGTTTGACACCCCCCTCCCCCTGGAAAAAGTTTCTTGGCACCTAAGCCTGCAGAGTGCACACAATCCAAGTACATGACTTTTATTAACTCAAACTAAAAAGTATAATCTTTAAAACCAAGCTCTAGCATACTGCAGCTGAGATTAACAACTCAACATTATCAAACTAATATATTTTATATTGCTTTCCCCGCACCTCACATCAAGAAAACAAAACAGCACAAAATGCCTAAAAGAATTTTTTTTCCCTTTAACCAAAGAGTAAACCCCCCCTATATTTGATATGAATTTCAGAATTTGTCTACTCCAATAAATGGGATTTTGAAGCTGGAGAAGAAAAGATACAAATAATAAATGCTATCTCATTGAGTTTTAATCAGATTTATATCAAAATTTAGAATAATATTCATAATGATAATATATCAAATTAAAAAAATTAGAGAATTTTTTTTAACTTGCAAAGTTAGAAAACCGATAAATTAAATCCACTCTGTTTGAAATAACTGTTTCGACAGGTGTTTTTCTAGACAAAATGTTTACCATTCAATCATTGCTTTCATATCTTACATTCACATATTGCCTGCCCAAAAAACTCATTCTGAAGCTGAAATTTTAACATATTTTTCCGCTTTAAATGTTCATTACTTTTAAACTATTTCAATTTTTTTTTAAACTTCACTGAGACATTATCAGGAGACCTGAAGTACTTCTGTACTCAATTTCACTGCTGTCTGAAGCTTCAGTTTTCTGTAACAGATGACATAGATCCACACACACATTTCCAAAAATTAACAGATTCATTTCTTTTTTCCAATTAATGATTCAATTATAAGTGTATCTATAAAATAAAATCTTGTTATCACTTTTTTTCAAAATCAAATGAGTTCAAGATTTCATAAATCTAAACATATTTGGCTTGGGTCACTAAAATTTGACTTTATTCCTACCTCTATTCTAAAAACATTCCCACATAATTTTAAGGAAATTTAAGTTGGCCGTCTGCATACCATTGGTCAATTTTATATAGAATATATTTATAGAAATTAATAAGAAAGCTAAAAACTTGAAAAAAAATTTCATTTAAAGCTAAAAATTTTAATGCATACTTTTACACATAGGTATGATTTCAAAGAGGAAAGATGTATTTTAGTGTATACCAGATGTGTAATTACTCACTTTAGCAAATGCTGCTATGCATGTAGACAGTAAAAAAGAAGACAAGCAGAATTTTTTAAGGCTATTTTTCTTGCAAGTTTCAGATTGCTTAGTTATATTCTTTAGAATTTTGAGAATTTATAAAAAAAAAATGATTTTATTTTTTTTAATTTAGAGTTGAAATAAAATCTGGCAAATGAAAATTAACTCCGACAAATAGGTTGTCAGAAACACAGTAGAAATTTACCCAATTTCATGTGTTTCAATATTTACTAAAATAATTACAAAGCTGCTCTTCAGGAACCATTTCTTTATTCAAAGATTAACATTCCAAACATACAGCTCGTTCATCTGACATCGTAAACAAAATCCAAGACTGCTGCCATAGCATAATTACAAGAAAATGGTATTGCCATTGCGAGAACTAAACAAACAAATTCACAATAAATGCAATTTTAAATATAAAAATGAATAACGAAATTAATGTGCATTACTTAACATAGGTTGCACTTTACAATTGAGATGAAAAATTCCATACACAAAGTGACCCCTGTATAATGAAAATAAAATTTAATTTTAACGTATTTACCTCACTCTCTTGTTTACTTATAGTTTTCTGTACTTCTTCATACTCTTCCTGTCCTTCATCAGGAGACATAGAATAACCTAAAATAGAAATTTATAATGAGTTTTTGAAGTTAAACAGAAAAATATAACCAAAAGCAAAAATTGGAAGTTCACCTTCTTTCAACATCTTCAGGCCAAAAATAGCAAATAGTGCAGTTGATATGTAGTGGGTATAAGTTCTTGGGATCACTGTAGTGGCAAAACCAAGACATGCTGAAAAATAAAAAGTATTTTTTAAATAAAACATAAATAGTACCTATAATTGTGCATGAATAAAAATGGGTGTATCATAATAACTTTACTTGTTTGCAGAAGTACAAATGCTGTTTAGAATTTGAAATATATTTCTATAATTTATGGCATACAACTATAAAGACTATAAAGTACTACTCCTCTAACTTCATATCGCACCACTAATATTTCTTTCTTACAGACATTTCCAATCTGAATTTTACATTAAAATCTTTGAAGAACTCGTTACATCGTCTACCATGAATTACTCTTTTCTGCCTAACAATACAATCTTCTACTGGCAGAAGTGAGAAGTCTAGCACTTTTTCCATAACTTAACCAAATATAAACAAAATACACATTTTGAAACAGTGGCATTACATCATTCAAAAATGAAGAAACTATACACTATGTATTATTAAGTATATTGTATCAATATGCAGTAAATATATATCAATGCATTGTAAGACCAGGTATCAATATATCCATCTATTATCGTCGATAGCTCGACAACCTTGGATGGGCCTTGGTCTTTCTCTAAAGACTACTCCAAGCACTCCTATTCATTACTGCAACACGCTAATTCAATAATCACCTTTAACAACCTAAAAATCCTTCTCCACTGTATCAACCCAGCGCAGGCTTAATCTTCCCCTCACTCTCTTTCTTTATACATTATGCCACTCTCTGAAACCTTAACTATTTACTGTAGTCATATATTTAGAGTATTTATTTTTGCATATATATCCTATATATATATATATATATATATATATACTACCTGACATAGAAAATGCAACACAATGAAGCTTTAGCCATATAATTATGCAAATTGCGAGACAAATGCAGCTGGCCAATGTATGCAAATGATCTGAAATGCAAGTAGGTCACATGATTAGAGCGCAGGATAAAAGGGATGGAAATGGCAGATGAACCAACAGTTGTTACTATCTGTCGCCTACGGAAACCCATTTTCCGAGCAGTTTTTCATTTCAGAAGACTCCTGTTTTTTCTATGAACAGTTTCTCAATGATTGGCCAAAAGCAGCTTGCACAAACTGTCCTTTACGAAGACTACAATTGACGACAAGACACCGACGCGAGAGATTGCAATGGTGTTGGGCCCAAGCCTCTTGGAAGACTGAATGGGATAAGGTAGAGTTCAGTAACAAGTCTCAGTTCGGTTTGTCAAATGACAATCGCAATGTGAGAGTCTGGAGGTGACGTAGAAACAGATCCAATCCTGCAGCAACTGTTAAATGCCATACTGCTCGACAATGCAGCACCATGGTTTGGGGTGCCATCGGCTGCGATAGCCAGTCACCTCTGGTTCGTAACAGAGGCACAATGACGGCACGATGATATGGGGATGAGGTGCTCTGGCTGTTTGCACTCCCTACCTTCAAAAGTTGCAAAATGCTGTTTTCCAGCAAGATAATGCACTACCGCACACGGATACTATCAGAAGATAAGCCTTGCAAGGTATCCAGGTGCTTCCTTGGGATCTGCTGTCTCCAGATTTCTCACCCATTGAGCATGTATGGGATGTAATTGGCTATCATTTAAATGCCCTGCCCCCACCTCAAACAGAGGAGAACCTGTAGAGGATGGCTGAGGTCATATAGTCTTCCATCCCTCAGGAAACTATCCGCATGCTCAATACATCTGTTTCTCAAAGGATTGCTGCTTGTATCACCACAAGAGGTAATTCTACTGCCTACTGATCACCCTGTCTATGCCATTACTGTATTGCATTATTCTTCTGGAATTAAGATCACTTATTTATATATGCCATCTCTGTCTATG
Organism: Amaurobius ferox; assembly: GCA_951213105.1. NCBI lineage: Eukaryota > Metazoa > Arthropoda > Arachnida > Araneae > Amaurobiidae > Amaurobius > Amaurobius ferox. The sequence goes on from OX578135.1 coordinate 41,242,481, forward strand.
TGTCCTTTATCATCACACTCTATTCGCTCTTTCATGGTGTTGCATTTTCTGTGACTGGTAGTGTATATATATATGTATATATATTATATAAAGAAATAAATAAAGAGGATGAGTGTGTTTACGGGGTTGCTGAAAGGTCAAGGGGGATTGAGACCCCTTTTCCTGGTTAAAGCAGGCTTTTAATCCTAGGAAACACTCCCAGAAACCACTGTGTGCCCAACTATTTCTTGGATCTTTGTTTTACATTCGTGATTGTATATATAAGATATATGTATATATATATATATATACGAAGGTCACACTGAAATTTTTTAGATTCGGCTAAGTGATACAAGTTAAACTTACCAACTCCAAGGAGTGTTCAAAGTACTCCCCTCCAACATCAATGCACTTCTGTAGGCGAATTTTCCAAAGGTTAAATGCTTCAAGCAATCCATTTCTTGGAATTGTTGAAAAATATACTTTTATAGCCTCATCAATCTCATCTTCGGAATGAAAACAATGCCCACGTAAATTTTATTTTAGATTAAAAAATAGCCAAAAGTCACACATAGCAAGATCAGGAGAATAGGGTGGATGTTCTATCACTTTGATGTTTTTTGTTCAAGAAATTCAACTGTCATTCTTGTTGAATGAGAAGATGCATTGTAATGGTGAAGGATGAGTCCCTAACATTCACTTCCTAAAGAATTTTTGGAATACACTTAGTGGTGTAACAGTTAGCTGTAACTGTCTTCTGTCCCTCTAACTTTATGGCTTTGACCAGATCTGTACTTCTGAAGAACACGGCATACATTACTTTTTTCATTGTTCATTGTCTTTTCACCATTGTTGGTTTGGGGTCAACTTCAATGACCCATACATTACTTTCTTCACTTGTTGAAACATCAAAATACGGTATGTACGTTTCATTACCGGTTATGATTTTAGAAATAATGTGGTGTCCACCATTATTAAGTAATTTTAGGGTTTCGGTTTCTTTACTGATTCTGGCATACTCTACTGTTTAGTGTCCTGTTAAATTATGAAGGACCAAATGACAAACTAATTTTTTCATATGCAGTTCTTTATGAATAATTTTATGTATAGCTGCGGATCCAATGTTAAGTTCCTTCTGTATCATTTGGTAGGTACAGCAATTATCATCGATTAACATTTTTCAAATGGCCGACACAGTGTCTGGGACTACAGCTGACAGAAGTCTTCTTGTGTGTTCTTCATCCAGGAGAGAATTTCGACCTCTTTTAAACTCTGTAAACTATCTGAATACAGTGGCACAAGATGGAGCATCATTTTCATATGCTAATTGTAGACGTTGAAAACATTCTTCTTGATTTAGCCCCACTGCAAAATCATAGAAAAGCATAGCTCGATAATGCTCTGGCATCAACTACATTTTCTTTTCTTTCAAAATTTATTCTACGATAGCTAAATTGTAATTGTTGTGGTTGCTACAAATTATCATCTGCAGACATAAAAGTGTTCAAATTTAATTATCCGCCCAACAATTTTTTTCTAGCGCATATCATCTGCCCCCATCTCAAAACTTTCAGTATGACCAATGTATATATATATATATATATATATACATTGGCCATACTGATAACTATATATATATATATATATATATATAGTTATCTAGGATTATTCTGAAACAAAATTTCATTTTTCAACTTTATATATACTATACTAACCCTACTTCCAACTATGGATTTCTTTAACTGACATGATTATATTAAATTTTAATTGAAACATATTAAAATCACACTTTGGGATACTCTTTAATTTGAAATTTCAGCAAAGATCTTAAATGGTTGTGATTACAAAGTGCCTGTTTTACGGAGAAGAAAACTATTTAGAAGATACATATTTACATATACATTTATATGCAAGTTTTTGAATAATATTGCAGGGTGTTAAAAACACAATATTTATACTGTAGAGTGTATTCACTATAAGATAAAGTCTATCATAACTCAAAGAACAGATTGCTCACTGTTAGGGAAGAGATCTATGGTTTGAATAGTATTAGTCAAAACTAAGGATAACATATAAAACGCACATATTATTACTATATAATACTACAGCTACAGATTAAAAATTTGGGTCACTGACCAGCAAATTAAAAAAGTTACCAATCTGCCAAAAATTAATTTTACAAGCCAAACATTTTCACAATGAATTACATGTTTTCTACAGCTTATGTATAAAGCATGCATTATGCTACGCACTGAAACATTAAAAACTATTTACTGTAGGCATATACGAGGTTCACACTTAAATTTTTGAGACAGGAGCAGACGATATGTGTTAGAAAAAAATTATTGGTCGGATATTTACATTTGAACATTTTTATCATCTATGGACATAATTGTTGCCACAAATTATGTCCATAGACGATAATTTGTGGCAACAATTACAATTTAACTATTGTAGAATAAATTTTGAAAGAAAAGAAAATGTAGTTGACGTGAAAGCATTATCGAGCTATGCTTTTCTATGATTTTAAAGTGGGGCTAAATCAAGAAGAATGTTTTCAACGTCTACAATTAGCATATGGAAATGATGCTCCATCTTGTGCCACTGTATTCAGATAGTTTACAGAGTTTAGAAGAGGTCGAAATTCTCTCCCGGATGAAGAACACACAAGAAGACCTTTGTCAGCTGTAGTCCCAGAAACTGTGTCGGCCATTTGAAAAATGTTAATCGATGATAATTGCTGTACCTACCAAATGATACAGAAGGAACTTAACATTGGATCCGCATCTATACATAAAATTATTCATGAAGAACTGTGTATGAAAAAATTAGTGTGTTGTTGGATCCCCCATAATTTAACAGAACACCAAAAAGCAGGGCATGTCAGAATCAGTAAAGAAACTCTAAAATTACTTAATGATGGTGGACACCGCATTATTTCTAAAATCATAACTGGTGATGAAACATACATATCATTTTTTAATGTTCCAACTCGTCAAGAAATAAGATGACCCTAAACCACAAATGGTGAAAAGATAACGAGCAATGAAAAAAGTAATGTATGCCATGTTCTTCAGAAGTAAAAGTCTGGTCAAAGCCATAAAGCTAGAGAGACAGAAGACAGTTACAGCTAACTGGTACACCACTAAGTGTCTTCTAGAAATTCTTCAGGAAATTAATATTAGGGGACTCATGCTTCACCATGACAATGCATCTTCTCATTCAGCAAAAATGACAGTCGAATTTCTTAAACAAAAAAACACCAAAGTGATAGATCATCTACCCTCTTCTCCTGATCTTGTATGTGCGACTTTTGGCTATTTTTTAATCTAAAAAAAATTTACGTGGGCGTCATTTTCATTCCGAAGATGAAATTGATGAAGCTATAAAAGCATATTTTTCATAGATTCCAAGAAATGGATGACTTGAAGCATTTAATCTTTGAAAAATTCACCTACAAAAGTGCATTGGAGGGGAGTACTTTGAACACTCCTAAAAGTTGGTAAGTTTAACTCGTACCTCTTAGTCGTATCTTAAAAATTTCAGTGTGACCCTCGTATTTAATAAAAGAGCAAACTAATTAAGTGTTTAAAAAATATTTATTATGGCATGCATATATATAATTACCTGTGATTATTCTGAAACTATTTATTTTTTAAAACTATTTATTTATTTAACTATCAATAACTTAAATTTTACCTGATAAAATAGTCATTACAGTTAAAGCAGACATGGCACCTAAAAACACAGTAATACGAGGATGACGCATAGCCATTATAGCAGCTATGAAAAATGTCTTATCGCCCAACTCTGAAACAATGATAACTGAAACTGCAGCAACAAATCCATGAATAAAGCCCAAGTGGCCAATATTTTGGAATTTGTGAAAAAAAGCTCCAGGTTTCTTAAAGTCTCCACCAACCTACAAAGTAAAGAAAACATAAGTAAATGGCAATTAAGATAAAAAGTTATGATAAATCATATAAAAAAAATTATGCAATAAATATAGATAGGATATTTTTTTGTATGTGACAATCTCGGTTGAGCAGCAAAATAGAGCAACAATCTCACCAATCTTCCAGTTGTCATGAAGCATTTCATTGTGGTCAGTTTTCGTAACCAAATCCAGAGGCATTGGAAATCATTTTGCACTGTGAATGCAAGATTTCTATTATATATATATATATATATAATAGTTTGAAAGTCCAATGAAAAAAAGTGAGAAGCTGTAACTCGAAAAACCTAACTTTCTAACAAGCTTATAAAATAAAAGTAAGCTTGTATTTTGTAGTATTTTGTAAGCTTAACAAGCTTACAAAATAAATATATATATATATATACTGTAGTTCATACATAGTTTTCTATTAAAAATTTTCAATTTTCATTTATATATGTGTGTGTGTGTGTGTAAGTATTTGAAAGCATTATATTAGACTCAAAAGAATTTACATAATTAATATTTAAAACTCACAGAATTAATATTAGCACTCACAGAACTCACTTTATTACTCACAGAATATTTAAAATTCAGAAATAACTTTATTCTTAAACTAATTTAGAAGCTAATAGTTTGAGGATGGTTTTTAATTTTAAACATCATGCTGATGCTTGATGTCATTGTAGTTGCAAATGTGCAATATAGATCTTCCCATGAAAAAATATTACATTTTGAAACTTGCCATCTAATTACTAAAATGAAAAAAATCTTCACAGAGTGCATGTGTTTAATGATAAAGAATAATAATAATTAATTTCAGACAGCATTGTTCCTTATAGCAGGGAGAAGTGGTTGTAAAAAATAATTGATTTAGATATTTTAAAAGATATAAGCTGTATGTAAATTCAAAATGATATAAAATGTAATCTGTGCACTAATTTATTTTGGAGCATTCACAAAACAAATTTACACTAAGAACTGAGGCTGAATTTGACCCTCAATAACTCAGATCTAGCAAGTATTCTGTACACTGCAACATAAGCGGGTACTCGCAGGAGAATTTTCATTGTCACTTTGAAGAACTCTTACTTTCACAAATTGCATACCACTTTAAAATGAAAAATGTGTGTGACGACTGGCTATGTCCATTAGGTGGTCTACAAAAAGAAGTTTATTTTTTAGAAAACTAGTATGTTACCATAATGTCTTATGCCAGCACATAATAAATGTGCTTTCAAAAAACAATGAGGTCACGCAGCACACCTCTGCCACTGATCTATACTATTAAAACCTTTGTAATATGCTGTAAAGAACCTCTGGAACTGACCGGAAAGAGCACACCTCTGCCACTGATCTATACTATTAAAACATGTCCATATATACTTGTCCAGCATATTACAAAGCTTATACTTGACTTACTTAGTAATTCACATTTTTTTTTTTTTTTCCCCAATTAAGAGTACATTTGAAAAATTTAATAATTTTTCAAGTATTTAACCTTCATAAAAAAGCCAAAAAAACCCCCAAAATTCATGGAGTTTGTTTTTTAAGGTGAGCTAATGACCCAAGCACTAGTCAAAACATTCAATTATTCGAAAAATTTTATATATTTTTTTATCTACAGAAACCTTTTAGAATTACAAAGCTAATATTTGTTCTAGAATTTCACGGTTTCATTTAAAAGTGTGCTATTAATTGAAGCAATTTCCCAAATTTCAAAATATTTGATTTTTTTTTCTTTTATTTATAAAATACCTTTAAAACACAAAAGTGTCCTAGATATTATTAAGCTACTTGGCCTAGAACCTGTTGTTGTTGAGACCCAGACCGTCCGACCTACAGGAAAGGTGTAAGGTAACTATTTGGACGGTCAGGAAGTGCCACCCAATTTAGACCGGAACCCAGTGGGGGAGGCATCCACAGGAACCATACCCTCCTTCCCCTACCACCAACCTCTTGGAAGGTCTTATGGACCCACAAGTTTAATGTGATCGTACTCAGCATGAACACTGTGGCAGTTTTAGCAGCGGCGGGAATCGAACCCGGGCCTACCAAGTGCAACTCCAGCAAGCTAACCACTGGACTACCGTGCCCCGGCCTAAAACCTGCGAAGAACGTTGATGCCCCAACCAGGAATTGAACCACAGTAGCCAGCAGATGCTTTACCGTTAAGCTACTAAGATGGAATTGCAAGCTCTTATTGTCAAAATGGACTCTGCAACCTATATTTCTATTTATTTCATTCAAATCTTAACCAATCATTAAACATCTTTAGAATCCTTAAGTTCATTCAACGTCCTAATTTTTTTTAAACAAAATAAAATATCTCGTACTTATGTACCAATATTTCACCAAGGAGTAAGTAAGCAGATTCAACTGTAACACTTGTAACATTTTAAATATTACAGTTTTCCCATCCTTTGGAGAAACCCAGCTAAAATGCTAAAATATCAAACTTATAACCACTACACTTCAAAAACTGAGAGCTCAGTCCCAAATCCAATTATATACACTTGTAGAACTTTCAAAGAGCTACAAATTTTTACTTATTGTTCATAGTTATCAGCTTTGAGACATAATCTTGAGACATAAGCATTACAAACTAAATAAATGGAAAAATTTTAATCTTCAACTTGACAAGACAAATACTGGAAAATTATAAGAGTTTATTTTTAAATAAATAGATTTAGGTACTAAATTTTCTAATACATATTTTTATCGCTTACTATTACATCTATCTCTTATAGTGAGCGTCAAAGATAATTTGAGTAATATAAAAAATGAAAAAACACCCACTCGAACAGATACTTTTAAAGTTTTACCGAAAAGAAAAGTTCAAAATATTAAAGTTAATTTATCTATTCCTAATCAGAACTATATTTCCGACAAAACCAGAAAAATTGTTTACATTTTTATCTATTAGGTTCGGAGAAATTAGCATCTAAAGTGTTTACATTTTTTTGTAACATTCCGATTCTTGCCACAGATACTCTATAAAATTTTATTTACATCAAAAACCTTTCTCCCATAAATACTACTTATTCAAATACTAGCTCATTCTTAGATTTTACACTGGAATTTCACATTTTGTCTTTTAAAATAAAAGCTAAATATGAGGAATATTATAATTTGCAAGTTACAGTTGAAAATTAAATATATATATATATATATATATCAATAGATTTTATTTTATAAAAATTGACAAACAAAATATGGCCAGAGTTACTTTTTTATTGTAACTTTGCTATCATCAAAGTAGTACCGAGGATGGTTATTTTCCAGACTAGGTCTAGACACGGAATAGTTAAAATTAAGGAATTATAGAAATTCATGGATTTTAAATATAGGGTTTACATTGAATCAGGTGAAAATCGGATTTAACATAAAGCAAACCACATTAAAATCAGATGCAAATTAAACATACTGTGATAGCGAGTGCACTTGTATACATTGTAATTTTCCCCCATTTAGCGTTTCTTTAAATCCTTTTTACTCGGTTTCAAATTTTTGTGTCTGTCTACGTAATTACCAAAAAGTTATTGTTCAATTTGCTTATAAGTTGTATCAAACTAATCTCGTACTGATCAAAAGAATAAATATGCCAAACTAATAAACATATCAAACTAATAAATATGCATGCACTAAACCAAAGATTTTTAATTTTTGAAAAATAAATTTATAATAAAAAATATTTTTCTGATAAATAAGAAGATTTGCAATTATAATTTTTCAAAATTACTTTTTTGAAAATATTTTCAAATGCTTTAGGTAAGAGAAAATATTTTCAAAAGTTTAAGATTATTTAATCCTTTCCGGACGGCAGTCCGGTCATACATGTTATCAATCGACACGTGGGCGCATCGAACGTCTGGAAAGGGTTAAGAGTGAGAGTTATTCTACTGATCTATAATTTTACTCAATACTAAAATGCTTTTATATTAATTTTTGCAACGAACGTCCGGAAAGGGTTAAGAGTGAGAGTTATTCTACTGATCTATGATTTTACTCAATACTAAAATGCTTTTATATTAATTTTTGCCCTTTCAATTAGCTAAAATTTTATTCAAGATAATTGTCACATATAGAAAACTAATTACTTATAATAATTTCACTCATATTTACATGACTGGGAAGGAGATGCATTATTTTTAAATAAATTGAAAAATACTTACAAATCAACTTTCTGGAAAATATAAAATACTTACCTACTGTACAAAAGAATATATAAAATACTTACCCTCTGTACAAAAGAAAATACAAAATACTTTTAAGTCTCCCAAAAACAAAATATAAAATACAGTAGTATAATTTAATAAACTAAATTTATAAAGAAATAGATCATTTTTAATTGTTATAAAAACTGATTTTAACAGTTGTTAATGGCTTGAGTGACATAAATAAAAAAAAAACTTATGTGGGCAGAACATGACTTGCTCTACATACAACTGCGATGAATTTACATCTTTTACAACCAAATAACAATGCACAATATCTATGGCACAATGCTATAAGTATAGTGTCTGGAATACTTAGTGTTATGATCAAGGAAAAATATACAAAACAAATAGTAAAAAACAAGGAGTACAAAACAAATGTAAATACACTAAGTTTGTTTTAAATAATGCATTTATAGACAGAAATAGCATGCAACTAAAATTGGCCATGTTTGTTTTATGTAAACAACAAATTCCATCGTGAAAGTTCACCAAAGTTGTTGAGCTAATATGTAGGTAAGTACTAATTATTTAATAACCATGTACAAATATTTGCTTCATAGACACAGCCTGAGTTCTCTGAAAGTAGGAAGAGCCTAGTGTCTCTGATTTTATTTTTCAATATAGACTCTATAGAGAACTAATGAAAATTTTGCCAATGGGCTAGTGTTATGATCCCCAAACACCTCATACACCTATGGTTTTCCTAATCAATCATACATTAGAATTTAAGCATTAAACTGACTGTTCCTTGCATATTTATAAAACAAATAAACATAAAATCTTCATTTTTGGGTAACATCTTTTATTCATAATTCACCATGAGCAGTATCATGTGTTAAAAATTTTCTCATATATATATTTATATATATTAATGAAGCTGCATATTGGACTCATTTTTAACTATGTTATAACTATGGGACTATATATTTCTATAAAAATGAAGGGAGAATTTTTACAGGCCATTTCGCAAAATAATGCAGGTTCCACATTTGGGGGCTCCACCAAATTTTAATAGTTTAAAATGTTTTACTGGATAAAGCTGTGTACCAAATTTCAGATCTTTAGGATATAGGAAAGTATACTAATGTAATCAAAGAAGTTTAAACAGACGAACCGACAACCATCTGTCATAACCAGATTTTAATGATTGCCAGTTTCATACATTCCTTTCTCTTCCCTGTATCTATCAGTTTTATAAATTGCTATAAAGTGCTTATGATTTGATAAGAAAAAAATGCAGTACAACAGAATTGTCAGCATTCTGATTTGGCTTAAGCATTATTGCAGTGCAATACTCGAGTATTCGTACATAAGCATTTTTACTGTACAATATATATAGAAATTATTAAACATACTTAACCCATAAATTTTAAGAAAAACACTTTCTAATAAGCAACTAGATAACAAGGATTATGAAATAATAGGTATATATATGTAAGCATTGAGAACCCATAGTCTCAACTTGGTAACTCTATTATAAATGCCGCATTTAAAATGCTTTTTTCTGTAAAAATACATTCTACCAAAAGAAAATGAATCTACTTACATCTTCATAGTTTCCCGGATAATCGACATTTTTATTGACAGTTGTAACATGCAAGGCAGCAACTGCTTCTTCCTCAGCACTCGCTATTTTACATGAAATGCTTATAATTGCTACTAAAGCTATAAAGAATAAAAATAAATTATTTGTCATCGTTCAGCTTAATTTATTTGGTATGCACCGGCAAAAATCGACTATCACAAAACTTGCATCAAGAAATCTCTATAAATGAGAACCTTTATTTTATCACAGAATTTTGCAATCTTCACGCCAATAAAAGTATATATTACTTATTCTTTAAGAGAAAATTGATTTTTACTCGTAAATACACAAGACACACATGCCCATTTCACACGTATTACTAAAATACGTGCAATTTCTCGTTGTTTAGTCGAATTTTATCGAATCGATTATTGCAAAACTCCCAAGAATGAAAAAAAATATAAAGATTATCGCGACAGTACTTTCAACATGCGCATGCGCATATGCCGTTTAAAGATAATTTATAAACATTTGAAATAATATCAACCTTTGGTAGTTATGCACTCAAAATTCTTCAACTCAACTCTCCAAAAAGTGTGAAATTTTAGCCTTCATGGCTCGCATCTAAATATTTGTGTCGGGTTGCATTATAATACTCTAATACAATTTTTCAAATTTTCGTTAATTAACTATTTAAATAGTTTTTTTAAAAAGTCTAAAATGACTTCTGAAGAAGTAAATGTTAAGAGAATGAAGTTAGTCAAATATTTACATTTGTATTATTAAAACTTATCTTTAAACTTCATTGTCCCACTGTTTCTCATGAATTGCATAGTTCTGTCATAGTAATCAAGTTTTTAAGTATCTATTTATGAATAGTTTGTTTTTTATTTATTTTTAAATATGATAAACATAAAGTATAGTTATCGATAAGAATTGGTATATTTTTTAATTTCTTCCGATACCACATTTAATGTTGCAAATTTTATTCCAAATGCATCCATGCCATTCATTTGTAGTACAAAGAATTAATTCACAAGCAGGGCATATATTTATCCTTGCAAATATTTTCTACTTAATCAGCAGTAATTGCAAATGATATAAGCAGACTACATTGCATATTATGCAACATAGGATTATATAACAAAAGTATTTAATTTTGACAATAAGGATGTAATTTCTTTTGATGTGCACCCCTCCACTAATTTTAGATAGGATAAACTCATACAAATTATATATATATATATATATATATATATCACAATCAGAAGATAGTCATGTAACTATACTTCACATAGGTATAACCAGGAGGGGGATAAAGCTGAAAATTTACTTTTCAGCTGATAGCCACTGTCCTGTAAGGTCATTAACTTTATTAGCCAGTTTGTTTACAATAACTTAAAAATTGAAATTTATTTCCCTTTTTATTTCTCTAAATAGGTAATTACTTAAATATTTTGTCTTCTAACATCTAAAAATATTGTCAATAATTTCAAAGATGTATCTGTACATACAGATATATCTTTGAAATGATTGGCAGCTATATGGCTGGAATCTAATATGCCGAAACGTACGTATTAGTATGCAAGAAGCCCAAAATACAGGAACACATCCTTTTGGCAGTGAATAAGTTAAGACAATTACTTTTTTTTACTTTCAGTTTTTAAAGTATGCCAGATTTACTATACAGTGAAACCTGTCTATAAGAATATTTTCTGTGCCCCTGGTTACTAATGTATATATATGTAGGTATCAGGGTGGATAAAAATCATGATTCTTTTTAAAAAATCGGATTTTTTTTATTTAAATCTGATTCTTTTTATTTATATTAGCCTTTTTCAAAATCAATTTTTTATATTGTTCAGATCAGAAGGTAGGTTAGACTATATTAATGTACTGTATAATTTAAAAAAATTTAATTGAATATATATTAATATAAGATTAAAAAATATATGCAGGGGTTAAAAAAAACCAAAGACTTTTTAAATAAATAGGGTTTTTTTTAATTGGGTTATTTTATTCAATTTATAAATCCAGACTATAAGAATTATATGGAACTATTATGCGGTTTTAAGTTCTTTATTTGAATTTATATTAATAAAGAGCTATGTGATATTTGAAAATCTATTAGGTTTGATATTATGAAGGACTTGAAAAAAAGGGAAGGGATTATGACAAGCTTATTAAAAAGTCAAGATTTTAGAGAAAGATAATGTTTTTAAGTATTAATATTTAATAATACCTTTTTCATTTATATAATAAAAACTTACCATTTAACAGGTAATTTCATTCATCTGAGTCTCTTAAATGATTTTTTATTAGTACAAAAATCACAAAAAAAAAGAAGGAACCAAATTCTCTTATTTCTATGGTAAAAATTATTACAGCACATATAAAAATAACATTTCAAAAGGTATTTTAAATTTTTGTAGCTTGAAATATGCATGTAAAAACTGTATCGCAACCACTGATCCCAATAAATCATCACAAGAACAATTAAAATGTTAAATATTCTCTAGCTATGTTTTTAGATAACTGACAGAAAATCTAGATAATTCTAGATATATTTTGAGTGATTTTTAGCTATAAAATTAGAAAATAGGTTGGCAACACTGGTCAGTTGTCATTGTTACTTGATTTTATACTCCAAGCAATGAATAGTGTTATCTCCACTGACCGAGTTAAGGAAAGGATTTCAGTTTTTTTTTTTGTATACTCTAAAGATGCCTTGATGTGGAATTTTATTATTTTAAATATTTATTCTGTTCCAGGTTATTTTAGCATAAAAATACAAAATAAAAAAAAAAACTTCAAGAAATGACAAAATTAAAAAATGATTTTAATCAATGATTTTTTTTTTTAAATCCAGTGATTTAAATCAAGCCGATTTAAATCAAACAACCCTGGTATGTATATTGAGTTTTTCTATAACAATATTTTTCCATGGTCTCTAAAATATCGTTGTAAACAAGTGTTACTGTATTTCAACTGTTGCATACTATATAAAAATGAAACGTGCATGAAAAACTGGAAGGGAACTATAAAAGGCAAGCTGGGCAAAGGAAGAATGCCATAAAAGGCAAGCAGAACTGGAGCCTTGTAAAAAATACCATGGGGAAACACTAATATATATCATAAAATTAGTATAATGATTGAAAAAGACAGTAATAATGAATAATACTTACCTTTTTTTAAAATAACAATGTTAATTTTTGTGCCTTCTCTCTAAATATTTTTTTCCCACCGAGGAAATTTTGAAATCCCATTTTCTCTATAGAAAATTTTACATTCAGATTTTTTTTCTCTCTTGTCAAATGATTCCTTGTACTTTGTCCAGTCCGCTTCAGTATGTAGATGTGATTAGTGGAAAGTTGCATCACTGAAGTGCATGCAAAAGGAACAAATGAATATTAATCTTTCTCTTCTATCTTCAATGTGTATGCGAACAAATGAGCAATTATCTGTAGTTATACATTTGTTCCCACACAGCAGGTTTCATGGGAGGTCATTTAAGAAAAAAACTAGTGTTTTTCAAACTGTTTTGGTCGCAGAACCTTTTTGAAATTCAATTTTATGACACAACTCCAAAACAAGAAAAAATCCATTGTGGTCTAAATAATGCATTTTTGTCCCTTTAATTTTTAAGAAGATTTATCCTTGCAAAACCCTTGTAATACCGTCGTAAAACCTCAATGGTTCAATAGAATACACTTTGAAAAATGCTGCTTTAGGTTATTAAATAGTTTGACTGATAGTCAAAATATTATTAATTGCTAGTTCTAAAAATTGTAATTGCCAAATAGCAACTGGCAAGTTGGAATTTTCAGCTTTAGAAGGGGTTGTTATCCCTCTCCCCTGTTTTGGTTGCAGAACCTTTTTGAAATTCAATTTTATAGCAGCACCCCAAAGTGAGAAAAAAATCCATTCTGGTCCAAATTATGCATTTTTTCCCTTTAATTAAGAAGATTTACATAAAATTTTCACTTTGCAGAACCCATGTAATACTGACATAGAACCCGAAGGGTTCTACAGAACACACTTTGAAAAACGCTGATTTAGGTTATTAAATAGTTTGACTGATAGTCAAAATATTATTAATTGCCAAATAGCAACTGGAAAATGGGAATTTTCAGTTTTTGAAGGGGTTATTATACCTCTTTCCCCTCTGGTGAAAAAATTTTATTGGTTCTCTATAAAATGTGTATAGCCATTACCTGAACAGCTTTCGATTTGCTGCAAATGCTTGTATTGTGTTTTGTAGCTGAAAATTCATTTCTAATACTTGGTAGCAAACTCATAATTTTGAAAATTTATTAAAAATTACCTTCCTCCTTTCCTACATGTGTCAACAATTTTAACAGATCAATAATATGTTGAGGTGCAGAGATAACACTTCTACAGCAGGAAAGTTGCAAAACTTAAATGCACTATAGTACATAGATCATTATACTGAATTTTGCTGCTTGGCTTTTTATATAGTATTATTCCATTTTTTTATGTATTTTTATTCTAAATGTTTTATATTTCAGGTTATCACCAGTAGCGATAGTTCCAGAAGTTTTAAGCACCAGAGGAGATACTGAAAATCGTCTCTGCAAATATATTCATCGGTATTGTTTTCAAGACCGCATTCAAGGATATGACTTCTGTATAAGGCATATTTTAGAAGATAAAAGTGCTCCTTTCAAACAGTGTACTTTTGTACATCAGCCTAACAAAAAGAGATGTACAAATGCTGCTCCTAAGGCAGATAAAAATGAAAGAAGGGAAGCGTAAGTCAATAATATTCTCTATTCAAAAGTTAAAATCCTCAATGATAAGCAAGGCAGATTGACAATACATTTTAAGACTTAGAGTGGTAACATGTCAAAATTGTAAATTGATTTAAATAAATTAAAAACGAAATCTTTAGATTTTAAAAGTCATTTAATAAACATCCTATAGACGTACACATATATTAAAAGCCAGAATGCTTTTGGGCATCTACTTTCTGTACATTCCATACTTGATATAGAACTTGACAATTTGTCCTTCTCATTTTGCATTATAATAGCCTTCAATTAAATTTCTTGCTCATGTTTTTATATTGATGCATTATCGTGTTTGTTGTAATGATGCCAATTTGTAATATATAAATTTTGACTATCAGTGTGGCTAGTATTTAAGCTTGTTGGTACGATTTTCATATAATGCCACTGAGGAAGGATATAGTGATGTATAAGGATGAAGCGCTTTGGCTTTTAATCTATGTGTGTGTCTATAGGACGTTTATTAAATGACTTTTAAAATCTAAAGATTTCGTCTTTAATTTATTTAAATATTTTAAGACTTTCAGAGATAGTGGCTAGTGACTAAATCACAAAACCTTCGAGGAGCAAGTGGGCAAGTGTGAAGTTTGGGTAAGATAACTTATGAACTCATGTACATACCATCATGAAATTTCATGTGTGGATGCATATATTTAAAATAATAGAATGAAATAGTATTTGTTTTTTACAAATTGCGTGATTGAAACACAAAATATTGGAAATTTCAAATTTTCGTAACATTATTTATCTTGATAAACAATGGTGTGACAGTTGAGTCTAAGCTCAAAAATAATTGTTGCAGTTCTTATGATTTCCCTCGCATATTAACATTTCTATGGACAAAAATTATAGTTTTATGTTCATTGTTTAGGCATAGGGCATTAACTTCGAAATCATTATTGAATAAATAGCTCATATCAAGTTATTTTAATATGTTTTATTTGGTGTGAATTGGAAAAAGAAAGAAAAATAAGGGGTAAGAAAAGTTTATTTTAAGACCTCCTGAACACAATTCAAATACTTCTGCAAGATGTTTGTGTTGTATGTATGTATGTCTTTGCGTATGTGTATATATATTTAAAAATACATAGATTAGTGTTTCCCCGGGATCAATTTTGTTAGGTAATATGTTAACAAAAGGGCAACCTAAATTCCTTAAAAAGGCATCTTAGTATTGATCAAACAAGCCTTTTTTTTGTACTTGCAATGTTTTAACATTAATTATCTTGATAAACAATGGTGTGACAGTTGAGTTTAAACTGAAAAACAATTGTTGGAGTTCTTATGATTTCCCTCGCATTTTGACATTTCTATGGACAAAAGTTGTTTTATGTTCATAGTTTAGGTATAGGGCATTAACATCGAAATCATTATTGAATAAATACCTAGCTCATATCAAGTTATTTTAATATGTTTTATTTGGTGTGAATCGAAAAAAGAAAGGGAAATAAGGGATAAGAAAAGTTTGTTTTAAGACCTCCTGAACACAATTCAAATACTTCTGCAAGATGTTTGTGTTGTATGTATGTATGTATGTGTATGTAAAAATACATAGATTAGTGTTTCCCCAGGATCAATTTTGTTAGGTAATATGTTAACAAAAGGGCAACCTATTCCTTAAAAAGGCATCTTAGTATCGATCAATCAAGCCTTTTTTTTTATACTTGCAATGTTTTAAACAGTATTTCAATTTGGAATGATCATACAATATTTTTATTTAAACATATCATATATTTTATTTAAACTTATATTTGCAGAATTGTAGATTTTGAAAGTATGATTACAGGCATGTACACACTATCATCTAAATAATTTATAATAAATTAATTTTTATTACCAAAGTTTTCAAGCTAATAAATTCCCCCTCCCTCCACTGAAAAATTTTATGGATGCTACTGGTCATGTGAATATATAAAAAAAGATTATTCAGGAAGTAAGGTTATTGGTAATGATAATATTTACATTTTAGTGCCATAGGCATAATGGGGGAGTACATAAGAACCTGTAACCACACTGATGAATCTTTCTAAATTTTGAAATAATAATATTTGTAATAGAAAAAGTAAATTTGGATTCTTTAGAAACCTGAATGGAAGAAAAAGGTTGCTTCATTAGTATTGTAAAGGAATGTGATCTGTTTGCAAAAAATCATACTTAAAACAATTATCAATATTTTACTAACATATTTATTAATAATACAATATACTATGAAGAAATGAAAATTCTGCTTTTTATAAATAAAATAATTTGTTACAAAACATGGATAGAAATGGATGCATTTGAATTCATGAAAATTTCATTTAAATTGCTTGACGATTATTTTTATTAGTACTGCTGTAAATATTGCCAAAGTAATATATTTTTCCATGTCAACAATGTTCAGATCTGTAATAAATTCCCGACATAATTTTGACATATTTCACATCATCACGGCAGAAAATTTGCATGGTATGGCACATTTTATGCCAAAAATCAAACTTTTATAACAATGTGCATCAGCTGTAAGTTAAAATGGCACAACCGTACATCAAATTAAGAATTTTTCACCACTGCAAACCGTAATTTCCAGCAGATTCTGGCAATGATCGTTACTGAAAATTACCACAGTATGATGCAATTTATGCCGAATGTACCGTGACTCATCAGTACTTAGTAAAGCATAAAATGGCATCCACGGTGGTTCTGGACGAAGCCGTTGCAAAAATTTTGGTAAAAAGCAATGCCACTTAAAAATTTTGGAAACAGTGGAATCACTAGGGAAATATTTAGGGAAAAAATGTAGAAAGTGGATCAATGTAGCATTTACATCTTCAAAAAGTTTATTGCACTCAAAAATCCTGCAAAGTATGGCAAAAATGAGCACGGTGCTGCACTCTTGTAAAAATACCTAGAAGAAACACTGTAGATTAAGATTCTGTAAAAAACATTGTGTATAACAATTCATAAAATACCACAATGGCACATTCTTTCAATTTTCTAGAACTGCTACAATGCTTCATTCTAGCATAAACATGCCAATTCTAGCGGTCATTTGAAAAAAGGGGGAAAGAGATGTTAGTAATGCTTTTCTGGAGCCTGAACAAAAGAAAAGTTCCCTCTATCTGATTATAGCTCTTTGCATAAACCATCTCTATAAGTTTTGTTTCAGCAATAAAACTGAACACCTTATAATTACCAATTTTCAGATTTAAAAAAATGTATTTTAACTCTACAGTTTAAAAAATTATTTTGGTATAAGTTCTTTTGAATTTCTTATGATTTCTAATCAATAATAGAGTTTTTTAATACTATTGATAAAAATTTAATGCATATATTCATTATGTTCATGTGTAAGAAATGACATACAGGTTTGTTTTTGTTCTGCATAGTGATCAAAAATAACATTGTGAAACAAAATGCGTGTTAAACATGACTCACTTTTATGAACTAACATGAGACATAGTATTTTTCATTCATATTAATAACAACTAAATCTGTATCAGAACAGGTTATAAATATAATCATCAAAAATAAATAATAAAATTGTATTTTTCATACTAGTTTAAGTTCCAAAACTTCAAATAGATTTGAAACAAAACTCTAACAGCTTTTTGTATGTGCAAAATACCATAATGTTATAACCTTATAGATGCAGTTATGCCTTGACTTTAAATTCATATTCTTTTAACTGGCTTAAAGTCACTACTCTCTCTATCTAGAGAATGAAAATACTACTAATTGACACTGATTCTCTACAACAAAAGTGTATCAGCAATTTCACAAAATAATATAGTTAAAATTTTTATAAATAAGGATTTTTGTACAAATTAAAATTGTGATTTTTTAAGATTCACCAATTTATTTCCATTATATTTTTACTTGTATTATTAAGAGATGAAAACTCAACTCATCAGTGGAGAACAGTAACAAAAATAACAAATGTGCATTTTTAGGAAATCAAAACTATATATACATTGTTGAAAACATATGGAACAGATTGTATTCTAAACGAATTCTTCAGAATCTATCATTTTGTTATTCACACATTCATCCAATTTCCTGTAAAGTATAAAAATCTCCCGAATTTTAAATGATTTTAACCAAATTTCCTTATTTAGGGAAGTTTAGAAATATATTTCCTACAATTTGTGAAATAATCTCTATAAAATCTGAAGTAAAAAATATTTTCTGTATGACATTCTAGCAATCTTGTAATGACTGTTTTCGATTAACCAAATGTCTAAATACGTAATGTGACTTCATATAAATCAAAGTAAAGCCGATTTTACTAACTTAACAATTTGTAAAGCCAACTTTGAACCAAGGCGTGATAAAAAAAATATACAGTCAATATTGAGCAAGTTATCCATTCATAATCTAGGGAGAGAATTTCAGCAGTTGACATTACTCCATCATTTTAAAGTAATGCAAAGAAATTTTATTTTTATTGTTCTTTGCTATGTGTGTATTTTTCTACTCGCTCTCTCTCTCTCTCTCTCTCTATTTATATATGCTGTATGTTGTGTTTTGATTTGAAAATTGTTTTATGTGCACCAATAGTTTATTTATTTACTAAAATGAAGACAGAGTAATAGAATTCTAAAAAGTGATTTTCTTAATAACTACCTTTAAAAGTGTAGATTTTCAATTTGAATCAAAAGTTTTTCATCATGAAAATATTTTCCTTTGGTGAAAAAAAGTACTTATTACTTTTAATTTTACATTCCTAAATCATTAGTTTTTGCTTTCAAAATTTTATCTTTATTTAAATCTTATTTTTCAATGAGGATCATTGTCAAACAGAATTAAAATTCTTTGTTAACAAGCATCAATATGTATTAGATTATATACTTATATATAAATGTATTGAGTTTATTTTATTATGCATTTATTATTTTGTTGGTTTGTGGTATCTTATCAAATTATCTTAAAGCTAAAAAGCTGAAAGCTAAAAAATCTTAAAAAAAATATTTCCTCATTTTCTTTTAATAAAATTTTACTTTTAAAATTATTTCAGTATATTCATTTACCTATGAAATGTCATTTGGAAGTGCTTAAAAGTTCTTAATTGTAAGCAAGCAGCTTCTATAAAATCACACTGTCAGCACAGTGTCAAGCATCTATGGGCACTTGCATCATTTCACACTTTTTGTGCTTTCAACATGGAATAGCTGATAGCTACAGGCAGTAAAAAACTTGCAATGTGCTGTAATTTTCTGAATTTCTGTGGTAACCAACGATATCAGTTCTATCATGTACTGGTTTTGTGCAGTCTAAGCTCTTATTTGAAGCTGTCTGTGTAGTATGACTGACTTTGTCAGTTACCACAAAAGTTTTACAGCACATATCAAGTTTCCTTGCTGCTGGTTTAGTTATCAATTATTCCATGCTGAAGAACCTGAAACTGATATAGATGCTGGTCACTGCCCCGGGAGCTGAATTCTGTGTTTTTGGAAACATCCCGTTTTAGCAAGTTCTGTAACTATTATGCTTATTGTTTGTTTTTTCACTAGTGTTTAAAATTATTTCATTTGTTACTTATTGTTTTTTATATTTATTTTCTTTTTCTTATTGCAGACTTTGCCCTTTCCATACTAAACAATCTCTTATGAAGATAAAAGCTTCCCTTGTAAAAAAGAGGACGACAAAAGGACCAAAAGCACTTCTTAGGTTATTAGAACAACATTGCACTAATACAATTCATGATGCAAACTACAATAAAGATTTAGATAGTGAAAAATATGAAACGGCACCATGTGAATTACAATGCCCTACCAGCTTAAAAGCACCAAGTATTGCTTGATTTCTATTTCTCTATCAGATATTTTTGTGCATATATATTTTAACCCTGTATAAGCATATGCCTCACTTTTACAGCAATTTATAAGCATGGTTATAGTAAAGGATTTTTGAAAGACAGTCATTCTAACAACATCTTTTAGTCACAGTTTCATTAATAAATATCAAATCTAATATCAGGGTTCACATTAAATAAAAATGATAGAAGAGATTTTTCCACTAACATTGGGGTCACACAAACTAAAATCTGTTTTCCATCTGATACAGATGTGTTTCCCAAATATGATAATTATTTTCTAATTAGCAGTTTATAGTGCTTTTCAAAATGAGTTAGAAAACAATAGCGCAGACACACAATTGTAATTGTTGATTTTAACCTTAACTCTTTCGGGACGGCGGCATTCCGGAGCTGTCGCGGCCCAAAAGACGAAGCACTTCGCTTCCGAACTGGTCGAAAAGGACGGCGCATTTTTTGCGCTACGCTTAACTCTCGAAAAAAATTCACTAAAAATCACCTATTGAACACAGAAATCTACTTTTATCAGGAATAAAAGAAATATTTATGTTCTATTTGATGTATAATTTTCATACAAATCTGAATGCAAAATACTCGTTAGTTGCTCCCATTCTTTTATCCGAAATAAACGAATAATTTCACTGCCTCTAAAACCCAAACAAAAAAAAAAATACTCTCTTATATTCCTATGATTCACCAACGAAATCATAACGCTGAAATAAAAATAAAAACCGAAACTCAATTATAAAATTGTTGATGCTACGAGAATTCCTCTGTTTGTTTATGTTACAAAATGATTTTCACCGCTCCAAATGGAGAAATAATTCATTCGATCCTCTTCTGCCAAGGTCATGCCTCTGCAAAATACATTGAAGTTAGTTCCATGGACAAGTAACCCCATCTAGTACACAAATTAAAACGTTCCGCGTAGTGGCACTTATAGGTGCCACTATCCGCTTGCGGTAAAATTTCCTCTGGCACGTGGTCGTGCTGATCGTCGCGAAAGGGTTAAATGCATTTTCCTTGACCTTCCTCTAAGTGTAACGGACTATATACCCTTGATTGGTGTGCAATTTTGAAACAGGAACATTTTTGCTTTACACCTTTTAATTTAAGACCTTGTTAATCAAAATCAGTTTAGTTGTCTAGGGGGATTTCAGGACACAAAAAACTCATTTTGAGGAGGCTTTGCTCGTTTCACCTAATAATTTTCACCAAGCGACAGAGTAAGAAATTAAATTTCATTTTTAAAGACAAAAAATAAATTTAATAAAATGTGGAAATTTAATTTAATTTGAAGGTAATTAATTATTTTCAATTTAGCGACATTTCTCCAAAATTGCTAAATTGGCAATGTTGCATCAAATTTGTTGCTAAATTCGCCAAATCCATTTCGAAATTGGTCACCAAGCATGACAGACACAGATATTGACTTTTCTTATGTGATATATAAGTAATATAAATTAATATAATATATGTAATATAATTATAGAGACAACCTTCTGAGTCCAGCAATCTCATGGTCCACATAAGAGGGCTTCACTTGCATCGACTAATTAAAATTGCTGTTTACATGTTGTTTTCAATGTAAACATTAAGTGTTATTTTGTGTTGTATGCTGCTTTTAATGAAGTTATTTTAGCTTTATTATTTTAAAAGCCATGTGGGCTGTATGTACAAACGGGTTTTGACTACAGTTTCAATTTACAATAATTAAATCTTTAATTGATCGGGTTAAAATTTCAAGTGTTGCTTTAACATTAAATCAATGTGGGCAATATTCCACTGAATCTATCAGACTTCACATACATAATTGTTACGTAATTTTAAGATGAAAACATCCTTGCTGTACCAGGTTTAACTTAAAACCTCAACCATTGAAATCAGTTCATTGGTCTAGAAATTCAGAGAACAAAACTGTTTCTGAGTTATGGGTAAGAAGGCTTTGCCTAACGATTTAAAATAAACTGTAAATTATGTAAAATTGTTTTTACATTTCGTAATTGGTAAATTTTGACTAAACTTGAAACCAAAAAATTATTTTATCACTAATTTGTTACAAATACAAGGTGGTCAGCTAGATCTATACTGGCTTGTTAATATATATTGTGTTTATCAACATTAAAAGCAGCTTTCAGCTCTACAGTCAACACCAAAATTAAGTTTAATATTTAATTTTTTTATTTTATTTTTTTTACATTGCTGGAACTCTAAATCATAAAACTTGTGTCTGTCCTATAGAAACAGTAGTTATGACATTTACAGATACTGAAATGAAAAGGGTTATTGATAATAAATAAGCATATAGGAGACTATTAGTTGGTATAAATTTATTACTACATTCAAATTTTTGCTATATTGCACATTATTTGAAAATATCTAGCAAATTTAACTCACTTTTTTCTGTAATTTTGTTTTCCTCATTTTTTTTTTTTTTTTTTTCCATTTTTTTACTTTTTAGTTACTTTTAACTTTGGGGATTTATCATAGTTCTTAAATGTATTCCCTTTTTTTTTTTTTTACACTTTCATAGCTTGACATGTTTTCAGCTGAATTAAGCCATTTTCCTTTCTTTTCCTTTGTTTACATCTATCTTATTAGCCATCGGTAATTTAGCATAACTCAAGGGGAAAGATTACTAAAAATTTTGAAAAAGTTAGAAACCTTGCACACTGATTTACATATATGTGAGATTTTTATATGTGAGCATCAGGGGTCCCATTTCAGCGCAAACCCGCAAGATTTTCGCGAAATCCATAAAAAATCTCGCATAAAAATTTAAGCTGCGCGAGAATTACTCTCTCTCCAGTTCCGGCCTAAAATTACTTTTTCCTTCAAATTGGATACTGAGAAATCCGATGCCCGATGACTAGAGATGCAGATTCACGGTGGCCAGGTCTCCGTTGGCGACTAAAATTATTACAGTAAGTTGCCATTTATGGTGACCGAAATTTCTCCAGAATCGTTTCAGTCCCGCGACCGGTAAATCGGGTCAATTGCTTCGTGACTGCAAATCGCGATCAGTCGCCTCGTTGTTGCGAATTGCGGGCCGAATGCCGTGCGGTCGCAGACCGCGAATCCGTAGCTACGTTGTGAATCGCAGTCAATCGCAATTTGGGCACACTAAAAGTACTGCGTGTTTCTAATTAACGAGATATTTTATAGAAAACTAAGTCTTCCCCGCTTGCACGGGTCGCAAATTCGATCAAATAAAATTTTGCTTTTTTTTTTATAGGATTCGTTCACGGATTTGAATTATAATCTTTCCGAATACTTCCCACATTTTTCGTGTTTTCCTCGTGTTTTCTGCGGACGAAAATTCTTTCCCCTGTACACAGTATGTCTACAGGTTACAAAAATCCCGAAACTGTCGTGAAATTGGCCATATATGCCCCAAAAATGTCGCAAAATTTGAACAAAGCCACGAATTTTTTATCAGAGACATTCCTTTCTTACATCTGAAAATCTGTTTCTCCGCGATTGCAAAAACGGCGCTCGCATACAGCGATTCCCACAGCTCTGAGGAGAGATGACCAATGAATATCTTTTTGCCATTTTTACAATATATTTGGATCGACTGCATTTTTTTATAATTATTTCATTTAATATACAAAGAATAAAAACCAAACCATTTTTCTACCGTATTATTAATAAAATGAAGGGTTGTTTTGCAGCAGCATCATGAAAATCTGCATTTGTATGCGATCCTCGGCTACCTCGTTTAATTTGAAAAATATTTCCCACTTTTCCAATCTGTTTGCATCAACTACAGTGTTTGTAATTGTTTCACGTTTTATACAGAAAAATTATATTACAAACATATTATTTATGAAATAAAGGGCTATTTTGTGAAAACAAAAAGAAGAAAGTCGACACTTTTCAAACAAAATGGCTAAAATCACATGACTGGCTTGAGATTCAACAAAAAGACGATGCAACCCTTATGTTCTGCAGGTTTTGTAAAAAATACAAAAAAAAAAATCCATTTTCAAACGGCAAGTCAAAATTATTACCTAATTCTATTTGCTTAGTGAAATAGTCTTCGTCGATATTCACCTTCGGCAATCAAAAATCGTTAGTTTTAATTGCTATTGCTGCATGAAAATTGATCATAAAATGATTTTAAAAATCAAAATATAAAGTAAATACAGTCGACCCTCAACTTTTGCAGTTTACAGACAAAATAATCGTAAATTCGCATGTGAGTCATTTTACTTAAAATAACACATGTTTTTATATCAGCAAATAAAATCATAACATAAGCATGGAGGAAGTCAGGAATTTGAGTATTTTTGTTAACAAGTGGGGGGGGGGGAGGTATAAAATTACCAAAAATGTGCTTACTTAATACTTAAACGACTCCTAATTAATTTTTAAAAAGAATGTTAGTAATAATGTTAAAAGATTGTTAGTTTTAAGAATTAAAAAATTTAAATGTCGAAGAATATGAGTTATAGTTAATGCTTTCTCTTTTATTACTTTCTAAATTAGCATGGTAAAAAAAAAAATGAAATTTTAAGTTTCTCTCCTCATGACAGAAAATCTCTCCCAAAATTTTCTGTAAGGAGAGAAATTCTCCCCCTCTTTTCCTGACTTAGTTGGAACCCTGGTGAGCATGAACACTAAATATAAACAGTATTTTAATTAGAAGTGACTTATTTCCTTCAATGGTAAGGCTGTAATAAAATTTTTAATTGAAAGTTTTCTTCTAAAAAATATTGATATGCTTGTACATTATAGACTTTTAATTTGTATGATAGAATACCAAGGCCAGAATATAGGGGGAAATTAAATATTTCACATGAACTAGCACATAGTATCATGTATGTTATACTTCAATATCAATAACATATACTGTCTAACCTCTATTTAATTGGATTTGTTAATTGGAAATATATTAAATAATGATAGACATTTGTATCATTATTTTTGCTGAAATAATAATAAAATTTCATCCCCATTAACAATTTTTTTAATTAGTCATATAGGGTATTATAATTCTAAAAAATCATTATTTTTGCTGAAATAATAATAAAATTTCATCCCCATTAACAATTTTTTTAATTAGTCATATAGGGTATTATAATTCTAAAAAATTGGTGAAATTTTTCATTTAATTATATACTAGTTATTTATACTATTGTTTACAAATTGCTTTTGCATATTCAAAAGCCTCTTCAATTATCAAAAGTCCAGAAGGGGATATATATATATATGTCCCCTATATGATTAAAGGGAATATATATATATATATATATATATATATATATAAATAAAAATTAAATGATTTTAATCGAAAATTTTTTGCATAAACTACTGTATGTACAATAAAACCCATCTCTAGCATATCTGTTACAAATGAGTAACTATAAGCCAAGTCTAAGGATAAAGATAGAAGGTTACATATCACTACATTGGAAAGGGGGATGAGAAGAATATTAGGATTCAAAAGTCACAATTAAAAGTATATAAAAGTAAATAAAAATAAAACTCTGCAAAAATGAGAATAGGCAATAATAATCAGCTCAAGACAAGAGATCAAGAATAGAGAACAATCAATCGAAACCACACAAAAAATGGCGGTCAGTTCGAAATTGCATTCTCATCAGGACAGCCATACAATTCGAATTAAAACCGATAGAATAGCCAGTTTCTGACAATGGCGATAGTATTTAACTATAGACACCATTGGAGCTGTCTACTGGCTAGTGGAATTAGAAAAATAAATCAATTGAATTATACAAAAGCTGAAAAACAATACCTCCACGAACTGTAATGTGAAATAATAGCAGCACGTGTAAGATAAACTAGTAACTGAGCATTTCACCTCACTTCGTGAATGCGAGTGGGCGAGCATTTCACCTCACTTCGTCAATGCGAGTGGGAATGAATACAATTGAACGATACATAATAAGTATGGAGACTTTCGAAAATAGTAAACAGTATTAGACTCAGGCCAAGTGGTAAGTAAGGTGATAAGAATGGGTGAATTTTCAAAAATGAGTTAACCAATCAAAGATAAATAATGCATGTGTAAAATTATTACGTGGTATATTTGAAATTATTAATAATATTATTTACAAATACTTCCGGATATAGGTAGTTTTGACAAATGCGTTTAAGTTTATTGATGTGGAGAAAGTGAAACTGAGGATCAGAAAGTCGATGTATTCGAAATAGCTGGTTTAAAATGATGTTTCTAAACAATTGAATAGAATTACAAATATATATATATATATATATATATATTCCCTTTAATCATATATGTATCCTCTTCAAAATTATTTTGTTAACATCTTCAGAAATGCACTTCTTTATTTACAATTGGTGTTTGTAGAGTTATTGTTTACTAAAATATTTGGATTTTTTTTATATAATAGTTGATAAACTTTTTAAGTGAATACCTTTTTTTTTTTGTCTTAAATCCTTTGTCTGCCTCTTCAAAAATCAAAATGTTTTCTTTAAACACTTTTGCTGGAGCATTTTTAGATTTTGACATCAACAAGGAATGAACATTTAGATTGTCCACTGATGTAATGACCTCCGAAATGCAGAGAAATCATACTACTTAAATCAATTCAACAAAATTTTATCCATATTGATTGGTCACCACAGCTATGAGATGATTGTTCTAGTCTAGATGAAATTCCCAATATAGGTTTATTTCACAGTCATTATATAACTGTTAATCACTATATTACTGTTAATCATTGTATGACTGTTAATCATTGCATAACTGTTAATCAATAACTGATCCATTGTATAACAGTTAATCAATAACTGATCCACTATATAACTGTTAATCAATAACCAGTTCCAATAATAAGCTTGAATAAAAATTGTCCTGGGAGAAAAGTTATAAATGCTCAAAGTTTATATGTAAATAAAGTTGTGTAAAAATATTTAGATCGAAAGATAAACTTTCTTTTTATCATTTTATGTCTCTGTAATTATCTAAGTTAAAAGCATGTCAGTATATAGTGCAATTTTCCTATATAGGTGAGTTTTCAAATAGACATGAAAAATTGTCTTATCCAATTACATCTTATCGTTTGGATACATTTGAAGATCATCCTGATTGGGAAAGTGGCTGGAGAGATTGCTTACGGTAAAATAACATTTTCATAAATTAGTTAGCAACTTAATTATGTATTATTTTGTATGCTATTAAATGCATTGTATTGTGTAATATTTTTACATGTATATTTAATTCAAAAATAATGTTGATAATATTTCAACATATATATATATATACAGGGTGGCTCAAAAACAGTGACCTTGGCTTTTATTCCTTAAATATTGATCTTGGACATATGTAATAAATTACAAAGTTGCATAAAAAAGGGTACAGAATTTTATGAAATTGATTAAAATTTTCAAGGGAATTAAATTTTAAGAAATAAAAATTTTAATTTTTATACGGCCCCAGTACAAAAACATTTCCAATAAGTAAAATGTGCGCCATATAAGGTGATGTACAAAATTTTAGCATTTTATCATAAAAAGTCCCAGAGATATGAAAAGACAAAAATGTTGACTTAAACCACTTTTCGATACATCAACATGTGTTTTCAAGAGGGGAAAATCCTGTCCCCGCAGATCGCGTTTCAGGGATCATACACAAATTACGAAAGAAAACAATGATTATATAAATAAATAATAGTTTTGCTATTTGTTAGTACAAAAGTATCTACACTGTGTAGAAATAATAACTTTTGAAGCATTTAATCATTGGAAAATTCACAAAAAAAGTGCATTGATGTTGGAGGGGAGTACTTTGAACATGCCTAAGAGTTGGTAAATTTAACTTGTACCACTTACTCAAAAATTTCAGTGTGACCCTCATATATATATATATATATATGTATATATATACAGGGTAATTCAAAATAGATGAGTTAAACTTTACGAGGTAGTAGTGCATAACAAACCAAGCATTTTTCATCAGTGTACAGAGTCGGAAATGAAGCGTAAAGGTGCCAGTGGACACTTAACCCTTTCGCGACGGTTGGCACGCCCGCGTGCTGGCTGCGAACTTGCATTCAAGAACGTACGGCACGCACTGGTGCCGGAGAGAACTTTACCCTAAACGCCGAGTGGCACGTATTGGTGTTTCTACGTGGAACGTTTTCATTTGAATTTATTTGTCTACTAGATGGCGTTAAATGCCCGTGGAAGCAACATAAATGTATTTTATAGATGTTTGACCTTGGCACAAGGAGAATCCAATGAATTATTTCTCTATTTGGAGCGGGGTTGGGGGGACATGATTCTGTAAAGTAAACATACAGCTCACTTCTCGCAGCATAAACAATTTTATAATTGAGTTCCGGGTCTCGTTCTGATTTTAGCTTTTATTGATTTCATTGCTGAATTAAAGGAATATAAGAGAGTATTTTTTGGGGGGTGGGGGGGGAGGGGGGGGGTAAAGGAATGTGCAGCAATGAAATGATTAGGTTATTTTGGATAAAAGTATGGCTGGTTTGAAACGTTTTCTTCCTGTGGAAGAATATACTCGTATGGTAAACGAACCAGACAGTAATGAAAGCGCTGCATATAGTGAAGATTTGTGGATGATGAATCTGAAAATGCAATTGATTCTTCAGATTCTGAGCGTACTATTATTACAACGCTGCCAGCTTCAGTTGCTGTTTTTTCGAATGATGTTTGGACGTGTGATTTGAAAGATCTGAATTCTTTGGAGTTTCTGAACATACCTAGAATAAATCACAATATCATGCCGTCTAATTTAGATAAGGAACTTGATTTTTTTGGCATATTTTTTGATGATGAACTAGTAGAATTTATCGTAAAAGCAACTAATGAGTTTGCAAAGAAAAAATGGGAGAAAAATCTCCTCTCTCTTTCCACATCGAAGACTCCACCTAAATGCATTTACAACTGTGACAGGAAATGTATTTACACCTGTGACAGGAAACGAATTTCGTGTGTTTCTCGCACTAGTAATTTTGACGAGCATTGTCAGGAAAACCAAATCTTAAAATGTATTTTTCTAAGAATCCAATTATCAGTACTCCTTTTTTTAATTCAGTTATGAGTCGCGATCGATTTATAGGAATATTACGTTACCTTCATTTTACTCTTGATAGTAATGCCCAAAGACTAGATAAATTGAAACCCGTTTTAGATGCATTAGTTTCAAAATTTAAATCTATATACACTCCTGGAAGAAATGTGTTCATTGATGAATCTTTGTTCTCATGGAAAGGAAGGTTGGGATTTCGTCAATATATCCCCTCGAAAAGGTCCAGATATGGAATAAAAATATATAAATTGTCAGAATCGGAATCAGGCTATAAAGGGAATTTCCTTGTGTGTACTGGAAAGGACACGGAATTATCAAGCTCTGATGGTGGGTATGGAGAACGTGTTGTGAAAACATTTCTAAATGAACTTTCAGGAAAAGGATATACTTTGTATTTGGATATATTTTTTACCTCTCCTGTACTTGCAAAGTATTTGTTGTCTAAGAATACGCATATATATAGTGCAGTTTTAAAAAATCGGAAGGACATGCCAAAGAATAATCCATCTGTACCTAAAACATATATACACTAAAATTTTTAATATTTGGATAAAAGAAAATTTATATAAAAAATATACATCAAATAGAAAATAAGTATTTCCTTTCTTCCTGAAAAAAGTAGAATGCTGTGTTGAACGGGTGATTTTTAGTGAATTTTTTTCTAGAGTTAGGCTTAGCGCAAAAAATTAGCCGTCTTTTGGAAAAAGTTCGGAAACAAAGCGCTCCGTCCTTTGGGCCATGGTGGTTTCGGAATGCCGCCGTCCCGAAAGGGTTAACCCTTTCGGGACGGCGGCATTCCGAAAGGGTTTCCGAAAGGGATCTCCAATGGGCAGCATTCCGAAAGGGACCTCCAATGCTGGTTGCTGCATGGCCAGCATGATTTCCACTCCCCAACCCCCTAGGAACAAATATTCTGTTGCATGATGAGATAATTAACTAATAATTTCATTGTCTGACTGATGGTATTATACTTAAGAGAAAAAGATAGGTTTCAAGAAATAGTTATTTATAACCATAATTCATCTTGTCAAAAGCCAGAATGTTCTTTTATGGAAACATTATTTCTTCAATTAAGTAGTTATCAATTAATGAAACTTAAATAAAATGTTCTGTATCAAAGCCAAACCTTAGTTTTCATTGGTAAGAAGGATTATTCACAACTATACCAATCAACATTGGGACAGAATTTAGAGCACCTTACTATTATAAATTTCAATGTATTATATCTTCTTCTAAACTATATTTTATTAAACTTGCTCTTGAAACAAATTTTATTTACTAATCAACATTGGGACAGGGTTTAGTGCACCTTACTATTATAAATTTTAAATGGGCAGTACAGGATCGTTTACCTGTGTCTCGATATCCGAAGCTCTCCCAAAACCTGAAATTGGACATAATGATGCCAAATTTTGCGCCAACAAACATATTTTCGCTAAACATTGGTCAAAATATCTTTTTATTTATTTTATCTTTAAATCTCACCAAATGAGCAAAAGTGTTATTTTCCACCAATTTCTTCATAGTTTCTACGGAAAACATCCTCATAATACAAATTATGGTTTTTCCATGTTTTCCTGTGGAAAATTGCCATTGGCTGCCAAAAATTTACAGTCGCGTTTGCTGTCAATCCACGTAACGGAAATTTACTCCCATGTAATTCATTAATTAAGATCTCATTTTTCTTGGACATAATATATACTTCATAAAAAGTTTCTACATTTAGCATGAATCGTTAAACGGGCCATCGAGATTCTTAGCTACATATAGCACCTCTTAAATTATGGAGAACTTCAGTTTTTCATATTAAATCCAAGCGATATGTCCAATACTTTCTTCGTCAAAAGAAAATCGCAAAAAATTATTTTCCAAAAATTTATTAAGGCAAACTTTGCGTTTCTGCCCTATAATGCATAGTTTATGCATATTTATAAGTGTATCACCCATGTTTGTGCAGTGCAATTTTAGTCCAATATTTTTTCTTTTTATCGAACATTTCAAAAAGTGTTTTAAAATCCCAATTTCTGAAATTAATTTAAGTAATCCTTGTCCAAAATGCTGGGGAAAAAATTAGCATTTGTAAAACGTAATTTAAAACCGATCTCCTTCTGACTTCTTCTGACAGTGCCATTTTCTCTAGAAACCCTGATTTGTACACTTTCTGCCGATTTTTGGGCAAATATAGCAATTTGGAAAATATGTTCTACTAATATCATTAAAATCAGCATTTGTATACAATCCTCGTTATATTTCATTTTACTGTAAAAGCATTTTCAGTTTTTGCAATCTGTTTGCATCGACTAAGACTTTATTAATAGTTTTATGTGGGAAAATTACTTTTCAAATATATAGTTAATAAAATGAAAGGATATTTTCTAGAAAAATGTATTAAAACAATGATTTAGGCACTTGAAATACAGCCATTTTGACAGGATATATTAAAATTTGCTGTATTCCCATCTATAAATAAAGTGTTATAATTTTATTAAAAATAAAAAAATGTTATTATTTTTAATGTAAACTTGTGTTCTATCAAGCCTTAATAATAAGCTTGTTTCATGTTTTGACACCTTTTTCGTAAGTTTTTCTTAACTAGATCTGATTCTAATTTAATTATATATATATATTTAATAATATATAATTTTATTTAATTAAGTATAATTTTCATTACAAAATAAACCTTTATGGAATACATTCATGCTTAAAAGTTGAATTATAATTTTCTACAACATTGTAAAACATTCCTGTAGATTTTCAAAAAGTGTTCCAAATTGTGGAAAAAACCCATATCTAGAAAGTTCAAAGTCCCAAGCATTCTTGATAATAGATTCTATACTGTATTATATAATCCTGTAAACTATATTTTATTAAACTTGCTCTTGAAACAAATTTTATTTGTTAATTCCTCATTTTCTATTCTTAAAGTAATTTTTAAGTTATACAGTACAACTTCTCAAATCCGGAATTCTCTGGACCTCGGTGATTTCGAACTTTGGACTTTTCTGGATTTTGGGTGACTTTTGAAAAAACGGTACAGATCCCATCCCCTCTTTCCGTAAATTTGAACCTTCTGAATTCCATTACAAAATGGAACTTTAAACAGCTAAGCAAAAATATGAAACAAACAAGCAAAAAAATACTCAATGTATAACTTTTTCTTTAATTTTAATGACATAAGTTCTTGTTTTGTTACAAAGCTCCTTTGTTCCAGTCCTGTAATAAAGTTGTTCAGTATCCCTTCTAAATTTTCCTATTGCTGCAACAGAGCCAGTCATAAGGGAGGGGATGGATATTATATATATAATAATAAATTTAATTTCCATAACATAAACTTCATCGGAACCCTTTAAAGTCCGATTCTAATACATATACTTAGAGTCAAACTCGCCAAACTGTTTAAAAAAACCATTGGCGCATCATTTAAATATCAGCAATCCCATCTATGCCCATATCATAAAAATCACTCTCATCGTCATTTATTAAAACCCCATCATCATTTAAGCTTTCAAATTCATTATTACAACAACATTTCTTGAATGATTTCGTAACTATTTACCACTTGTATCGCATCCCTGTCCCAAGCATCCTTGATTCACCACGCAATCAAAACAATATCTGACTTCCGCCCGTTATTTGAGCCGATTTTTTCCGATTAGCCACAGTTAGACAAGAGAGGCATAGACATCGAACGAAAATGAACAAATTGTATATAATAGTTGTATATATTTTATTTTTTACACAATACGCTGGTAGTCAGGAGAATCGGGAGGGCAGTGACTCACGGGAGAGTTTTAAAGTGCAGAGAAATTCTGAGTATGCGATTACTTAATTACTTAATTACTCATTTTCGAATGGATTGCCTTATGGGGAAAAAATAATTTTTTTAGTCTCTATGTATAAAATGAACCCCCCCCCCCTTTTCCCACTTTGAAGCTTTTTATATATATATATATATTATTATTATTATCCCTTCACAAATTTCTTGACTAATATGCGAATACATATCACATTTTCAGAGAGAGTCGATTTTTTTTTATACTCTGCTCTTTACGGTAGTAAAAGGGTTCAGCTATATTTGCTATATTTCATAATTTTTAGGTGAACTGTTGAATAATCAAGTGCCTGTCTAAAAAAACAATATTCGTGCTAGTGTCTGCATTTTGGATATTTCTGAATTTCGAACGTACGGATTTGGGACTTTATACTGTATTCATTGTAAATTAGTTCTAATATATAAATTGAAATTCTATATTTAATATTTAATAAATAGTTATGTAATTATTTTTAGGATATATGCCTAATTTTTATCTACTTTCAAAATAGGCATGCTGGAGTTTTAACTGCAAAAGAAGTTATTGCCATTGCTAGGGAAAAAGCTGTTCGTCTAAAATCATTATACTGTGATGAACTCAAAAGAACATATTACAGATTGAGAGAACTTCGCAGAGAATATTTACGTGAAGTAAAGGCAGAATCAAGTAATCATTTATATATTAATTATTATTTATATATACAATATAACAACACCTACACAAAAATGGCACAACCATTTTGTTTTTGATAGTAATTTGTTTTTAATTTTGCACCTATCAAAAATAAGATTAGAAAGATAAAAAATATCTCTCTTTTGTTGATTATTTTAGGATGTGATCAGGATGTAATGTTGACATATTTATTTTTACCATTTAATATCAATACAAATCATGCATATGGGAAATATGAAATCTATATAAATAAGATTAAAAATCTGTCTATTTATTTGTATGTGTGTGTTTGACTTATCATCACAAGAAAATGGCTGCACCGCATTTGATTACATTTTGTGAGTAGCCGTGAAGTAACCCCACTTAAAATTTAGTCCATGTTTTAAGTTTCTAAAATCAGGGGTTGTCAAGATATTAATTAAAAGCACAAAATTAAACCTTCTATAGAAATAGCATTATGCAGACAACTATTTTCTAAAACTTTTATTAAGAAAATTATATCATGTTACTTAGCAATGGAATTAAAACAAATGTGTTTATTTGACAGAAGGTTTTTATTTTATTTATACAATTTAAATAATAAAGAAATAGATGTAAAAAAAATTAGAAATGAACAACATATTTTTGATTAGGTTGCATCAGTTATGGCCTTGATATATAACATTTTGGGAATTATTGATATTTACAATTTTATAAGTCATCTGTTTTATTTTGGCAAAGATTTTTTTTTATTCAAATATTTTCTATTGTATTTAACCGATTGTTCAAGCAGGATAAAAATGACATTGATATGTCTTCTACCATTTTAGTGTCATCATTCTGGTGTATGTTAACCAAACTTCAATATCTGCCAGTAAAAATAATTTTGTAAAGCAAAAACAGAGATTCTTATGCTTCTTTTTATAGAAATTAATTTAAGTTTTTATTAGAATTTTTTAAAAGCAATATCATTTAGAAAAGCATTTTTAATCAAGAGCAATGCCAAATCTGCTATAAAAATTAAAATCTGCATAATCAATATTATGAATTGATCTGGCCATTATAAAATCGAATGGAGTCTCTCACTCCTGAAATTTTTAATGTTAAATAATAAAATATTTGTGATTTAATCAAAATATAAATATTCATTTTTTATTCATTGCAGTTGGTTTCATTTCCTAAATTATACTATTTTAGCATACATGTTGTTTTTTTAATATTATTTTTAATTTCAGGAAAACATGGAAATAAGTCTTTATCTCATCCTAAATCCAAAATGCTCAGATATCTCGAATCATACCATTCCCAGCTAGGAATGCACAAGGTAATCAGTCGTAAAACTGAACAGAAGCGGATGGGAATCACCCCTGAAAAGCCCAAATGTATCTTTGTGGAGGATGGTAAAAAGTGTGATCAAGTTGCAGTTGTGTGCACCTCTTACTGTTTTAATCATATCCTTTTATTATGACTTAAACTTTTGATTTTATAATTTTTTTAACCTATCTTTTTTTTTCTTCTTTGCAATAGATTTTAATTTTGCTAGAAAATTATAGTATGCTTACATTACCAATCAAATTAACTACAGATCCTATAATAGAAAACATGTTATTTTTTATTAAAAAAATACAATTTTAAAGTGTTTCATGGATGTGATTGATCACAAATTGCTGTCAAGATATAATAAAACCAGTCTAAAACAGAGCATCAATGGCTGTAAAATATCTTCTATCTGGTATGGTACAGTTTTCTATTTTATATACAGGTTAAATGTTTATTTTCTTTTAGTAGAACAATAAAATTGGCATTTTAAACAGTTATCTATCTTATTAAAAGTCTGTTTCATGATGGATTTAGTGTATTAAAATTTTGACAGATTTTGCTTTCATTACTGTCTAGTTCATTTACCATACGCGTATATTCTTCCACAGAAAGAAAAAGTCTCAAACCAGCCATACTTTTATCCGAAATAGCCTAATCATTTCACTGTCGCACATTCCTTTACCCCCCCCCCCCTCCCCCCCCAAAAAAACTCTCTTATATTCCTGTAATTCACCAACGAAATCATTAAAAGATAAAATCAAAAGGAGACCCGGAACTCAATTATAAAATTGTTTATGCTGCGAGAAGTGCTCTGTTTACTTTACAGAACCATGTTTCAACGCTCCAAATGGAAAAATAATTCATTGGATTCTCCTTGTGCCAAGGTCAAACATCTAGAAAATACATTTAAGTTGCTTCCACGGGCATTTAACGCCATCTAGTAGACAAATAAATTCAAATGAAAACGTTTCACGTAGAAACACCGATACGTGCCACTCGCTGTTTAGGGTAAAGTTCTCTCCGGCATGAATGCGTGCCGTACGTCCCTGAATGCAAGTTCGCAGCCGGCATGCGGGCGTGCCAACCGTCGCGAAAGGGTTATAGTAATATTTTGAAAAAATATTTTTTAAATTCATATATTTCATATATGAATTTAAAAAATTTAAACACATATATAAAATATATTATTTCATATATTTTATATATGTATTTAAATGATTGTTACAATGGGGTAAAAAATTCTTAGGGAACTTTTGCTATCATGTCTTCATTTTATCGTACATTTACCAAACTTCATATATGTGTACATAGGTTTGCAAATGAGACCAGGATGTTTTATTCTTCAGATTTGCCTTTGTTGATACTTTTTATAGGGGAATTAAATTTAATGTTTTAATAGAATTTTGTTTAAAATCAATATGAATGTGTTTAAATATTTTCAAAACTTCATATTGTACATTGGTTTATAAACTGAAACAGGATGTCTTTTTATTCAGCTTCATCTCCACTTATACTTTTTTTAGAGGAATTAAATGTAATATTTTTATGGATTTTTTTATTTATTATTATTATTTTTTTAATTAAGTAATATGAATGTATTCAGAATTTTCACATTTTAATATGAGTGTTGTAGCTGTGTAAAAAATAGTTCGTGAACAACTTTTGTTACCGTTCAGCTTTCATTTTGTCATATATTTACTAAACTTCATATTTTTATATGTTGGTGTTGGTTTACAAATGATACCAGGATGTTTTATTTAGATTTAACTCTTTATACTTTTTATTTTTTTATAGAGTAATAAAATTTAATGTTTTAATAAAAATTTTTACAATGAAAAACAATTACAAATGGAAAATAAATATATTTTGTTGTAACAAAAAACAACTGATTTGAATCAAAATGAAAAGTAATGTACTGCCCACATCAGATTTTTAAATGTAGCGTATGCTTCAAACCTAATATTTTTAATTTTAAAATGTCAAATATAATACAAGCTGTTTTTCATCATGCCATATCTGTATTTCTCCTTAATTCACTTATAAATCTTGTATCAGATCCAAATCAATGCTTATTTACACAATGTAGTTTTGGTACCAAAGTAAAATGTGATAAACCTGTTCTGCCCATTGGAGAATTCAACGTTTGTACCCTTCATGCATATGCTACTTTGCTGCCAGAATCAAAAGAGGTATTTTTCTTATCTGTATTTAAGAGTGTTCAATTTTTCATTATTTTATCTTATAAATTTCTTTGAAATTAAATATCTGCCTCTGGTAAACTACTGAGTACACTCAAGAATCAAGGAGTTAACTTTTTTTTTAGTCCCTGGATTGGAAGAATTCCAGCCTTTACCACCTGCAGAAATTTAATGGCGATAGAAATAGAAATTTTTGAAAGTGGGAGTTAAAGAAACAACTGCTCATTACCACAGCATTAGATAAATCTAATACAGTGCCTATTAGAGTCTAGTAAATTTTTTAATAGTGTCATAGTTAAAAAGACAATGATAATAGAAATGGGTATAAGTGATCTACTCGGACATAGGTAAGTTGCATCGCAATATCTGAAAGCTAAGGATATGATTCAATTCGAGGTCAAAAATGAATAATTACTTATGAAGGGCAGTTCAAAGATGCTACAAATCTTTGGCACTGCACCCGCATTTGGCATGTAAGAATGGGTCCTCAGACTTCCTGCAGAGGAGCACCCTTAACCACTTGGAGAATTTCAAAAGCCATGGGTTTTAGACTGTCAGTCTAACCATTGTAGCATCCAAGACTTTCCAAAGATTTCGCGTAAATGTATGTGATCATTTTTTAATACTTTCCAAAAAGGACCTAATTTTAAGATCTTTATGAATGACCTCAAGTTTAACATATTGAGGATAGAACAAAGAGACAACAAACAAAAAAAAAAAGCTTCCCTTTTAAAATACACAAAATTATCAATTTTAACTCTTGCATGCGTAAACAAGTGTGCAATCTTAATTAATCAATTTTATAGGATTTTTAGGCTATGTGACAAAAATCATATTAGTTGCCATCTAGCCAATTTAATACAAAATTGTATGGCTGAATCTTAAATTTGTAAAATATCATATTAGAAATTTCAATTTTAGTTAAATATTTTGCTTTTTACAATAATTAATTTGTGCACATAATCTTTGTATAAATATTAATCAAATTCAGTGTTTGAGTCCTGTGATACTTAACAGATGGCTCTACTTCTATACTTTATCTTACTGTACCATTTTATCTTTAATCTCTATTAGCAAACTGCATGGGTAAGGCATGTCATAATGTTTTGGGTTTTTTTATTTTTTTTTTTTTACTTCTATCATCAATTTTTTTTTCCTACTTCTATCATCTTTTTTTTATTATTATTATTATTTTTTTTTATATATATAAATTTCTATCTTCTGTTTAAACTTTTGTTAGTTAAAGGCCTATTGTTACTTTATTCTAGTCTTTTCAATCTTATCTCATTCAATTATTTGTTTTTATAATGTGTTGGATCTTTGTATATTGTTTCAACCACATGGGTTGTTTTATGTTTTATACTATGAAACACATTTAGAGCTTCCATTGATGTAAAGATTCTTTAAGAGTTGCATTAATGTATGCTCTATTCAATTCCATATCTATTTATTTACTTCCTTTCAATTTTGTGGGCTTCTTGATATTTCTTTTTCTATTTGATGCACATGCTTAGTTTAGTCCAGTAAATAAGCAATACCTTTTTGCTTGTGTCATATCTTTACTGTAAATATTGTTATATATAATTTAATTCCCTAATTAAATATTACCTTGCTTAAGTATTTTTATCGTGATTTCATACAATTATTTTATGCAAAATCAATTGAAATTCCTAAAACCTAGGCATGATTTCTTATAATTTTAAAATTTGCAGTGTTGGGAATATAAGAAAGTATTAAGTTCCAACATTTAATGAAGAAATATCAAGCATATTATTTCTTTGGGTGTGTGTGACTAAATGAATTTTATTACTTTCCTTGTATACATAGTATAATGTATAAGAAAGTATTGTCATGGGGTTGAAAATTCAAATTCGAGTTTTCGACAGGAGAGCATGTTTCAAGCATCCTTGATCATGAATCGAACATTTTTGAGATGATGTCTGTGGAGACGATATCTTATGAACGAATGGAACAATTCGAATGAAATTTGGTACAAAAATTACAATCCGTGAATACTGGAAACCTATTATTTAGTGACTTTTTTAAATGTTGACAAATTAATGAAATTTCACAAAATAGATAAAAATGACACTAAATCAATGAAAATGACGACTAATTGACAAAAATTTAATATCTTGGAAAGAATATAAGTATCTACTATAAGAATAACCTATTTTATTTTTACTGTAAAAGTAGTAAATTCATTGCATTGTATAAGGAAAGTCATGTGCTGCCCACATCAACTTTTCTTATATTGCTTTAATTAAAATTTTAAAAATGTAAATCTATCAGAGTACACAGAGATTGCCAAAAAGAATTTTTGATAGGTATTTTTACTTCATTCCTAAAATTTGAAGAATCATTGGCCAAGGAGTATTTAACAGAAAAAATTAATTTTATTGATAGATGGTGAGATTGCATAAGCATTATTTAGTAGCAAAAATTTATCACATAAGCATGCTAAATGAAAACAACTGAATAGCAGTATATTGAAAAATAAGAGATTTATTAACGTATCAATGCAAATTTTGTTATAGCAAACTGTTAATAACAGAACCGCTTATTATAGGATTGAAAATGAAAAAAAATATATATATATGTGTATATGTATATGTATATATATATATGTGTGTGTGTATGTATATATATATGTGTATGTATATATATATATATATATATATATATATATATATATATATATATATATATATAAGATTCATAAGAAAAAAAGGGGGGAAATGACCAAATGCAAGGCATAAAATGGTAGAGGGGGATGGTGACCCCTCTTTCCTGCTTAAAAGCATACTTTTATGCCCGGGCAACACTCACGGTACCAATGCCATGCAGTAGCCATGCTTCCGGAAATGTGCCAAGTCAAAGACACTCAAAATATTGCAAAGCAAACATGCAAGAATCAGCCAGGATCGCAATAGAAAGGAAAAGAATGGATATGTAGCAAATGCCCTTGTCGATTAAGACTGAACACATTATATATATTTTTCCAGTTTACGCATGCGTAATTCGTTATTTTCACGTGCATCATTCTATATCTCTGCCATATCCCTTAAGTAAGCATTTTCTCACTTTTTAGTATTAAATAGGGAATTATAATAACATGTCAAAAAGCCAGAAGTCAATTGGATAATGCCATTTTATTGCCTTATTTATAATATTCCTATTATGCACAATGCAATCTGACTTGAAAGTATTTATGCATTGATTTCTTTTGAGGTGACCAATGACGACATTTCAGAAAATGTTTTTGGTCAAATTGGACCTCCAATCAATAATGTGATTGATTTTTATATTGAAATTGTTTCTTTTGTCATATAAGACAGTATTTGTACCATATCTGCTGTCATGTTTGAGTGTGATGTCCAGAATGCTTTCACATTGATTACGCTTACACATGCAGAAAATACTACGTCGATACTTTAAAAAATAGTTATCTTGACAAACATATGTACTCCCCTTTACATCAAACAGGAAAATGTTTGGTAAATAAAATTAAAGCTCTTTATAAACGCATCGGTATCGAACTTAAA
This sequence comes from Amaurobius ferox, assembly GCA_951213105.1. Classification (NCBI taxonomy): domain Eukaryota; kingdom Metazoa; phylum Arthropoda; class Arachnida; order Araneae; family Amaurobiidae; genus Amaurobius; species Amaurobius ferox. Next base: position 41,283,313 of record OX578135.1, read on the forward strand.
GCAGTTAACTTTCCCTATCTGGTGCTCATACCAAAACTTCATAAAAATCCTGTCAAATTCCGGCCGGTGACAGTAGGATGTGGATCCTATTTAACATTTGCAAATGAAAAACTTTTAAATCTACTTAAAAATGTTATGATTATACTCAAAACACAAGGAACTGTAATGATAAATAATAGTTACGATGTCATCAACCGACTTCAATTTTATAATAAGGATATATGTTTTAAAAGTTACGATTTTCGTGATTTATTCAACATCAATCAATCAGGAAGATTTATATGAGATTTTGAAAGATCTACTTGAAATATATCACTTAAAAGATCTTATTATGTTCAGAAAATATAAGGACCTGATTCGCATAGTGCTTTTTGAAAACATGTTATTTGATGGTACCAACTATTTTCAACAGATAAAGGGTATTCCGATAGGAGGGGGATGCTCATCCCTGATCACCGATATATACTTGTGTAAATTTGAAAATGGCACTCAAATTTTACATGAAATACCATATTTTTGTTATGTGGATGATGTCCTTATTGGACAATATAAGAATACACCTCAGTTTGATTTTACTTTTTATCCAAAAGAACTGGAATTGATTGAGAATATAAGTAAGGAGGAAGATAGTGTTGATTTTCTGGACATCACACTCAAACATGACAGTAGATGTGGTACATATACTGTCTTATACGACAAGAGAAACAATTTCAATATTACAACCAATCACATTATTGATTGAAGGTCCAATTTGACCAAAAACATTTTCCGAAATGTCGTCATTGGTCACCTCAAAAGAAATCAACGCATAAATACTTTCAAGTCAGATTGCATCGTGCATAATAGAAATATTATAAATAAGGCAATAAAACGGCATTATCCAATTGACTTCTGGCTTTTTGACATGTTATTATAATTCCCTATTTAATACTAAAAAGGGAGAAAATGCTTACTTAAGGAATATAGCAGAGATATAGAATGATACACGTGAAAATAACGAATTACGCATGCGTAAACTGGAAAAATATATATAATGTGTTCAGTCTTAATCGACAAGGGCATTTGCTGCATATCTATTCTTTTCCTTTCTATTGCAATCCTGGTTGATTCTTGTATGTTTGCTTTGCAATATTTCGAGTGTCTTTGACTTGGCACATTTCCGGAAGTATGGCTACTGCATGGCATTGGTACCGTGAGTGTTGCCCGGGCATAAAAGCATGCTTTTAAATGGGAAAGAGGGGTCACCATCCCCCTCTACCATTTTATGCCTTGCATTTGATCATTTCCCCCCTTTTTTTCTTATGAATCTTATATGTTACTTTGGGAGAGTGTGCTGCGTCGCGCCAACTTCTGAAGGAAAATTGGATATCTGTGGATTTTACTTTCATCTTACACGTTTTTTATGCTATATATATATATATATATATATATATATATATAAATTAAAATAATAAAAATGAAAGTGCAGGAGTGCAAATCAGTTAACACAGTATCAAACTGCGGGCAATAAAATAATTTATATTTAATAACAGAAAGTAAAAAGTAATGAGGAAGGACTGGAAAAGTAGAGCACGGAAAGGCCAATACAAGGAAATTAAATATATATATATATATTTACACACATCACTCAAAACATAAGAAAATGGGAAAACTTGTTAAAAAATTGCATTTTATTACAAAAATTATTATGCATACTTTTAGGAACTAGCAAAATTTTGAGGCGTAAACGGGTATTTTGATATGTACTAGACATGCATTTGGGCAGACTCTGATTCACATATTAGTTTTAAGTAGAGTTTATACAGTATCATAATATAATATCGTATGACTATTTAGCAACATCTGAGAAAAACTCTTCTCACTTTTGGGGGAGAAGAGTTTTACTCATTTTTATAAACCAAAATTTTTATGGAAGCCCTTATATAGTGATGTTAATTCTGATTCCTTTACTCCAAACTACTCCTAAACAGGACGTTTTGTAGAATTTTCTCTCATTCTGCTATCCTAAAATCACAGTTGTCAATGTAGGGAAAAATTTTGTACTCTGTAATCAAAATCATTTCCACATTGCAATTTTTAGCATCACCAAATCTTTCAATATTGGTTAGTTATAATAAAAAAAAATTCATTTTTAGAATACATTATAGTAAATAAGTTTATCATGATTATATTAAGTTTTAGAATATTTAAACATTACAGGGCATTTACGTTCAATGTTTGTATTTTGTGTAACAGCTTTGCGTAATACATTTTTTTTTTTAATATTCATGAGAAATTATTAAATTTGAGATAAAAAAAAAGATGTAGTTCAATTTTTCAACTACCAAAAATTGTTCACAATATGTTGCACTAAATAAGTTTAAAATATTCTATATGCAATCTGAAAGTTGGTAAATTTGATAGAAGTTTTCTGGCACAGTCTTTTGAACTTTTCTTACAAAAATTGAACTCTGGGGAAGTAAAAACATGAACAGATAGATCCATGTAGCGTTTTTTGAATTTTCATGGGTGATGATGCGTGAGATCTTCAAAAAAGAAAATTGTGGCAAATTTGGGAGTTTATTAAGATGCTTATTATCACTTTTTGTGCTTGTATCATTTTAAATTTCATTTTTCAGAGAGGGCAAGCTGTATCAAACTCAGATTCAGCTCCTGAACCAGAACATTTTCAATCCATTGATGATATTGCATCATTGGGCCTTGACGGTGTAACTCCGGGCTCTTTGTTTGGCCTTGATCAAGTATGTGTATTCCTTCTTTGTACTCAATTGACCTTTTTATTTTTGCACTAAATTGTAAAATAAAGACATATACCTTTATGAACTGTGAACTTCTATTTAGACTGGTAGGTTACACCTGAAATGTCCCCCCTTTTCCTCGTATTCTTTGTATCAGGCAGTGATAGTGCAGTTAATTTTTACTGTAGTGTCTTTACATTTAGAAAAATTGAAAAAAGAAAATGTTTGCACAGAGTACTTAAGAGATACAATTTAATTATTTGGCCTATCCAGTTTCACCTGTAGCAGTAAATGCCAGATGGTAGGAAGATAAAACAAAATATTAATTTTCAACTGCAGGTTTAAATTAACAGGAGTGTGACTCAACTCAACATTCTCATCCTAGAATCCATTTTTAAGTAAATTGTCATTTCTGCAAACTTTGCTGAAAAACGAAATCTGTATCATTGGTTCAAATGATCACAGTTATAGCATGTTATCCTTCATTTAAACAGGCTTGAATAAAAAATATTTCGATTGTACCAAGGTTGAATATCTACACCCTCAGGGATAACTTGTCCCCCTTCCCACGAGGGGGCTAATGATGTCATGAACATAAAAATTGTAGCACAGCTATTTTCACTACAGTGATTGAAACTGTTATGTTTTGTGATCATTGAGTCATAAATAACCCACTTTATGCATAATTATGCATTTTGTCCTATGCTGCCATGTTAAGGAAATGTAAAATTTTGAAGTTTTTGCTCGAATTTCAAAAAATTCTATCTAGTTCTAGATTTTTCATTAACAAAGCCAAATAACAGCTTTAGGGAAAATCCATTAATATTTGTGGCAGCTATCATGTACACAAAAAATCCACTACAGACAGGCAGATTAATGTCACTCAAAAAATAGTCAAAACATATTTAGGAGATCATGAAACATATATTGGTATTAAAATATCAAAATCAAAACTTTTCGTGAAAACAATACTTTACTACATTCTATAGTATAAGAAAGTAAAAATATACTTTATGTATTTTATCTCTTTTGGAACCAATGTCTGTCATATAATTGTGGTGTACCTGAAGGCATTGTTAAAAATTTACACTAGTCTGCAAAGATTTTGTATCAAAAAGAGAAAAACATGTAATTTGATCTGCTGAATTCAAAAATAGCATCTTTTGTACCTATGCCCCAATACAACTTAGTATAATGCCATAAATATGCTTTTTGACCTCTGAGTGGGCATAATATGCCCTACATAAACTCTTTTGATACACCCTAGATAAGACTTTCAACCTCTGTGCAGACTGAATACAACCTAAATAAGCTCTTTTGATATGTCCTAAATACACCTTTCGCCTCTGTGCAAGTATAATACATCCTAAATTAGCTCTTTTGATCACACTAAATAAGTGTGCTGTAATATAAATATACAATAATTTTTAAATAAAACTACATTTAGAGCCTATTCTTTGATTTTAAAATACATATTTTCAATATACTTAAAATCTTACTGAAGGTTGATGTGGTTTCACTGAAAATTCCTAATTTTTTTACCGATGACCCCTTTCAGAGGTTGACATTTTCGTGTGCTAAATTTTGTAGCTGTGGGTCGCTTAAATTTTCCACTATGCGGCCAACAAACAGCACAAAATAAAAGTTTATTGTGCATTTCAGCTATATAACAAAAAATTCTTTAAATTATGATTAACAGTGTAATTCTGAATAAGCAGATATTGTAGATGTAATTTTCACTACATTATAGAAACATGGTTCTAATTGGAATTCACCAGAACTGAATGTTTGGCATGACTCAACTCGAATATTACATTTCGGAAAGCATCTCTGACTGAGATTTTATCTATGATATTGTTAATCCAATATGTATAAAATTTTGATTTGAAAAACTATCTAAAGCATGTGTCTAAAAAACTAAAGTATACACAGTTAAAGGCAGGCTTATCTAAAAATCCTGACCTAACACACTTGAGGCACTTTAAAATAAATATTCTAATTATTATTAATAATTTTTTTTTCCTCAGAAGTACCCCCCCCCCCCCCCCTTTTTTTTTTTTTTTTTTTTTTTTTTTTTGTAATCACCAACCTTCTTTATCTAATGTGTACATAAACAGCTTTCCAAAAGTTAAGAACATATTGCAAATAGCTAATGTACCCATTGATTTTGTTGGATGAAACTTACTGTTGTCGATGGAGATATGCAAATATCAAATGATGTGTCCAATAATGATTTGCTCCTCAAACAATATGAAAATTATGTGTAGAATGAAAACAACTTGTTTGCATCTAAGAGTTTCAATGCTCAAAGAAAATATTTCAAAGAGTGTTAGGGTTGATTTTGGATTAAATTAGCTTTGTTATGACACGAAGAATGCATTTGGAAGATTCTTAATGCTAGGAGGCTTCAGGCAGGACAGTCCATTAAGGCCCCACTTACAGCTCAATGGAACTCAAATCTGCAACAATCTGTTCCCTAGATGTCGCTTGTAAAAATGGTATGGTTGCAAGAATTCAGCTTTTAGCTCTGTTTTCACAGTCCCTTCTCCTAATTGAGCTGCCCATCATAGAAATGACTTTCGCACCGAACAGTAAGCCTCTCTCTCTTTGTATCCTATTTCGGGACGAACTAAAGCCATAAATTCCCATACACTTATTCCAGCTGAGGGAATGTCACAATATCACAATACAAAGCCTTTGTGGGCATGGGGCATTGCATTGAATAAACCAGTTCAATTTCAGCCCTCCAAAGAGAAAGAAAGAGTTTTGAACTGCTCTTGTCTGATGCTATATCGTACTGATGATTAGATTATTTTATTGGAAATTTGCGTAAATTTTCAAAAAGTTTAGTTGAAAGTTGGAGCCAGCAGCAGAACTACTTTAACATTTATTAATAACACCAAATTGGGTTTAAAATTGAGAAAATTGATGTGAAAGACAATGTAAGATTCCTGTTTATTGAATTGTGATTGCATACATCGTAAAATTCCTGTTTATTGAATTGTGATTGCATACATCTTTCTATAAGAAAAAAGAAATCTTCCACTTCAAAAATACTAGAGTAAAATATTTTATCTCCATCGGCAACTAGTGTTTATTTAAATCTTTATATCAACAGTAATTGCAATAGACATAGAGATTGTCGATGTTGGCGTATTTAAAAAAATTTATAGTATACACACAGGACTTAAGTCACTGGTGGAGGATGGGGGGTCACTGCCAGACTTACTGATCTCCATTGACACTGCAAATTTCTACCATTTGCAATGCTCAAATTTTATCGTGAACAAGTTCAGAGTCGTTGTCAGAAGCTCATGACAGAAACACAGGATTGCAGCCAACCAGTGGCCAGAGGGGACTGACCCCCTCCATGATAAAATATACTAAGCTCTCCCTGACGAAAGAAAATATTCAATTTTCATTGGTGATATGAAATTTAATACAAGATCTAACCCAAATTTTGCATAAAAAGTTGCTTTGTAATTATTTCTTTATAAACTAGGGGCTCCCCCCACCTCCCAAACTAATAGATCGGATTTCACAAAATTTGGTAGATAAGTCACTTATGGGTTACCCTGGTGCTAATTGGATTTTGGTACAATTCGGAAAAAGTAACCTACCTTTTCTTGCAAAATGACCCGAAAACCCCCCCAAAATCTAAAATAAAAACTATGTATGCTCAAATATATTAATTAAATCTTTGTTTTATACACAATTTTTAACAATGAAAAGAATAAAACCAACTTCATTACATCAGGGCTAGCCGTTCTCGAGATATTTTAGTTTTTTCGCATTTACACTGGGCCACCGTTGAAAAAATGTCCAGTTACCAACTCAGAACAAAAATTGAATTAAAAATGCCAATTCAGTGTCATTTTTAAAAATAATTGTGGACATAATTTTCTGTAATTAGACTCAATATAATGAATTATTGAAGAGATAGGGAACGTGAATATGAGTCTGCAGAAAAAATCATGTGCTGCCCACATCAGATTTTTTAATGTGCAAGAGTAACTTTACTTTAAATTTTTTAAGAGTAATACTTTAAATTTTCACTGTCATACATATATTCTTACTTTACCTGCAATACATGGTAATATATAGGGAAAATATTGAAATTGTGCCGAAAATCACAATTCGAGTTTTCGAAGGATCGACACGTTTTGAGACTTCTAGAACGTGAAAAAAAAATTTTTTTAGCATAATGTGTGTGTGTGTGTGTGTATGCAGATATTGTATCCACTCTTAACTGAAAAACTAATTGAGAGAATTTCAGATTAGATTTTGGTACGATTCGTGATATACAGATCCTGCCCTTTTTACTTTCTGATTAGATTTTGGTACGATTCAGGATATACAGATCCTGCCCTTTTTACTTTCCCTGCAATACATGCAATTACTCTATGTATAATTCTTTTGTACAGATATCTAGCAATTTCTCACTGTTTTCATTTAATTCATTTTCCCATAGCTTTGCGGCAGCATGCAATATTTACAACCAATTTTGCATTAACATTTTTATTGTATTTTACTGGTTAAACCCAGTTTTTCTTTTCTTTTGTTAGTAGTTTATAGTAGAATAATTAAATTCATCCATGTTGTCTAATTGATGACATTTATTGTTTGCAGTTTGGTGAACCTGGTGAATCTACAGATACAGTTCTCTCAGAAGAGCAAGCTGACCTCATGCAGATTCAACCAATCACTCTAAACCCTCCTGCAGATATTTTGTCAGATTCTAGGAAGTCTGATATGGAGGAGGAAGAAAAATGATATAAGTACTGCATATCTGAAAATTTTTAGGCACTGCTGAATTTTTCATATGCAAATACATTATTACTGCTGCATTTATCTAAAGAATACTGTAAATACTCTTAATGTTTAAATTTGTAAGTTCTGTAAATAAATTATTGATGTTTTAAAAATCTTATGACCACCTAATTATTTAGAAACTAACAATCTATCTGCAATTAACATATTAGTTTGAGTTAGAATTCTTTAAAAAAAAAGAAAAAATATGCAATCAAAACAGAATTATATGCAATGATTTACAGAAAAGGGTCCATTTGTCAGAAATTTCAAAATTTAGTTTAGGGCCTTGTACAGCTTTTCAGGTTGATTCTAAAAAAAAAACCATATGTCTTTACAATAATTAAAATTCAACTTACAAATTGTGCATTATTAATCGGTTAAAACATAGTAAAACAGCTAAAAGTTTTATGGTTGATAGCAAGGTTGGCTGGTTTAAACCATGGTTTTTCATTTTAAAAAACCTTTTTTTATTCCAACCCTGGCTAATAGAAAAAAGAATAATTTCTTGGAATTAACAATATGCTGAGCATAATGAAAACGTATCCCATATTTGAGAAGCATGCAGGTACCTAAATCCACTGAAAAGGGTACAGTTGTCGGTATAATTACTATAAACCACATTATCTCAGAACAATGTGTCGGTGCTTTTGGATCTTTTTTTGTATCATTTTTACCAGGTTCAACTTCAAAAGTGGCATCTGCCTTAATATTGAAAGTAAATCCATTTATTTTTTAACATACATTTATGTATAAGTAATTGTAATATTGTAAACTTTCCTTGACAACCTGTATACAGTAGATAGGCTCCTGTCGTAACACTGCTTGACACAAATTCATTATAATGCTCTATTATTTAGGCTCCTATCTGACTAATAGTAGTGCATCATTCTGCAATGATCTTTAATAGAGTTTAAATGTTACTTGTTGAATTTAAAAAGAGCTAAAATCTAACAAGTAAATATAAAAACTTCGTTTTGGGGGTAAAAGCTTTTATTCATAACTATCCATAAGCAATATCATACGTTAAAAATTTTCTCTTATGTATATCTCTCTATATATATATCTATATATACTCATATATATATAGAGAGAGAGAGAAAGAAAGAAAGGCTTAATATTGAACTTTTTTTTTTTTTAACTATCTTACAACTATGGAATTATATACAGGGTTGCGAGAAAAATCCTTCCTCAGGCCAACAAATCATGAACTATAGCAGCTAGCTATGTACTTCTTGTGCCATTGTATTGGAACCTCCCCCCCCCCCCCCCCCCTGTGGCCCACACGATGAAACCAGGAGAACTCTATGGCTCCCGTTTGAGAAAGCCCATTTTGGCCCCCTTTGCAAATAAGGGAGAAAAGTCAATTAGAAAGTTGTAGAATGAGTCAAATTTAGTACAAAAAATGTTTTAATTCCGTAACAAAAGATAAAGAGACACTCCAAATGCGAAAAAAAATGGAAAGCTATCTGATTCACTGTGTCCGGGGCATACTTGCATAAAGTTGAAATATCATGCTTTATGCCGATTCCGCAGAGTACACAAATGACATGAAGGGGAGGTATGCCAACACTTTGTGAAACAGCGATAGAAATGGAAAGCTTTGCAACTTACTTATGCAAATCCATTACATTCTGACTCCGTCAGACCAGATGGGAGATTAGCAACAACACAACATTACATTTACATACAGGTTTCCTATTGAATGACTTCTTTCACACTTTATGTGAATTCTCAATCTGTCAATGTATTTAAGGAAGGAAAATTGTCCATTGTGCATTCATATATTGTTGCCTTGTCTAAATACTCTGTTGTTGCTCCCCGTTGTTTTGATATTCTGGGAGGGAGGCTGCCCAGTCATTTTCCAAATTTTGTTACAGAACTAAAACTTTTTGTACTAAATTTGACTCGCTCTACAATTTTCTAATTTTTTTTTTCCCCTATCTGCAAAAATAACTCCTCAAAAACGGGAGCACAGGGTCCTCCCTGACCTGATTGTGTGGGCTATAGGGTGTGTCCTATAAAACGGCACAAGAAGTACATAGCTAGCTGCCATAGTTTGTGAAATATTGGTCTGACAAATGACTTTCCTTGTAACCCTGTATATATGCATAGAAACAAAAGGGGATTTTTGCAGACCATTTCTCAAAAAAATATGCATGTTCTACTTTTTGAGTATTTGCCAAATTTTAATGGATTAAAATGTGCTATTAGACTAAACTGTACACCAAATTTCAGCTCTCTACAATGCAGAAAAGTATGTTAAAAATGCTATCATAGAAGTTCAAACAGACTGACAGACAGCCATTGATCATGACAAATTAAATGAAAATTTTCAAAAATAAAACTTCACTAATCAATTGGTAAAAAAATAGCTAAAATACTACTATTACTTTTCCTATATACATAGTATAATGTATAAGGATGTAGTAGTATGATGGAATTAAAAATTGAAATTTGAGTTTTTGATGAAAGGACATTTCAAAGCATCCCTGACCTTGAATCAAGCGTTTTTGAAATGTCTATGTGTGTCTAGACATGTATGTATGTTAGTGTACGTATCCGTGAGTCTATGGGTGAGATATCTCTCAAACAAAGTGTCTCAAACGAAATTTGGTGCAAATATTACAATCTGTGGACACCGGAATCCTATTGCTTTTAAATGCAATCGAATATTTGGAAGACCTCCAAATATTCGAATGAAATTTTGAAAAAATCAGAACCTTCAATAATGTTACATAAATGTTCATTTCTTATGCAATTTTTCATTAGAAAACAAATGACAAACTTTAGAATGCTAGCATGAACCGGTCTCAAGATATTGCACATTTTTCAAATAAATTTATCAAAAAATTTTCATAAAATTAACATATTAACTACTGTAAAATATGTTCACTTTTCACATGTAATATTATGCAACAAATTTGTTAACTTCATTCTCATGGATTTAGTTTGTTCCATTCACGGGATAAGATACTTTGGGTAATAGCCTTATTTTTATACCCAACAATTTGTGAATAGTCGAGTTGTGCAAAATAAAGTTAATTGGGTACTTCAAAATAGTTTTGCATATTGTCATCCGGAAAAGTGCCAAATGTACAATTCAACATTATGTCATGGATCTTATACACCATTTTTTCACTGTGAAAGAAGTAAATTTATTGCATTATATAGGGAAAGTCATGTGCTGGTCACATCAATTTTTTTTTATTATTGTGAAAATGTCAAACGGGTATAAACCTAACTACTAATTCTCCAAATTTTTAACAGTTCCTCACTATCTCCTAGTAAACAAATATCCCTATTAGTTTACTACTTTTGATGAAATAATCGGATTAAAAAAAAATTTAGTTGTGAAATATATATTACACTCATATATTACACTCTGCTGAGAAAAATCCTTGTTTATAAATGTGAGGATAATTTTTAAAGTTTCATAGCAAAATTTAATTTATGGGAGTTTATTTATACAAATGATATGTACTTCTTTTACAAAAGTAGACATGAAAATTAGGTAACAATAATTATCTCAAATGTATTATAAATCTCCCTTTGCCAGATCAGAACAGCAGAGTATGTGTACTAATCAAAAAATTATATACAACTTGAGCACTTGTATTCGGGGTGTCAAAGAAAGTTGTGGACCAGGTAAATAACTCGAGAAGTAATAAAGTTATCATATATATTTTTTATGCAAGTGTATAGAAACCCTAATCCAATGATATTGCACAATGAAACAACTTTAAGAGGGTCATCTTACATCTTGTAAGATATGCGAGAAAAAAGTAAATTAAAGTTGTCAAGTGTTACAAATTAGTACAAAGCATTTTTACCCCACTCTCTTCCACAAATGATGGAAAGGAAATAACAAAGGGGAGTAAGTCCCCCCACCCTAACATCTCATTATGTAACGCATAGGAGTTTCCTATATACCATGGGTGCAAGTTCAGACACCTGGCCAAGACAAATTATTTTAACTTTATTTTCACCGTGGAAAATTCCGAAAAGCTTTAAACTCACAACTGGAACTAAGTTATATCTTTAAAATTAATTCGTAGGATGTCATAATACACATCACTTGCAAAACGTTCCATGAATCTATCAAAATTAATGAAAAATCAATGGTGGCTCCAGTCCGATGAAGCCAAAATGATTTTGAGAGAATAACATTTTGTAAAATGAAACTTCAGTAAAGTTCAATAAGTTTATTCAATTTTTTCAGACTCCTTCATTTCATTTGCAGGCTTTCAAAGTGCTACAATTCATTTGCTAACTGTTTATAGCTAACACAAACAGTTAGCAAATGAGCACTTTTCCGCATCAACAGTTCATAGAATTTTTTCACCCTGGTTTTATCTGGACACTTCGGCCATGAACTTCACATCAAAATATCAAATTATTTTACTAACTTGCTTTTCTGTATATAATTAAATTTATACATTATACCTGACAAAATTCTGCATTTAAGTTAATCTATAAACTTGCCTGGCAGCATTCTCATCTATTATGTTTAAACCTCAGCAACCATCAAACACATTTAGAATCCCCAACTTCATTTAAAATCCCAATATTTTTAAGCAAAATAAAAAATATGCTTATACACCAATATTTTACAAGGGAGTAAGTAAACAAACTGGGCTGCAACAATCGTGACATTACAGCTTTCAGCTTTTAAAAAGTATTACAGTTTTTCCACCTATTAGAAAAATCAGGTGAAAATACTAAAATATCAAAATTATAATCCCTATTGTTCAAAAACTAAGAGCTCGATCTACAATCCAATTACAGTGCAACTTTGATAATTCGAAGCTGAAGGGACCACTAAAAAAATTCGAATTATCCAAAACTTTGATTTAAAAAAGTTACATCTTTTAACTTTAGTTTCAGGTCCACTGAATGCTTGAAAAGGTTATTCTGTCAATAAGTAAATATTTATTGAAAAATATCATGGTATGAAGGACTTAAACACTATATGTATGTAAACAAAATAAGATTTATGTAAGCTACATACAAGTACGTATCACATGTATGTAGCTCTTTACTGTTCTTTCCCCCACTGCAACACTCTCCCTTAAAAGCTAATGTCTTGTCTGGAGCACATTTGAAAAACAACCCAGTTTCGTCAATATTGAAAATGTCTTTAGCCGGTGTTCTCTCAATCATTTGTAAAACATCGCCTTTCCAAACAGTTGCTGCTTCTTGATTCACACTTCCACTTTCACCGTACATATGCCTAAAGGAGATTCCATTTCTTTCCTTAAATCCATCTAACCAACCAGTGCTAGCCTTGAAATCACTTTTTCCAAAACCAGCAGAAAATTCTTCCGCTTTTGCTCGAATAAGGGGGCCACTCAGAGGAATGTTTTTGTCCCGTGCTTGTTTAAACCACTTCAACACGCACTCGTCGACTTCAGGATTGTCCGGTTCTTTAGCTCTTTTGCGATCCTTTCTATTTCCATACGTAGCAGCAGAGTTACTCAGAATTTTGTCCTTATTTTTCAAAAAAGTAGACAAAGTGTTCGGTGCTATCCCATACTCGTTGGCAATTTAGCATTTCCTCTTCACACCCTCTTCCACATCGCGAATGACGGCGACCTTTTCAGCAAACGTTAAATTCTTGTATTGAACGCATGGTTTACTCAAAGACATCGTGAATGCTCACTAGCGAAATTCTCACAACACTACAGACACACTGGCAGTAGGAAGTTCAAATGACGTCTAAAGCCGGTTGGACCAACACCCTCTGTAGGTTGAATGCTCGAACCTGTCGAACAGGTAACAGGAAGGGGGGTTTCAGCTGTCACGTGTCGAACAGTGGGGATATTCCGGCGATGATTTCTTAACGATGAAAGGCCAAAAAGTTGTTATGGTTCAAAAGTTTTTATAAAAAACTTCGAATTAAGGAAGTTGAACTTCGAAATTATCCACAATTTTTTAACATTGATTTAATACAAAGTTCAAGGGACCAAGAGAAATCTTCGAATTAGAGACATTCGTTTTATCCAAGTTGCACTGTATATATGCTTGTAGGGCTTTCAAAGAGCTACAAATTCTTGGTTATTGAATTGTTCATAGCACTTTTAGCTTTTGAGATAGTATATAAGCATTACAAACTTGGAAAATAGAAAATGTTCAACCTTAAAGTTCAGAATATTAAAATATTGAAATTTTTATATATACATAATTTGGACCATATTTCCGACAAAACAAGAAAAGTTGTTTATATTTTTATCTACTGGGTTGTAGGTCTAAGTGTTCAAAATGTTTACATTTTTTGTAATGCTCCGATTTTCGCCAGAGAAACCCCAAGCATAGATGTTATTCACATCAAAAAAATTTTTGCAAAATTATACACAACATCACCATGAATATCTAGAAGATTTGGATTTCGTCTTCTAAGTTGCATTTCCACTTCACTTTTACATTCCCGCAATGTTGAATTCATTTTCTGAAAAATGTTTGTCCATTTTTTTAAAAATATTGGAAACCGTAGCAACATTCTCTTTTTTTTTAGAACCAAGATGGCCCATTACTATGGTTTTCTGCATTTTCTCTCTATATTAAAAAAAAAGTAGCCGCCACTGCAGTTTGACAAATTTTTAGAGATTCTTTGCTTTGTACCGCAAAAACTATTGCATATAAAAATACGAAATTTGGTACACTTGTACAAAAATCTGTGGAGGAATACCCTGAAATAAAGTTTTTTGATATAGACTCGTTTGCAAAAGAAACAAAGCAACATGAAGAAATTGACTTTTTACTGAAATTAAATATGCGTACAGCTCATACACAGGTAATGAAATACCTGGCCGCCCTTTTTGCTGCTCCATGTCTTCGGACGAGTCGGTCGGCCCGAGCTTTCGACAGGTAATATTACAAAATCAAGGCCGCAGGATCCATCAATAGTTAGCAATTGCACATTGAATTTTCAAATCAGTAATTGGTGAAATCCCCCTTGGCAGCAATGCATGCTTGTATACGTCTAGGTAAGGAGTGATAAAGTTTCCTAATGTCATCCTGCAGTACATTCTGCCAGGCATTCCTCAATGGTTGCTCCAAATCTGTTACATTTTGGGGTGCCCAAATCTGGCGGCATAGCATGTCCCATACATGCTCAATTGGTGAAAGGTCTGGTAACCTTGCTGGCCAAGAAGCAGTATCAACAACACTGAGACAATCCACAGATATGCAAGCCGTATGTGGCGTGGCAAATTGCATGAGTGCATGCAATTTGCATACGTTATGTTATATTCATAACTGTACTCTATGCAATAATGACTAACTCACCAGCTAGACTTTTGCTCTTGAGACCCTACCTTGTTTTTATTCACAGTTCTACCATATTTTGTGATAATTTTATGGAGTTCTTTGAAATTTTATTTGGTTGTCTAAATCAAGTTATTTTTCTCTGTTCATTGTCAAGCATAAAGTAAAGAAAAGCTGAATAAGCGATGTGTTCAAGAGCTTGAAAATAGAATGTGATGTGTTAAGATGCTTTCTAAAGCAGAGATGATGATCAAATAAAGTATTAACAAAAATAATTTATCAGAAATTTGAGAATGGCCAAATTTTTGCAAATAAAGCTGTCTAATATTGAAAAAAAAATCCAATATTGAGCACAGATAACCCTGATTAATGCAGAGTGTCTAAATAGTTAAAAAGCAAATATTTTGAACCTAAATTATTTGTATTTTGCATGAAAATTTTTAATAGTGTGTATTGAATTATCAATTTTTGTCCTTTTGAGCCGATGGCTGTACCATGCTGAAAAGACCGACCGGTTCCCGTTAGATCACCGAAGTTAAGCAGCATCGGGCGTGGTTAGTACTTGGGTGGGTGACCACCTGGGAACACCGTGTACTGTTGGCTCATTTCAGTCGACGTGGTGGCTGAACGGTCAAGGCGAGTGTTTCCAGCGATTGATCAGCCACCAAGTTGTGGGTTCGAGTCCCACGTAAGACATGGATGTTTGTGTTGTTGGGCGCAATGTGTTCCCACCCCCACTGGTGCGCTGGGGCAACATCTTTGATGGCTAAGAGGTTCACTGTTCTGGCCGATGTATAAGCGAAGATCAATGCCTGGCCATTGGGAAAAAAAAATTTGTCCTTTTAAACTGGATAGTATCACATTAAGTGGTTTCCTCATGTTATTGTTTTTACACTGATTTTTCAAGCTTTAATGCTTTCCATTGTTTAATTGATACAAAATGAAAATGCTATATGCATAAAATAACTATCGAGTGTGCACAATATTTTCTAGCTGCTACAGAACTGCTACAAAACAGCAATTTTTTCTGCTACAAAGGTGCTACAAAACCCGGTTGTTAGTTCACCCCAGTAAGATATTTTAGTTATAAAAACAAGACAGAAATAATGAGCAATGGCTAAAGACTAATTTTTAGAAAGATCCAAAAATGTTAGAAAAGACAGGGTTAAAGTGCTAAAGAGTTCAAAAATGAAAGCACTTAAAATGTAAAATTGTGGCAGTTTTGCATGCAGGTTTTTAATGCAGCTATTTGATTTACATACAAAAAAAATCTGACATGGGAAAAAAACAAAAAAAAACAATTTTATCAAAAGTAAAATGGACACATGAAAACGCAATATGATCAATCCAATAATTATGACTAAAGGTATAAAATTAAAAATGAGCCCATGTTTTTTCTTTTAGTTATAAGGTGTACATTTTTATAAAAATAATGAATAAAAAGAGACTATTTAATGTTTGCATGTTATTTTAATCTGCAAAGTGATTTACAAAGTTGTGAGTTTTGGTCAATTGCAAGAAGTGTAAATAAGTCTTATCTCCCGAAAGATTAACAGATAGTCCTCAAAGGCTGAACTGCAGAATCTAAACTGGAAAATATTGAAGGTACATGCTAACAGGTGCTTGGTTAGAGCTAAATAATAAACAAGGAATGAACACCGGGAGATTGGGCTATAGAATCATGTTTCTTCCATAACCTTTCATAAACACATGCACTCCAGGAGGCATCAAAGCAAACTGCTCTTGTATCACAGTAGTAAAAGTGCTAAATATTCATCCGAAAAAGAAAATCAGAATAATCACATTCATTAAAATTCAACTCATTAATTTAGTACAAGAATTTTATACAACTCACATCAAATTATATACATGCATGAAACAGATTAAAAAAATAAATTACACTTCTGCAAAATATGGATTCATAGTGACCAATTTCATTAAATACGGATTTTTTATTTATCATTGGTACATTTGAATATCTTACTGATAAATCTTGTAGTAAAAAACAGAAACTCTATTTTTCCATTTATATAATAGTTGTGTGTTTATTGAGTTACATAACAATTGTCGAAATTTTTTTAATCTTCTTGTTTATAAATTTTGGAAAAATAGAAAAAAGTAATTTATCCACAAAATGTTATTTCAAATTGTGTATGATATTTTTTTAATATATTTTTATTTTGATGAGACTTTTAAAAGGTCAGCACCACAGGAAACTTACTGCACATACCTATTTACAATACATTTTCTTTTTTTTTTTTATATGTGCTAACATTTCCGTGGTAAATTATTCCAACATTTAGAAAAAATTTTACTGTCTGCAGTTGTAAGTAGATAAATTTAATGAGCAAAGTTCTACAATACTAAATCCGCCATTTGTTAGCAACAAACACAAACCTAAAACCATGTATGAATAAAGTAAAAAATGTTAAACTATGTTTCCACTTAGCTGTAGTTAAGAACCTTCTATGCAGCCCCAGGAGAATTAGGGGAGTTACAGTCACAATTTTAACAATTAATTTAAGCTGCAATGCAGCCTTAGCATGTTGCATGAAATGCTTCAAAATTTGATAAATTTAAACAAATATAAAAATACACTTATGTGGAAGCATTTATAGTCCCCACTGGTTGAGACCCAGACCGTCCGACCTACCAGAAAGGTGTAAGGTAACTGTATGGACGGCCGGAGTCCCCACTGGTTGTTACACTTTTAAAGATAGCATATTACAATAAAAAAAAATCATACAATTTCATTTTATTTGTATAATTTGAGCAAATTAAAAATAAATTTGATTTAAATAATAATTGGAAATCAATTAATTTCAACTTTAAACTGTTAATAGATTAAGTTGAAATCTTAATCTATTAATGATAGGGAGAATATAAAAAAAAAATTGCACATCTCTCATCTGTGCTGGACGCAACCTGGTGACTTTTGATATTATTTTATAGTCAGGTACTGCTAGACACAACAATCTGAAAACCCTCGGATTGAAACCTGGTTCTCAATCATGACATACTTATTCAAATACACTATAACACTGCCTAGTGACTAGTGTAAAACATTCACCTTTAGAAAAAAGAATATTTTACTGTACATGACTTAAATTTACAAAATCTATAATATACTAATTCATAGTTTCAGTCATTAATTCATTCATAGTTTTTCTAATTACTGGCCACACCTAAAGCTCCTGCATAGACAGGCTATTGTACCAACCATGTTTCCTAGGAGCTAGGTCATCTGCCCAAACTCCTAGAGGTTGCATCACTTGTCATCTGCTTAAGTTATTTCAACCAAGAGTATCTTGTATGGCTATTATGTTTAAAATAATTTAGAGTTGTTCGGCAATGAATTGTTCTAATTATTCAGAAAAAAAAAGTCTTGAGTATTTACATTTTCCTGTAATCCTGAGAAAAAAAAAAGATGGTTTATTAATAGTAGAAAAAAAAAACTCTTTTGCAAAGCATAACAAACCTTGGAGTGTACCCAACAATGTCTGTTGTGACAGCCTCTACATATAGGAGCCTTAACTATACCTCAACTACCCATGTCTGACCTGAATTACTCTAAAATAAAAATATTAGACTAAACTCTAGAGCCCGGCACACCTGATTAATTTCCAACATGGTCTAGAATTGTGCATAATTTAAAATTTGCTAAATACTTTTGTACAACACTGTTCATTGCCTAAGTGTTAGCTAATATTGTTCTGTAACTATTCCTTTATATTTATCAAGCAATATTTATATTATTGTTCAAGCATTTGATACATAATTGAACTCGGTAAATTGATATTTAGTACAAGTTATCACAACATTATCTATTCCAAAAATACAATATTTGATTATGGTATCTTAGATGAATTCTTTAAGGCAGCATTTTTCACTGTGTTCTGCAGAATCCTGGAGTTCATGACAGTATTCCAAAAGTTCCTGTGACATGATAATTTTGTTTAAAGTTTCCTAAAAAAAAATTAAAAAACACATAAAATTTCGAATACATAATTTGGACCACAATGGACGACTTTTCTCATTTTGGGGTTCAGCCATCAAATTGAATTTCAAAAGGGTTCTGTGGCTAAATATGTTTGAAAAACACTGCTTTAGTGAAAATTTTATTATTATTATTATTATTATTATGTGTGTGTGTGCGTATATTTTCTTTTTAGTCTATTGTCATATTATATTCACACTTTCCTTTTGCTAATGCTATTCTGTGCATTATTTTGATCATATGATTATTTGATTTTTCTCAATTCTTAAATGAACACTTTATGTTGTTCATGTTTGTAATACATAGTATAAAAATTATTTTTTAAATATTTATTTATCTATTAATAAATTTATAATTTTTCCAATAGTATATAGAATATTGAAGGAACGTTACTTAAATATTTTTTCTATTACTTGTTTATTTTTTATTGGTTACATTTATAGTGCCTTTCGTTAAGTCCTTTCAAAAATGAAAACATCTGTACCTTTGTGTACAAGTTGAAATCAATTTTAAAGTTGCATGTATTTTATGTTTCTAACATTTAGGCTCTAATCTGTATATTATTTTAGTTTTATTTAATTATATATATATATATATATATATATATATATATACATATATCAGAGCTCAAAATAAGATTTAAAATACTACTATGAGCTTTCATAAGAGCTAGTTGCAAAATCTATTCAGCTCATGGAAATCTCATCCATCCTAAATTTTAGTTGAAAATTTTTTGCTAAACAAGAAATTGAATGAATAATGTAATGAAAAAAATCTTGTTTCACTTACAATTGCAGACGCTCTACAAATTTATGTGAAACACTAAAATACATGTCATATATAAAATAACACTTTAGGTATTGTAAATGTAAACTCACATTTATTCCCTTACTACTATCAAATTTATGAATGCATGAGTCAATTAGATAAAATTGTATTTGTTTAATAATTTTGTGGCTAAAAGCAAGACCTGAATTCACATGCATAAAACCATTTCTGAATTACTCAATCAGCCTTAAAATATGAAAATAAAGGGCCAACTGAACTTATTAATGCACATAATGTGCCTTCATTTAAAGAAGCCTATATATATATATATATATATATATATATATATATATATATATATATATATATATATATATATATATATATATATATATATATATATATATATATATATACATACATACACACACACACAAACTTACTAAATGTCTGGTTTAAGATTGAAGAAAAAGTGGTAACATTAACCACTAATAATATCAGAGTATGTATTACACATTAAAAATAGTCTGATCTAAGTTCTAAAAAACACCATGAATCCATACAGCAGAAGTAGAAAAATATTTTATACAGATATTTTGTATATTATTTCGCCATTAATATAAGATGTGAGAAAAATTCTGCCCAGAAATAGGCGTGATAAGTAAAAAGCAAAAACATTAGCTATCACATCACCACTATTAATGATTGGGGGGGGGGGGGGGGGGTCCATGATTTTTACCATTCATTGTAAAGGGATGAGCAATGAGACAGCTATAGTGTACACCATCTAGCCTGGAGTTTTGAAATATATATTATTTCACAATTCTCTGGGCATCATTTCAGGCTTGTTTTAGCACTTTATCTGAATCACTATTTATCCCTTCCTAATCAGCAGCAAAAACCATGAAACTGGCCAATGATGTTATAGCTAATGGTTGAATCTATTTACCTTCATATAAATATAGGGATAAATTTTAGTATAAAGATTGGTAAACTATAAATTAATTTAAACTACATAATTAAGGCAATCTTAAATCTACAACCTAATAAGTATAACACTTCCATTCTTTAAAACTACAGCACTTTCAACACATTAGGATTTATGTATATAAAAGGAGCAAACCCCTGGATGGACTGATATAAACAAAAACTCTGGATATATAATATTTTCTTTAGTAATTTCTGTACAGAAATATACAAGAGTAAATTATATGAACATCAAACAGATACATAACAAACAAAAAAGAACTACTTGGCTATTAAAATATACAAGTTTGTTTCAAGACTAAAATCTGACAGTATATGCTGTCTAAATAAAATTGTTGTAATAATGACTAAATGCTAGGTAAGGTGCAACGTTTCTAAAGGTACCTGAATTGCTATGACTCACCATCACCTTTGGTTTAAAATATACATAATGCCTCAACAAAGAACAAAACACTCGGGCTTTTCATATTTGGATGCAATACCTACTAACAGTATTGAAAGCTCTTGTGTTACAGACGTGGCACACAAAAATAGTAAAACCTGCTATGTTTCAATTTATACATGAAAACTGGAAAGTGATGACATTTTTTCAAATAAAACAGCTTTGGCATTATATAAAAAGATAAGGTTTTCAACATCATAACAAAATTCTCAACCATATGTAAATGTGCTGTTAGACTCCATTGAATGCAGATAATAAAATGTAAAGGAAAATTATCTTTCTAATCCCTTTGTGAAAAATGTGATTAAAATGAAACAAATATGTCACAATAAAATTTAATTATCCATGATTTCCAAATCGCAAGTTAAATAATCGTTTTATATAGTATATCTGCTATTTATGAATGTAAAAAAATACATATTAAAAGATAAGATAGAAAAACTGTTATATAAATAATTTCTAAATTTAAAAATAAATTAGTTCAAAATGAAATGTTTTTACACATATACCAACCGGCCACACATATAGCTACAGTAAGCCTTCGGGTCTGTTGTGTGGTCTGGATTTTTCGCATTGTATACCAAATAATTTAAGAAATTTTGAAATTTCTTTCAAATATCATTTATGGCATGCGAGAAATATATTCTATTGAAAACAAATCAGACAGGTGAATTCAGTTGGATGCAGAATCATTTTGAAAAATAAACATGTAATTTAAATAATTATAAAATAACTCATTAAAGTATAAACTTTAAAATTATTTATGCTTAGAAGATTACAGACACAGACTAAAACAAAAAGCACTGTACAAAAAGTTAAAATTTAGACTCAAATATAGCAGATGTTCAATTACAAGCTAAAGTACTAAGCATTTTAACACTGCCAAATTTTTAGCGGGCCAATTTTCCTCTAGAATTCCTTTGAAAGTCAGAGAAACTATAATTTATAAAATATTCAATTAATGCACTTTAAAATACTATTATATATTAATTTTATTTATTTATTTAGAGAATAATTCAATTTTTAATAAAAATAGACATAGTCTACAGGCCTTCATTTAAATAAACCTATAAATAACATAACTTTCATTGATAATGTTATTTAAGATAATTTCACCAGGAAGAGGAAGTTTAAAGCTCCTTTAGCTTATATTTTTATAACCATGGCCAATTGTATGCTATCGCTATGATGGGAATGATTTTTCTTTTATCTTATTTAGTGATAACACTAGAAGTAAGATTTCTAATTTGAAATTCCACAAGATGTAAAATTTGTTTGATATAATGAGAACATATGTACATTGACTAATTTGGTAACACAATTCTACAATTTTTATGCACTTTGGTGAGTTATTTTGTTGGATCATAATAAAATTTTGATAACATCTGCAACTAACTTGATTTTATTATTTACGAGTTATTACGGTTCATAATATAAATTGTTTTGCTTCTCTTTTTGAAGGATATCAACAGTTGCTTATAGCCATGGCTGACAAACCTGGATATACAACAAAACTAATCCCCAAAGTTATCAGTATGATTTTTACTTTGAAATACTGACAGTAACCATTAGCATATAATAGCAAACATGTTTAGATTTTCAATTTATTTCCATTAATTACTTTCTAAGTAATCGAGTAAATAATGTGAGAAATTGCAATACAAAAGCATTATATTAGGTTGGTTGACTTGACATACATTTACCTTCAGGTAAATTTCAATCCTTCATCTAAAACAAATATTATCAATATGTGATTTGAATATTTATGGTCTAAAAATATGTTAATGTTATTTGCTTTCATGCATAAATGATATAAAAAACTGTTTACTGTTGAAGCATGACACAGCAAAACATAAGAAGTGTCTTCATATATAACTGAACCTCTATTTTTCGAAGTCACAAAATTCCATCTAAAAGCTTGATGATTTGCTAAATATAGATTTTTGTTTATCATTTAATTGCAATGTTTTAAAAAAACGATTGAATAGACACTCATTAGACTATATGTATTCTTATTTCAAACTAGATATAAAACAATATTGATTTCCAGCAAAATCAAAAGATTATAAATTTTAATTATGATACGGTGCTTTTACCTTCAATAAAATTCAAATTCAATTTCAATACGAACATACTAGCCAAAAATTAAAATGAGTTCATTTAAAAATATTTTTAGACTAAAAGCATAACAGCACATTCTACATGCATCTTAAAATAACAGGTAAAAATATTAATAACAAACAATAAACAGAGTTGGGCAAAACTATTAACCTTTATGATTATCACACCGAAATCTACATTTCATTCAATATATATAGAAAATTCTTTGGCTTTTCACCCGTTATAATTTGTATTTACAAAGTTCAAATTTTCAAAACAAGCATAGTATTCCTCAATTTTAGCTAGTAAACAAAAAATAATGTAGCAACTGAAAATTTATTTTGATGCAGCATATAATAAATTAGGAAACAATTGCAAAAACTTTCAGTACCGAGAGCAAATCCACTTCAAATTTGAAAATACAAGAGTTATATAGAAAAAATTTAAATGCGAGATTAAATTTTATTCAATATTATATATCTCATGATCAATACTGTTTAAATGAAATATGCTAATTCAATAGCATTACAATGGAGAACTGAATATCCGTATAAACAGCATTCATATTAAATTATGTAATTTTATGAATACCAGTGTAACACTTCATACCCAGTGTAACATTTTTATATCTTAGCAGGTCAAGTTTGATTTAAAAAAAGAATTATATTATACCAAGTATACCTAAATGTTAAAATTATTTTATTCATATTTTTCATTTTCAACATCCTTAGCACACAAAGTAATTGTCTTTAAAATCATGGACATTTTTATACAAGATTTTATTATTGTGACTGGTCTTTCATTGATCAATAAATTAAAATAAAGCTGAAACTTTAATTTTTATACTTTATATTTTAACACTGAATTTTTGTTAAAAAAAAATTGCTTTAGAATACAAAAGATGTTTGCGAAAGGAGGAAAATTAAAAGAAAGGAACTAGAAATTACCATACTATCAAAGAAGGAAGCTTTCTCTAAGAAATTTCTACAAGACACAAGATATTCACATTATACAGAGAAAACCCAATTTGTCTATTCTTATTATTAAGATTGAACCAGGAAAGGAGTTGCTGCAATTCACTATAATACAGATCTCAGAGGCATTCCGACCTTTCTAAATAGTTTAATAAATTTATTTGCTTAGTTTTATTACTCTATATAGTTATAAAGTCCTAGCTAGTATTACATTGAGGTTTAACTTAATTCATTTATAAAAATAGTACTCTATTATTTAATTTAATTTTGTAAAGTTAAAACAGTTTATTATCTTTGTATGTTATTCTATAAATAAAAAAACATTCTTCATCCACTATTTCTTTTATTTCGCACTAATCACCCAAACTATTTCCTAACACATAATTGTTCATTCAATTCTCTTTCACATTTATGCAATAAGTAATTCAATTCTAAAATTCCAGCAATCCAATAAGTAACTCTTGAGATCATAAACCAAAGTATAAACTAGCTCATAATTTGGATTACATAATTATGGCAATTTTACTATAAACATACTAGCACATACTTATGCTAATTTGTAAAATTAGCATAATTACAAATTCTAAAAGTATACTGCTATATGTATGGTGGAACGTTTGATGAATTTAACTATCATTTAATTTTTCATAAAAGAATTTTTAATAATAAACAATTTGACTATTTATACTGAATATTTTCATCAAAAGGTGGCTCAAGGAGTCTGTTTTGAAAAAAATATATAAAGTCTTCCCTTTTCCAGAACCTTCCCATTTCAAAAATGGACCCTACATAAAATTCCTCATTAGAAAAATGAAAATTTTACAAAAGTCCTAATATAGAAAATTGTCAAAAATTTCAGATATGATAAAAAGACTTTTTCCCATATTCTAGATTTCAAACCTTCACAATTTTTTTTTTTTTTTCATACGGCTTTCTACAAATGGTTTCTACATATTGCACATCACAAAGAGACAAAAAAAAAAGCAGATTTTAGGAGAGAAGAAAAACTAATATGAACTAATTTTTGCTGCATGAAGGAATTTTATAAATGGAATTATTAGGAATTTAGTTTGAAATATGAATATATTTTTTACATTTAACAGAAGCAAACCTTATGAATCTCCTACTATATTCACTCAAATCATTTAATTTTGAGTTGCATAACTTTTCTTTATAATGTGCAGTATATTCAACCATCTAAAATAAATAATTCAAAAATGCTGGATTAGTCTAAAAAAACTTCAATACAATGCAAAAGTGCAAAGTTTGTTAGCATTTTTTACCATGCTCTTCTGAATTTTTAACATTCTTTTTTTTTTCATTTTCACAAAATTAAAGCCTAATATGGAAAAACTAGCCAATATAGAAATTATAGCCTAATATAGGAAAAACTTTTCTTGAACTTTTCTTCCCCTTCCACATTAAATACTCAATTATCACTCAAAAAAAAAATAATAATAATAATGACACTGAA
Organism: Amaurobius ferox; assembly: GCA_951213105.1. Lineage (NCBI taxonomy): Eukaryota > Metazoa > Arthropoda > Arachnida > Araneae > Amaurobiidae > Amaurobius > Amaurobius ferox. The sequence continues at coordinate 41,308,868 of OX578135.1, forward strand.
ATCTGAATATTCAGAACTCAACTGCAATGAATAAAATCTCATTTAAATAAAATTTAAAAAATAATTGAATTTTGTAAAAAGTCACATTAAAACATACTTCTAGTTAAGTACAAACTAATACATAAAATTTTGCTTAAATACTTATTTCTGATTCACATAATATTCTAAATTTTTAAATATAAGAAAAATATACCTCTCAATAAATATAATTAATGTTGCTAGTCAGTATTATACATAATTAAGCTCTTAGTTTTATACACATTAGTATAATTCATAAAAAGGATTCGTAGTAATAATTTTATTTACAACTAAATATGGGGCAATGCAACTTATACAGCAGGATTCTGTACATGAAAGACAATGAAATAAGTTGACAATGAAGTATTTTACATTTACATGAATTAGTATTTTAGACTTAATTATCTTTACATTTTATTTTTTGTGTACAATGATGCATGTAATACATCAAATTATGAAATATTAAATATTTACACAACTTTCATACAATGGAACAAAATCAATACAATGACTTTGCACAATATGAGTTCATATACATGTACAGATATATATATATATATATATATATATATATAAAGCAATAAACATATTTTTTATGGAAAAAATATGGAAACAAGTCAATAAAATTTGTGCACTCAACAACACGATATAGGATTTGTAGGCAACATTATCAAAAGTGAAATATACAAATATGTTTAATAAAAAACAGAGCTAATTAAGTACCTATGTTAAGGCTTTTTTTTTTTTTAATTTTACTTGATATAGCATTTTTTCCCCCTTCAGATTCATCATTCATTTTAAGGCATTATTTTTTAGTCATTATTTTGCATATTTTGATATTTTCAATAAAAAAGGACATTTTGGGATGCATTCCTCTGAAGGGACAGGTACTGTTAAAAATAATTAGGTGCATTTCCTGTTTATTTTGATGTAAATAATATCATCTATACTTGAGTATCACTGGCTGAAATCGGAGCATTACGAAAAATGTAAACACTTTGACCATTTATATCTCTGAACCTAAAAGATAAAAATATAAGCAATTTTTTCTTGTTTTGTCACAAATATGGTACAGCATATGAATATATATAAAAATAATTTCAATATTTTAAACTTGTTTATTCTTGAAAAAAGTTTTTGTCAAGCAAAGTTTTTACTTCACTTTGTTTACTTTTAGAAATATCTTCGAAAAATAGATATAAGTAGTATGTTGAGTAGGAAATCCAATTTCTAGATCTATAATGTGTTTTTACTAAGCTCTTATAATTTTCGAGGAATCGCCTTGTCAAGTTGAAGAATATTGAAAATTTTCCATTTTCCAAGTTATATCTTGAAAGTTCTAGCAATGAAATTTTTAAAATGTCTAGTGTTGCAGCTCAATATGTTTCTTTATTGGTGAAATATTGGTGCACAAGGTATTTTATTTTCTTTTAAAGAAATTAGGAAGAGAAGTGAAGTGAACTTGGGGATTATGTTTAATGATTAATGAGGTTTGAAGAGAAGAATTAGAAGTTTGAAATTCTAGTATGTATTTATGTCATTTATGAAACATGTTAATTATGCATAACCATTTTGACTCCATCGGACTGGAACCACTGTCTTTTCTGTAGGTCATGCATTAGTTAGTAAAATAAAAAATGTCAGTTGACTCAGCAATAATTAATTATTTAAATTATATATTTTTTTTTATTCTTTTTGTTTTGTTTCATACACCTCTCCTTTTAGTTAGTTTTGTAGGAATACATAAATAAATGTGATTTTTTTTCCCCCTTTAAAGGGCTTTTTTTTTTTTTTTTTTTTTTTAGTTTATTGAGTCATAAATGAATATTTAGAGCATTTTCTAGCAATTTTTCGGTCATAAAAATCATAGTCATTACTATAACTTTCTTCACATTTTGAAGCCACTTCACATTTTATGACAATAATTTAGCTTTTTCAAATGCACAGTTTGAGCATGCTGTATTTATGTTACACTAAATCTAATTACATTTTTGAACTGCTCATATCAAGTTATCTTAGTATGCTGAATTTGGTGAAAATCAAATAAGAATTCAAAACTGATATTGGATTGCAAAATGTACTTGTGCATACTATACATAATTAAAAGCAAGTTTTATAACAAGTGTGATATTTTCCTATGTTATTAACATTCTCTCTTTGAATTAAATTTGGTTTTAATAGGTAAAGTAGTTTCAAATATTGAAAATTTGAGCAAAATAGACTTACTACATATGATATATTAAATTTAGAAACAAATCTTAATGTTTTCATATTCATATAACAGCCTACCTTTGTACAAAATTTGGTCTTAATTGGTTGAGAATTTTTGGAGACACTGTAATATAATGCTTGCAAATACTGAATACAAGCCTGCACTTTTTTTAACTGCTATATTCCTTTCATATGCATACACAACCTATCTAAAAACTTGCTATAAATTCAGAATTTGATATAATGCTAAAGTGTTTTCCTTTTTCAGCCCCACTTAAAATATTTAAATTTTCGATTTGACTCAAAAGTATTTTCTGTATATATAAACAATGTTCCCTTTTAGTAACAAAATAAATAGCAAGATGGCAAAAGATATTTTTGCTCATTATTAATTTTAAAAATGAAAATTGACTAAAATTAATTTACATTTAATTCATATTAAATAATGCAAAATTTTGCAACCAAAAATCTGCAAATAGTGCTTAAGTTTCAGATCAGAAAAGCAAGTATTTTAAAATAATTGTCTACTGCCTATAAAATTGACTTTGGTAAGTTTAAATTTTATGACAATTTTCAACAAATGTATTAAGGAATGAATTTTTAAAAAAGGTAAAAATAGAATATATATTTGTCATTCTATTTTTTTTTTGGGGGGGGGGGGGCAGAATTTTTAGAACATCAAATGCATATTTCCTAATAAAAAGAAAGATAATTCTATTTTTCCTAGTATCTGTAATTAAAATGTAATTTAATTTTCACTCTGGATTTCCTACAGAATTCTATAGGAAATAATGCAACATTAAAAATTTGTTTAAAATTGAATCACTGTTTGGAATTTCAAATTCAGAAAATATATTTTTGTAACTAGCAAAAAAAGTTTTCAATATGCCTATAGGAACACTTTAAAAACAACATGAAAGTATACAATCTAACGTATTATTTTTCTACAGAACTCGAAATATACATTCTGGATTTCATCTTACTTTTAATTAAATCTCTCAGTATATGAGAGTTTGACCAACAGATGAAGATAAGATTTATTAGTTCCACTTCAAAAGTTTTGCCTACAAACCCTAATAAATTAAAATTATAATGTAGTTAAAATAACAGTCCAACAGAGTAAAGTGCAACTAAAATGCAAAATTTATAAATATGTTTCTATCAAGACATCTCGTCTTAGATGAAATAATTTATCAATCTATGCTTATTAAAAAGTCATAAAAATTTACAATTTACAAATAATTTGCCCAACTCTGCATAAGAATTATGAACTATATACGGATTGACACTTATTTGTATTTAAAAGGGGAATACAGAATATACTTATTTCTGCAATTCATAGGACTAATAGGATTATAAAAATATTAATTTGTTCAACTATACAAACACTCACATAAAAGGAAATTCTGTTAAATTACATGTTTTGAATCAACAAAAATAAAATATTCAACAAAGTTAATAATGATAATCTAGATGAATAGTCAGGATACATTAAAAATTTAGGGTACTTATCGGTTATAGGGGCCATGAAATCAAACATGGCAACACGTAGGGACCACGTAAAATTCTGGTTTATACCGGTAGCTGATATTATAAATTGAACTCATATCCCGCAGAATTTATGTGGCGAAGCATTACTGGTAGTGATAAATTTAATGAAATTTTATAGGAAATAGCTGAGTTTGGGCTGCCACAAATTTCAATATAACACAATATCTTTTTGTTAAGTAAAGTTGATCATACCCCATTATATATTAAATTTTAATCATTGTGTTTATAGTGAATTTCTTGTATCGGATTATATCGCCTATGTTCGTGTTGGCGACAACTCGGAAAAGCAGTCACTAACCCATGGTCCCTATAACCGATAAGTACCAAATTTAGTTATGAAAAATGAAACTGAGGGCAACTCTGTATGTATGTAAAATATAATTGTTTTCTCTATTCTTTCATTTTTTCTTTGTTTTACAAAAAAAATATTAAATATACCAAATAAAATGAAAACTTGTATATATATTAAGTGAATGTGCTTCAAATAAAATTTTATATAGTGTTTAACAGTTCTGCACTAATAACAGATATTAAAACAATAACTAGCGAAAATTATGTATTTACTAAATTGAGGTTAGACTTCTATGGCAACAAAAAGCTTCAAGTTCTTTAGAATGAAAATAACTTCAACATACTGAGACTTATATGCAACTAAAAACCAAATTGCTCAGACTAATAACATTCAACATAAATGAAATAATTAATATAAAATATTTAATGATCTAAAAAAATCTAGAGGCTAAAATAATGAAGCAATTTAAATTAATAAATAAAAATCAACTGAACAATATTTGATAAACAAAATATGTATTCTGTTTCTCTAATTAATACAATCATACCTTCTTTTATACAGCATACAAGCAGATAAACCTGAAAGGCTAAAGCAATTGCTTGATGGCTAGTTCATCTCTGCTATAAAACTAATAGCACTGCCCTCAAATTTTAAACCTTAACAAATGGCAACATGACTATGCTTCATGACTCGAAACAACTGTTAATCTGAAACAATAGCAAACATTATGCTAATAACATTATAGTATATATAAACTTTAATACTTCTAGCTATATACTAGATATGTGCATGTGATAAAAACAATCTACATAAATCTTTCTTGCATGAAAGATCTAAAATGTTAAGAAACTACTGCTTTGATATTGCAATAACAGAAGTTATTCGTTTGTACTTTAGTAAACTGTGAAAACCATTCAGAATCCAAAGATGGTCTCTACTTACAACAGTGTTTTAACAAAAAGATCACTCATTGTAGGACGATGATACTGTATATCTTCATATACATATGTATACATATATGCATTCTTGCTAACAATTCAGTATCAAGTTAACATTCTCTATAACTTCTAATCAAGGTTATTTGCTAAAAATGTCATAAAAATTTACATTTTATACTACATTTGGTAATCTCGGAATCTTTCTCAAACAATAAACTGTGAGAAATACCAGAAAACCACAAAATTGAAAAGTCAATGTACAGTGAGTGAATATAAGTATACATAACATGTTTTACCTTGCTGACATAAATGTCATGTGTTAGCATGAGTTTTACTGTGTGCATTTAAGTTACCACGGTTTGCAAAACCCTTGCCACAAGATTCACATTTAAATGGCTTCTCTCCAGTATGAACACTCATGTGTCTCTTTACAGTTGACTTTTGTGAGAACCTCTTACCACATACTTCACAAGCAAAAGGTTTTTCTCCTGTATGGGTTCGCATGTGAATTTTGATACGCTCTTTGTCAGCAAAACGTTTACCACAGACATCACATGGGAAAGGACGCTCACCTGTATGGGAACGCATGTGCCTAGTCAAAGAAGTCTTTTGAGAGAAATGGTGGCCACAAAGGTTACAAGTAAAAGGCTTTTCTCCAGAATGGCTACGCAAATGGAGTTGATACACATTTTTAGATGCCAGATGTTTCCCACACAAAGTGCATTGGAAAGGTTTAGCTGGATCACCAGAAAGGACAGGCTGTGGTGGCGTAGTTAACCTAGCAGAACCCGAGGATGAACCCTGAGACTGGGTTGGATGGAGACCACAAGGGCTCCCATTTTTGCACATCAAGCAGTTCCATTTTTTCTCAGAAGGCTTTGACTCCTCAACATTGTGAGGTGAAGATACAGCATTCACGGTGGATGTTGCAACAGAAGTTGATACACTCCCCGCAAAAGCTATGGTTGAGGCTTGTGAAGGCACTGGATTTGTTAATGCAGAGGTTGTGATTGAAACCGAACTGGTCACAACCACTGGCAGTTGGACTGCAGCTGCAGGAGGAAGATGTATGGAGGCAATGCTGGGTAATGCTGCACTGGCATTCAAAATTATGGAAGGGTTAAACTCTGAGGCACTAGCAGAAGCTCGGGATGCTCCGGGCTCTTGTTTTATGGTCACAACAGGTATTTGCGCACTCATATGATTAGCACCAATTAAATTAGAAGCCAATGAAGCACTGAATTCTCTCTTTACTAAAGGAGATAGACCTGAAACTACGGTGAAAGGAGGCAAAGGGCCAGATCCAGTAACAATGCCAGGTTCTTGTTTAACTACATTGGATAAACTGACAGATTTTAACAACCCAGTGTATATATTATTGTTGTTCGAAGTGACAGTATTACATGTCACTAGCGAATCCACAATGGGCGGTTTGACATTCGTTACGGCACTTCTTAAAGTTGTGGCTAGAATACTACTCATGCTACTAGGCAATAAAATAGGTGAAAGAGGGGGAGATGACAATCCTGATGAGGCAGAAGATAAATGAGAACCAGAAGTTGCATTATCTCCAATGCTAATGTTGGAAAGAGTAGGCTGAATTGTTAAAGGAAGAGAAGATGATAAACTAGATTGTAAAGAAGCTAAAGCACTCGCAGAAAGATTAGAAAATAATGATGGGAGAACTGCGGCGGTTATATTAGGCAGTGAGATCTCTTTTTCGTCTGAAGATGGGGATTTGTTGCCATGATTTATTACCGATTGCTCATTCATATTTAAAGAAACATTTACTGATTTATTTTTAGTATTATTTGTACTATTTGCTAAATCTACATTTTTAAGGATTCCTGAAATTTCAGCATTCATTTCTTTTTTAATATTTAAAGCCTCTGTATTTGAAGAGGATGTAGGAATTAAAATATCTTGCTGATTAAGGGATTCTCCTTTGGATGACATAACAGAAGTAATAACTCCTCGAGGTATACGTTGCATAGTAGGTTTAAGTTTTAATGGTGGTGATTGTGCTCGTAAGAGTTGCTGAATGACACTAGCAGTAACAGCAGATGGGTTTACATTACGTAATGTATCCTGCTGATCACTGCCAGATGTATGTTTTTGCCTTGATTTTATGGTGATTAAATCACCACGGTCACTCTGAGCTGCATTCACACCACTAACTTTATTTGATGCGATACTTTCAGTACTTGTTATCACAGTAGACTCATTTTTAGTGACTTGAGACTGCTGTAATAGATTTTTTTCAATAATAGAAGAACGGGCAATATTATGAGCTTTCAGAATTTTTCTTGTCTCAGCATCTTGATTAAGTGCACTTTGCACACTGGAATAAATAATATCTGAACTTTCTGTAGTTTGTATACAGTCAGGAATAATTACTTCTGCATTTAAGGAATCATTTTCAATACTATGGTTCACATTCTGAATAGTTTGATTATGGGATTGTTCAGATCTTAGCCTCCGTTCAATGGCTTTAATATCTGCAGCAGAAAACTTTGGCAAAGAATCAATATTTGAAGTCGACATAATAACATTAGTTCCTATCGCAGAAACTGATGTGGGCTGGGACCTCTGGCTTATGCATTCAACATAACTATCAGTTTGCATATTTTCTCCAACACTAAAGTGAGATGACATAATAGCGCGTGCAATAGACTCATCACTTGAATGCAAAGAAAAGGGGGTACTAACAGCTGCACCAGAACGAAGATGTTCATTGATTTCAGCTACTTTTGCCATTTCTTCCATAGCCATTGGAGACAATTCTTGTGATACCTGAGAAGGGGAAGTGGAAATATGCATTATTTCTCTCAGAGGTACTACACCCACAAAATTTGGAATAGTAGTTGATGAAATTGGCAAGGTTAAACTATTAACCGATTCCATCTGAGAGTCTGTTATTTCAGATAAAGCATGCTTTTCTATCATATCTGGTCCCAGAGATGACATCACAGTGTTAGCTTTAATACACCTGCTTTCAACAACTGATGCAACATGGCTTATTGAAGAGGATGAGCATACTAATGATGATGATGATAAAGGAACATCTACATTTTCCATTACTACATCAGTACATGAATTATGTCTAGATGAAACTTCCATTGGACTAGCTAAAGAGGCATTAAGAGTGTCACAAGGACTTGAGGTTAAACGCTGAATGTTGTTCATGGATGCCAAAACATCAAAGGAATTACTGTGGCTTAAAAACTGGGGTATACCCATAATCATATTAATATTAGAAGGTCTACAAAAAATATCAAACCTTCCTTTAGCTGATGATCGAATAATTGTAGAAACTGGAGGCAAACCAATACTTGAAGATATACTAGCACCTGAAGGCAAATCTAAAGAAGATGTACTACTATTTGATGATGGAGATAAGCATACATTATCTGCATTGACACCCTCAGGCAAGGTAGCACCAATATCTAACTGAGAAGTGCTTCCAACTGAGAGTTCAGAAGTCTGAGAATGATCAAGATGATAATCTGTAATGGATGAAACTGGCCCATCTAAATCTGCTTGATCTTGTAAAAGACTTTGCATTTCCATGTGATCTTGAGTGCTAGATACTGACTGATGTTCTAGAGAGAGTAAATTATGATGAAGATCAGATTTTTCCAGGTCTTGGTCAGAAGGAGATTTTTCATGACCCAAAGCATTAGAAGCAGCATTCATTAAATCTGATTCCTGTAAAAAATTCTGTGCTGTAATGTTATCAACAACACTTAAATGATCTTCACTGTTCTCAGATTCTTGAGATACAGATATGGATTCCTGAGTAACAATTGCATGCACAGAGAGTGAATTTTGCAAAGGGCTATCAACCATCATCCTGTCATCATCACATACACCTAAAGACCCAGATGTTGAATCAGCATCATGTGTGATCCCTGAATGCATAAAAGTGGAATTAGAATTATCATGTGATATTATTTCAGCAGTACATATTGCACTAGATATCTGTGATGAATTTCCAGAAGTAGAAACTGAATTATTACACAAAGAAGATAGATTGCAAATATCTGATGATTCATGAATATCTAGGGTATCACTATTGTTCCAAGAGGTAGCCATATTATCTGAAGCACTGGAGCCCACTACAGGTACTGAGACCATAGTGGGCTCCTGTTCCCCACTTGAAGGAGTTTCAGATGGTGAAGAACAATCACTCATCTTGATTTCTAATCCATAGAATCTTTGGTGCACATTTGTAGAGCATCTTTTATAAACTGAAAGATAAAAACAAAATTGTTGTTAAAACAACCTTAAAATTCATACGATAGAAATGACAAAAGCATATAGCTTCATTAAAAAAGTTTTAAAGTATTCAATTTTTTTAAATCCAAACTGTAGAACATTGCACCAAAAAAACAATCAAAAGCAGCCAATACAAAACTAAAAGAATCAAAAAGAAAAACTGAATACCAAAAGTTTAAAATAATTAAACATACTTTGATAGCTAACATAATAAATATAATATGAGTAACATTATATGATGTATACAGAGAAAGAATGGCCAACTTAAAATTAGTAGACCAAAAAATTTTGTCAAATTTTCACCAATGTGGATTTATTTTTAAAATTTAAAACATATTATATATTTCAAATTCACAATATGTTATGGACCAACTAATAGTTAAGCATATTTCACATTTATTGTACACAAAAATGAATTTTCCAGTGTTGCCCAGGTCCTAAATAAGCATATATTATTATAAAATAAATGCTCATTACTTAAATAATACAGATACAGATAACACCATACTCAATCTCCAAATTGCCTATTTTGAACTAAAATCATTCTCCAAATCACAAAATAATAATAATAATTAACCATACATCACACCGCTCATGAAAACATGAAAAAAAAAACATGATTAAGTAAATAGCTACTACCCTCCAGCTTATGCACATGCATGAATGTAGGTGTGGCTTTAGTAGGTTGAAGAACTACAATCACAAGGTTCAGGGGTGTTGTTGTTGAAACCCAGACCATCCGACCTACCAGAAAGGTGTAAGGTAACTGTTTGGACGGTCGGGAAGTGCCACCCATTTTAGACCGGAACCCAGTGGGGGAGGCATTCACAGGGACCGTACCCTCCTTCCCCTACCACCAACCTCTTGGAAGGACTTTCGGACCCACATGTTTAACGTGATCGTACTCCGCATGAACACGGCGGCAGTTTTGGCAGTGGCTGGAATCGAACCCGGGCCTACCGAGTGCAACTCCAGCGCGCTAACCAATGGGCTACCGCGCCCTTATTGCATGGAAATTGCACTCGGTTGGCCCGGTTTGATTCCCGATACTGCCAATACTACCGCGTTGTTCATATGGAGTATGAAAATGTGGGTCTGTAAGTCCTTCCAAGAGGTTGGTGGTAGGGGAAGGATGGTACGATCTCTGTAGATGCCTCCCCCACTGGGTTCCGGTCAAAATTGGATGGTACTTCCCAGCCGTCCAAACAGTTACCTTATACCTTTCTGGAAGGTTGGACGGTCTGGGTCAAAGAAGAAGAAGAATCACTTGATTCAGGCTTCAATGGGGAAATGGTCTGTTTTAATAGTTTACTCGATTAAAACATTTATATTTAATGAACGGATGGCTTCAGGAAATTAATTTTTGCTTTGAAGCAGTGTCTGATATTTAAAGTAGGTAGTTTTAAATTATAAACAGTAGATAGGCCATTAATTTTTTTATATCACAATTTAAAAATTGGGGATGTTCAGAATGCATGAAAAGTATATATATTTCTTTAATTTTCCAAAAATGTGTCTAGTAATCATATGAATTCCATTCTAAATTTGTTTGAAAGAAAATTTTTGATCTTTCTAATAATGTCAAGATGGAAACTCTGTGATAATATTTTCGGTTACTAAGAATCGATTCATGTGAATATCACCCAAAATCATAAATCTGGTTAAAACATAAAATAACAAAACTAATTCAAAATTTAAAAGAATAATGCCGTGGTGCCCCTTTCTGGGTCTTGAAATACCTGTGTACAAAATTCCATTACTGTATGGAGCTTAGATTTCCCGCTACAGACAGGTAGACACACAGACATTTTCTTTTATTATTCAGATTTACATATTCCTTTAGTAAAAGAGGCGGAAGGATTGACCCACATGATTTTTCCTTTTATTTCAAGCATTTCAAAACTACCAACAGATGGAAGAATATTCTGAAGATGTAAGCTATTACCGATCAAAATTTGGTAGTTGTTATTAGTCTGTTGTTCAAACTAGATTGAATTCTGTGTTTTCATTATCAAAAAGTAAGTTTTTCTATTTGTAAGCTTTTTTGTAAATAAATTTGTTTAAGCATAAGAATTCAAACTTATATGCTAAAAGTTCAGAACCTTAGCTACATAACTAATATTTTATTATTTTTCAAACCAATACCTAATTTAAGTTCTCTGGAATCAAAACCAAAATCAATACCAAGGCAGGTTTGACCAATGATAAGTAAAGGAGGTTTTGATCCATGGTTCAAACCCTCCTCCTATAATTATAATAAATTCATATGGGTATTACATATAAGTTTAGTTATTTTTAAGAAATATTTACATAACTAGAGGAATACGCCCCTGCTGGCCAACCCCAGTAACTCGCTTCGCGAGTCACTTGCCAACGCTCGCTTCATCAGCACTTTAGTGCCATCTGCTGCGCAAGCATAATACACCCGTTGGGGCAGGCATAATATGCCTGTTGGGCTCTGCCCCTTCTTACTAAGCACACGGACGTCAACCCCTGTAACTCATTTCAACAGTCGGGAGGCTTCGCCTCCGACTCGCTAACGCCACCTGCTATGCCACTTAATGCACACTTTAGTGCCACCTGCTACAGACTCGCTTCGCAAACTATTTCAATCTGGTCGGCTCACACGATCTCCTATGTGTTCTGTGCTTGCTGACACTTTCACCCCTTGTTCACTATGCTCGCCAGCTTGCTGAGCTCGTGAAATATTTACATAATTTAACTTAATGAACATCTAATTTATGGATCAAATATTCTTTGACAGAGAAATGTGCAGATATTGTTTTAAAAGATATTCTTTGATTTCAAAACTATACAGAAGGTCGTTCACACTTTATGGAAACGATTTTGTATTTATGATTTTCGTTAGCATTTTAAGATAAAGATTTGGCATTTTCAATATAATCATCTGCTACTGTTTTGCTTTGATTGGAATGTAGAATAAAAGATTTATTTTGAAAATGGCTCTTGAAATTGATAGATGGCTCGAAGGTTACGTAAATGATCTTTACGAGGAAAAATATTCGTATCAACAAATTGAAAAGCGATGTAAAAATCGAGGTTATTGCATTTCAAAGAAAGGTATTTTTAATATATTAAATTTGAAAGGGAAAACCCGTCTAGCTGAAAGTAAAAATGAAAAAATTGGCCGCAAAATCGCATCCTAAGACTGTTCGAACGTGGGTAAATATCACTCACAGATCCATTGCATCGAAACTAGGAATGTCTTCTGGCACTGTAAGTAAAATCATTCATAAAGATTTGAAGCTAAAAAAGATGTTTAAATCTAAACTTCATCTACTTTTTCCAAAGCATATTGCAGAAAGAAAAACAAATTGTAGAAAATTATATGAAAAACACCTAGTTGCTGATAAATGGAAAATTGTGGTAACACTCGATGAGGCATGGGTGTATTTAAGTGACTGTAATAAAAAAAGAGCAATTTTCTATTGCTCAACTGACGAAAATGACCATACGAAATGGCTTCATCAATATACAGAAAAGTTCCCAAAGGGATTCATGATAGTTGCAGGATTTTGTTACAACGGTAAATTAAAACTCAAAAAAGCTTCAAGTAAAGCTAAAATTAATTCACTCTACTATCAGCAGAATATTTTAAAACCAATTTTTGAAGAAGAAATTCCAATCAATAAAGTTGAGCTTCATATGGACAAAGCCTCTAGTCATACGTCTAAGTCAACTGCTGCATATTTAGCAAAGAAAAAATCAGAAACAGGAATAAAATGTATCCCATTTAATGAAATACCTGTAAAATCACCTGATGCTTCTCCTATGGACTTTTGCACTTTCAGTTTGTTCGGCATCCAAGAACACTGAACGGACTTTGGAAAACAACCCAAGAGGAAAGGAATAAAATTGACATGACGATGCTAAGAAAAAGTTTACTTTCATGAAAAATTTGAGCTAGAGCTATAGTCAATAATCAAGGCTATCAGATAGAAGCAAATCGCCGGAAGAAATACACCCTTTATGCATAAAAATTAATTATCAAAATTGTTTCCATAAAGTGAAAACGACCTTCTGTATTTATAAAAATACAAGCTTACTTTAATTTAAATGCATCCCCAGATAAACAAATATTTATTACAAAACTAGCCGCCTTCGGCGACCAGCCTGTTTGCTACCCTTGAAAATTCTGATCGTGGCAAACTCACTGGCGCCATAACCCCAAGGAATTAATAAAGTTTATTTTAGTTTAATGACGTTAAAACTAACAATGAAATTTTAAGATGAAAAATAATATTCTAGGGGAGGGGGTGGGGTTCTTGAAAATTGATTTGTAAAGTGAGTGTATTCTATGTTTGTGAACTGTGAGGTTCTGAGGATTTCTGTACCTGTAACCCTAGGAAAGGGATCCCTTTGATGTGTACTCACAGCCGGGATCAGTTGCTCCTATGTTTTTTATAGAGGTATGCTCCTCTACTTTTTGTTTTACATAAATGAAATTGTAGCCATTTGTCTACATTTTTAGTATTGCATCGCAAATGACATGAAAGTATTTTTGAGACTGATGATGTTGAATGTGAATTTAGTATTTAAGAAATAATGATGCTGCTTTAACGATGCTGCTCAGCGAAAAAAAGTTTTTTTTTTTAAGATTGTTCCCACCACCACCCGATGCATAAATGCACTGCGACAAACTCCATAACTTTCTTTTTATTTATTTTTTTATTTCTTCAGTGGTTTAAGTTTTTTCATTATGATCCCAACCACCACCCGATGTATATAATATATCGCCGCAATTCAATCCACCATAATTCAATCCTTTAAATTTTATAATGACCATATGCTAAGCTCTTATTTCCGTTTTATTCCAATAAAATGGATGGTTTGTTTTAGTTTAATGACGTTAACACTAATAATTAAATTTTAAGATGGAAAATAATGTATTCCAAAACAAAAACATTCATTATTTAAGTTTGTATATATTAAAAGCTTTTTTGTTTTTAATTAAAAAAAGGAACAAAATTATAAACACCCATAATACCAATAATCCACTGTTAAAATCAACTCTAAACTGAATAGAATGTTTACAAATTAAACAAAAATCTAAATACAATTCTAGAATAGAAGTCAAAAACCTGTTAAATCAGAACAATATATAGCCCCTGTTTAAATCAGAACAATTTTGAAACAATATATATAAAATACACTATAAACGTGTAAATACACTTAATACGTAATAACGTTATAAAAAGAGAAAGAGAAGTTTATGTTCTTAAAAGAACAATAATGAAGTAAAATAAATTTTTATTTTGAAACGGATAAACCGCTCAAAAGAAACTGCTAACAAAACAAAGTGAAATGTTTGGGTTGAGTTGTAAGAAAAAATGACATTTTTAAGAAATTAATAAATGCATTTCAAGCAAATTGAAATTTAAAATGAAAAGTAATTTATTTTGAAAATAATAATTTATTCCAATAAAATGGATGAATAATTTATTCAAATAAAATGGATGGTTCGTTTTAGTTTAACGACGTACATTCATTATTTGGCAGGCACAAATATCAAATGTTTTATTCGATTTCGCTATGCATATCTGACGCAACCTCGTCAGAACCGTGATGTCATAACCTCGCCCACCTCCCTTCCACCATAGAAACACCATGCGTCTGTGCGCACATGTGGGTGAAAAATCGATCCCTTCTTTCGTTGTTTGGCCAAGAAATTGAAAATCATTACTTCCTTAAAATCCGGATTGTGTGGCTACTTTTTCTTATTTCTTGACCAGATTGGGCTTGTAAGATAGCCTGATCTTTGAGCTTTCTAAAAATGTAAATTATTAGTCAAAATTATTGGCAATTTTCCCAACACGAGGATTTAAAAACGAAAGTTCGTTTTTCTGAGCCGAAAGTGACTTTTGTTTTAAAATCTTCCAAAATATTAGAATTTATCCCTGAGATTTGAAATTGATATATTTTTACTCGCAATTGTCTGCTCTTTCCGGTCGTGTGATTTGTTTTTTTTCTACGACATCTGGATGGTGGAGAAAAAAGGGAAAAAACGGTCGAAATTGAATAAAACATTAAATAACAAAAAAAAATAATTCAAATTTAAAAAATCGGTTTTCACGTGTCACCCATGTGCCACGTGTCCCCCATTTATCATGCATCTAGACAATAAGTGTTAAATGTAAGATTATCATATATATTTTTAAAAAAATAATCAAAAATGGTGTTTTTGAGATTATCAAAATCAATATTTTTTTTTTCAAACTGGTATGTGCTGTAAAATCAAATTATAGTCCATAAAAAGAATTTTAAACTGTTTCTATCCAGGTCCCTTGTCCATTTTGTTATTAGCAATAATTTTCATACTATGTTCGATAAGACTTTTCTTTTAATGCAATAATCCCCATAATATTTTACTTTATGAATCTCTTTTCATTTATCTTTAACCGTGATTCTATATGCAATTTTTTCAGATGCCAGTTATGCTTGGCGTCTTGTTCCTGACTCACTGCATGTTAAACCATTGTATGATTTTCTGAATATGTAGTAGGTGCTTTCTATTGTTTTTGATGACATATCTATTAGTTAACCTATAATTTGTGACCTTTTTTCATTTTGTATTTTGTAATTAATTTGCCACTGATGAAGGGCATAATAATGCACGAAAGAGCTATGGTTGTGAATTTTTGTGTACATCATGGATAGATAATTAAAGACTTTTAATATTAACCAATTTTTGGTTGTCTTTATATTTTTAAAGTGTTGATGATTTGATGTGTTTTCTATACAATTTTACAGCTTACTTAATTTTACAAAAAGTTTTTAATTTATATTTATTATTTCATTTATTTACTCTTCAATGCTACAGCCTATCGTAGGCCTTAACAGCCCCAGTAATACATCTCCATCCTTCCCTATTCAGAGCAGCAATCTACCTACCCCAGAATTTATATATATATATATATATATACATATATATTTGGCGAAGTGAACAATTCCATTTTTTAAGGCCTAGTCCTTGTCCACGTGTATAGCAATAATGCTTGGATTTTTTATGTTTTTCTATTATCGTTTCCATGCCATTGAAATTTGTTGATTTTTTTTTAACTTGATGACTCGAAATTTGTATTTTTTTCCATTTGATTGAAGATTTGCTGTTTTATACTTTTATTTTGTAGGTTTGTTGGAAAGTTAGGTTTTTCGAGTTGCTGCTTTTCACTTTTCTATCATTGGACTTCCAAACTATTATATATATATATATATATATATATATATATATACACTGCTGGACAATTGCTAAGGACAGATGACACTATTACCCATAGCAACCACAAAATGAAAGGAAGCAAAATGTGGAAAAATGAAAATTTTTTATTTCCATGCCTGTTCGTCATGTGATAGTGCTGATAAGAGATTTAAAGGATTTGACGCGTGTGGACAGTTGTTGTTCCAAGTGAAAGTTTTACGGGAAAGATTTAATTGGCAAACATTTTCGGTATGTCTACCCGATATAACTTAGATGATTTTACGTGTAGCCGTATTATTGGAACGATTGAAGAAGAGCGAAAAATAACAGATGTTGCCAGGGAGTTCGACATCACCCACAACGTTGTTTTACGGCTGTGGTAAGCATTTAAAACAACTGGAATGTGTAGCAAGTGTCACAGAGGAAGTCATGTTAGAAGTACGACCCTGCAGGAGACAGGTAGATTGTCCTATCGGCAAAAAGGGACCGGCACACCACAGCTCAGAAGGTGGCAAATCAGTTTCTTGCTACCACAGGACAGCGGATCTCCTGAAAAACTGTTGCCAGACATTTGGGAGAAGGAGGACTATATGCCCGCAGACCTGTTGTGTGTGTTCCATTGTCCAGACTGCACCGTACCGCCTATTTGCATTGGTGTTGTGAGCATCGGAATTGGACTGAACAGGAATGGGCTTGCGTACTATTCTCAGATAAGAGTAGGTTCAGTCTGTCATCGGATTATAGATGCCAACTGATCTGGTGTGAGAGTGGTACTGCTTATCGTCCAGAAAATATCCAGGAAAGGAACCGATATTCGACATGCAGTATCATGGTTTAGGCCAGCATCATGATCAATGGCCGCACGCCCCTACATGTGGTTGCAACTGGGACTATGACCAGTCAACGATACATTGATGAAGTTCTACTGCCTCATGTTCGCCTTTTCCGTGGTGCTGTTAGTGATAAATTTGTTTTCATGGACGACAATGCACTATGTCATCGAACACTCGCTGTTCAGGATTGTCTAGTCAGCGAGGGTATTCAATGCCTCATATGGCCAGCACATTCTCCAGATCTAAACCCCAATGAAAATGTTTGGGATGCTTTGGGGAGGCGACTTGCTGGTCGAAAATATTCTCCAATAAACAAAAACACCCTCAACCATGCACTGACAGAAGAGAGGGATAACTTGCCTCAACAGCTGCTGGATAATGTTGTGCAAAGCATGACACGATGTGTGAAATGTTCGCACTCCACGGTGGACATATCCCATACTGACACCTTTCTCAAATGTGCCTGCTGTTGTTCATATGCATTTTTCCATTTCTCTGTACACAGCATCAAATGAACACTTTTTTTCCTTTCAGATGTTTCAAAACCTTCTCTATTTTCCAGAACAATAAATGATCTTTATTCTAATGTCCGAACAGTGTGGCAACAATATTTTATCCTGCTGGGTCTCCACCCCCGCTTAATGTTGTGCTACATTGCAATTTGTGATCCGTCCTTATCAATTGTCCAGTAGTATATATGTATATATATATACTGATGGACACACATGTATATATGTGTGTATGTATGTATGTATATATATATATATATATATATATATGTTGGGGGAAGCCCTCTAGCATTTTCCATTTCTTTTGACGCACGTGCATTGTTTGTATTGTACATGTAGAAACTGATAATTTAATTCCCATGTTTTATTACTTATTTCATTTCTTGGTATAACATATATATATATAAGATAGATGAAATAATGATCAAATATTGCTTATTAGTGTTTACAGGAGTGCTAACTATTTAAAATTTGTATTGTCAATCCCAAAGTGTCAAAAATTGTGTGCATCACATTCCATTTTAAGACTGTTTAATGCAAATTTATATCAATTTTGGCACACTTTTGATAATTGTTAAAAAATGATGTAACCTCAGTATAATTGAAATGTAAATTGTATAAATATATCTATATTTTCATCGTGAAAATTTTTATGGTTCTGGGAACACAATGATAATGCTCTAAAATGAGCATAAATAAAAATATTGTGCTAATTTACATGCTATAAGACGTAAACAGGAGACTTTCAGATTTCTCCTTCAATTATCAGCAGCATGGTTGGCTGAATAAAACCCCCAATTGGTCTAAACCATGTTTGTTTTTTGTTATTGTTGAAACCATGGTTTTTCAGTTTAAAATAAGAACCAAACCTCGGGGGGGGGTCCCCCAACACTCTGGTGAGAAAACATTTTTTATGCATTATTAATATAATATTTAATTATTTATTTTTGAGTTATAACTATGTTTTATTTTTTCTTATAATATTTTATATCACAATAAATCAAACTGCTGCTTGTGAAAATAAAACTTTCTAAAACTTCCTAAAGGAAAGCAAGCATATGAAAATTATATATTTAATAATTTATTATTTACACCTATAAACAGTAAATTATTTATAATTCAGAAAAAGCAATTTTAATTTATTTTATTTTTCATCTTTCACTTCTTTTGTGCATTGTTTTAAATTTATGATTTAGAAAATATTGTTTCTATTGTTATAGATAAAATAGAATTATTTTATAACTTTCAAAAACACAGGTACTCAATGAAAATATTTATTAAATTTCAACTTTTGACTGCAATGGAAAAGTACTAGAAATTTTTATGTATAGAATATTTTTATATATTTCTAAATTTAAACCTTTTAAACCATATTATTTAATATATTATATAACTGTAACTGTAATACAAGAAAAAATACTTTTAAAAGTAGCTGGACATATTATTCTAGCTTAAATGTAAGAATAAATATGTAAGAATAAGTTCAAAATTTTCTGGAAAAATTTTCGGAAAGTTCACATCTTTATTAATCGAGCCAAAAAATCTAAAAATCTCATGTACTCTATAAATATTAACCATAGGCTTACCATATATCACGTTCTGACCAGGTTTGTCCCGGTTTAAAGATACATTTCAAAGTCTTGGTCAGTTTGAAAATTATCTTTTGGAATTAAGTTTTGATGGTAAGAGAAATTCTTGTGGTTAAGAAATCATCATATTGCATTGATTGCAATTAAAATAGCTTCAGAAAAAAATTAATGAAGCACATCAAAATGCTGTTATTAACATAAATGAATTGCTTGATGAACTAGTGATTACTAAGAAATTTTAGTCTTCGAACTGTAAAACATGGAAAGTAATGAAAATAAACAGTGAAAAATAGAAACTGGAAAGATTCAAATTTAAATAAAATTTCAGGGATAAAAAAATTTTAATACTGAATTTCAGTCGAGTTATAGAGTATATTTTTTATCTAACAAACACATCCGCTCCTGTTGAAAGGATGTCTGTTCTCCATCATGAACAATATTCAGTCTGAAGAAGGAGGTTGGTAAAATTGCTGTATCAACTGGGTCTAAAGCAGGTGTAATGTTAAATCTATTGCTTTGTGAGATGAACATAGATCTAGAATGTTCTGTGAAAAAATTAAAAACAACAAGTATTTTATTAAAAAGTCCACTCCAGCAACAAGTATTTGAATAGTTGAAATTAATTGATTAATGTCTTGTTTTAATTTCATGTATTCAATAAATAATTTTATTTATTTATTTATTTCATTTTGTTCCAGTTTCAAAACAATTTATATGGTAAGCCTAATTAACAACTATAAACTAAAAATCATTGAAATCTGAGACGAGAAGGTCCAAAACTATTTTTGAATTGATTAATTTGACATGAAATAACCCCACATTATATCTTTTAAACAATAATATAATTTTAGTCAGGGAGTTCATAATGTCTGAATATGTTAAAGCTTTCACAAAGTCAAATCTTGATGACCAACATGTCTTGGATGCTCAAAAACAGCAGGCACACTACTGCAAATTCACACAAATATAGACACAAGACAATCACTGGTATCAACTAGGGTACAAATTAGCCCAATGCAACTAATGGAGAAATGAAAAGACTTGCTCGAAAGCTTGTGTAATGAGTTTGTCTGAAAACAAATAATATTTTACACTTCTTAAAATATCAAGAGGTAATTAAAAATATTACATTTAATTGAACTTTACAATTATCCAACTATATTAATCATTCATAATCTGTATAATTAGTTTAGTGTTCTCCACAGAAAAATGTTGAAGCCAGTGATCAGACTTGGCAAAAAAAAATACATAGGATAGATACTGAAGTGGGAGGAACATCTGTATTTATTAAAATTCAATTAAAGTACAACTATTTATACGTTAATACTTCTCTCCTTTAATGCCAGTTTTCTGCAGCTTTTTCAGTCTGTTAGATCTGTTCCTACTAGTAAAATTAGGATTAGATTATTTAGATTGCTATACTTCATATGTTTCCTTAAGCAGGTTTTAATTCACTTTCAAACGAATAAACCTCCTTTGCACTCGGTGCTTACAGATATAGCCAATCATATCATAAGAAGATACAAATTGTAGCTGGGCGATCAGTAAAAATTAACAGGGTAGTGCAGCTATTAAAGAGGGCTTGGGAAAAACACTGTAGTTGATCACATATATTTCTATCTTTACAAAACTATCTTTTGTGTGGCCACCTACATTGCAAACCTTGGTCCTCTGAGTGTATGTCTTGAAATGTGGGTCGGAAAATTTTCCACTTTTTATTTTTCCCTAATTTATTTGAAAATGAAATGTAATATTCTTTCCACATTGCTTTTTGAAATGTAGGTAACTTTACAAGAAGTCTTTAATTATTTAGTTTTCTATTTTAAGAGGAAAAGGAATATTTTTAAGGAAAGAGATAGGCAAAAGCTAGAAAGGTACAAATGACATTTTACTCATTCTGATAAAACAGCAGTTAATATTTTTAGAAGCCTTTTTTTTCAGAAATAATTCCCATAAAATTTATGAAATTACAATAATTTTTACTGATCGCCCAGCTACAATTTGTATCTTCTTATGATATGATTGGCTATATCTGTAAGCACCGAGTGCAAAGGAGGTTTATTCGTTTTAAAGTGAATAAAAATCTGCTTAAGGAAACATATGAAGTATAATATGGAATAATTTTGCAAGTGATTTGGCTGAAGGAAAATACTTTAATTTGTTATTGCAGAGGACAGAAAATGATTATTGGAAAGAAGTCTTGAAGCGAAGAATATAGACTATAGACTATAACTAGTCATTTAGGGCTAGCATTCAGAGGTCACGAAGAAGGCCAATCTTTGACTGTATGCCAGATGTTTCACATGTTGATCAACTGACATTTGTTCTAAGATATGTTTTACCCAGTGAGTGGTGATATCAAAGAAAGTTTTGTGGAATTCATCCCCATAGAAGGATATAAGTCTTCATATTTGGAACAAGTATTGAAGATTTTAGCAGAATCAAGGACAATCATTTGACAATGCTTCCTATATGTTAGGAAAGTACTCATGCCTACAGGCACATATTAAAGAACACAGTTCAAGTGCAGTTTATATACCTTGTGCCAATCACTCTTTAAATTTAATCGGAAATTTTGCTGCAAAAAGTTGTAATGCTGCGATTCAATATTTTATGTTTGTACAGTTTGTAATTGTTATTCACATTTTTTTTTGCATCAACCCATTGCTGACAAGTTTTGTGCAAAAAGCTGGAAAAGTGTGAACATGCCATCTCGGTAAAGAGTTTCAGTTACAATATAGTCAGCAATAGCAGATGCCATACAGGCTATCAAACTTGGTTACACCTAGAAAAAAAGGCTTTAGCTGAAATCTTACTCAAAAGAAGAAAAAAGACCACAATAAGTCGAGGCAACTTCTGAAAAAAATGGACAAATACGAAACTGCCCTGATGACAGCGATTTCGAATGCCATTCTACAGAGAAAAAAATGCTATTAGCAAATCACTGCAATCAGTAGAGTGTGAACTATTAAAAGACTCATTGTCAATTCATTTTATGTCAAATATGATAGCATCAAGGCAGAATTATCTCAAAGAACTCATATGTATGAAGCTGTTACAAAACAGTTTAGGGTATTTATTGATCAAAGATTACTAACTAAAGCAAAAAAGAAAGCGATAAAAAAACTGAAGGATTTTTACTAAAATGACTTGATATTTCTCATTTTAATGATGAACTAGATCAGTTCTTACCATTTCTACAAGAAAACAAAGATACCATCAAAACCACATCAGAAATTTATCCAGCTGCAACAGAAATGTCTTCGATTTTTCCTAATGCAGAGATTATTTTGAAAATATTTTTAACAATGACGATATCAAATGCATCAGGTGAAAAATCTTTTTTCAGTTTTAAAAAGTGTTTAAAAACTATTTAAGGAGAAGACAGCTTGAACAACACTGACATATTATACATAGAACAAGAAATTTTAGACGAAATAGATACTGAAAAAATAATTGATGAATTTGCTAAAGAGAAATCAAGATGCAAATTCACACAGAAAACCTTTTTTAAGCACTGAGGTAACTTAGTTACTGTTAAACTTTTTGAATAAATTTCTGATTTTTTTTTAAACGTTTAATTTTATTATTAGCTACATATTGCAGGTTTAAGTAACTCATTAAAAATCTAATACTAAAATCTTTCCAAAAAGTCATCACTTCCTTCCACAATTTTTTTGTTTTGGGGCTTGGGTCTATGGGCCTTGAAATATTTACTGCTAGGGGCCTTCATTGAGTTTAATCCGCCTTTGTTACTTAGTAGTAATAGTAGTAGTAGAAAGTAGTAGTCAAGTCATTTAAAAAAGTGGTAGATTCAGGGCTCATGATGGGCTAATTTATATACTATTTGCGTAAACAGGAGTCTTTAAGATTCCCATTTCAATTATCAGCAGCAGGGTTAGTTGATTAAAACCCCATTGGTCTAAACAATCTTTTTTTTTTCTTTTTAAACCATAGATTTTGGTTAAAAAAACCACTCCACTCCCATTTTTTTCACAACCCTGGTCAACAGGCATTTTTTAAACATTATTAAATAGTTAATACTTTATTTTTAAATCATAAGCAATTTTTATTTTTTCTTATAATATTTTTATATCACAATAAATAAAACTCTGCTTGTGAGAATAAAACCATAAGTTATATATTTAATAATTTATTTTTTATACCTGCAATAAACAGTAAATTATTTATGATTCAGAAAGGGTTTAGCAAGTTTTTCTTATTAATTTATTATTTATTTTGTGCTTTGTTTTAAATTTATGATTTACAATATTTTTTTCTATACAGATAAAATATAATTATTTTATAGCTTTTAAAAAGCACAGGTACTAAATGAAAATATTAAATTACAACTGCTGACTTCAATATATATGTATTAGAAATTTTTTTGCATAGAATATTTTTATATATTTCTAAATTTAAACCCTTTTTTAACCATTTTATTAAATATATATATGACTGTAGCTCTAATGTAAGAACAAATACTTTTAAAAGTCACTGGACATATTATTCTAGCTTAAATGTAATATTTAAGAATACGTTCATACTTTTCTAGAAAATTTTCCAATGTGGAAAATTTTCCAGAAAACCTACATATCTCTATGTAAGCCACTGGCATGATGAAATTGAGCAATTACATGGGTAACATACTGACCATTTAGAAAAATATTAAACCTTAGTTTTCAAGGTACTCTTCCGTTAGCTAGATACCAGACCAAAACTGCCGAGCTTTAAAGTTGACGTAGTCATCGACAAGTCTAAATGTTCACTCTGGTGGACTTTTATTTTTATATGCAATAAAAAAAAAAGATCAATTTATATAGCAGGCATGAAATTGTAAATTTCGTTTATAATTGCTGAAAATAAATTTGTTTTAGCATGCAACTGCATAACCATTTTGGTGATGAATCACTTGTGCATAACCTCATCGGATGATCATTTGAACATCGTCTTTCTTTATGAAGAATTCCATTTTTTTGGAAAAATTGAATGCTTGCCTCTTCGTCTTTAGGCAATTGCCAAATTGTGTAGTCCATTTTAAAAAGCGGCTAGTTTTTCTAAAAAGAAACTTATTTTTAAAAAAAAATTGTTTTAGGATTGCTATACATGTTAAAAGATAAACTCTATAAAAGTTGTTAGTTTGGATGAGTTATCACTGTAATTTGGTGGTTTTTATCTGGTACCCAGCTAACGGATTTGTCTGGTACCCTGCTAACGGAAGAGTACAGTTTTCACCTTATGAACGAGTATAAGCTTTTGGTTCAAGTTTGATTGCTGTTCTGGACAGAACTCATTGTAGTTTTTTATATATGTACATAGTTCTCATGCCTAATCATTATTTTTATGCAATGCTTTAAAATTAAAATTTTGAAGATAAAAAAACATTGTTATAGATGTCAATTTTTATGCATAGAATTTTTTATATATTTCTATATTTAAAGCGTTTTTTAGCCTTGTTATATAATATATGCTTGACTGCAGCTGTAATATAAGAATAAATACTTTTAAAAGTCACTGAACATATTATTCCAGCTAAAATGTAATATAAAGAATAATTTCAAATTTTTCCACTGTGGAAAATTTTACAGAAAATCCACATCTCTAATATTTACCAGTTACTGATGTCAGCAGGAAATTTTCTTCAATATGGGGGGAAACATTCCCCTGATCAAGATCTAAGATTTATCACTAACGTCCTTCAAATAAAACAAATGCATATTATTCTAATTTCAGGGCACGACAAATCCCGGGCGCCAGGTAGCCTAAAAAATTTGGTCTGTCGCTTAGATATTCTGTTTCTGTGAAAAACAAAAAGTTTATTTTTCATAGAAAAAATTTTTGATTCTTTTTAGCTAAATCTAATGGAAAATCGCAAGCTACGGCAAGTTTAGTAGAAAATCATTCGGAATTTAAAGTATCGATGTTACCGCTATCATCTGTAAACCAGCATTGAAAATAAACACCAATATATCGATGTTTTAAAAACATCGATGTCTCAAAGGTATGCATTGATGTTTAAAAATATCAATGTCCCACCACTAAGATGGCAACACTTTTATTTACAATCATTGCTAGGCCTACTGTAAGTGGTTGTACATGTTGAATTTTCATATTTTTTTTTTTGCGTGTATTGAATTTTCCATTTTTTTTTTTTTTCCGTGTATTGAATTTTCGGGTTTTTTTGCATGGGTTATCCCCAGATTATTTACTGAAATTGTGAGATACAATAAAGATTTAACGATCTAGGTCTAAAGAAGCAAATGAACAAGAACCCATAAGCTTAAAGCAAGCAGGACTAATGTAGTTTTTTCCAGCACTAAAAGGGCCAAATCAAGAGGCAGGTAAAACTTTCAGATACCACTTTAGCATCACAAGGGCAAACTGCTGGACAGTCTTTATTGACCTGTGATCTTAAAAGTGATAAAAAAAATGAAGCATCTGTGAAAAATAAAAAATATATTAATGATCTTAATTCCACTTTAAAAAACCTGTATCGTTTTTATCAATCGACATGTACAACAGAAATTTCTTCTGTAGGAAAAAGAAAATTTAAAGATGTCTGGTGCACGGAACTTACTTGGCTTGCATTTAATCGGACCACAGGAACAGCAAGCTGCAAGGTATGCGTGTGTTTTCCCAACATAGCAGATCAAAATTCAAAACTGGTTAAAGGTTTTTAAGGGCCTTTCAAATTAGAGACTCTGAAGAAACATGATAAATGATTTTTGCATAAAAGCTAACAATGCCCAATTGATCCCCGAAGCAACTCTTTTAGCTACATGTATGAAAAAAATGAATACAAAAATGTTTGACACTTTGAAAACCCTTTTTAATGTGGCATATTATATGGCTAAAAACAATAAACCATTCTCAGATTTTAATGGACTATTGGAGTTAACTGTAAAATTGGGTGTTGAATTAGGAAAGAAGTTCAATAATGAAAAAAGATGCAAAGACTTCATCACAGAGATAGCTGCCGTAATAAGAGAAGAATTAGTTTGTGAATTAAAAAATGCCAATTATGTGAGCTTAATGCTAGATGGATCGACCGATAAAGAAGGTACTGAAGAGCTAATTTCGTATGTACGGTTCATAAAAGATAACAGAGTGAGAGATTTTTTTTTGTCCATTTTACCTCTGGAAAATGCAACTGCTGAAGGATACCTTAAGGCAGTTGAAACAACACTTGACAAATATGGGTTTTCAGATTTGTTGTCATCTGGTAAATTAATTGGTATAGGCACAGATTGTGCTCCTAATATGATTGGAAGGGAACATGGACTGGTACAAAAAATAAAACAGAATGTTCCCCATATAACTGGCATCCATTGTGTTGCACATATGTTAAATTTAAGTGTATTGAAATCAGTGAAAAATAAAAAATATATTAATAATCTTAATTCCACTTTAAAAAACCTGTATCGTTTTTATCAATACTCTCCAAAGAGAATGTGACAGCTAAGGCTAGTAGCTAAAGGCTTTGAAATGATTGTAGAAAAGTATTTACATAATGTAAGGTGAGTAGCTAACAAAGTCAGTGCTCTGAAAGCATTTGTAAAAGACTGGAAATGTGTTGTTATCCACCTAGAAAGTGTTAGAGGCAGAAAAAGCAGAAAGAGACGATGCTATTGCAAAAGGTTTACACAAGCAACTGTTAGATTTCAAATTTGTTTATATGCTTCATTTTCTGCTGGACTACTTTGGAATTATAAAGAGCTTCTCTCTGCTCTTTCAAAGAGAAGAACTTTTTCTAAGCAGTGTTGAATTGCATGTTAAAAACATAATTGCATCACTTGAATTGTTAAAAAGTAAACCTGAAAAAAATGAAAATGGATTTTTCAAAAATACATCTCTTGATGCAATTTATCAAGGTGTACAATTGCATGGATTAAGCATCACTGTTCAGTCTTCCATTGAATCTGTAAAACAAAATGTAATAACACATGGAGTCAAATACCTGGGAAAACAATTTTTGAATCAGGATTCTAACAAAGCCATAAATGTTTTTGATATATTCGCCTGGCCAACAGGAGATTCTTTAATAAATTATGGTGTGAGTAAAATAGTAGAACTGGCACAATATTATGAAAAACAACTTTCATCATCCTTAAAGAAGAATAAAAATTGCCTGCAATCTCTTTGCAATGAGTGGTATGAATTCAAAGTACTTGGGAAAAGGAAAAAAATTGAAGGATCTTCTAGAAGTAATAGTATCTAATAATGATAGATTCCCAATTTTAGAACAGTTTTTATCCATAATGTTTGTGCTTCCAGTTTCTACAGTATACTGTGAACGGGGCTTCAGTTTGATGAATTTGATCAAAAATAAATTTAAGTCCTCAATGCGAGAGGAAAGTTTATGTAATCTAATGATGTGCAATATGAATGAACCATCAGTGAAAAATTCTGATCCCACAAAGGCTGTGGACAAGTGGTATTTCAGTTCTAAAGCAACAAGACATGTTCATGACCATAAAAGGTAAAAAATGGAGTAAAATGTATAATGTAGATAATAAAAATGTCCTTTTTTATTCCCTCAGTTACTATAAATAGCATATTATTTAGTGTGCATGTGTGTGTAATGAGTTCTACGATATACTCAGAGATGTTAAAAAAAATATTTGTATGATATGTATTGCAAGAGTCCTAAAAAATTGGGCTGGCTCTTACACTTTTTTTTATTTTTATCATCTCCTGTCTTATTTATGTCATGGTAAATAAAACACTCCACGAAATACAAAAAGCAAAAACTCACTTCCAAAAAAGTTATGAAATCTCAAAATCACTGGAGAGAAAAATGTAGTATATGGAGAAACTGTCCCAGGGTACCCCAATAGCATGTAGTACAAGATGTCCCATATAATTAATATTACTTATAAAACCTATGCTCTAAGTTTAGTTATTCAAATAGATATATATATTTTTTATTTCACATAAAATCAATATATTTATCTAACTGCAGAATTACATTTTAATAATTTATATCTTTAGATTAAACAATACCTCGAATGTAAACTATACTAGTTACTGTGAACTATTAAAAAGAAACAAATGCGACAAATTCCTTCAGACTATTGATTCAGTGCCTTCAAAATACATCATTATATGGGAAACTTAAAAGCAATTTGTATTAACCTCAAATAAACGTTAAAACAACTAAACGACCCAAAGTGCTCCTGCTCCATGTCCCAATGACGATAGGGAAAAGTACACCACTTTTCCTTACTGTCATTGATACAATCATTTGTTGCATAAGAAAAATTTAAAACATGAACTTTTTAATCACAAACATCCAGTTATTACATACATAAAAAAATATTGAAACAAAACAGCAATTTTAAAGCAATTTTTCAACTAGCAAAAAAAAAAACTGCAAATAAATAGATAAGTGTCACTATATCAATGGGTTTTAGAACATTAGGAGCAGAAAGTCAAGAGTCAATGACATCTAACCATTTTTCCTTAGCTGTCAAAATTTTCTACTTGCATGCAATTTCAAAATTATTTATTTTGTTAACATTATTCAGTTCCTAAAATACATCTCCTTTTAATAGCAGCCTCATCTTTGCCCACTACACAGGCATATGCAATCGATGGCATGAGTTGGTTCGATTGTTATAAGGAAGAATAAGCAATCAGTTGGAATTTACGTTAGCATACAAGCAAAAAAAAAAATGTAGAAAAGTTAAGCATAAAAAATTATGACTGGGTCTAAAATCTTGGTCATCAAAACAAAATTTATAGATGCAAAATATGACTAACGATCACTAATTAAAATCACTAATTTCATATGATTATTTCCTATATCTGTGATTGTGTATTAAATCAATTTACATTTATTTTATAAATTCTTAACATATGTACTATAAAGAATGTTAATAAGCTATACTGTATATTAAATGGCAAAATAAGTTTCATTTTTAAATTTTATTTAAATGCTGTGCAATGAAAACATTAACAATTATTTATAAGGTAATAAAATTTTTAAATATAGAAAAAAATCAATTAACAATTTTTCATATTAACTTGCATATCATTTATAAATGAGAAAGCTAATTTAACAATACACTGAAATCAGTTTCTGCACAAAACTACATAATTTTTAAAGTAGAAGCTAATCAATCATTCAACTGGAATCGAACTGGGGAAAAAAAAGAAAATGCTAAATTTGATCACATGCAATTGATATACAACAGATTTTATCAGTAAATAAGTTATAAGTCAATATGTTAAGAAATTTCTCTACCTCCAAACAATATTGAGACTACTATAAAAAATGTGAAACTCCCATTACAAAAACTACATTTCATTTCCCAAATGAAATAATTACAAAGAAAAATATTTAATATATATGCGTCAGGAAAATAAATGCAAATTATTACATTAAATTTAAAGGCACTATGCTACATTATGTAGGCTTATAATAAATTGATCGGACCTTAATGATATATAACAAATAGTACTCTGATTATATTTTTTTTCCACAAGGTAGTTTATTTGTCATAAATAATAAAGCGAATAAACAAATATAGAATCATATAAAATAATCTTGAAATCGGAAACTGCGATTCGCCGAAATATTTTTAATCATTTCACAAGACATAAACAGATATTTAAATATATTTTAAAATTTGAACTAAATGAATAACAAACCTCAAAATTTATACTTGAAAAATATCAATAAATATTGTGCAATTTCGTCAATTACAGACGTGGTACAACAGTATTTTAATTTTTTTAACACTATGAATTATTATTTCATTTTTAAAAGTCATGCATTATGATCTTAATTCAAACAGAAGATTCAGCATAATAAATAAATATTAAGTACAACTTACCGCAAATTGTTGTTTACTTTAAATACCTTATGTACAAATAATTTAAAAAAAAGCTTTTAAGGAGCCATAAGCAATGGCACCCGGATGTCGCGTTTAATTCTGCCATTATCAGCGTCCTCTACAGGAAATAAGTTACATTAAAAACTGAAAAGAAAGAGAGTAAATAATGAGAAAAATCGCTGGATTTTTCGTTATGTTTATCATTTGCTCACATGCCGCCAAAAGTTCCAAGTTGAAAATGAAAAGTAAAGAAACAAAGTATTTTCAAAATCCAAACTTCGTACATCGACCTAAAATGAAGATGATCAAACGAGTAATATGTCTTTGACAAATTTAAAGAACATCCATTTTCTTCTCTTTAAAATTAAAAAGAAGAAAAAGAAACAACTAAGATTGTGTAAGATTCCGAGAATTCTCAGCTCAAAAAGCGTCGTTTATCCAAATGGGAACTATGAATGTTCATAAAATTTTTTAAAGGAGGATGCAAACTCAAAGATAGATGCACAGACTAATATATATATTGTAGACTAATATATGTATATATAATACTCTGTAGTCCACCTTCATGACCTTGAACTTCCAGGGGATGGCAAATGACAGCCTTACATTCACTCATTTGCATTCATGATTTGAATTGAGATACAGAAAATTGATTAATTCTAAATCATTTCCAAATCGGCTTACTAATTGAATTCCTCCATTTCGCAAATTTTGAAAGCAAAAAATCAACCTTTCTCTCATCCAAAAGCTACAACTTTGGTGGTAATACATGTTTTCTTAATAAAATATCTAAAAACGTAACGTACACGAAGAGGATGACAGGAAGCAGTTTTACATTTTTCACGGGTGCTAGAATATCATGATTTACAGCCAAAAACAAAGAAAGTACTACTTCCACCTATATTTGTTGTTGTTGAGACCCAGACCGTCCGACCTACCATAAAGGTGTAAGGTAACTGCTTGGACGGCCGGGAAGTGCAATCCAATTTAGACCGGAACCCAGTGGGGGAGGCATCCACAGGGACCTACCCTCCTTCCCCTACCACCACCTCTCGGAAGGACTCCGCGTGAACACGGCGGCAGTATGGGCAGTGGCGAAAACCGCACTCGGCCCTTCCGAGTGCAATTCCCGCGCGCTAACCATTGGGCTACCGCACCCTTCCACCTATATATTATGTAAAATCAAAAGGTAATAAAAATTAATTGACATTAAATAAAATTAGACTCTAAGACCAACGTTATTCATTGGACAAAACCGCTAAGGCCCAATTCTCAAGGAAATCGGCTCTAATTGAATTGTGTTCAATAATAGTTATTTTTTGTTGTTGTTGTTAGTATATCCCTCCGGGAAATGTTTTTTATGCATACTAGTTAAATTTTTCAGTAAAATAAGTAGTACTGTTACGACGTATCCTCTGGAATCGTGGGTGTGCCCTCAAGATACAAGATCTTGTATCAAATTTGGACTCATTCGAATGAGTCCAAATTTCTGAATAACTAACACATTTATTCACAAGCACAGTGCAAACAGGAACAGCGTACAGTCAGTGTTTCTTTCAAGCATACTACCGGCTGGAAGGGGGAGATCACCTCCTCGGAGACATTTTATGTTAGCTAGTTTCTATTTATGTGACAGCATTTAGATATATTTATATAGGGCAAATAGAAAACTTGCCCCTCCCCCGGCCAAAAAGTCCTGAAAGAAACACTGTGCACAGTAAGACAGAACAATTACTAACTAATTTCACTAACTTAACGCCACTAATTTCACAAACCAATGGATACTATTCTCGAAATAATGACGTATCTAATTTCACAAAACAGCAGCAACTGTAATCAAAACATTAACGAAACTCACAATATAGCTCATTTCACGTCGGCTACTCTCCAACTGAGTAATGACTCCTTTTATAGACTCCCTATAGAAACTTCTAGATATCTCTCATATCTTCTAGATATCTCTCACTTCTAGATATCTCTCTATAGAAACTTCTAGATATCATAGAATATTCGTTATTTCGAGGTGTTCCTCGAATCTTCTAAAAGTCGCCAAATTGGCGATAAATCTCTAAATCTGGAAACCTCTCCTCCTAACTTCTGCACATAGTAATCCTAGAAAGTTCTGCGGGTATTTCTTCGCCTGGTTTTCAAAGGAACTTCAGTAAGAGCATTTTGTACGTTCGTAAGTTTACTTCCTTGTTGCCCGCCCATTTCTTACTAAAACGTTTTTTATTTCTCAAAAATTCCACCCATTTGCATATAGTTACCTTACACCTTTCTGGTAGGTCGGACGGTCTGGGTTTCAACAACAACAACCCATTTGCATATCTCTTCAAACGATACACATGCATAGTCACCGACTACGGGGGCACAGGGGCACCAGCCCACGCTGAAATTTCAAGATATTTTTTCAAACTTCATTTTTTACTAAAAAGCAATTTTCATTTATTAAAACAGAAAAAAATGTCCTATAAACGTAAATGCCCCATTTCAATTCAGTCTTGTTCACATCTTCCTTACCACAGGACCATAAACTATCTCGCGTACAAACCAAGTTCCTCTTTACCCCAGGAAACATGTTTATGCTAATGACAGAAACACATGGCTATCAGAACATTTTTGTTCAAAGAGAAAAAGGAATATTAATGGCTATGAGAATATACGATCGGCATTCCCAAATAGTAGCTGTCTCTAGTAATAACTATAAATGAGAACCACGAAGTAGCCAGTACCATCTTTCCAGGAGGTATTGTGTATAATAGTATATCTGTTTGAAGCTGAAAATCCTTCAGGTAACTTTGCCCCTGTGAGTGCCTGGCGTTTGCCAGCCATCAGCACCCAGTCTTTTGTTACCAGAGAGCTAGAGTTATAAATTATGAAAAAATTGATAATATCATATTCCTAAGAACTTCGTGGGAAAATGGTTGTTTTTTGTTGGAGGACTTGGCATATCTTTTCAACTGGTGTGGTCTCAGATGAGTGGCGTTTGTAGTGTTGAAAGCAGTGTGATGGTTGGGTTCTGTTAATAAAGGTTTCATTTTGGTTTGTGATGGAAAAAGAATTCGATATTTTTGTGTTATTTATAAAGATTGCGTTTCGGTTTGCAATTGAGGAAACATACTTATTTCTCAAGGATAAATTTAAAATAGAACAGCAAAACTTTCTTCTCGCGTGAGAAGTCCCCAAACTGCTGAAAGACCTGCATATTATATTAAAAATCATGCAAGTGTTGATCTAAGCGCAACACTATATGGCAAGTATATATGTAATAATGGCTCTGCAAATTTGTATCGCAGTCTTCAAAATTATACTGATAGGCGTTTTAGAATTAAACTAGCCGCATACCCGTTGAAAATCAACGGTCCCACATTAAGCAACCCCTGAATAATGTAAATTTTTTAATAATTCGCGTTTCTTATTTATTCGACAAATCGAACATTTAGTTTTGAGGCACCCCCAAAAGTTCAAAATATCGGAAAACTGAAATTGCACATGTTCTTCCTTTCGAACTATCTACCTGTACACCAAATTTGAAGTCTGTATCTTATTTCGAAGCATGTTTTTTTTTATCAATTCACATTTCGAACGTTTTCCTCTGGAAAACCCCCTTAAACGAACATTTTTGAAAAATTATATTCGTTTTGGGTGTTTTCGTCAAATGATTAGTCTATATTTAAAATTTTGAGCCTCTATCAAATTTTAAAGCGGCCGTTTCTCATTTATTCGGAAAATCGAACATTTTTGTGTGCGACACCCCCTTAAATAGGAAATATTGGAAATCTGAATTTTCACACTTTCTTCCTTTCTAACGGTTTACCTATATACCAAATTTGAAGTCCCTATCTTATCGCAAAGCAGGCTTTCCTATCATTTCACTTTTCGAACGCTTTGGTGTGCGGCACCCCCTTGAGTAGAAAATATTGGAAATCTGAAAATGCACACTTTTTGCCTTTCGAACGATTTACCCATACACCAAATTTGAAGTCTCTACCTCATCGCAAAGTATGCTCTCCTATCATTTCACTTTTCAAACGTTTTGGTGTGCTGCACCCCCCCTCAAGTAGAAAATATTGGAAATATGAAATTGCACACTTTCTTCCTTTCGAACGATTTACCCATACACCAAATTTGAAGTCTCTATCTCATTGCAAAGCATGCTTTCCTGTCATTTCACTTTTCGAACGTTTTGGTGTGGGGCACCCCCTCTATAGAACGTTTTCGAAAAATTCGATTTTTCCAGGGGGTTTTATCGAACGACCGAGCCGTGTACCAAATTTCAAGTCTCTATCTATTCGGGAAGTGCCTAAAAAAAGCGTGACAGACAGACAGACAGACGGACAGACAGACGGACACTTGGCAATTAGTATATAGAGATAATCTATATATACTAATTGCCAAGTGTCCGTCTGTCTGTCTGTCCGTCTGTCTGTCACGCTTTTTTAGGCACTTCCCCAATAGATAGAGACGTGCAATTTGGTACACGGCTCGGTCGTTCGATAAAACCCCCTGGAAAAATCGAATTTTTCGAAAATGTTCTATAGAGGGGGTGCCCCACACCATAACGTTCGAAAAGTGAAATGACGGGAAAGCATGCTTTGCGATGAGATAGAGACTTCAAATTTGGTATATGGGTAAATCACTCGAAAGGAAGAAAGTGTGCAATTTCAGATTTCCAATATTTTCTACTTAAGGGGGGGGGGGTGCAGCACACCAAAACGTTCGAAAAGTGAAATGATAGGAGAGCATGCTTTGCGATGAGATAGAGACTTCAAGTTTGGTGTATGGGTAATCTATCTATCATAAATTTACATATAAATCTGTCTACATGATTCCTGGTCCCATAATTAACACACCCCAGTCTATTATTACACATTATCTGCATTATGTGCAAATGTACAGTAACAAATCTGGTATACATTCGTATAATTAATTAATATCTACCAGAAAAGTCTTAATAGATAAAATATGTCGTATTCCAGGTGACAATGATCATTGTTAACATTTAGAAATGTAGAAATTTTCTGATTAGAAGGGAAAATTCCAATTGAAGTTTATTACTGGGATTATTAGTCATTTGAATCCTAAACTGTCCAAACATCTATCTATATATACTAATTGCCAAGTGTCCGTCTGTCTGTCCGTCTGTCTGTCTGTCTGTCTGTCTGTCACGCTTTTTTAGGCACTTCCCGAATAGATAGAGACTTGAAATTTGGTACACGGCTCGGTCGTTCGATAAAACCCCCTGCAAAAATCGAATTTTTCGAAAACGTTCTATAGAGGGGGTGCCCCACACCAAAACGTTCGAAAAGTGAAATGACAGGAAAGCATGCTTTGCGATGAGATAGAGACTTCAAATTTGGTGTATGGGTAAATCGTTCTAAAGGAAGAAAGTGTGCAATTTCAGATTTCCAATATTTTCTACTTAAGGGGGGGTGCAGCACACCAAAACGTTCGAAAAGTGAAATGATAGGAGAGCATGCTTTGCGATGAGATAGAGACTTCAAGTTTGGTGTATGGGTAATCTATCTATCATAAATTTACATATAAATCTGTCTACATGATTCCTGGTCCCATAATTAACACACCCCAGTCTATTATTATACATTATCTGCATTATGTGCAAATGTACAGTAACAAATCTGGTATACATTCGTATAATTAATTAAAATCTACCAGAAAAGTCTTAATAGATAAAATATGTCGTATTCCAGGTGACAATGATCATTGTTAACATTTAGAAATGTAGAAATTTTCTGATTAGAAGGGAAAATTCCAATTGAAGTTTATTACTGGGATTATTAGTCATTTGAATCCTAAACTGTCCAAACATCTATCTATATATACTAATTGCCAAGTGTCCGTCTGTCTGTCCGTCTGTCTGTCTGTCTGTCTGTCTGTCACACTTTTTTAGGCACTTCCCGAATAGATAGAGACTTGAAATTTGGTACACGGCTCGGTCGTTCGATAAAACCCCCTGCAAAAATCGAATTTTTCGAAAACGTTCTATAGAGGGGGTGCCCCACACCAAAACGTTCGAAAAGTGAAATGACAGGAAAGCATGCTTTGCGATGAGATAGAGACTTCAAATTTGGTGTATGGGTAAATCGTTCTAAAGGAAGAAAGTGTGCAATTTCAGATTTCCAATATTTTCTACTTAAGGGGGGGGGGGGGGGTGCAGCACACCAAAACGTTCGAAAAGTGAAATGACGGGAAAGCATGCTTTGCGATGAGAAAGAGACTTCAAATTTGGTGTATGGGTAAATCGTTCGAAAGGAAGAAAGTGTGCAATTTCAGATTTCCAATATTTTCTACTTAAGGGGGTGCCGAACACCAAAACGTTCGATTTACCGAATAAATGAGAAAAAGCGCCTTTAGAATTTGATAGAGGCATAAAATTTGGTATATGGGCTAATAATTTGACGAAAACTCCCAAGACGAATACAGTTTTTCAAAAATGTTCGTTTAAGGGTGTGCTCCAGAGTAAAACGTTCGAAAAGTTAATTGATAAAAAATCCATGCATTGGAATAAGATAGAGATATTAAATTTGGTGTAAGGGTAGATAGTTTGAAAGGAAGAAAGTTACAATTTCAGTTTACCAATATTTTCTACTTTAGGAGGTGCCGCTCACCAAAATGTTCGATTTTTGGAATAAAGGAGAAACGCTCCTTTTAAAACGTGATAGAGGCTTTATATTTGGTATATGGGCGAATCATATCATAGAAATCACAAAAAGAATAGCGTTTTTCAAAAATGTATGGCAAAGGGGGTGGGTACTCCACACAAAAGCATTCGAAAGATGAAATACTAGAAAAGCATGCTTCAGGATGAGATAGAGACTTCAAATTTTGGTGTACGGGTAAAAAGTTGGAAAGGAAGAAAGTGTGCAATTTCAGTCTTCCAACATTTGCTATTGTAGGGGGTGCCTCTCACTAAAATGTTCGATTTGCCGAACAAATGAAAAACTCCTCCTATACAATGTGATAGAAGCTTGAAATTTAGTATATGGGCTAACCATTTGACAAAAAAAACCAAACATGAATACAGTTTGACAAAAATGTTCATTAACGGGATGCTACACAGAAAAACGTTTGAAAGGTGAAGTGATAGAAAAAACATGCTTTTCGATAGAACAGAGACTTCAAATTTGGTGTACGGGTAGATTGTTTGAAAGGAAGAAAGCGTGAAATTTCAGATATCCAATATTTGCTACATTAAGGGGTGCCGCACACTAATATGTTCTATTTTTCGAATAAATGAGGCAAGCTTCTTTTTAAATGTGATAGAGGCTTGATATTCGGTATATGAGCCAATCATCTGATAAAAAACCCAAGACAAAGAGAGTTTTTCAAAAATGTTCATTTATGGGTGTGCTTCACAGAAAAAAGTTCCAAAGGAGAAATACTAATATAGGGGTGCCTCGGGATGAGATAGACTTTAATGTGGTGTACCGGTAAATAATTCGAAAGGAAGAAATGCGGAAATTTAGTTTCAAAATATTTTCTTCTTTAGGGGGTTCTGCGCACCAACATATTCGATTTGTCGAATAAATGTGAAACGCGAATTATTAAAAAATTTTTATTATTCGGGGTTGCTTATTGCGAGACCGTTGATTTTCAACGGGTATTCGGCTAGTCTTTATATACTAATTGCCAAGTGTCCGTCTGTCTGTCTGTCTGTCACGCTTTTTTCAGGCACTTCCCGAATAGATAGAGACTTGCAATTTGGTACACGGCTCGGTCGTTCGATAAAACCCCCTGGAAAAATCGAATTTTCCGAAACTGTTCTATAGAAGGGGTGCCCCACACCAAAACGTTCGAAAAGTGAAATGATGGGAAAGCATGCTTTGCGATAAGATAGAGACTTCAAATTTGGTGTATGGGTAAACCGTTTGAAAGGAAAAAAGTGTACAATTTCAGATTTTGAATATGTTCTACTTAAAGGGGTGCCGCACACCAAAATTTTCGATTTACCGAATAAATGAGAAACGGCTACTTTAAAATTTGATAGAGGCTTGAAATTTGGTATATGGGCTAATCATTTGAAGAAAACACCTAAAACAAATATAGTTTTCTTAAATGTTCGTTTAGGGGGTGCTCCACTCCAAAATGTTCGAAAAGTGAAATGATGGGAAAGTGTGCTTTCCGATAAGATAGACTTCAAATTTGGTGTATGGGTAAACGTTTGAAGGGAAGAAAGTGTACAATTTCAGATTTTGAATATTTTATACTTAAGGGGGTGCTGCACACCAAAATGTTCGATTTACCGAATAAATGAGAAACGACCACTTTAAAATTTGATAGAGGCTTGAAATTTGGTATATGGGCTAATCATTTGAAGAAAACACCTAAAACAAATATAGTTTTCTAAAATGTTCGTTTAGGGGGTGCTCCACTCCAAAATGTTCGAAAAGTGAAATGAAGGGAAAGTGTGCTTTCCGATAAGATAGAGACTTCAAATTTGGTGTATGGGTAAACTGTTTGAAAGGAAGAAAGTGTACAATTTCAGATTTTCAATATTTTCTACTTAAGGGGGTGCTGCACACCAAAATGTTCAATTTACCGAATAAATGAGAAACGGCCACTTTAAAATTTGATAGAGGCTTGAAATTTGGTATATGGGCTAATCATTTGAAGAAAACACCTAAAACAAATATAGTTTTCTAAAATGTTCGTTTAGGGGGTGCTCCACACCAAAACGTTCGAAAAGTGAAATGACGGGAAAGTGTGCTTTGCGATAAGATAGAGACTTCAAATTTGGTGTATGGGTAAACGTTTGAAAGGAAGAAAGTGTACAATTTCAGATTTAGAATATTTTCTACTTAAGGGGGTGCTGCACACCAAAATGTTCGATTTACCGAATAAATGAGAAACGACCACTTTAAAATTTGATAGAGGCTTGAAATTTGGTATATGGGCTAATCATTTGAAGAAAACACCTAAAACAAATATAGTTTTCTAAAATGTTCGTTTAGGGGGTGCTCCACTCCAAAACGTTCGAAAAGTGAAATGAAGGGAAAGTGTGCTTTCCGATAAGATAGAGACTTCACATTTGGTGTATGGGTAAACTGTTTGAAAGGAAGAAAGTGTACAATTTCAGATTTTCAATATTTTCTACTTAAAAGGGTGCTGCACACCAAAATGTTCGATTTACCGAATAAATGAGAAACGGCCACTTTAAAATTTGATAGAGACTTGAAATTTGGTATATGGGCTAATCATTTGAAGAAAACACCTAAAACAAATATAGTTTTCTAAAATGTTCGTTTAGGGGGTGCTCCACACCAAAACGTTCGAAAAGTGAAATGACGGGAAAGTGTGCTTTGCGATAAGATAGAGACTTCAAATTTGGTGTATGGGTAAACGTTTGAAAGGAAGAAAGTGTACAATTTCAGATTTAGAATATTTTCTACTTAAGGGGGTGCTGCACACCAAAATGTTCGATTTACCGAATAAATGAGAAACGACCACTTTAAAATTTGATAGAGGCTTGAAATTTGGTATATGGCCTAATTATTTGAAGAAAACACCTAAAACAAATATAGTTTTCTAAAATGTTCGTTTAGAGGGTGTCGCACACCAAAACGTTCGAAAAGGGAAAAGATGGGAAAGCATATTTTGCGATGAGACAGATACTTCAAATTTGGTGTATAGGTAAATCATTCGAAAGGAAGAAAGTGTGCAATTTCAGATTTCCAATATTTTCTACTTACGGGGGTGCCGCACACCAAAATGTTCGAAAAGTGAAATGATAGGAAAGCATGCTTTGCAATGAGATAGAGACTTCAAATTCGGTGTATGGGTAAACCGTTCAAAAGGAAGAAAATGTGCAATTTCAGATTTCTAATATTTTCTACTTAAGGGGGTGCCGCACACCAAAATGTTCGATTTACAGAATAAATGAGAGAACGCTCCTTTAAAATTTGATAGAGGCTTGAAATTTGGTAGATAGGCTAATCATTTGACGGAAACACCCAAAACGAATATAGTTTTTCAAAAATGCTCGTTTAAGGGGGTGCTGTAAGAAAAATGTTCGAAAAGTGAATTGATAAAAAACCATGCTGCGGAATGAGATAGAGATATCAAATTTGGTGTAAGGGTAGATAGTTTGAAAGGAAGAAAGTGTACAATTTCAGTTTACCAATATTTTCTTCTTTGGGGGGGGGGGGGGGGGGCCTCACACCAAAATGTTCGATTTTCGGAATAAAGGAGAAACGCCCCTTTTAAAACGTGATAGAAACTTGATATTTGGTATATGGGCGAATCATCTGATAGAAATCACAAAAAGAATAGAGTTTTTCAAAAATGTGTATTTAAGGGGGTGGGTACTCCACACAAAAACATTCGAAAGATAAAATGCTAGAAAAGCATGCTTCGCGATGAGATAGATACTTCAAATTTAGTGTACGGGTAAAATGTTGGAAAGGAAGAAAGTGTGCAATTTCAGTTTTCCAACATTTGTTATTGTAGGGGGGTGCCGCTCACTAAAATATTTGATTTGCCGAACAAATTAAAAACGCCTCCTTTACAATATGATAGAGGAATTTAGTATATGGACTAACCATTGGACAAAAATACCAAAGATGAATACAGTTTGACAAAAATTTTCTTTAACGGGGTGCTACGCAGAAAATGGTCGAAAGGTGAAATGATAGAAAAACATGCTTCTCTTCGCGATAGGACTTCAAATTTGGCGTACGGGAAGATAGTTTGAAAGGAAGAAAGTATGAAATTTCTGATTTCCACTTTTTACTACCTTAAGGGGTTCCGCACACTAATATGTTCGATTTTCCGAATAAATGGGGTACACTTCCTTTTAAATGTGATAGAGGCTTGATATCTGGTATATGGGCCAATCATCTGATAAAAAAAAACAAGACAAACAGAGTTTTTCAAAAATGTTCATTTATGGATGTGCTTCACAAAAAAAATTTCCAAAATGAGAAATAATAATATAGGGGTTGCTCGGGATGAGATAGACTTTAATGTGTTGTACGGTTAGATAATTCGAAAGGAAGAAATTCGCAAATTTAGTTTACCAATATTTTCTTTTTTATGGGGTACTGAACACCAAAATATTCGATTTGTCGAATAAATGTGAAACGCGAATTATTAAAAAATTTGCACTATTCAGGGGTTGCTTATTGCGAGACCGTTGATTTTCAACGGGTATTCGGCTAGTATATCTGTATTAGAGCTTACGTACATCTATTCGAACACAGCAATGCTACAATTTTACCAAAAATGGGGTTTTACCAGAAATAGCTGCATACAGCTAGGTATAATTTAATACGAAAAAGCCCCGTTGGTTGATAAATGTC
This sequence comes from Amaurobius ferox, assembly GCA_951213105.1. NCBI lineage: Eukaryota > Metazoa > Arthropoda > Arachnida > Araneae > Amaurobiidae > Amaurobius > Amaurobius ferox. The sequence continues at coordinate 41,350,462 of OX578135.1, forward strand.
GCTAGTCAAGTTATTGCTAATGTACGCTTAATGAAGGATTGTAAGAAGAATTAAATATTAAGTTCAATTAAATATTAAGTACAAGCCCTTCATTTGCACGTTTATGTTTTCTTGATGAAACTTGTTTCTACATAGCTTACACAACTGATGGAATGGACAACCAGATTTATATAAATTTATATGCGACAAAATCTTAAGATTTCATCACATATCCTAACTCCAACTTTGATTTTTTATTGTTTTTCAACTTATTATATTTTGCCCTCCATGAATGTGGGTCAGGCCAAGGCCACCTAGAGTAAGTTTCACTGCATTTTCCTTTGGACGAGCATATCTGGGATTCCGCCCCACCCCCCAGGTAACATCAAAACATCTAAATAAGCTTTAATAAACTTTATTTACACATACTCTGGGACCCCCCCCCCCCAAGTAAAAATCAAAACATCTAAATAAGCTTCAATAAACTTTATTTACACATACTCTGAGATCCCCCCCCCCCCCCAAGTAAAATCAAAACATCTAAATAAGCTTGAATAAACTTTATTTACACAGCATGTGTTGAAATGAAACTTACTGCATATATTTAATAATTTTTTCGGGAATGGTATACTGTAAAGCATTTACCTATGTGCAACGGTACGAAACAATTATACAAGGGCATATTGCGCGTATTTCATTTGTAATACAGTTTCTATGCTCTATGATTTATCAAGGCTATTTCGATAATTCTATAATTTATTATGGCTATTTCGATAATTCTATGATTTAGCAAGGCTCAATTTGATTCATTGATACTTTAGATTAACTTAAAATAACATATCATGGTGTAAGGAGTAATTTGTAACAGATTTTGTCTTTCCAACGTCTAAAAAATGTACGATTCACGATCTCAACAAAAAAAGCAAATATTTACTTCACAAAAGTCTGTAATAAAATTATGCTTAAAATGCAAGGTTCAGTGATGAATAACAAGTCATTCAGGCAATATTGAACATGAATTAAGAGTACTTTTCTCAAGATATAAGACTATTCGTACAGATATAGCAACATTCGGTGCTACACGTGCTATGTGTTACAAAAATGTTAAAATTGCATGCATAAAATAAGACAAAATAAAAAATAACTCACCATTTATGAAGTCCTGTTTTCAGTAGACACTATAATCCTAGTGGGCACGTATTTAAATTATTGTTTTTATTTAAAAATATGAATTTTTGAAAGTCACTCCTGAAACTTCAATACACTTTCGTACACTCGGAGTGATTGCAGATCCCCCCGCGGCTGACGTCACGTATCCCATGATTCCTAGATGTTCGAGCCTTGTTTTAGAATGCTTTGATCAGGCTAGGATACTAGCTCCGAGATTGGCCCAGGAGAAACGGACCATGAGCATCCTTTTCAACTTCGTCCCATCATGCATGCGCGTTATTGATAGCGAAAAAACTAAATGCAATGGACCCGTCCCACCGGGAAATCTCCAAAGAAGTGACGGACTCCAGTGCCTTGTAGCCCCCTCCTACTTTCAAGCCCCAATTGCTCCTCGAAGTAAGAAATATGCAATGCGTAGACGAATGGTACCTAATAAGTCAACAAGAGAGTGAGTTTTGGAGTCTACGAGCTCAAGTTGTATAACTGGTAAACTAGAGTAGAGCAGGCCTAAAAGGATTTTTTTGTATAACTTTATCGTAGAATAAATAAAACTGCTGATTTCCTTCTTTCGACCCAGAGCGTCCGACCTACCCGAAAGTGTAAGATATCTGTTTAGACTGCAGGGACAGTGCCACTCAATTTAGACCGGAATCCAGTGGAGGCGACATCCACAGGGACCGTACCCTCTTTTTCCAACCACCAACCGCTCAGAAGGACTTTCGAACCCACAAATTTAACGTATTCGTACTTCGCGTGAATAAGGGGACAGTTTGGACAGAGCCGGGGATCGAACTCGTACAATCCCGTCCTTTAATCACTGGGCTATCCCACCCCAAAACTGCTGCTTGTAAAACATTAACTTACAAAAATTCCTTGAAAAAGCAGACATATATCAGTTAGGTGACTACAGTTGCTTCAATGGCATTATAAACCCCTTTCTTCAGGCTAAGATAACAGTATGCGCCCTTAGCAACCACTAAAAACGAACTACCGTTCGTTAGGTAGTTCGGTTTTAGTGGTTGTTAAGGGTGCATATTGTTCTTTTGGCCTAAAATAAGGGGCTTATAACGTCCTCTAAACAATTTGAATCACCTAACTGATATATGTTTGCTTTCTCCAAGGAAATATTGTAAGTTATTATATAGAATATTATACTTCAAGAAAGTATTGTAAGTTATTATATATTATATAGAATTCAACTTTGAATCTTTTGTATAACATCGTCGGATTGTGCCCTCCCTGAGATTTTGAAAACTCGGAGCTTATGTACACATGCCGAGTTTCGCAGTTGTAGTTCAATTTCTTATGGGTGCAAACAGAGTGTGCATATACATAGACATAAATACATAGATTGGCGCCCATAGGCGGCGAGTTTTCAAAATCTCAGGGGGCACAATCCGATAAAATTATTTTAAAGATTCACAAAGTCGATAAGGATATCGAGGGCATTTTAAGCCCCTACTTCAGGCCAAAAGAACAGTATGCGTCCGTTACAACCGCCAAGAACGAACTGCCCAACGAACTGCTGTTATTTTTTTCTGAAAAGGGGGAGATAATAATGTCATCGAAGCAACAGTAGTCACCTGACTGACATATATATGCTTTTCTCAAGGAAGTTTTGCAAGTTATTGTCTTAGAAGCAGCAGTTTTGGAGTGAGATAACCGAGTGGTTAAGTCACGGGGATTGTACTCGGAGGACCCGAGTTCGATTTCCAGCTTTGCCTAAACTGTTCCCGTGCACGAGCACGTTAAATTTTTGGGTTTGAAAGTCTTTCCGAGCAGTTGATAACAAAGGAAGGAGGGTCGGTCCCTGTGAATGTCGCCCCCACTGAGTTCCAGTCTAAATTAGATGGCATCGTCCCGGCGGTTTAAACAGATATCTTACACCTTCGAGTAGATTGGACGGGCTGGGTCGAAAGAAAGATATCAGCAGTTTTATTTATTGTACGATAAATATTTTTAATCTTTTTAGTCCTGCGCCACTCTCTTGTTTACCGCTTATAAAGCTTGAGCTCTTTGACTCCTGAACTCACCCCCTTCTTGGCGTACCAGTTGTTATCGTCTACGCATTGCATTTTCTCCTTTCGAAGAGCAATTAGGGCTTGAAAGTGAAGAGGGGTCTACAAGGCTAGTGCCTTGTAATGTTGCCACCCACAGAAGTAAAACTTGTAGTCCTCCTAGCAAAAATCCGTCACCTTATGCTCTCCAGCATATTGTTGATTCCAAACACCAGACCCAGATATGGTTGGTGGGATCTCTATAGAAATTTCCCAGTGGGTGGGGCGATTGCACTTAATTTTTTCCTTAATGTGTATGATGGGCCTAAAGGGGCGATCATGTCCCGTTTTTCCTGTGCCGATCTCGGAACTAATATCCGGGCCTGCCCCACACATTCTGAGCGTAAAAAATGATAAAGTTTCAAAAGAATAAAATAAAAAACTATAGTTATGATATGTAACGAAACCTTAAGATTTCGTCACATATAAATTTATATAAATCTGGATGTCCATACCATCATGTGAGTAAGATATGTAAAAACAAGTTTCCGTAAAAACATAACCGTGTAAATGAGGGGCTTAGAACATCAACATTACTAGTGGCACTTTTTGCCAAACTGGGAGTTTTCCATAAAATAATACCTAACTGTATACAGCAATTTCTGGAAAAATCCCATTTAATTAAAATTATTGCATTGCCATGTTTCACGAAAGATCTAATATAGTAAAATTATTTAATTCAAAAATACCTATCAGTACAATTTCATAGAATTCGATGCCATTATAACATATACAGGGTATACCAAAGACATTGACCTCGGCCTTTATTCCTTTAAATATTGATCTTAAACATATATAATAAATTACAAAGTTGCGTAAAAAAAGGTACAGAATTTTATGAAAACGATAAACATTTTCAGAAGATTAAATTTGAAGAAATACAAAATATAAATTTTTATACGTCTCCGTACAAAAACAATTCCAATGAGTAAAATATGCTCCATATACTGATAAGGTGATGTACAAAATTTCAGCATTTTATCATAAAAAGTTCCAGAGATATGTTTAAACAAAGTTGGTGAGGGAATAATCACAAATTAAAATGTAAATGTTTACAGCAAGAGTGCAAATACGCAACGCAGAAATACATCATAGGCAAATAATATTTGCCTCTTATCTTTAATGGATCTTTGGCATGGATGGAAAACCTTTTGAAGAAGCTTTGTAATCTTTGTGTAAAGTTATTGTTTCTACACAGTGTAGATACTTTTGTACCAATAAATAGCTAAATTATTATTTATTTATGTAATCATTGTTTTCTTTCATAATTTGTATATGACCCCTGAAACGCGATCTGCCGACATGATTTTTCCCCTCTGAGAACCCATGTCGATGCATCGAAAAGTGGTTTAAGTCAGCATTTTAGTCTTTTCATATCCCTGGGACTTTTTATGATAAAATGCTGAAATTTTGTGCATCATCTTATTAGTGTATGGGGCACATTTTACTCATTATAAATGTTTTTGTATGGGGGTCGTATAAAAATTCAAATTTTGTATTTCTTAAAATTTAATTCCTTTGAAAATTTTAATCGATTTCATAATATTCTGTACGTTTTCTTACGCAACTTTGTAATTTATTATATATGTCTAAGATCCAAAATTTAAGGAATAAAATCAGAAGTCAATGTTTTTGGGATACCCTGTATACTTACCAGTGTTGCGCTTAAATCGAAATCTGTACGTTACGTTTTATATAATATTAAACGTACAGATTTTGAACGTACAGGTCTTTCAGCAGTTGAGGAATTTCTCACGCTAAAAAAATTTCTTTGCTGTTTTAATTTGTCCATGAAAAATAAGTATATTGGTATTTAATTACAAATCGAAATGTAACTTTTACGAATAGCACAAAAATATTGCGTTCCTTTTTCATCACAAACCAAAATGAAACCTTTATTAACAGAACCAAAACATCACACTGCCTTCGACACCGAAAACATCATTCATCTAAGACCACATCAATTGAACATATGCAAGTCCTCCTACAAAACGCATCCATTTTTCCATGAGGTTCCTATGAATCCGATATTTTCTATTTTCTTATAATTTATAATTCCAGGTTTCTGGTCTCAAATGACTTGATGCTGTTAGCTGTCAAACTAGGGCAGTAGCCACACACAATATTCAAGAGGAGCTGAAATGAAATCCAAGGGGGCTCAACAGTCTTGAAGGAGAAGCTCACCCTAAACACAGTCATTAGCATTTAATCATTAGCATTTATTAACCATAATAGTTACTATTATATATTTTATCTATATGAATTATTCACAAATAATTGCATATTTATATTTGTGAGATAAGAGTTGATTAGGAAAATCCATATAGTTACTATACATCAATATTATAATATATAATAATTACAATGGATTTTAATATAAGCAAAACTGCTAATTAATCGATAAAAAAATCTGAAAGTTAATATAAGTTAACGCCTACCTATCAGTTGATTTTGACATAATGAATTAAAACAATGAACCCACCAATAATACAGAAGTATCCAAATATTATTGTATTTAAATATTTTTAAACTAAATATGTAAATAAATTGATTATCACTATAACCACACATTCAGCTGAATTAAAAATGTTTTAAGGGTGAGCATCAGTAAATTTTCTGCCCTATCCGCGCTTTGTTAACTTTCACGGCACACATATTTCGCCGAAATTCTGCTCAAACAGTTGCGAAATATTTTCTGAAAGATAAAATGCAATGCTACATTTTTTATTTTAATCCAAAATATTTTTGGTTCTGCCATCTGTTGTCGTAATACTGATTATTTTTATTTTTAATGAACATTTTAAAATATCTATTCCTTCTAATACAGTGTTCAATACAACAACAGATCATATATAATAATGCCACAAACACGGAAAGGTAATTTATCATTCTATAAATTTGATAAGGGATCTGAATGTACATCACTGAGGACTGCAGTTTTGTCTTCAAGTTCCTTTGTCTTCAAGTCCAAGTTCAATTACTTTTCCGTGATTATGGCATTATATATGATCTGTTGTTGTATTTAATAGCATATTAGAAGGAGTAGAGATTTAAAAATGTTCATTAAAAAATAAAAATAGTCGGTATGAATTAAATTACGACAACAGATGGCAGCACCAAAAATATTTTAAATTAAAATAAAACATATATTCTATGTTTTATTGGGTATTAAATTTAGTTTTAATATAATCTAAGCATAGCATTTTATCTTTCAGAAAATATTTCGCAACTGTTTGAGCAGAATTTCGGCGAAATATGTGTGCCGCGAAAGTTAACAAAGCGCGGATAGGGCAGAAAATTTACTGACGCTCACCCTTAAAACAAAGTAATTTATAAAAAAAAATCTCATGAATAATATTTTTATGCAAAATTTGGATGGCATGTTGGTTGACATTTCTTATCACAACTAAAACTTTAATGTTTTTATCAGAGGGGGGGGGGGGGGGGCTTAGCTCCCCCGGCCCTTGCCTGACTGTGCCAAACGTTCGGTTCTCACCAGGAATAAAGCTATCCGCGGGGTTTACATGTTCAAACGGAATGGATGCCACCTGTAAAGACGGCACTGGTATATAGAATCGAGGAGTAATTACAGATAAGATCTCTTTAGGTAGACAAAATAAGTCATCTCTACTTCGTGGTAGTCATTTATAGTTATTACTGGAGGGAAACAGCTCTTTTTTGGAAATGCCAATAACATGGCTGTTAATATTCCATTTCTCTTTGCATTATAAGTTCTCTATAAAAGTTCTGGTGACCAGGTGTTTTTGCCATTAGCGTATTCCTGGGGGTAAAGAGGAGCTTGGTTTGGGTGCGAGACAGTTTAGGGAGTCATGGTAAGGAAGATGTGAACAAGACTGAACTGAAATGTGACATTTACGTTTATAGGATTTTCTTTCAATTATTTTACTTTTAAAAAATTTCATTTTTTGGTATTTAGTAAAATATGAAGTTAAAAAGTTTAGCGGGGGCTCGAGCCAGTCTGCCCCCCTCCCCCCCCCCGTAGTCGGCGTCTATATCGCTCATGAGCCGCACACACAAAACCATTTCGTCTCCAGGACTGGAACCACCGCCTATTTCTTTTTTCTAGGTTTCTGATGCATATTTGAACAAGATACGAAATGTGCAGTTCATCGTCAATGAATGTGTGGTCTGGTCTGCTAGATTTGCTCCAAGAACATTTGATTTTCGGTCTAGTTTCTGATCTGATAATAGTTAGGGACTCTACCAATGGCCTGCGCATTATCGTTTCAAGGCTAACTAGAAAGACTTTCTAGCCTTGTTATCGTCTCGACATTTCATGTTTATATTTACTCCACTTTTCATGTTTACATTATACGAATATAGGAATCTTGCACGCATTAGAAAATATTATTGATGGTGCCATGTTTTTTCAAATTATGTTATATTTGTGATTTTTTCAATTATTAAATAAGATATTTAAATGGAATCGTTATAATTAAATAACAATAAAATTATGACAAATGTAATTAATTTTGATAATTATACGAATTTTGAAAAAATTATTAAGGAAAGGTAGAAAAATGACAAAAATTTACATGTTGCCATATTTTCATATCTGAATTCTGCTCTGCTCTCATAGAGCAAAGCAAAATCGTCCGTTGTCGCCGGCGTTTGCTGCGTATGAGGTATGATTTAAAGGAAAATGAAAAGTAATCCACTAAAATTTAAGAATTTTATTTTATGAACGTACCAAAATGAACTTGTGTAAAACCACTGAGATAATTCTGTTACGTCATTTTTAATTTGCAAGACAGCAGTTCACTAAAATGGGATTTACTATTCTTTGTTACATTTGTTATTACATTATTTATGTATTATTTTTTCAAACGCTATAAAACTAATAAAGTAGTTTTCCTGATGTAAAGGAATTCTTTCGAATTCCATAGTTTAAGCCTAGAAATTTAGATTGAAAAGCTTTCGCAATCTAGGTGTTTATCAAATTTGAAGATATGTTAAACATTGTTTTGAATTTTTGTACGTGGTAAAAACGTTTTTGAATTTCATTTCTCTTTTATTTGCTCAGCATATTTTTCGATCATTATGCATGTATTTTATAAATTATAGATTTTTTTTTTCAAAATACTAGTAGGGAATATTTGTTTAAATCGCATAATTCAGTACGATCGCGTTTCTTAGCAATTTTATTTTTGACGCCCGATGTTTTTAGAATGCATTTGAAGCTCATTAAAAAGATCCCCAGTTAATTTTTAATGTTAAAGTATTACATGTAAAATTTCCAAATTGCATACATATCTTATTTATAAGGAAAGCACATTTTAAAAACTATGCAAAGTATAAATCTGTAAAATTTTACCCTAACGTTACGTGATTCAACAGTGCAAAGCTAAAATTCGGCATACTGCTAATCATCAGAAACTATTACTGAGCATTTATAATGTCTTGCATTCCATACAATAGGGCATTTTATACTTCAAAGGTGTCTCATATTGCTGCGCATTAGAGGTTGACAGTGTGGCAATTCGGCTGCGCCTCCACTTATGTTCGCATACCTTCCTAATTTTGTCTTTTCTACAATTGTACACCACACGGAAAAGCATCTTTCTTACCATTTTCAATTTAGAAAACTATTATTTAATCGCCCATCCAAAGAATTAGATACAGAAATAGGCATTTAGTACACCTAAAGTAGAGAACTACAACCGATTAAATCCAGGCATAAAATGCTCAGCACATTAAAAGTAGTGAAAAAAAAGTTTTTTTCACTACTTTCAATTTATCAAAAACAGTTTCAATCATCCTTCCAAAGAATTGCACAGTGAAATAGTCATTTAACACAATAAAGGACTAGAAAAGACAAAATCTAGGCATAAGTTGCACAGTACACAGAAAAAACATATTTCTTATAACGGTTTCAATTTATATATAAAAAAAACAAATCATTAAACTGTCTGTTGAAAGAATCCCAAAAAGGTGCAGTAATTTAGCATGCAAAAAAGTAATGTATCATGTTACTTTTAGTTAAACTCTAAAAACTGACCAATAATCTTGCTGCTAGAGCTGTATGCAAGCAACAGAGTATTGTCAGAGCTACTGAAAATTAATAAATGGTATTACTGTCTTCCACTTATTTCCAATTTGTCAAATACTCAGGGAAGACAAACAGTGGTACTAAATTCTGTGACTAGGCCTATGTGTTTACTTTTTTAATCTATCTCATTTAAATCTGTTAAGATGTAATATTTACTTATTATAAAATAGCTGCTTGTTATATGCAGTTGATTTGTTTATAGTTATTAATTTCCCTTAGTTTCATTGATACTGATATACTGTTTAAAAATGTTTTCAGTATTCTAGAAGTGATTAAATACATTGACATGGTCAGTTAGTTTCACATTTTTTTAATTCTTAAATTACAAATAAAAACATAATTGATAAATAAGATCTTAAAAACAAGGGCCTGCCATGATTGCTAGTTTAATGAAGCACAATGAAAGCTGTCTAAGAAGGAATTGCATAGAACATCAAAATAATTCCGTCCTAAGCAGATTTTCATTTTATACACATTTTGAAATCATACAGCTTCTATAAGCAATATTCCAACTTCAGTAGATTTCACTATAACTATAATTCTGTTTGAAGATATCACTATATTCATTTATTGATTCTATTTCAGTAGTATAAGTAGCCTCAGGTCTATTTAAAAGATATATGTTGTTGACTGTTTTTGACAAAGTTAGCTTCTTTAGAAGAAACACAGCATATAAAAATGCTTCTTTTCTATCATCTACGTAAAATTATGACTAAAACTAGTTTGGTATTGTAGCCTTGTGCAGACTATAACTATCCTAGTTAATGATCTTCATTGTTTCTTATACTATAGAATAATATTTCTCCAGAATTTATTACTGGTTGTTTTTCGGCCATCTTCCATGCTGTTCGTCTATCTAGTTAAAGATTTACCCCTTTATCTTACATCATAAAATTTTGAGAATGTTAACTTTTTGCTGAGATTCATATCTTCCAATTTCAAAACCCCCAGCTGTTTTATCCTCAGAGTATTTATCGACTTGGTGACATTTGGTTTTCTTTTTTTGTGTAGTTCAGTGTTTGGCAAATAGGGGTATGTGGTTTAAATACAGCACACAAAACCTTATTTTGTGACATGAGAGTTATGCAACGCAGGAAAGAAAATTTGTTAGAAATATAATTAAAAGTAACCCATAACCAGAACTATAGAATACATGAATGTACACTGCAAGTAGAAACCTTCCAATAGTAGCTAATTTTGCAATTACTTGTCAGACAAAGTATATATCTTAGATTTTATTGCAGCATATATAACATTATTTTATTATATTTGGATATATAATGCTCATATGAGCATATATACTATATAAGGCAATTTTTGTATTAATTATTTTTCTGTTATTGCTTTGAGCAATCAGAAAATGCATTTTGGGTTAGACTGAGGGGATTCAGTCTTTTGCATAAACAAACCCTCTAAGTGGTTAATTAGCTTTGTCCAATATGCCAAAACCTTGCTGTTTTATCTCTTAAAAATTACATTTTGAGCTAATCTGCAGAAGTTAAAATCATGAAAATGTCTAAACTGTTATATATTTAATTCTAACATTTGTAATGAAAGTGTATAAAATATAATATATATTAACATTGTCATATATGTAACATTTGATTTACAAAATCTTCCATTTGCTGTTCCGCAGGAAAAAGTTACACTCATTCAGGCCATGATAAACTGTTTGCATATTACAAGTGTAATCTATACAAAGAAACTAGCTCATGGAGAGGAGTAAAATGCATCAGAAGTTATTATGTCATCCACATCTGCCACTAGCTATGTACTTTTATTTGTACCTGTTTGCAAGGCACTTTTCCTGGGAGATAGCATATCAATCATGTTGATTTATTTCAACTGAAACTGAAAATTTGAATATAAAAAATAAAATAAAATTCATTCCAAAGCATAAAAATTAAAATATAATTTCAGTGATAAAATACAAAATGTTTCATTTAGAACTAAAGCTTAAAATTTCCACTTTTAGTTAGTAGCCACTGGCCGGTAGGTTCATAAAGTTTAATGGCCAGTTGTTAACAGCTGTTAAATGTGCAACATTTTTTAAAACTTTCTTAATGTTATGCAAAATTGTGTTTAAATATTTTTTATAAAAATTTAGAAATTTAAAGATATATTACATTTATATGTTTATTATACAGTAGACATAAGTCAAACAGCCAATCCTTCTCATGTCTTTAGCTGGCGAATACTTCGGTCAGGTATGAATTACCACTATGTCTGTTAGCAAGAAAACTTTCCTTAGTGTATCTACTTTTGTAAAATCTATTATTTGTCTATTGAGGCAGAGGAGGAGGATTTAAAAAAAATTAAGGAAAATTTGAAAGATTAGCAAAATACAAAATTTATTATTTTTTTTATAACACAAAGACAAATTTGCAGAAATAGTTATATTTTTTAATGAGTAATATTGTTAATATGCATTTATTATTGCTATCTTCTTATTTTTTATGTTTAATAATTTTTCAAAGCTTATATTATGTATTTTTTCTAAAACTGTTTTCTGTAAGTCATTGTCAGTATCCTCTTCTCCATTTCAGAAAAATTTTCCAAATTTATATGTTTCATTCATCCATTTTTTGAATATTTTAACAACTAGGGGGTTCTAACCCCTGTTCGCCAACCCCCATAACTTGCTTCGCGAGTTGGAACACTTTGCCTCCTACTCACTGACCTCACTTCATGAGCACTTTTGTGCCGCCTACTACACAGGCATAATATGACCATTTGGGGTCGTCCCTTGTTAACTGACTGCAGCTTATTTTTTTTAGCTCTTTCAACATGGCCAGCCCACACATTCACCTACATGTCCTATGCTTGCTAAATCCTAGGGCTCCTTCCCCTGCTTGCTGCTGCTCATTAGTTACTTTAGCTTGCCTTAGGCATAATGCACTTGTTGGGTCTTCTTCGCCCCATATTGGCTGACGCTCACTAACTTCCGAAACTCATTTTGCAAGCTATTTCACCCCGCTCAGCCACAGGTCTCCAGATCGCTATGCTCATCAAACCCATAACTCGCTATGTGAGTCAGGAGACTTTGTCTCCCACTCACTGGCCCTTGTTAAGCCTGCCTCACAAACTTTTTTTCATGCATCCTGCTATTATGTATGATTGCTTACTGTAATATGAACAGATGGCTAAATTTCATAACTGTACGTTTTACCATTTGTTCATAATACAGTGGTAAAATATCACGTTATGATTTTAATATAAGGAGATTTACAACAATAAAACATGTAATTGTTATGCATTATAACACTTTACTCGTAATTTTCAAAAACAATAGTTACGAAATGCTCTGTTTGTTTGTAAGAATAAACAATAAAGCATATGATTGTCAACATTCGACATTGTCTCAAGTACACTGACTGATACTGTAGTCATGTTCAGACTTCAATAATTATACTTTTAATTATTTAGTGCTTAAATAACTCAGTCTTCGCCCATCTTTGTGGTGTTACTGCCAGCAATCAATCACAGAGAAATTGGATTGTGGATCAACCAATTACATTTTTCCCTATAAAAGAAAATTTTTCACTTCAGATGTGCATAAAAAATAGAATAACTCCTAAATTAAATTGAATTTGAAAAAAAAAAGGCTCAGTCTTGCAAATATTCAACTATGTAGGTACATATTTACAAAAATTTGAGGTCTTGCTATTACTAATCTGTCCAGAATGCGAACTCTCAGCTCAAATGCTCTTCCTTTGACTTTCACATTAAATATTTTTAAACTAAATTTTAAATTAATAAACTGTTTATTTCATTATTTTACTGTGTTCTCCCAATATTTCTCTGCAAATGTACCAAATTTCACATATTTGTATGCTGTAATTTTTGCAGCACATGATAAACTCAAGGGACATGAAATTTATCAAACTGTGGCAGCATCAGCTACTTGTTTTTAATATAGAGATTTATTGTAGGACTAGACAATCCCCAGTCACCGTGATACCTAAAAAATTGGTGTTTATGACTGGAAGATTGGTAGATCGGCAAAAGAAAATCGTTAATTTGTCATAAAATTTTTTGCTTCTCTTATAAATTTAAATTTGGAAACAATCAATGCTTTAAAATATAATTAGTATTAATTTTAAAAAATGAAAATAATTTTTTTTTATGTGTTAGTTTTAACCTTTACGCATTACATCATTGTAACTATTTAATAAAAAGTGCTTTCTAGCAAATGTCGTCATAATGTAAATTGAAAGCTGGCTCCTAACTTTTTGGCCTGGCTCTTAGATTGAGGAGAAATTGGTCTAGCTCTGATTTATTGTTACTAATTTTTTTAACCTTGTTTTAAATCTTATCAATGTTTTTCATATATCTTTTCAGGTGTTTTATAACATATATTTACCAGGTCATCATAAAAAAAAAAAAAAATTAATTTTCCGTGAAGCATTAAGATACTTTTGGTAGCAATTTTAAATTTGTTTTCCCCCATAATACTTTCATTGTTCAAGATTTTTTTCTTGCCTTTTTATTAGTAACTTTTTGTTAAAATTATGGATTATTTCCAAATATGCATATTTCTCTTAAATGTTAGCTGTCTCACCTTGATCTTTTTATTTTTTACTTTTTTAAGCTGATGAAGCATTTACTATTATATATTCTTTTCTAATCTTAAGAGGACTGGCTACTAATTTGTTTTTAATTTAAGGGTTGTTACTAATGATTTTCGGTGATTTTTAATTAATTTATCTATTCTTATTTTTATCTTTGGATTGCTTAATCTGTAACTTTACAATTATTGCAATCACAATATTTCAGTCATTTTTACCATTATATTATCAGACAGTATGAACTTAGCAAACCTTTTTTATTTTAAGATTTCCCAATATCTTTATTTTATATCAAGAAAATTATTTTTTTGAGGAAATTTGATTTTTTTTAATATTTTGACATTTCTGGATTTAAAAAATATAATTTTGTATCGCTAAAAGCATACGCCATTTTATGTAATTTCTCAAATGTTTTGATTAACAGGGGAAGTGGTATGAACCACTTTTGACTATTGGCAAGTTGAAGATGTAATCAATTTAACTTAGAATTTACAATAATTATTAATAGTTGGCAGTTCTGCAAACACATCTAAGCTGTAAACAATTCAGGAATCCATACACTTTTAATTTTTACATAGTCAGTTACAGATTAATAACTTAAAACAAGATATAATCTCTGAAAAGAAATTTTAAATTTTGCACCAAAACTTTAAAAATTGCAACAAAACATCCCCTCCTCAACATTGATGCCCTTTATTTGTGTTGGGTACCCAGTTTTAAGTTCACGTGTGAGTGTCAGGAGGCATATTTCCGAAACTCTTGCATATAGATTAATTCTTTTAATTTATCATGATGCAAATTATGTTATAATGAATAACCAATAAAAAAATTCACAAGCCGAAAATAATAGCATGAATTTCACACACTTATTTTTAGTGTGATGTTTTAATTTTGTTTACACATCTGCTTTCGGTAACCCGTTGGCATTTGAGGCATGTAAAAATGATGAAATCCTATTAGTATAGCATGTAAAAGTTGGGACACTCCGAAATTTGATAGTATGCTTAATCAATGGAGAGTGCAGTAAAAACTCTGTGTCGAGGCATGTCTCAAACCACATTGATGATTATGGAGAGGGAGGAGATAGGATTGTAGATTTTTCTCATTCTCGGCTGCAAGTGCAATACATTAGGATTGGCTTGTAGGGGGAGAACTGCAGAGGAGCTGTAGCAGTATCGTAATGATCGTTGACAGATTTTTTACTCCACAAGAAGAATTGTTTAGGGAGAAGAGTCACTTTAGACTATAACAGACTTCAGCTGGTAGTTAAGATTTCATTAATCACCAGTTTTTCAAGTTTAATTGCTATATGACAACTGTCTGGTAGAAATTTTAAGCCTTACTTAGAATGCACATGTTCTTTCACTCTCTTTTTCTTACTCCATTTTTTACTAAACACTTAATATTTTGTTTTCTTATATAAATTCATTTATAATTAAATTAATTATAGTAAACACTGTCATGAAATTGAATTCCCTTTGAAATTGAATAACAAAATGAATAAATTTTACTTTTTATTGTGGTTATTTTTAATTACTCTTTAGTTGCACAGTAGTGAAGCCTCAAACTAGTAGATCTCCTGTTTAACAGACACATTCCATGGGTCGATGAATATTTGTTATATTTTGTTTTCTAAATAGAGGACAAATTGTATGATCATGTGCCTGCCCAAGGTTTTACTATTTAAAAATGTTACCTTATTATTGCTTGAGAAAGAAACATCTAAATTAGAGTGAAGTTAGAAGATCATTTATATCAAACATTGGCAAATAACTGGTAGGAATTTAACTTTTTGGAATGTACAACAAATAATTCAGATACTATGCTGCCCCTGGACACTAGTAATGCGTTCTCAGCTGTTGAATATTTGTGCACTTATATCTTCACTTATTTATATGTTCACCTCTAGGTGTAAATATATATGCTGCCTCAGCACAAATATTATATGTTGGTTAATTATCAAAATTCAGTAGGTATGGTTGCATTTCTTGGTGATTATTTGAACTCCAAGTCTTTTATGGTGCCTGATGTTTCTAAAATACAATATAGAAAGACAGAGTTGGGCAATATACATTGAAAATGTATTTTGCCCAACTCTCCATACATTGAAATACCACTCCAACATCTCCAACTCTCCATGTATTGAAATACCACTCCAACATCTCCAACTCTCCATACATTGAAATACAATTCCAACATCTCCAACTCTCCATACATTGAAAATGTATTTTCGATATAAAATACATAAGTTTCTGGGTGTAAAATGAAAAATACATGTATTTTCAAAATGCATTTAAAATACAAAATACATTATAAAAATTAACATTAATGTGTATTGGACTGGATTGAATATTCAATGCAAAGCAACATTTATTTATAATATTTTATTGGAAATAAACAAGCCTTATATTTGTTAAATATTAACATTGGTATTTAAAAATGTTTAGAATGTATTGTCATTGACAATTATTTTGCACATGCTTTGTTAAATTTTATATCTTTTATTATAAAGTCTTCATTATGTTATGATATTAAATTACACACTGGCCTAAAAAAAGGAGCTCATCAGAAAAAATTTGATTTTAACATCTTTTGCTCAATTTATTAATTGATTTAGCAACACGAAATCATTATTACAGTAACCTAAGCAAAAACTAAGTATTTTACAAAGAAACATGATAATTTATAATGGAAAAATCATTTCTTTACACTTTTTATATTTTGCCTGATACATTTGTAAATTATTACATCTGAAAAGCAAAATATGCCATATAAAGCAGAGACTTCCAGCCTTTTTTTATTTGGAGGAATCCTTGAAATATTTAGTAAAATATCACAGAATCCTTACTTGGTTAATACATTAGGTTCCATACTGGTAAATTACACTGCTCACAACTGAAATCGCAACACCATGTAGAAATTGATGTATCCTTATGAAATTTACAGAATATAATTGCAACATATGCACATCTCTATGTAGAGATGTGCAAATGATCAAAAAATCATGCCTGGAAAATGAAAGCGCGGAACTTTATTGATATTAGATCTAGATTAGACCCACTACGAGTGGCTATGTAGGATTGAATACATCGAGGCAGCCCATCAATGAGATGGTCAGTGGTGTGTTGAGGGATGGCATTCCACACAGTATGAAATTGGGCTTGTAGTTGAACATGGTGTGCTGGAATTGGGAGTTTTCTTAATCGGCAACCCATGATGTCTCAAATATGTTGGCCCAATAAAATATGCTGGCCAAGGCAGGGTATCAAAACCTTGTATACTATTTTTTATAGTTATTTGTGCAGTATGTGGCCTCGCATTATCCTGCTGAAAAAGCAGTCCAGGCCTAGTTGACAGATATGGCTATACTACAGGTCTCACAATGTCAGAGACGTGTCGTTGTGCCTTGATACTGCCAGAAAGTGAATCAAAGGTGTTTGTTCACCAAATGTTATGCCACCCCAAACCATGGTACCACTTAGAAGTGGGCTGTGAGGCGTTTGATAGAAAAAGCTTCCTGATGGCATTGTTGAAAGTTCCGCCATGCATGAGTATGGCCATCTGGCATGCCAAAACAGAATCGTGATTCATCCATGAACAGAATGTTTCTCCATTCTGTCGACCAATTACATTTCATTTGACACCACTGCAGGCGACGTAACTGGTGGAGACATTGAAAAAGATCATCTACCTCAGAGTCCTGCATCTTGCAAACAGTTTCGAATTGTTTGCGTCAAAACCATGTTACCTGTAGTGTGGGATAAATGTCATTGTAACACAGTTGCTGTGGTAAACGGCTCCTGCGCGACACTTCTCTGAAGCATACGATCTTCACGTGGTGTTGTACACTTGGAAGCTCCACTACCTGATCTTTGTGTTGTTTTGTTGTCTCTCATGAACCATAACACACACAATTGAACTGAGCTCACATCACGACCTAATAGTTCAGCGATCCTTCAAAGGTTCAATCCACCCTCACGTAAAATTACCCTCACGTAAATGATTTGTTACCTTTCCGTTAACAACAACTGAACATATGCGGTACGTCGACGTACTCTTGACATACTGTGATGATTTTTACAACCTGAAACCAATAACTCAACAATTTAGCTGTTATCGCTCCTCCTTGACCTGGTGCTTTTATGTTGCTCGACAAGGTGTTACGTCACTATGCATAATGAAACTGATCATTGCATATCTTGTCTTGCTGTTTCTATTGCTTGATTTACATAAAGCTACATCTACAACTTTATGATGTTGCGATTTCAGTTGTGAGCAGCGTACAAAATAGCTGTGTAGAGCAATAGAGATCATAAATAATAACTAACAATAACATATATTTCTGAATAAAATATTTAAGTATATTTATAACATATTTCTATTTATTAATTACTCATAATAAGAAAAAGGCAAATATATTTGTTTTATATCTGGCTTTCTAATTACAAACAAATGTGTATACATTTTTGTAATGATTTTGTTTAATATAATTGTTTTTTCTAAAATTGTTCACAAATAGTAAGCTGCATATAATTGTTTTGTTACATTCATATTTTCAGGTGATGTAATTAAAAAAAATATATTTTAACTGGTTTAGCATTTTTCTATTATTATTTGATATGTTTTCTAATATTTTTATCTGGCAGCCCAATGAGTATTTGTCAGGGGTGCTAGTAATGTTCATTACTGTCACCTTTGAGCTGCTAACTGAATTCCTTGCCTCTGCAAAAATTTTCACTCATTAAATACTCTGCTGCTCAAATTCACTGCCTAACCAAATTAAACTTTGAAAATGCTTTATTGTTTCTTTAATAGTTAACGTTAAAATCTTTATATATTAATTTTTCTACTCATTTGCAAGATAGGTGGCAAGTTCTACTTTTTTCCCAATCTTTTGCACATTCTTATGAATTACAGGCTTGCAGAATCTCAAGGCTCTGCAAAACCATAGTTGTGAATCAATGGCAGATGCATTTGATAGATATTTCCTTTCCACACAAATAAAACTCATCATAATATAGTACAACCCTGATGAAACGAATGCCAAGGTTCTAGCTAAAATCTTACCTTTATGTGCATTTTAAGATTTGTTGTGGCTTCAAAAGTCCCACTCATATATCTACATTTATGTAAAATTCAAATAAAAAAATCATATTTATGAAGAAAAGACATTTTAAAAACAATAAAATGTTGAAATTAGCTGAGGACCTCCTTTAAGACTGTTCTACTTTGATGGTGTTTTTTTTTTTCAAACACCAGTCCTCCGGTAATGCTGTTGATCAGAGGCAAACAAATGATAAAAATTTAAAATCCAGCATGTCATGCTCTTTTTTTTTATAAATTATAAATATTAGTTGTTTGGTGTATTGATATTAAACAGCTGAATATAAAGGGCTTAGTCAAGCAAAATCCTAACCCGGTTTTAATTTACACTTACACTACCCACCATGTTCACTCTGAGTACGATCACGTTAAACATGTGGGTCTGTAAGTCCTTCCGAGAGGTTGGTGGTAGGGGAAGGAGCGTATTGTCCCTGTGAATGCCTCCCCCACTGGGTTCCGGTCTAAATTGGGTGGCACTTCCCGGCTGTCCAAACAGTTACCTTACACCTTTCTGGTAGGTCGGACGGTCTGGGTCTCAACAACAACTTACACTACCCAGACCTTCAGACTCACCGGAAGATTTAGAGTAGCTATTGACAAGCAGGAGAAATTTATATAAAGTCTAGAATCTTACAATTAAAGAAAATATTTCGTATTCAATTAATAAGACAAGAAACTAAACTAACAGTTTAAACAATATAAAGCCAAAAACAATAACGTTTTGATATAATTAATTTGCATTTTTTGCCCAAATTTAATTTGCATTTGTTTTGGTTATCATCATGGAATTTTATTAGTTTTTTTTTTCCTTAGGGGTTTCAATAAAAATTAGCTTCTAAATTTACTGGCATCACGGAGAAACAAAATATTTCCTCTACATTTCTTCATAGTCAATTCAAGTGTTTGGTAAGTTTGCAGTTTATAATATATTTGCTCAATAGTTTTGTTAAAATAAAATATCTTGTATATTAATTCACAACTATGTTTTTTACTTTTGGTACAGATGTAGTATAATCCTTTTTTCATTCTTGGTGTTTAAGACTCTGCTGAGAACCCTGCCTGGAACACTCCACATTCCATCCTGTAGCAGAGTTGGGCAAAGTACATTGAAAATGTATTTTTGCTACAGAATACATAGGTTTTAGGGCATAAAGTGCAAAATATTTTTCAAATTTAAAAATTCAAAATACAAAATACTTTTCAAATTTAAAAAATTCAAAATAGAAAAAACATGTATTTTCAAAATACATTTAAAAAAAAAATTAGACATCGCTGTGTGTTGGACTGGATTGAATCTATATATATAAAGCTGAAAAGTATGTATGTATGCATGTATGTATGTATGTATGTATGATCCAATATCACGGGAGAACAGCTGAACCGAATTTGATGAAATTTGGTGGGTAGTCTTGAAATAGCCTCACTTAAAATTTAGTCTATGTTTCGAGTTTCTACGACCATTGGTTCTCGAGATATTAGTAAAAAACAACACTTTTGTTTGTCTCATCATCACGGAAGAACGGCTGAACCAAATTTAATGAAATTTGGTGGGTAGCTTTGAAATAACACCCCATAAATTTAGCCCAAGTTTCGAGTTTATAAGACCAGGGCTTGTCGAGATACTGATGGAAAACAAAACTTTTTCCTAGGAGTTCTACTGTCTAACACCATGATTCCCAAGAAAAAAGGTTTGAAATCGTTGGTTTTAACGTGAAAGTCTATTAAATGTCTTGAGTTTTGTGGGAGTTTATTGAACGTATTAGTCACTTTTGAATATCACAGGTTTGAAATATGAACTTAAAGGAAACGCTATCATCATGGTTTATTTTTCACAGGCTTACTCAACAACGGAAAGTATTAAGAAATCAAAATGGTTATTTAATTATCAGCAATTTATGAGGAAGATTCCTTCTTATATCATCTTAAAATGGTTATTTAATTATCAGCAGAGGACGACTCTTTCTTATCTATATATATAAAGAAGAAAAGTATGTATGTATGTATGATCCAATATCATATCTGAATGGCTGAATCAAATGGCTGAATCAAATTTGATGAAAATTGGTGGGTAGTCTCGAAATAGCTCCACTTAAAATTTAGATGCACAGAAGATACACAGAAATTAAGCAAAAATAAAGCAGTTTTAGGATGAATACAACACTAAATATAAATTAAAAAGAACTTTAAAAATCACTATTTTGACACAAGATGGATGCCATATTTTATTTTGAAGTAGGTCACGTGATCTCTTCATATAATATAGGCGTAATTATTATTTTAATTTTTATTTAAAAAATTACAGAATGTATTTTGCTGAAATTTTTTTATATTTTTTATAGGATAATTTGAATATTTCCTATAACTTTCGAAGCAGTTTGTGAATTTTAAATCTGCTTGAAAAATTAGGTCCCATAGGGTTCAACATATTTCATTTTTTCAACCCGGGTTCAATCCAAAACTAATTGGGTGATATTATTAATTTATATTCCCATAGGTCCCATAGACCGTCTGAACAGCATACTAATATTTCATTTTGATAAAGTCATTTTTATGGCAGTTATTGTGCTAACGGACAGACAGACAGACAGAATGAACAAAGTTATAAACACTTTTCAACTATGTTGTAACGTGTTAAAAATGGTTATTTAATTAGCATTTTATGAGGACGATTCTTTCTCATGCAGCTATGACTTATATAATGCAATTATTTTTTCTTTCTTACATAATGCAATGAATTTACATCTTTCACAGTGAAAAAACAATGTATAGGATTCACGGCCCTGTATGTTCCAGTGTAATTTTTATCACAGTTTTGCATGGTAAATCCCGAGCAACGCCGGGTAATTGCTGCTAATTTTCAATAAAAAACATTTGTCGTGCATTTTATTTGGAAATAAATAAACCTTTTAGGTTTGTTAAATATTAGTTGGCATTTACAAAAAATTGAATGTATTAAAATGTATGAATTTAAAGAGACTAAACTCTCACATTTTAATCTCATAGTAATAAAGTAAACACAAATAAAAAGAATCTGATGTGGGCAGCATATGACTTTCCTTATATAATACAATGAATTTACTACTTTTACAGTTAAAAAAAAATGTTATTCTTATAGTAGATACTTACTATATTCTTTCCAAGATATTGAATTTTCTTCAGTTAGTCGTTATTTTCATTGATTTAGCGTGATTTTTATCCATTTGGCGAGATTTTTGTTAATTTGGCAACATTTAAAAATGTCTCCAAGTTGGCGACATTCCGCTAAATTCGTCGCCAAAATCTCGCCAAGTGTTATAAGCGGAGGAATAAGTTATTCTTACAACGGATAAATGACTATTGGCATTCAAATACAAAAGTATTACTCAATGTATCTTTTCTCGTGAATGGAATGAGTTAGATCCACGAGAATGATGTCATCAAATTTATCGCATGATATTACATATGAAAAGTGAACATTTTTCTTAATAGTTAATATTTTTTTTTAATTTATGGAAATTTTTGATAAATTTATTTGAAAAATGTGCAATATCTCGAGAATGGTTCATGCTAGCGTTCTAAAGTTTGTCAATCGTTTTATAAGGAAAAATTACATAAGAAATGTCTATTTGCGTTCTTTATTAAAGGTTTTGAGGTTTTAATGATTTTTTCAAAATTTCACTAAAAAAATTTAGGGGTGTTCTGAACATTCGATTGTGTTTTAAAACAATATGCTTCCAGTATTCACGGATTGTGATTTTTGTACCAAATTTCATTCAAATCGCTCCATTCGTTCGTGAGGTATCGTCTCCACATAGACACATACACACAGACATCGCTTCAAAAATGTTCTATCTGTGATCAAGGATGCTTGAAACATGCTCTCCCTGTCGAAAACGCGAATTCGAATTTTTGACCCTGTCACAATACTTTCCTTATACATTATGTATATAAGGAATGTAAAAAATAAATGAATTTATGGGAGAACACATTTAATAAAACAAAGATATAATTAAAAAAAAAAAAAAAGAAATTTATGAAGAAACTTTTATATGCTGGCAAATGGTTTGTTCACTTCATTTTTGATGGAACTACTACTGTCAACCAGGGTAAGAATGAACTTTCTTTTGTAGTTTTCATCAAGTATCCTTCCAATTTTATGTAAAAAATTATTTTAAAATACTTTTATACATAAATTTTAATAATATCTCATTTTAGCTTGTTAAATTTTCTTTTAATTTTATAGATTACTCAGGACAAAAATGAAAATGGGGATCAATGTTAATGTTTAGTAGGGTAGAGTGAGGGTAAATTTTACCTGTAAAAATTTCCCCAATTTTTATGAAGTTACAAATTAAATTTATGTACATTCAATACAAACAAATGAAATTTTAATTTAAAAAGCTTAAGCAAATACATTTCAAAACTTTTAAGAACTTTATTAAACTTTAAATACTGAAAGCTTTCACTATTACAAATTTTCTACAAAACAATGTGTATTAAATGGTAAAATTCTTTATAGTGACAATGTCATCTACAAGGACATACTAAAATCATCTGACATACTAAAATCATTCTCATCTGACAACAGGTTGACATCTTCAAGACAGATGAATCAAATGAGAAATCAAAACCTTTATTAGCTACAACTTTAAATATCTTAGACTTTTGTTTGGATGTTCCACTGGGTTCATTTTCTGTTAAAAAACATTTTTTTTTCAATGCTGCTACAGCCTTCTTTGTAGGTTTAACCTAACAGTCAATGACTTACTGGTACTGTATGTTAGCAGCAAGAACTGCTTTGCCACAACTCGAGATGATCTTCCATTTTTTGGGAACAGGACCAATCAAATTTTTTTTTCAAAAATTTTAACTAACACAACACATTGACCCAAGCATTGCGGGAATGATGAATCATTTTTGAAAAAATTGTAAATCAAATGGTAAAAATTTTAATATAATATATATATATATATATATATATATATATATATATATATATGGGGATCTCAGTATAGTTCAGGATGATATACTTAGGGATATTATGAATAAAGGGTCTAAATTTCGCATTCTATTCTGCCATCACCCCAAACTTTTTCTTCAGTCTTTATCTTTTGATTTTGATAAATTCATATACCAACAAGCTTGTTCACATTCCATTCCTATTGAAGCATTCCATCTATGGAAGTATACTACCTTACATCTTCTTAAAAATGTTATTATAAACATTAAATTTACGAAGCCTAGTTATTCTTATAAACAACTCCTATCTGCTATTAAAGAACTACAACAACATTTTGTCATAACTTATGTAGATAAAGCTTCTAATAATTATGTCAGTATTTGTAAAAAATATGTTTCTCTGTTACAGAATTACTTAAAAAATAATCATATTTTTAAAAACCCATTAATAATCAGTCTATCAAAATCAAAACTAATGCTAAAATTATATACACAATTAAATATTAATTGTAAGTTTTATAAATTTCCATATGTTACTTTGGTTCCTAAATTCCACAAATCACCTCTCAGTTTTAGAATGGTCACGTGTGGACATAATATCTTTACCACTACAGCTAGTAAGTACTTGCTAAACTGTTTAAATAGAATTAATGAATCTCTTAAATTTAAGAATTCAGGATATTTCATTTTGAACAATAGTTTTGATTTAGTTAATCACTTTAGCAAGCTTCCACATATTCTTGGTTTCCATACCTTTGATTTTAAAGACCTATTTAATTGATATTAAAGATTTATATAAAGTTATATATTATCTCTCTTTATCATGATTATCTATCTTCCAACAATATTCCATTTAATGTCTAAAACTTTCCTATGCTATTGCACTTTCTGTTATACAACAATTATATTATCCAAGGTGATATATATTTACAAACATCTGATGTACCTCAAGGGGCTGTAGTAGTAGTAGTACTCTAGCTAACTTATATCTTTATTATTATGAATGTCATTTTAACTCTAATTCATATATTATGTATCGATATGTTGACAACTTAATTTGTATTATCATTGATGATTCCTAACATATTATTGAATTTTACCCCTCTAACCTAGAATTAATTCCTAATGAGCCTAGTGTTAATCAAACTGTAAATTATTTAGACCTAAATTTAGATATCCTCAATAATCATGTTATCACCAATCTATTTGATAAAAAAGATTCTTATAACTTCACTATCATTAAGCTGCTATTATATCGATCTTGTAATTCTATTCAATTGTTTAGAAACATCATTTTAAACCAGCTATTTCGAATATATGCACTTTTTAATCCTCAGTTTCACTTTCTCCACATCAATTATCTTAAACGTATTTGTCAAAATTACCACTATCCGGAAGTATTTGTAAATAATATTATTAATAATTTGCCATTTAATATTATTAATAAATCACCATGTAATAATTTTACAAATGCATTATTTATCCGTGATTGGATAACTCACTTTTGTGAATTTCAACCATTCTTATTACCTAACTTACCACTAGGCCCGAGTCTGATACTGTTTACTATTTTTGAAAAACTACTTTCCACTTGTCCTAAGTCCTATACTGATTACTATTTTTGAAAGTCTTCATACAAATTATTTTTCATTCAAGTGTATTCATTCCGGTGTCCACTCGTTTTGACTAAGATATGTAAAATGTTCTGTCGAATGTTCCCCTGCGAACATGTTGACTCCCATGTGGTGGCTGTGCCTGTGAGTTAAATTTTTCTGGTTTATAATTCACTTGGTTTTTATTATTTCTCCTTCCAGTAGACATTTCCAATGGTGTCCATAGTTAAATACTATCGCCATTATTAGAAACTGGCTATTCTATCGGTTTTAATTTGAATTGTATGGCTGTCCTGAAGAGAATGCAATTTCGAATTAACCACCATTTTTTATGTGTAGTTTCAATTGATTGTTCTCCATGTCTTGATCTTTAATCTTGAGCTAATTTTCTCCTTTTCTCATTGCCTTTTCTCATTTTTGCCATGTTTGCTTTTTTATTTTATATATATATTTATATATATATACCTATTTAATTGTGATTTTTGTATACTAATATTCCCCTCATCCCCTTTCCATTATAGTGATAAGTTGCCTTCTATTTTTAACACTTTACAACAAAGTTGAAAAGTGTTTATGACTTTGTTCATTCTGTCTGTCTGTCTGTCTGTTAGCACGATAACTGCCGTAAAAATGACTTGATCAAAATTAAATTTTAGTATGTTGTTCAGACGGTTTGTGGGACCTATAGGAATATAAATGAATAATGTCACCCAATTAGTTTTGGATTGAACCCGGGTTGAAAAAATGAAATACATTGAACCCTATGGGACCTAATTTTTCAAACATTTTTTAAGCGGATTTGAAATTCATAAATTGCTTCGAAAATTTTAAGAAATTTTAAAATTATCCCATAAAATATATAAAAAAATTTCAGCAAAATATATTCAGTAGTTTTTTAAATAAAAATAATAATTACACCTCTTATATGAAGCAATCACGTGACCATTATATGAAAAGATCACGTGACCCACTTCAAAATAAATTATGGCATCCATTTTGTGTCAAAATCGTGATTTTTAAAGTTCTTTTTAATTCATATTTAGTGTTGTATCCATCCTAAAACCGCTTTATTTTTGCTTAAATTCTGTGCATATACATATTGAAACAATGCAATTACAATATATTTGAGTTTAAATGATCATCCAAATTTGATTATTTCTACAACGAAGCCTATTTTTCACTTATGGAAAATGTAAACAGCAAAATATGTAGAATGAGTTGTATAAGAACTGCTGCATTTCTTTAACGCAAAATTATTTAGCTCATGGAGTCTGCATAGCTGATATGAATGAAATATTCATTGATTTTACAAAGAGAAGGACAATTTTTTCGATAAAGTTTTAAGCATAGAATTAAATTACTTGTATCTCCATGGTTTTAATTTTTTAAATAAAATAAATTATATAGCATTGTGATGAATGAAATGAATGGAAAAATGTTTATGAATGAAATGCTGCTTTTATAGAGAGAACCAGGCGTGTTATATTTTGATGGCGTCATTTGAATAAATTTCAGTTGTTTTCAATGAAGTTTTCAAATATAATAAATTATTGTAGTATTATGATAATTTTAAAAACATTACTGAGGAATGTATCACATTTTAGAGATGTTTAAACCAGGCAATTTACATTTCAATGCCAGCATTTGAATGAAGTTCATTTTTTTCGATGAAGTTTTAAGTTTTCAAATATAATAAATTAATGTAGTATTGTAATAATTTTTAAAATATTACCAAGGAATGTATCGCATTTTAGAGATATTTAAATAAAATTGCATTGAAGTTGGGAAGTGTTTCATAATCAACGCTTTATGCATGGTTGATCTTTCTTGTTATCCTTAGTCGTGGTCTATAGTTACTTATTTGTAACAGATATGCTAGAGATGGGTTTTTTTGTACTTTCCCTAGTTTATGCATAGTTTTCGATTAAAAAATTTCAATTTTTATTTATATATATATATTTATATATATATATATTTATATATTATATATATATATATATATATATATAATATATATATATATATATATATATATAATATATATATATATATATATATATATATATATATATATATAAATATATATATATATTATATTGATTATAATCTTTAGCTTTCTGAACTGTAATATGTATTATAATTTCTTCTTTATTGTTGAATTTCATTTTATTTCATTGTATTCTGTAGGCAAAAAATTTTTTAAGATAGTGTAGTATGAGTTACTTCTTTTATTCTACTATTGGATTTACGATTTTAATATTGGATATATATATTTAATATTGGATATTTGATTTTAATATTGGATATAAATATAAGAAAGTCAAAAGTATAAGAATGGAAAGTGCCAACAGGTAAGATACTAATAGGCCAAGGGGGATGATGACCCCTTGTTCCCGGTTATAGCCAGCTATTACTCCTAGGAAACACTCCCGTAGCTGATACCTTCCTGTGGCCTAATTTCCATGAAACGTCCAAGCAAAAGGCATAATCCAGGAATGGAAGCATAGACTACGTTTAAATTTAAATGGATAAAAATGGAAAGAGTAATGTTGAGTAAAGGGAGGGAATGCAATTCCCGGTGATAGTGAAGGTGCTAAATTCACATCATCTTAAAAGTTTCCGAATCAACTGCATTTGTAGAGATGCTTAAAATACATACATTGCCAATAAAATTTATGGAATAGTGATGTTGCCAAAATTTTTGTAAAGGCGTTTAATACACAGCAAAGTTCTAAACGCCTTTTACAAAGATTTTGGCAACATCGCTATTCCATAAATTTTATTGGCAACGTATGTATTTTAAGCATCTCCATAAATGCAGTTGATTCGGAAACTTTTAAGATGATGTGAAATTAGTAACTTCACTATCACCGGGAAATGCATTCCCTCCCTTTAACCCTTTCGCAACGGCAGCATTCTGGAACTGCCGTGGCCCAAAGGACGGAGTGCTTCGTTTCCGAACTGTTCCCAAAAGAAGGCAAATTTTTTGCGCTAAGCCTAACTCTCGAAAAAAAATTCATTAAAAATCACCTATTCAACACAGAAATCTACTTTTTTCGGGAATAAAAGAAATATTTATTTTCTATTTGATGTATATTTTTCATACAAATCTGAATACAAAATACACGTTAGTTGCTCCCATTCTTTCATCCGAAATAAAAGAATAATTTCACTGCCTCTAAAACCCAAACAAAAAAAAAAATACTCTCTTATATTCCTATGATTCACCAACGAAATCATAACGCTGAAATAAAAACAAAACCCGAAACTCAATTATAAATTTGTTGATGCTGCGAGAATTGCTCTGTCTGTTTATATTACTAAATCATGTTTCACCGCTCCAAATGGAGAAATAATTCATTGGAAACTCCTTATGCCAAGGTCATGTATCTGCAAAATACGTTGAAGTTAGTTCCACGGACATTTAACGCTATCTAGTAGACAAATTAAAACGTTCCACGCGAAGGCACGCATGCCACTCGCCATTTACGGTAAAGTTTCCTCCATCACGAGTGCGTGCCGTCCGTCCTTGAATGCAAGTTCGCAGCCGACATGAAGGCGTGCCAGTCGTCTCGAAAGGGTTAATCAAGATTTCTCTTTCCATTTTTATCCATTTAAATTTAAACGTGGTCTATGCTTCCATTCCTGGATTATGCCTTTTGCTTGAACGTTTCATGCAAATTAGACCACAGGAAGGTATCGGCTCCGGGAGTGTTTCCTAGGAGTAATAGCTGGCTATAACCGGGAACAAGGGGTGACCATCCCCCTTAGCCTATTAGTATCTTACCTTTTGGCGCTTTCCCATCTTATACTTTTGACTTTCTTATATTTACCCGGCATTCGTGAGCAGCTTTGCGCCTTTATGCTGGGTCACTTGTTTTTATTTGTATATTGTACAATTTCGTACTTTTGAATATTCACTTATATATATATATATATATATACATATATATATATATACATATATATATCATTTGTAACAGATATGCTAGAGATGGGTTTTTTTGTACATACAGTAGTTTATGCATAATTTTCGATTAAAATCCTTCAATTTTTATTTATATATATATATATATATATATATATATATATATATATATATATATATATATATATACAGTACGCGACCTCTTATCCGGCTTCTCAATATCCAGACTCTCCCAGAACCAGAATGCGGCAAAATAATGCCAAATTCTGTGCCAACACTCAACTATTTGCCAAAAATTGCGCCAAATAGCAGTTTTTTTGTTTAAATTCCTGCCAAATGATTTTTTGCCTTAATTAGCAATATTAATATTATAAAATAATGCGTTGAAATCTACATTTTTCTCACTTCAACTGTTTACGATCCTGATATAAACAAAGGTCTGGCTGAATCCACAACGTACCACACTAAAAATATGTTGCTAAAAATATTTCCGGAAGAAGAGGAAAACTACAAGTATCATGGAGGTAAAAGTGAACTCTACCTCCATGGTGGATATATTTGTTCCATGTCAGATAAACATACTTTCGATGAATGACAAAACAGTTTGTTTGTGAAACGATATAAAAACTTATATTTTTAGAAACAAAACATATTTTCTTTTTTAGAATGTGTGCGCGTTGGTTTGATGCTTCGATGACTTCATAGTGGTAAAGTGACGTCATAAAGTTTTTCACTGCAAAGTGACTGGAGCTTTTGGAAAAAGCTATGGATTATAAAAAAATTTGCAGAGATTTAAAATTTTTTTTTTTGTCGTGTACTATTAAGTTTATAATTTTCAATTTCTGGATTTCATTTTCACATATTTTTGAAATTCTTAACATAAAAATTAACTTTTGGCATTTCCAGTCACTTTGCAGTGAAAAACATGAATTATAACTTATGAATTATAATTTTCTGTAACATTTTGTTAACTGTACGCACTGATTATGAATAAACTGTAACCACGTTAAAACAGCTTGTTTTGATTTTTTTCACGGTGGTCTGCTATGAAAATGCTGAAGAGGCAACACATGTGTTAAACAAGTGTTTCCAATTTACAACATATTGCTTAATTGTTTTCCTAGAGGATACAGGGGTTTAAAATCTGAATAATCAACTTTATTTAGACATTTTTTTTTTCTTTCAAAAATTTTCTTAAATTCTAATACATGTAATTTGCATTTTAGTTAACCAAGTATATTTTTCATATAGATTGTAAAAAAGCTTAATTTAATACATTTATGTTTTTAAAATGAATTATAATTTTCTATAATGACATTTGAGACCATTCCAGTAAGTTTTAGAAAAAGTGTTCCGAATTACGGAAAAACCCCTTATCCAGAATGCCTGAAGTCCCAAGCATTCCGGATAATAGATCCTGTACTGTATATATTTCCTAAAATGACACAAAAAAGGCATTTTATTGCACTCTTTTTATTTTACTTATTTTGTTCCTACTGCAGAGAATTGCCCTACATAAAACCCACAAAACATGTTTAAATGCAAATTTTTTCTTTGAGTCAGTGTTACCCAGGTGGGGAAAAAATAAGGGGTCAGTGTTACAATCTTTTCAAAAAATGAATTTTTTTTGTTTGAAATATTTTTTCCAGAAAAATGAAATAATGTTAAATATTCATTAAAATAAGTAAATTAGATCATATTTGACCCCCCCCCCCCCCCCCCCCCCCCCCATGTATCTAGGCCTTACCACTTCATGTGCTCACAGAAAGTTTTTTCAGTCTTTTTTTCAAAATTTTTTTGTCTTAAGTTACAAAAATTTTATAAAGTGATTGAATTCAATTTTTAATTTCATAATATATGCACTACGAAGTAAAAATATTAGGCTATGATATACATTAGAGTTTATTTATTTAAAACCACTGGTGATAGTCAAAAATCAACTTTGTAAGAAAATTGACTCTCAGTGGGCAATGATACCCCTGTGGAGTCAGAATTATCCCAGTTGACAAAATTGAATTGATCACAATTGGAATCACAAAATTGAATTGATGTTGAGAAAAATAATTGTTGTTAACATAATTTTTGTACATAATTGTGTTAACATAAGTGCTGTTAACATAATTTTTCTAAATACAAATATCTAAATTTATTTACCTTTTATTGAAGTTTTAAAAGCCGGTTCTTAGAGTCTGGAAGAAGAGAAAGTTTTGTTACAGTATCATCATAATCCAGTGGTATATCTTGTTCTACAGCTAAAACAGCTAAAGATGAAAATCTTTTTTGTCCCATTGTACTGCGAAAATAATTTTTCAGCCTCCTGAGGTACGAAAAAGACCTTTCACAACTGTCTGAGCTGATTGGCACAGTCAAAAATAATTTTACTAATAATGTTATGACAGGAAACACGTTTTTTAAATTTCGTTCTTTAAAATAATGCAGGCGACTTTTAAAATTGGGATGATCTATGCTTCCATTTTTCACCATTGAATAAAACAGTCATAAGTCACATAGCAATTCCTCTTTCTGGAAGTTATATATTTTGCATATGGTTGAAACTTTTTTTTTTAAAGCATCTGATCCGGATAATACTGAACTAAGTGCAAATAAAACAGATATATTGTTCTCATTAAATCTTGTCTCAATTTCATTAGATACTGAATATATAATTTCATATTGAATATAGATTCTGTGATATGATTTAACATCAACATGGGGATTTTTTTTCACCGCCTCCGAATTCACTTGGAATTTTTTACGCCTTTTCAGTTTTGGTCCAGAATAAGAATTTTTTTGCTAAGTTCTGTCACAAAACTCCACACTTGATAGAAATATGCATCAGTGCGAAAAGAACTAACAGTTTCAATAGTAGCTTTAACCAAAGCTTGCACAGTCTGAAAATTAAGATCTGATGACTGAAGATGCTTTGAGAGAGTATTGTATTGATCAAAAACACTGGGTAATACAAACAAAGTGAATAAAAATTCGAACGATGTCATGCATGTTAAAAGTGCTTTGGCTCTTCCACCATTGAGAGAATTGTTTTCAGATAATTCTTCCAATGTTAAAATAACCACTTTAAAATTATCAAGTAGTGCTTTTATGGCTTTAACTCTGGAAGACCACCTCGTATTGTAGAGTTGAAGAGCCTCCAGAAAAAGTATCTGTTGATGAGCGATTTTTTTCGAAAATAGCATGTCTTTTATAGGATGTTTCTATGAAAAAATATAATGCATTGAGCTGCTAAAATGCATTTCTAGCAGAAGGAATGGATGATCATGCACTAATTACTCATAAATTTAATCGGACACTTGAAATTTTCAAGTGAAAAGGATAACATCAACTCAATCTATTTAAATTGAAAAGGATTCGTTCCAGCAGGAAGAGAGAAGCTTCACTGTGAAGGTCGACTCTTTTGAAGCTCCATAGCGTGAGAAAACTGACCAGTAGACAGTCGATAAAAAAAGAGAGAAGCCGATAGACAACGAGGAAAAATTTGGGGGCGTGAACTCGCCCCCCCCCTATTTGCCGCCCCTGCATAACACCATTTCCCGGCCACACAAATACCTACTGCAAGCCTTCGGGTCAGTCGTGTAGACTAGGTTTTTTCACATAACACCATTCAGTTTCCAAATAATCTATTTTGAACTTTATTCAAATGATGTCATTGAAATATAAATTGCCTGGCTCTCTATGTAAAAGCTGTAAATATTTCATTCATACCCTTTTATTCCATTCCTTTCATTCATCACAATACTACAATAATTTATTTTATTTAAAAACTTAAAACCATGGAGGTAAACATAACATAATTTAATTTTATGCTTAAAACTTCATCGAAAAAGTCTGCTATAAAATCGTCTGTTCTCTATGTAAAATCGATGAATGTTTCATGAAATATATTCAGAAAAGGTTGAAATTTAAAAGCAGCAATAACACTAATCTTTTATCAAGTAAAATAGTTTTATGTTTGAATTTATTAAGAAATTCTTTTTATTTCAGACTTTACAAGAAAATTCTCAAAGTACTAGTGAAGAAAGTGATAGTTTAGTTCAGTTGTTGAATGCCATGCCCCCTCAGCGGCGCAAACGTGGTGAATTTGTTGAAGATTCTAAGTCAAATAGCAAACGTCTCCGAATGCATAACAGGTAAACACTTAATTCTGTAATATTATAAAATTATCATACAGGTTTAAGACTATATTGATACCAATTGGAGACTCACATTAAAATTTGATGCATGGGAGATTTTTTACTGTTTGCATGAGTTAAAAATTATAATTTTTACCATTTTATTTTAGCCAATGTAAGATACAGTTCCAGAGTTTTAAATGCTGCCCCCCCCCCCTCCTCCTCCACCACCCACAGGATTCTGACCTAGCATTTTCCACTATGTTTATTATCCATAGAAAATGTTACTTCACCATAAGACTAATGTTGCTTTATCCTAAAGCAGAGATCTGTAACCTAGTGAAGAACAAACAGAAGCTTGGTGAAACAAATAACAGAAGATTACAAAGATCTTCTGTTTGTTTCATGCTTCATACCTTCTCGATTTTTGTTCAATTATTATTATTATTTATTTATTTTTTCCATGTCTATCTTTCTGGGCAGTATTCTGGTGACACAAAGCTTCCTACCTTGAGTCCATATGCCAGCGGGGCTACATGTGCAACCCCCCTCCCCCAATTTTATGAGACCAAACTGTTTTTATGCCTTAGGGGTGCTAAGGATTTTGAAATTTGTCCTCACTGTATGATACTAAAATAGCAACCATTTAAAAATTTTTTAATTTAAATTAAAAAAATTAAAACTTTTTAATTTGTTCACACGAGTAGTGATTTTATATGCATTTTTCATGAGAAAGTGAATGAATCCATTTTCAAGCAGTTAAAACTAATTGTTTTTGAATTATTTGCAGTTTTTAGTAATTTTTAAAATATATTAAGAGACTAGCAGTATACCTGTTCTTTGTACAAAATATATAATATAAAAAAACTTAAAATTCACAATCGTGCAAATTGTTATAATATTCTAAATGGCATTGTTATTCAAAGAATTCTATTAAAACTTTTAAATTAATGTTCCTAAAAAGAAGTTTAAGAATCTTTGTTCTCACTATACAAAAATTATCTTCACAGGAAGATCTGAAGAATGAAATATCATGTTCCCGCTTATAAACAAATTAACAAAAATATGAAATTAAATCAATATATGCAAAATAAAAGCACAAAAATGTATTAAAAATATTCCCATACTACTTACATTCTCGTGGATTAGAAAATATACCCATTCTACTCATATTTTTGCAGATTAGAAGATATACCCATACTACCTATATTCTCGAATATTAGAAAATATACCCATTCTATTCATATTTTTGCAGATTAGAAGATATACCCATACTACCTATATTCTCGAATATTAGAAGATATACAGTACAACCCCGAAAATCCGGACTCGTCCGAACTTTGCCGATTCTGGATTTTCGATTTTTCTGGATTATAGAATTTGAATAAAATTCAGATTTAGTATTAACTAAATACACTATAAAGCACTATTTTTAATAAAAATAATGGCAAAAGTTAAGTTAATCAATTAAAACATATTATTTAATCTAAAAAATAGGGCAAAACAAATTTCAAAGAAAAAATATACACATTAATAATTTAGAATGTGTGAAAGAAACGAAATGATAAAATTCTATTTTATCATTCCGTTTAAATATTTGAATTAACATTTGTTATTTCATTAATTTTGGTTTATGGAAAAGCAGTTTTCTATATCCTGTAGATGGACATTATTTCTGCTCGGTTATAATGCTTCTTTGTAGAAGATCTTTAATTGCATGATCGATTGTTTGCATACGATTATCAATGGGTATTTTTTCTTCTTCACATTTATCGTCGCTACTTCGATCTTTTTTTATTTAATATCATATCACGAATTTCGTCATCATTCAATTTATTTACGATTGGCGCATCATCATCACAGTGCAGAACTTCCGTTATATCGGCTTTGTCGAGATTTAATGAAGCGCCGGAAGATTTAATGAAGTGCCGAGGTTTAATAAAGATCGAGGATTAGCACTTTTGACGATATATTTAAAGGTGTAAATGTGTTTAAACCGTTTTCTCTATTATCGAACGAAAAACAAAAATTAAGAACTTAAAAGTTTTATTTATTCTCTAGCATCTATATAATATTATGTTTAAAAAAGCTGATGAGTCTGAAAAAAGTAAAAACTTTATTAGTAATAGTCAAATATGTAAAAAATATCGCAGTAGATAAAATAAATATCTTTTCCAAAAAAGAAAAATATCCCTCCACTCAATGATTTTTCTAAATTACGATGAGTCATTACTAGGTTACAGCAGCAACCAGACGTGGTGGGTCAGGGAAAGCGAAGAAAGGAATTTGCTTAGTTCCTAATCGTAAACGCAGCTGACTGTCACCGGTGACGAGCCGACCTCTTTGAGAGGTCTGTGTGATACGATATTATTTAATTATTTATTTGCTATTTATAGTATGTAAATATGGCTTTCTAAACAAAAAAGGCAAAATATGCAGTCGATTTCAAGCTGACGCGTTTGACGAGAATGAAAAAATCATCAGATATCGGGAGGGGGAGGAGATTCTGAAGACAAAACAGAATACATTGAAGAATGGAATTCGTACTACGAAGTGAACAAAATAAATTTCCGTGAGCTTTAATATGAATTCTCGGGATTTTTAGATTTAATTGAACAATCTGTGATAAAATGTTACGATAGCATTTTAAAGTGTTTAATATTAAAAATTACATTGTTTCAGAAAAATGTCTTTTTCAATAATGAGAAAAGGAAATTTTGATAATAAAAATTCCGTATTTAAATAACAATGTATATTTTACGTGAAATAATTAATCAGGAGTTGTGACTTGAATAAGAGGGAGGAGGGATTAACTCTAACAACGTAATTCACGCTCCAACCACGAGCCTATCTATGACCGTCCATCTAAACTTTCGTTTCATTTCCTGGTTCAGAAATTCGACCGGAAAATACGGTAAAATAAATAATCTTACGTATAAAATAAATAATCTTACCCTGTTGTTTTTTAAATCCGCAACTTCGTCAGTCTGGGGAAAAAAAAAACCCCGGAAATTTGGAAAATGTCCGGATTTTAGATGTCTGGATTTTTGAGGTTGTACTGTACCTGTGTATTAGTAGAAGATTACCGTTCTACAATATATGAGCTTCAAAAATATTTGCCCAACAATAACAAATAACATAATGAATTGAAAATTTCAATAATCCCTGTAATCTTTAAACCTGAAGGCCGTAATTGATGTCAATATATGTCCACATAAAAGTGCTAAAATTGTATGGGAAGATATACCTGTACTACTTACATTCTCGTAGATTAGAAGATATACTCTTGTATTAGTACAACAGCTCTGTTTGTTTATGTTACAAAATGATTTTCACCGCTCCAAATGGAGAAATAATTCATTCGATCCTCTTCTGCCAAGGTCATGCCTCTGCAAAATGCATTGAAGTTAGTTCCATGGACAAGTAACGCCATCTAGTTCACAAATTAAAACGTTCTGCGTAGTGGCACTTATACGTGCCACTACCTGCTTGCGGTAAAATTTCCTCTGGCCCCAATGAGTGCCGTTCGTCCTTGAATGCATGTTCGCATCTGGCACCTGGGCGTGCCATTCGTCGCGAAAGGGTTAAATATCAGTGATCGAGAAATATCCACACATGCCCTTCTTTCAAATCCTTGGGATAACATTCTATTGCATGTCTAAATTAAAAAGAACTTTAAAAATTACGATTTTGACACAAGATGGATGCCATATTTCATTTTGAAGGGGTCACATGACCTCTTCATATTATATGGGTGTCATTATTTTAATTTTTATTTAAGAAACTACCGGACATATTTTGTTGAATTTTTTTTTATACATTTTATGGAATAATTTGAATATTTCCTAAAATTTTTAAAGCAATTTATGAATTTTGAATTCACTTAAAAAATATTTGAAAAATTAGGTCCCATAGGGTTCAGTGTATTTCACTTTTTCAACCCGGGTTCAATCCAAAACTAATTGGGTGATATTATTCATTTACATTCCCATATAGACCGTCTCAACAACATACTAAAATTTCATTTTGATAAAGTCATTTTTATGGCAGTTATCGTGCGAACGGACAGACAGACAGACAGAATGAACAAAGTCATAAACACTTTTCAACTATGTTATAAAGTGTTAAAAACCATGCAATATGTTAGGAATTAATAGTCTTAGCATCATAAAAATGGTTTAATTCTTTTTATTTATTTATTTTTATGAAAACATTCACAGAATTACTTCTTACTTAATTAAATATATATAATTTTTGTTTTTTAATTAAGATGGGCTAGTCAAAAGACCATTTTGCAGATTAATTAACATTTTCTATGGGAGCATACTAAAATATTATCAGTGTTTTCTATGGTGTTCAGAAAATGCATTTCCAAGAATCAAAGTAAGAGAAGAGTGTATTGCCTCTGTTTTCAGGCTCATACTGCAACAGAATTCGGAGATCTTTTGAATGATACTGTTGTGATAAAGACAGTAAGAAATAAGTTTTATAACAGTTAAAATTTTGTAAAATTAATATTTATTCAAATTACTTATTGCCTATCTACAACACCTAATTGGTCGGCCATTTATGTGCAGTCAAATGGAAGGAATAAAATAAATAAATGTATGTAAATCTTAATGAAAAGGGATCATATAGTGGGGGTATACATTTTTTTTGAAATAATTAAATAAATTTACATTGTGTCGTCATAGGCTTGGCACGTTTTTGCCAAAAGTGGAAAAAACCATGGAAAAACTGTTCTGACAAAAATACATTTTTGCCACTTTTTGCCGCAGTGGCAAAAATAGGTATGTTTTATTTACGGGAATGTAATCAAGTTATTTTAATTTTTACTAATTTCAACTCTAATAATATATAACATTTTTTTTATAATTTAGAATGTTCCATGCATCATTGAAACAGTAATCTAAATGCTATGAAGTTTGTATTGTTTTAGTAAAATACGTTTTTAGTTAATACTATGAATGCAGAATATGAGAAAGGAGAGAGTAAATAACAATAAAATAACTCATTGGCTTTGTTAGTCTTTTAACAGTCTATTAAACAGCTAATTCTTATGCTTCAGTTAATTTTTAACAAAGTCTGAGTAATAATACGAATTTTGCTATCTATCAGAATCAGAACAATAGTAATTTGAAGATACAAAGTATATTAATTACTATATAATATAAATATTAAGAAAAAAGTTTAGCTCATATTAAATTATAACTTTAATTATGAAAAGAATTACACATAAAATAATTAAATTTCATCAAATTCAATTGAATTTTCTACATCAGAACACATATTTTGTGTTTTCAACATTGCATGGTAATAAATAAGTTTTGAAACACTATCTATTCCCAACCTTCGAGTCTTTGAATGCACAAATGAAAAATTAGAGAATATTCTCTCTATTGCAGCACTGCTTGAAGGGCATGTTTGGAGATGTGCAACTAACTTGCAAAAGTCTTTAGAAATAACACATGCTCTTGCTATTCTTCTCCACCATTTATTAGTATCAACAGTCTTAATCACTTGATCTTCAAAAAATGTATCTGGATACGTTTTTTTTTTCCGTTCAAAGTTTATGGCATATGATATAAAGGGTTTATTTTTTGTGGACATGCTCTTGCCTTTTCTTTCTATTCATAATTGAGATTTTCCTCTCTGTATTTAGGATGCAATAAATAAACAAGACGTTGCCAATGCAAAATTGCTTGATTAAACCTTTTTTTCACTACAGCAGAATAGGGGTTTCAACTCGTCATTTTTTAACAAAGTGCACCATAAATGGCAAGCATCAGCAATTGTTGCTGAATCATTCTCCAGACGAGCTAAAGCACTTGCTACTGGCTTTAATTGTCTGATAAGGTCCTTCACTTGTTGATAAAGGTCAAAATCCTGTATACAAGCTGCAATATTTGGGTCCATCTCCTCAAAATGCTCATTTGTTATTTTTACATATGATGTATGATTTCGAATAAACGTTTCTAGATAAATCAACTGACTACCCCACCTAGTATTTCCAGGTAATTGAGGTGAAACATGCTTACTGTATTCCTCTAACCATGCTCCAGGAGCATGATAATTTCGAAAATACTTGTGAATATCTATTACATGTTTAATAATGCTGGAAGGTGTTATATCTTCTCCCTAAAGGTTTAGCCAATGAGCTGTACAACCATATGTTATCAGAGTTGAACCCTCAGATTTTTGTTCTAATTCACGTCTCATTTTCTCCATATTTTTAGCATTATCAGTAACAATGCTTTTAACTTCACAGTCATATGTTTCTTTAGTAATCTGAATAATGTCACTACATTTTTTAGATAAAAATTCTGATGACTTTTTTGTGGTTCCAGTGTTTTCAACATCTATAATATATGAATTTCCATTAACTTAAATGCAAGATGCTATTATGGGTTTATTATGGATATTACTCCATCCATCAATAACACGAGTACCTTCCTTCCCTTTTAAGTTTTCAGCAACTAATCCTTCCATTTCACTGTGAACAACATCTAAAAGGGAGCCTGCCAGTTCTTTACGTGAAGGGGCTTTATAACTTGGTCTCAAGATATGGATCAAGTTTTCAAACGATTCGCTTTCCACAACAGCAAAAGGAATGTTGCAGGCATAAAACAGCTTTGCAACAGTCAAATCAATCTTCATTTTCTCTTTATCTGAAGTTTTTGAAAAAACATCTGTTAATATTACCTTCTAAACATTGTATTTTAACTGGGAACTATTAACTTCATTGAATCAGAGCACCTTTTGTTCTGGTTATCTTCTGAATTGCTATATGAAGGAATTTCTTCCACACATTCACTTGAAGGTTTTTTTACATATTTAGAAACATGTGCTTTCATCCTAGCTACTTTATTGCTTTGAATATGTCCACATGTTTTGCACTTGGCAACAATTTTACCATCAGCAGATAATCTATAAAAAGATTCCCAAACACAGTTTAGGTTTCTACCTCCTTTATACATTATTTCAAGAAAATATTTATCACAGATTAAAAATCTAGAAACTAGAAACCTTAGTAAACAAAATGGCTAATATGTTGCTTTTCAGTTTATCTTGAAGCAGAATTAAACAAGAATGTATGTTTCTTGCCAGTTTGTGATTGGTTAAGAGCCTGTACCACAGAATACTATATTCAGAAGGTTCACTCCCATAGGACCATATGGCAACATTTTTAACATGGGATGTCGCATAGACACTAGAGCTCGTGAGTTGGACCAACTGAACTACGATGCGTCTGCCAGATTTGGCGCGCTATCGCTCGCTTGGCGACTTTTTTTTAAACGGGAGGTGAACAAAATGTTGAGGACTGTACTTTTATAATTTTTGAAACTATAGAAAGGATCAGGATTTAAAAATACATTAATCTGCAACATAAATATATTCATTAGTTTAAGAATATTTAAATAAACATAGTTATATATTTAATTCAAATAATCATAAAATAGATTAAAAAATACACACATTGCATTGTCTCACTATAAAACATAATGCACAAAAAATTACAAGCTAACATACTCAAAAGACTGAAATATTATATAATATTTTCAGTCTAAAAAGTATACTAGCGTGTTGATCGTTAATTACTTGATCCTTAATTTATTCTGGGATACTGATAATAGACTTTTTTCTTTTAAATATAAAAATATTCATATAGTAAATATCAAATTTACATAAATGCACTATCGAAGTTGTGGAACTCAATCATTAATTACTCGAGGGGGGGGGGGAATTTTCCACCATAAGGCACTTAATAAAAATTTTACATAAATATATACACATACTATATCACATTCAACTAAGAAAAAGCTATCCAAATATCAATTATTTCACATTTTATAAAATTACGGAAAATATTTTTTAACTAATTATACCACTACCTCTTAAAATTTAGTCTAATCCGGCAGTAATAACACAGCACTAATATACTTATATGAACATGTGTATACTTATATGAACACGTGTATACTTATAATGAACACGTATGTAGAATGGTGATAACTAAAATTATTTCAATTTTAATAAACATAAATTACATACCCTGTAACGCAACCAGTTTTCTTTTATCAATCCATTTCTATGAAATGATCTAAACACTTAACAAATAATCCTTTTTCACGTTACTCAAACCACGCTAGTCTGTTGTTCTAAGTTTTCGCCGAGCGAAATAGGGTTATAACATAGAAAATCGTCTTGGAACCAAACCAGACTATCGCCAAGCGCTCGGAACAAACCAGACCATCGCCAAGAGCGTGCCAACCCAATGTTTGGTCTATCTCTAATGGCCGCCGCGAAAACGAAACTATCGAGAGTGACAGGTCTGTATA
The DNA here is from genome assembly GCA_951213105.1 of Amaurobius ferox. Classification (NCBI taxonomy): domain Eukaryota; kingdom Metazoa; phylum Arthropoda; class Arachnida; order Araneae; family Amaurobiidae; genus Amaurobius; species Amaurobius ferox. The sequence goes on from OX578135.1 coordinate 41,392,354, forward strand.
GTAGTCTGTGGTCTGTACAATGCACCTATACAGAATCAAAACCCATTTGGAGTTGGGAACAAAACCAGTTTGGAGTAGCAGGTGATTGGTGGTAAAAGAAGAACATTAGAAGAACATTAAAAGAAGAACATAGAGAAAAACATTTTGCAAGACAGTTCATTCTATGACCTATGACCAAATTATATTTAGGTCTGCAGTTCTGCATGATGAGAATAGGAAAAATGGTGAGAAAATCACCTAAAAGATAAATTTGCCTATATTTGCAACATTAAATAATCAATTAAAATTATTCCACCCTCCCCAATCTTATGTATATTTATTTTATCTGGTCCATATGTTTTTTTTATACAAAAAAAAAAAAAAATGTAGGAATTTTAAAGGATTACTTGTATAAATTATTCATAAAAGTTATACCTAGAGGTTCAAATAAGGATAAAATGAAGATTGATTTCACAACTTCTTATTAATCAATTAATGTTTAATTATGTTTTATCATTTTGATTAATCAAATTAATATTAATGAAATAACTAATTAATATTCTGATTTAAGTCTCAATTATATTATTTACAAAATTATATTGTTTTTGTACATTTTTTTAAATTCAGCTATTTTTTTCAGTTTTTGCCATTTTTGCCAGTTTTTACCAGGTTTTTGCCAGTTTTTGCCACTGTCCTGGCAAAAATACCATTTTGCCGGCAAAATGACCAACCCTGTCATCATATAATTAATGTTACAACTGCATATAGGTGCCTAATATGTATAAATACAGTTGGATCATTCCATGTCAAATCACCCAATTAAATTTTGAAATGATTCCCACCAACTCAGATTTTATATTAATTTTTTTTACTACCATTGAGTTAATCCATGTAATTTTTATCCTCTCTAGGTCACATAGTTTCTGAGATATAAAATGTCAAAGTTTAGGAAAATTGCACATAGACATTTTAAGGTCTCAAAAAGTCATTTATGTGCAAAGTTTAATGTCCTATGTGCAATCTAAAAGTGAAATCTACTCCATTTCTAGAGGCAGTACTTGAGAAAAGCATTTATATTTCTGTGTCCAATCTATATATCACTACCAAATTTTTGCTACATATCAAAAAAGTGTGTAGATTTCAGAAAAAATACTCTATAAATAAATATTGCCTTCTTCTGAGAGACACTGAAATTTAATTAGTTTTATTTAAAAAAATTCTTCAACAATTGAGTATTATGGCATGAGGCACAGGAGTTATCAGAGTGCTTTTTTTTTTAATTGAACTTTTAAAAGTATGGTTTAAAAGGTTGTTAAAGAAAAATGGTGGCATTTGAATTGTTAATTTATTTTTAGCAGCCGGAAAGTTAAGTGGAAATTTAATAGTGCCCTAATCTAGTTGTTTTAACTTATGAATTAAGTTAGTGTGTTAACTTATGAATTAAGTATGAATAATGTAAAACATATTTTATGTTGACATTATGCATAATAATAGATAAATATTATAACAAGGCAATTTTTGAATTTTTATATTTGTACTAGAAAATAGACCCAGTGTTGCCCAGGATTTAAGATAAACAATCGTGACATAGCCCTGTGTAAGGGTAAATAATTTAAAACGTATTTTATGCAGATGCTAAGTATAATAAAAAATAAATACCATAATAAAATAATTTTTGAAATTTTATATTAGTACTGGAAAATGTACCCGGCATTGCCCAGGACTTAGATGAAGAGTCATAGCATGGTCGTGTATGTACCCATGCAACAGTTTTTTATTTAATTTTTGTTATAAGCATGTTGTTAAAACTTTATTGGTTTTCGAGAATTCGCTGTGAACTTTGCTGTAGATTTTATCAGAGATTTGTATCTTAAATCCTGGGTAACTCTTTAATATTCTAGAAAATGTGCACGGCACTGCCAGGGATTTGAGATGATAACCTTTGATTACAATTACACTGGAACTCTCGGTGAATTATTGAATATAACAAAACAAAACTGTGCCAATAGTGTTAAAATGGAAACTGCAAGAATATCCTGGGTGCTTCCTATCTTGAGAGATTACATTTTCAACATGTGAAAAGTATATATTTTTTAAATTCATGAAATTTTGTATGTTAAATTAATAGTATGGGTTTTATTCAAAATTTGTTTGAAAGAGAATTTTTTCGATCTTTCTGATAGCGTCAAGATGGAAACTATGTGATAATATTTTCAGTCGCTCAGGAACTGATTTGTGTGAAAATTGCTCAAAATCATGCTAAAACATAACTCAATTAATTTGAATTTTTAAAAAATCTCAACAAGGTGCACCTTTAATGGGTCCTGAAGTACCTTGTGTACCACCAAATTTTATGGCTATATGTAGAGATATGGGTCAGAAAATTTTCCCAGAAATGGAAAATTTTCTATCTTTTTCCGAATTTTTCTTTTCTTCTTAATTCATTTAAAAATAGAATGTAGCATTCTTTCCACACTGCTTTTTGAAATGTAGGTAACTTTACAAGAAGTCTTCGATTATTTAGTTTTCTAATTTTGGTGAGGAAAGGGAATACTGATTTATTTTCAAAAAAAGGGCTATGCAAAAACTAGAAGGGTGACATTTTACTCATTCTGGTAAAACAGCAGATAATATTTTTAGAAGCCTTTCCTTTCAGAAATTAATTCTGTAAAATTTATGAAAATATTATAAACTAGCAGCATACCCGTTCTTCGTACGGAGTATATAATATAAAGAAACTTAAAATTCACAATCATGCGCAAATTCCTATAGCTTATTAAATGACATTGTTAATCAAATTATTCTGCTAAAATATATAATTTAATGCTCCTAAAAAGAAGTTTAAGAATCTCTGTTCTCTCTATACAAAATTATCTTCACGGGCAGATCTGAAGAATTAAACACCCTGGCCCCTTTTGTAAGCAAATTCACAAAAAAAACAGGAATTGAATCAATATATGCAAAATGAAAGTATTAAAATTGTATGGGACCCGTACTATTTATATACGAATATTAGAAGATATAACCTGTATTAGTAAATTACATATATAAATGGAAAATATCAATAAACCCATAATTGACACCAATATATGCCAGAATGAAAGCACTAAAATTATATGGGAATATATATATATATATATATATATATATATATATATATATATCCCCGTACTACTTATATTGCTGCAGATTAGAAAATATGCCAGTGTGTTAGTAGGAGATTACCCGTATTACAATATGACTCTCAAAAACCTTTGTCAAAATAAAACAGATCATGTAATAAATTGAAAATATCAATAATCCTGTAATCTTTATTCCAGAAGGTCGTTATTGATTCCAATATATGCCAATATATATCAAAATACATTCCAGTATACCTGTCCTACTTATTTCCTCGTAGATTAGACGATATACCCGTGCATTTGCAGATTACTCATGCAACGTAGAATATATGAGTTTAAACAATTTTTTTCATAACTTGAAAATATGAATAATCCTTGAATCAATAATCCCCGAAGACCGTAATTGATATTATCCAGTCAAAAATGTATTGTCAATGACATTTATTTTATATACATATCTTCATTATTCAAATCGGAAAAGATTTAATAAAAATCATATGCCACATAATATATTGGATTTAAATCCGTTTCTAAACGACATGATATCATTTGTTTCAAATAAATTGATGGAAATTATATCATCTGAATAATGATATCTCCATGGAAGGTTTGGCGACATTTTTGTCAACTTAGCGATAGTTTAAAAAATCGCCAAATGTATCATCAAGTGGCACTGTAGAACTAACTGATACTCCCATTTTGTGACAAACTGACGAAACATCGTCACAATACTATCTCCTAACAAAACACAATTAATTTAATTTATTAAGTGCAATTTTATCAATATCATGATATTTTTATGGATTTACAAACATTTTTATTAGTTTGGTGACATTTTAAAAATTCGCTAAATGTGTTACTACGTAGGATGGATGGATTGACCGACAAATGCTACCGAAACATCGTTTCAGTACTCTCTTCTAAAAAAACAAATTTAATTTCATTGATTTGCATTGTTTTTATCAATTTGGTGACATTTCCGTCAATTTGTCAAAGTTTAAGAAAAGTCGCCAAATTAGCGATATTCCGCCAAATTCGTAGCTCTGAATTTGCAGATCTGAAGACTAAAACATCCCGATCCCGTTTGTATATACTAAATGAAAAGACTAAAATTGTATTAGAAGATATATCCATTCTACAGGTTCTATTTTTTTGTTTCAACAATCGGATAAATGAATTTATTGGGTAAACAGAATATATGAGTTTATTAGCTAAACACAATATGAAAGCTTAAAAACTCTTTCCCAAAATAAATGAAAGTGATGTACCCAGTCTGCAATTAATATAATTAAAAGAAAAATTAAACCGTTCTTTTCTAAAATATACTTTTATATCCATTTATTTATTATTCAAATCGAAAAAATAATAATTAAAATTAACAGACCGATTTAATTTAATTACATTTCTGAGCAACATGATAAAAGATAGAATCTTCCTCGTAAACATCGAAATTAAATAACCAGTTTGGTTTCTTTATACTTTTCATTGTTGAGTAAAAGCTTGTGAAAAATAAACCATGGAGAAAGATTTTCCATTTAAATTTATGTTTCAAACAATTCATGTTTTCAGAAAGTGACTAATTAGTGCAAAAAATCTCCCACCAAACTCAGAGATAAAGTTTTAATTCACCTTCAAACGATTTTCCACCTTCTCATTTGGATAAACCATGGAGTTAGAGAGTAGAACTCCTAGGAAAAAGTGTCGTTTTTCATTAATATCTCAACAACCCCAGGTCTTAGAAACACGAAACTTGGACTAAATTTATGGGGGACTATTTCAAGGCTATCCACAAATTTTAATTAAATTTGGTATAGCCGTTCTCCCGTGATGATGACACAAACGAAAGTTTCGTTTATTACTAATATCTCGAGAACCACTGGCCGTAGAAACTCCAAACATGGACTAAATTTTAAGTGGAGCTATTTCCAGGCTACCCACAAAATTTCATCAAATTCGGTTCGCCATTCTCCCATGATGGTAGGACAAACAGACAGACAGATTTTCAATTTTATTTATATAGATATGGAATATTTTTGAAAGTGATTTGGCTGAAGGAAATACTTTTAACAGCACTAAATATATGCTTAACTCAGTGTCCATCAAATTGTCTCTTTTATCTTATGATACTCATACTCACCTATTTAATTGTAAGAAGTATTTTTTAAATAATTTTTAATATTATATATATAGAATTTTTTTTAAAATTTAATTATAAGCATTTTTTTAATAATTTTATATAGTTAATAATATATTTCGTAATAATATAGTGGTAGATTCAGGGCTTATACTGGGATAATTATGTACTATAGGGTGTCTTTCATATTTCCTTTTCAATTACCAGCAGCAGGGTTGGCTGATTATCCCATGGATCTACACAAAAATTTTTTTTTTGTGTGTGTTATTTAAACCATGGATTTCAGTTTAAAAGAAAACTACCTCCGTTTTTCCCAACCCTGGTCAACATGCATCTTTTAAACATTGTTAATATACTAATACTTTATTTTTAAATTATAAGCAAGTTTTATTTCTTGTAATATTTTTATGTCACAATAAATAAAACTGCTGCTTGTGAGAATAAAACTTTCTAATCCGTCTTTAAAGAAAGAAAGCATATGAAAGTTATGTATTTAATAATGTATTTCTTACACCTGTAATAAAAAGTAAATTATTTATGATTCAGAAAAAGTTTAGCAATTTTTATTTATTTTTAATTTTTTATTTATTTTGTGAATTGTTCTAATGATTTTTTTTTCTATTGTTATAGATAAAATATAATTATTTTGCAACTTTTCAAAAGCACAGGTACTTAATGAAAATATTAAGTTGCAGCTTCTGACTTCAATATATATATATATGTATTAGGAATTTTTGTGCATAGAATATTTTTATATATTTCTAAATTAAAACCCTTTTTTAACAATTTTATTTAAAATATATATGACTGCAGCTTGTAAGAGCAAATACTTTTAAAAGTCACTTTATATATTATTCTAGCTTACATGTAATATTTAAGAATAAGTTCAAAATTTCCTACTGCGGAGAATTTTGCATTTGAAATTTTCAAGAAAACCCATATCTCTAACCATATGTTGCATACTTTATAAATATGAAGAGTTAAATTACAAAATTTAGTGATGTGGAGAAAGTTTATGCCAAGAAAAATTTTATCAAAATAATTGAAATTACAAAAACTGGTTTTAGCACACTAAATTTACAACTTTTAAGTAATAAAGATTTAAAAAGTGTAAATATTAATAGATATTTATAGCCATTTAAAATAATCAACCAATGAAATAAATTTGTACAATAAACTAAATACTATTAATCTACCTCTTCATCTAAGATGCTTATGGTACTGGCATAGTATAAAATCAACCTCCTTTTCAGAGTAGTAGAACATCCTTTTAAAACTCTTTGTGATGGGAGGACTAATAACACAAGAAATTATGTAACACACAGGAACATGGCAGATGTCTTCTTCGTACAAAGAACGGGTATGCTGCTAGTATACAAATAAAATTAATACCCAAAATATACAGTAAACTTCTGATAATACGGTACATTCAGGACCAGTGGCCTTGGATTAATAAATTTGCTAGATTATTGGATGTCAAACTAAAATAAGAAAAATTAATTTAAAATAAAATAACGGACAATAAATATATTTTTATGTGAATAATATCTTTGCTTGGGGTTTCGGTAGTGGAAATCAGAACCTGATGAGAGAGAAGAATGCAAACACTTGAAATGCTTATACCTCAATCTAATATATTAAAATGTAAGTAATCTTTTTTGTTTTATCGGAAACATGGTCCAGAATGTAAATATATACAAATAATTTCAATGTTTTAATATTTTGAACTTTTTTTTTTCAAAAAGCTTACAAATGTATCTGTTTGAGCCAGTGATTTTTTTTTTCTTTCTTTCTTTCACTCGAAATATCTGCAAAACTATAAAAGATAGAAATAAATAGTTAGGAACAAAAAAATGTTTTAAGAAATTTAGTTTCTAAATCTATACTTTTTTAAAAAGGAGCTATTACAGTTTTCGAGTAATTGATGAAGATTGAAAATTTTAAGTTTTTCAAGATTGCAATTCTTATATCCTAAAAAGTTAAAGTATTTGCTATAAACAATAAATAAGAATTTGTATCTCTTTAAAATTCATACAAGTGTGTATAATTGGATTTTGGATTGAATTCTTAGTTATTGAAGTATAGTGGTTATAATTTCCATATTTTAGTATTTTAACCTGAGTTTTCCTCTAGGTGGGAAAGTTGTAATAATATTTAAAATGTCACTAGTATTGCAGCTCAATGTGATAACTAAATAAAATTCTAAAAAGCTCCATATAAAATTTCGAAGAACTGTGGAATTAAACAAAGTACGACCTAATAGCAAAAGTATATCTGGTAAGTTAGTAGTTATTGCATGTAACGTACGTGGATTGCATGCACCCGCATAGCGGACTTAAGGCAAATCCGTTAATAAAAGCTAATTATTTCGTGAATTTGCTATGCCGATCGATTGCTCCGGGAAACGGGTTTATCTGTTACCCTTGAACCCGCTTATTGTACGGGTACGCGATTGACAGATATTTCAACGCTTCGATTACATGTGCCCGAAGAATTCAGTAGAATTGTCGTTATTGCTTGTATCATACACAGATTGTATGCACACGCTAATAAAGGACGATTCATTTTGGCCGCAGCAACCGTGTAACCGCATAGCGGTCAGATATGCGATTGGCAGCGAATCAGTGAACTGTACTGTTAGCCTCGACTTGTGTTCGTTGCTGAAGTGTGTGATAGACAGCAACTTCATGAACTGTTTCGTTATCCGTGAATTGCACGCGTAGCTGAAGTGTGCCATAGACAGCTACTTCATAAACTGCACCGTTAGCCTTGGCTTGCTTGCATAGCAGCTTGCATAGCAGAAGTGTTCTATAGACAGCTACTGAATTGCACTGTTAGCCGTGATTTGCGCGCGTTGCTGAGGTGTGTGAATCCACTATTTCATTAGCTGCACTGCTAGCCGTGACTTGCACACGTAGGTGAGGTGTGCTATCGGCAGCTACTTCATTAACTGCACCGTTAGTCGTAAATTATGTGCGTATCTGAAGTGTGCAATTGACAACTGCTTCATCAACTGCACCATTAGAAGTAAATTGTTCGCGTTGCTGAAGTGTGCGATAGATATCTACTTCATGAATTGTACTGTTAGCTATGACTTGCCCGCTTAACTGAGGTGTGCGATCGACAGCTATTTCATCAACTACACTGTTAGCTGCTGCGAGGTATTTCCCTCACGTTCGATCTGAACGCTAAAAATTCTTAAAATGTTCATGGAACATTAAGTTAACGGCTTACATGATCGCAAGTGGTATAAAACTGAAAAATAAGTAATTAATAAGAATTGAAATGAGGACACGGATTAGATTTAAAATAACAAAAATAATAAGTTTATTTACAAAATTAACATTTAAAATAAAAAGAAACATGAAAAAGCTTTGCTCAAAACACATGAGCTTGAAAGTTACTCCCTTAAAGTATGAGAACATAGCAAAATATCAAAACACCATAAAACCTCTTAAAATTAATTCTACTCGTAAAATCCTAAATACATCATAAATCTTTAACACATCGTAAAACATTAATTCCCTTAAGTCATTAATATATCAGCAATCCTGAAACAATAATTCTACTTGTAAAAACATTAATATGTTGCAAAACGTTATACCCTCCAGGTAGCAATAATTTAAAAGAGAGGAGAGACACTTCAATAAAGGTGTTGTACGTAGCAAATAGGCCTCACCTGTTCTCTTGGGCCAAACGGCCATTCGTGCAAATGTAAATGGGGACCGGAGAGCATTTTCGCTCCAGCAAGATTTTTAGTACCTGCTTACTCGAACTCTCAAAAAGCACTCTCTCGATTCTCTCTTTTGAAAAAAACCTCTCTCCAAAAACTTGCAATTTGAAGTCTCCTCCCTCTAAAAGTTATTGGCTGTCCGGACTTAAGCCCCCCTGAATATTACTGGTGGACACTTGGAATCTCGTTCTCAGTGGCCAATCCATGACAGCAGGGCCTGGTCAGCAGCCCCTGAAATATCGCTTGCAGGAGGCCGGAGTCCCACGCTCCTGCACGAACCCCTGGGCTTAATTGCGCTCCCAATGACCGCTTTCCCCCCGTTGTGTCTTCTTCTTGAACGGGACCACCCACAGGCAGCTCCACTGACCCATTCCTTTGCAGGTGGCCAGAGGGGGACCATATACAAATTTGTAACAGGACTAAGGACCGTCCTTTGCAGGTCGCCTTCCTCTCCAAAATTTCACTATGTCACATATTTTGGAAAACACTATGTGACATTTACTCCTTTTCCCTAATACTTTCTTTTTGTTTTTGCAAAGCCAAGGTAAAAAAACAAAAAAAAAAAACAAATTGTAACAGTAAAATACAACTTATACCATAAAAATCAAGTATAAAAAAATACATATTATCCATACAATGAAAACCAAAGTAATAATAATAATAATAATAATAATAATAATTCCAAATATGGACTGCAATATCATGTAACATTAATCATGCATCTATTTGTTTTGTGGAAAACCAAAAGTTTTTTGTTCCAAGTCCATTCTGTTAAAATCAAACTAAGTTTTTCTAGTAATATTTCATAGTCCACGTGCACACTGTGGTTTATAAAGTTTATATTTTAAAACATGACACGTTGCTGTGACACAAAATGGAAAGTTCGCTGCACTTCACCATATTATACAGTATAATTGGTCCCAAGTATGGCCAAACGCCACTGGATGAGCTTGGAGTACCGTGTGATGTCCAGTACATCAAAGCTGGAGTGTCTGGTCACGTCACTGCGTCGATGAGTTCAAGGCTGGAGTGTCTGGTCACACCACTGCTCCGATGAGTTCAAGGCTGGAGTGGCTGGTCACGCCACTGCGTCGATGAGTTCAAGGCTGGAGTGTCTGGTCACGCCACTGCATCGATGAGTTCAAGGCTGGAGTGTCTGGTCACGCCACTGCGTCGATGAGTTCAAGGCTGGAGTGTCTGGTCACGCCACTGCTCCTCGTTGTCTGTATCTTTCCGGACGTACTGCTGGCGAAAAGCTTACACACAGGCCAAAGAACATACATACAGACACTCAAAATTGAAATATCTCTCTCTCGGAAAGATTATATTACCATTAATACTGATTAGAAAAAATTCCTATCATGAAAAATTTATTTACACCTCGTCATAACTTTATTCAAAACCATTGCTTACTTCCTTAACTATACCCGAAATACTTTTTTATATCTATATACATTCTCTACAAAATAATCCTAATCTTTATTTTCTTTCAACCCAAACGTAACAGTTTCCTATCCTTAAAATTTAATATTTATATACCTTCTTTATCAAGTCCTCTTAATCTTTATTTCCTTTCAACCCAAACGTAAAAATTTCCTTTCCTTTAGATTTTATATTCATTTTCTACCAATTCATCTTAATCTTTATTTTCTTTCAATTCACACGTAAAAATTTCTATTCCTAAGATTTAATCTTCTCTCCGAAATGCCATGTATTACCAATTGTGCGTTTTCTATACCTTATTACCAATTTTGCCTTTCAAAACTCCCAATTCTGCGTATACCTTTTGAAGTTTCTCATTTGCGCCCCTGCACCGGTCAGATAAAATGTTTCGAAATTCCCCGAATTATCACTGCTCTTCCGTAAAAGGAGAAAGAGAGGGGGAAAAAAAAGTGTATGTCAAGAAAAAAAAAAAAAAAAAAAAAAAGAAATCTCTCCTTTCTCTATCTTTCCCAAAAAACCGAGGTGGGAAAAGAGGATCTATCCTTGAACCTTGTCCGAAGCATGATGTGTGCACTTGTTAAAATTGCCACACCCCTACAAGCTACCATACTCGCTTTTCCTGTTAAGGGAACATATACCTCCCACAACGAAAGAATGACCGTACCTCAAACTGGCCATTTCTTGGCAAACGTAATGTGAAAGCCTCGTGCAGTAAACGAAAGTGTTTTCTTTCTTTCCTTTGTGTGAAAACCGCTGTGCCTATAAAATTTTATGTGTTTGACACACCCCTTTTATTAGGGCCAACGGCCGTACCGTGCTGAAAACACCGGTTCTCGTTAGATCACCGAAGTGAAGCAGCATCGGGCGCGGTTAGTACTTGGTGGGTGACCACCTCGGAACGCCGCGTGCTGTTGGCCATCTCGGGTGCGGTATCCCCGTGGTTTGCGCGCTAGATTTGCACGCTGCCACAAATGCCGCCGTGTTCATGCGGAGTACGATCACGTTAAACATGTGGGTCCGTAAGTCCTTCCGAGAGGTTGGTGGTAGGGGAAGGAGGGTACGGTCCCTGTGGATGCCACCCCACTGGGTTCCGGTCTAAATTGGGTGGCACTTCCCGGCCGTCCATACAGTTACCTTACACCTTTCTGGTAGGTCGGACGGTTTGGGTCTCAACAACAACAACAACACCCCTTTTATTGGATTCCACTGGTTTTCGTCCTACTTGTCACTGGATAACTATGATATAGAGAGCTATGTGCTCCAGAATTTCCCCCTTGCCCAAAAAGAAACTTTATTGTATTAGCCCTAGGCTGTCCGCTGTTTAAGCTCCTAAAAGCAGGTTGATCAGGCCCCCTTCTAGATTTTAAACTCGCGTGTCCCCTATACTTAATTACATTAAATTTTTAAAAATTACATTAGTTTCAAAAGAGAATTATTTTTTTTTTCTGTTTGGTCAATTACTCTTGCTTTCCAAAATGATACCCTAACCTATCTACGGTACCATTTACTTTGGATTTTATATTATTTTTTAAATTTTATTTCTATTTCTTATCCTTTCTATTACTAAAAATATTATCTTATTATCATTCCACACAATCTTTTCCCCTGTATTTAATCTGAGTATTTGTTCATGTCGTTTCACTCACATACCCTGTTACCTGGTTCAAAACAACAAAAATGTTTATCTAAATTCTCTTTTTCCCTTTATTTTCTAAACTTTTCTCACTCACAAAAAGGTTTCTCTGTGTATTTCTAACCTGACTGATACTTACTTTATAACTTCCCTACTAATTAGATTGCTCTATTACTCTCGAAAAATTAAATTCCATATTCCATCTGTAAACCCCCCCTTTTTCCTTCACTTCTGTTTTTGGATTTACCATAGCAAAGTCGTTCTCTAAATCTTTTCCTCAAAATTTGCATGTTTATCTCTTCTCCCTTTAAACTACCTCCTCATATTTCAACATACGTATATTCTTTTATTAAACACTTTAAATTCAAATTCAATTTCTTCTCTAAATTTGTTTCTCAAATTTGTATATCCACCTATTCTCAAGTATTTTCTACACATTATAAACCCGTATTCTCGAAAATTCACAAAATTTTATCCACCAATTTTCAAGTACTTTCTAAACATTATATTTACCTCCTTCCCGTATTCAATCGATTCCAAAATCAAATTATGTTTACATTGTTTCTCTAAATTCAATTCAAATACCAATTCATATTTATATTCTTGCTCTATTCAATTCAGATTTCAATTTCAAATTATATTTACATTCTTTCTCTAAATTCAATTCAAATTATATTTACATTCTTTCTCTAATTTCAATTCAAATTTCAATTCATATTTACACTCCCAAAATGTATATTCCCAGAAAAGAAAAAACGTTTTCTTTTTTTTTTTTCAAAACAACAATCCGTCTTTTTATCTCCTTCTTGAGTTCATAGACAACACTATCCTCCAAGACGTTGTAAAATTTACATTTTCCCAAATTCATCTCTTAACTCATTTTCAAATATTATATACAATCCCATATTCTATTCACAACCCTTTCAATTAACTACCGATTTCACTGTGATTCAAAGTTGATTGTTCCTGCTTCTGAGCGAATATGAGTGTGTTCGAGTGACAGCTCTGTGCTGTGGTTCATTCTCAAAGGCTTTCGGTGGCTCCTGTAAAGTCGCTTTCTCCTTCTTACTTTCGCACTCTTGGCGTTCGTGGGATGCCGTACTTATATCAGGGGTAGTGAAAGTTTCGGTTTGAAGTTCGAGGAGGGGAGGTTGTTGATTTTCGACACTGTTTGATGGATGTCTCTGTGGGAGGTCCGAAAGAGTAGGTGATTGCGTACCAATTTCTGTGCTATTAGCTGTGGACTGAAAACTTTCGGAAGGAGTTTTATTGTGTTGATTTCCTCGTGTCGTTTGAATAGCCCTGTTTACGTTGGAGATAATAATTTGTTCCTCTTCTTGGGAAAAAGGAAAAGACTGCCCTGCTCCGTTTTGTTTTTTGCTTTCTCTGTTTACAACCGGTGTTGGAAGAAGTGGAGATGTGTATTTAATGTCTTTTTCTATGTCGCACGGATGTTTTAGGTGTTCTTTACGTTCCAATAATTCCCTCAATCTATTAATATGTACCCTTTGTGTTTTTTCGAAAGGTTTCCCAATTTTTTGAATATCGTATAAGAATCTGTTTATTTTCTTTACCACCCTGTACGGTCCTGAAAATTTAGCGGTTCCGAATGCATTTTGTCCTTCTAAAAATACCTTGTTTCCAATTTCTAAATTTTGCATTTTCGATTTTGAAAACTGTTGTTCTTCTTGTCTTAGTTTTGAGCGTTCTAAATTCTGGTTTGCCGCCTTGAAAGCTTTTTGCATTGTGGTTATTTTATTAGCTATGTACCCCCCTACCCCCCATATGATGTATCCTGTTGTTGCTCATTTTGTGTTTGTGTCTAAAAAAAAATTGGAATGTCACGTCCGTAATAAAGGAAATTGGGTGTTTCGCCTGTCGATGAGTGAACGGTTGCGTTATATGTCATGACGTCTATTTGCACTGCAGTATCCCAAAAAGGTGAATTTTCAGTGAGAGTATAAAGTGTATCTTTAAGAGCATGATGACATTTTTCGATAGCCCCATTGCACCAAGGTGATCGAACAGGTGTTAATTTAGCTACTATTTGTAATTTCTCTGTCATACATTTGTAAACTTTTGAAGTAAACTGACTGCCTCTGTCGCTAGTAATAGAAAAGGGTAATCCGCTAGAGACAAACGACTGTAATAACTTTTCCGCCACGGTTTCTGTTCGTATGTCTGGTATAGGGAAAACTGTTAAATATTTGGTAAATTGGCAAATCATAGTTAGCACGTATCTGTTGTTGTTGACACTAACTCTAAAAGGGCCACATAAATCTATTGAAATGCTATGTAAAGGGCCTTCCGGAATGGGGATTCTACCGATATTTGTTATCAGTTGCTTTCCTTTCCGACTTTTACATTTTTCACACGAAAGGACATAATTATGTGTATCTGAATACATACCTCCCCAATAATATCTATCTTCTATTAATTTGAAAGTCTTATCTACCCCCGCATGAGTGACATGAGCCATAGCTAAAATGTTTTTCTGTAAAATGCGTGGAATTACTATAGTCCTCTTAAAATTCTCCCGCCACGGTCGATCTTTCCATCTACCAATATGCATTACCAGCCCCGTCTCCTCATCTATATAAAATGTCTCATTGTTTTTACTATGTTTGTGCTTTTCGCTTTTTAAATATTTCTTTAGCTCTGTAATTTTTGGATCTTTATTCTGCTCCTTCAAAATTTCTTCTATCGTCGGTATTTCCGTTAACTCTTCTACATTTCTAATATAAATATTATCCACATTTACAAACCCATTCTCGCCTTCCTGCTCTGCGTGAATTATACCATTTACTGTAAGCCCCTCCATTTGTTTGTTTACGTTTTGGACGTGGTCTTCTTCCTGCGATCGTTTGACAACCGGTTCCCCTGAAGTTCCCTGATTCGTTTCTTTCCTGTCTTGCTCCGCATCTGGAGTGCGCTCTTGGAAAGTGTGAAGGGGGGAGGGCGGTTTGTTTACGTCTTGTTCTGGGTGGTTCGCAAACTCTTCGCGACTTAAAAAATCTGCCAGGACGTTTTGTTTTCCCGGGATGTGAATGAATTTAAATTTATATTCGGAGATGTCCAACAACCAACGCTGCATTAATGTGGGTGGATTATTAATCTTTAAATTATCACCTAACGACTTGTGGTCTGAGAGTAAAAAAAATTCTCGTCCGTACAAAAAATTCCTAAAAAACTGTATCCCTTGGTGTATTGCAAGTAACTCAATCTTTACTGCGGGGTATTTTTTTTCTTGCGGACTTAACTTGCGGCTAAAATATGCAATTGGCTTAAGAATGCCATCTCTCAATTGTAAAAGGCATGCCGACACCGATAACAAAGATGCATCTGTGTTAAGGTAGAATTTTTCCTCAAAATTTGGTTGAATTAGAATAGGTTTTTCAAAAAAACAATTTTGTAATGTCTGGAAAGCCTTCTCGCACTCTGGAGTCCATTTAAATTTTGCGTCCTTCTGCGTTAGGTCTGAAAGTACCGCCGTGATCTGCGCGTAATCTTTTATTGAATTACGATAAAAATTGCACACTCCTAAAAATCTTTTAAGTTTTCTCAACGTCTTTGGCACCGGAAAAGATGTTATTTTGTTTATATTATTGTCCATTGGACTTATTCCTTTATTGGTAATCTCGAATCCTAAATAATTTATTTTTGGTAAGAAAAAATCGCATTTGCTCGGGCTTAACGTTAAATTATTCTCTCTAAATTTGTTAAAAACTAATTGTAATTTATGTTTCATTTCCTCGTAAGAGTCTGCTGGGACAATCACATCGTCAATGTAAGCTAAGATGTTTTGGTCTTGTAAATCTGCTAAAATAGTATCAATAATATTTTGGAAAATGGGCGCTGAGCTAACGTGTCCGAAAACCATCCTATTGTATTTGAAATTGCCGAAAGGTGTTACGAAAGAAAAAATATTCTGTGCTTCTGGGCTTAAAACAACTTGGTTGAATGCGCTGTTAAAATCTAATTTTGAAAAATATTTAAATCCTGCTAATTTGGTGATAATTTCATTAATTTTCGGAATATTATAAGGGAAAATGGTGGAGATGTTATTTATCAGTCTTAAATCTAAACAAAGTCTGTGTTCTCCGTCCTTCTTGCGTACTAAAATCATTGAACACGCATAATTTGAGTTGGTTTTAGAAATAATTCCTGCTTGCTCCAAGTCTTTTAATTGCGCTTTCACAGTGTTTTGTAGCGAGTACGGTATGTCATATGGTCTAGATTTGATTGCGTGATTGTGGGCTAATTCAATTTTGGGTTGGATTAAGTCCGTAGCCCCTATGGTCGAAATGTTTTTTGAAAAAATGTCCGCGTACTGTAATGCAAATTGTTCAAAATCTTCCCTCCTCTCTGTGCTCATATGTTCTAGTTTAAAATCTGTCGGTTCCAACTCTTTTTTTTCTCTGTTCTATCACTTCGGGTGTCGCCTGAATCAAATTTATCATTTCTTTACAAATATAATTTTCCTCCTCCTCTGGCTTATTTTTCTCTGGTTCAATTTCAAAATTTTCTGATACTTGTCCCAAAATCATATGTTTATTCAAAGTAAATTCCGATTCTGTGTTATTTTGCACTCTTACCCAAATTCCCTTCTCTGACATTTTATAAACCCCATAATTCATGTTTATATAGTTTTTCTGTACTGGTTCAAATAAGATATCCGTGCCTTCCTGTACTTTATTCTCGGGTATGATCAAAATCTGTTTGGTTTCATTCGGCAAAAATCTGATTTTCCTGTTAATTCTGGAAACGTTGGGTTTTTCTATTAAACTGTGTATTTGTGTATCTCGCGGTGTTTGATTTTGGTTCCTAAGTTGTATTTCTAATTTTCCAATTTTTAAAATGTTATTTTGCGTATCAATTACGCCTTTAAATCTTCTAATGAAATCATAACCAAAGATGCCCTGGTATGTTTGTGGAAAATGTGCTCTCGTTATGAAAAAAATATGTTTGAATTTTTGGTTGTCAATTTTAAAATTTATTTCTACTGTTTTCGAGTAATTTATGTTGTGTCCCGTTAACGTGGTAATAGTCACCGATCTCGATATATACTTAACTGCAACATTCTCTTTAATTTTTTGAAAAACCTCGTCTGCTAACACTGAAATTGAAGCGCCCGTATCTAATAAAATGTCCGTTTCGTTCTCGTGGAACTTTGCTCGTACCGTCGGTAATTTTGTCATGTTCTCCTCTGTGACAGAAGCTATTAGTTCAGCCTTATCTCTAATTTTCTCTCTATCCATTGCTATTTTTGTTTCAGGTCTTCCCCTATCCTCGTTTTCTGTAGGACTTCGCGTATCGTTCCGTGTATTAATTTGTCTATCACACTCTCGTGTATTATCCCTAAAATCATTTCCCGAATTGTTTTCTCTAGGATTCCTTCTTTCTCTTTCTAAATTATTTTCTCTAAAATTCCTCTCCTCCAACCTATTGTATTTTTTTCCAAAATTTTGTCTACCTCTCTGCGTGCCAATTTCATCTCTAAATTTATTCCTAAAATCTCTTTCCTCCGGTTTGTGTATTTCCCCAAAATCTCGTCTATTCCTCTGTGTATAAATTTTATCTCTACATTCATTCCTAAAATCTCTTTTCTCCAATTCATTACAATTTCTTCCAAAATTTAGCGCATTCCTCTGTGTACTATTTTCTCTATTAAATTCATTTCTAAAATTCCTTTCTTTCGATTTACTGTAATTTCTTCCAAAATTTAACGCATCTCTATGTGTAGTATTTCCTCTCCTAAATTCATTTCTAAAATTTCTTTCATTCAATTTATTGCATCTTTCCCCGAAATCTCGTCTATTTCTCTGCGTATAAATTTCTCCTTTAAATTTATTCCTAACATTTTCTTCCTTCGTTTTATTATAATTTCTTCCAAAGTTTAGCGTATCTCTCCGTGTGTTATTTTCTCTTCTCAAATCATACCTCACAGGATTTTTTTCATATCTATATAAGGGAGACCGATCCCTGTGTCTTTGTGAATTTTGCATAAATTCTCCTTCAGTCCCCCACACTAGTTTAAAGGCCTATAGTTTTTATTATTATCTCTTCCTCGAACGTATCTGCGCTCCCCTCTAGAGTCTGCATAATCTCTCTCATCAACATAAGATGCAGGGTTTCTGTTCCAATTCTGAAAATTCCCTTGTCCTCTTATGTTAAACTCGTTTCTGGGCCGTGCTCCGAAATTTCTGTATCTCTCGTTGCCTGGATTCCACTGATTCGACCTTCCGTTGTGCACATAATTAGCTTCCCCGTTAAGTGATGCAAAATTCCTATTCTCCTGCCCATATCTGACTTGCCTCTCATTGTTATTTTGACGTAAATACATTCTGCATTCCTTCATAAAATGTCCAGATCTGCCACAAAAATGACACAAAAAAGTGTTTTGTTTTTTCTCTACCTCTGCGTTTTCTCTGACTTTTAAGTTATTAATCTCTTTAGTTATATTATCCAATAATTCTGCATTAAATTGTTCTTGTTCCTTGCGCAGTTCCTGTATGTCATTTTTTTGTGATATATTATTTACCGCTACCACCATTGCCGCTAAATTAGCTGATTCTAAATTTTGTGCTATTTCTACCGCTTCTGTGAATGTTTTGGGGTTACCTTTAATCACTTTAATTTGGAATTCTGATATAATTGCTTCTATAAATTTACTAAGGCTTAATTTATCAATAATGTGTTGAGTGTCATCGTTTATCTGAGCCTCTCCTATGTACTCCCAACGTTAGTGTTCTAATTCTGTGTGAATTGTTTTATAGTTTCACCTTGGTTTTGTTTAATTGATGAAAAAATTACTTGGTTGGCGGTGATATGGGGTTTGTCTGTGAAAAAATCTAAAAATCTGTGTTTGAAAACTTCAAATGAGGTTTCACTCCTCAGATCTCGAGAACTCATATAAAATTTCCTAGCATTATCCCCTAATCTAGATTTAATAATAGCTAGTTTTTCTGCATCATTCCAATTTCCCAGCTCTGATAACGCAGTAAACTGTTCAAAAAACATCCGTGTTTCCTCCATGTCTTCCCCATTTAATTCCCCTAATAAGTGTGTAATTCCCGGAATTTTGCTGACGTGAGCTACTGGGACTTCGTTCCGTTCTTCTGCCATGACTGAAACGTGGGAAAAATTTTTTTTTTGAGATTTCCTAACCAAAATTCTATATCCTAAGTGCAATCCTCCCTTCCTACCAAAATCCTATCACATATAATAAACAATAATTGTCATGCAACATATATACACTCCTAACATTAAAATTCTGGTACATAAAATTCTACTTTCACAATATAAAATACACTCCTAATATGCATACCAAATATTTCTAATTTCCTCCTATTCTCGTATTTTGTTCCCGTGCTTCCCTAAAATAATACATATATCCCCTTACCATGGCATAACAATTTGAAGAAAAGAATTGAAAAACATGATTTTTTTTTTTTTTTACTTCCTTTACAATCCTCATTTCCGAAAAAATATACTTTATTTAAAATTTTCCTAGTGCACATAACGTAAAATTTAGCCTACTCACAAAAAAAAAATTTTTCAGTAATTTTATTAATTATTTTTATTTCATATGGTCTCGAAGCCATTTTCTTAGTGTACATTAATTTTAATTTATTCCCCACAAAAAAAAAAATTTTCAGTTATTTTATCAATTGTTTTTATTTCGAATCCTGGTTATCGGAACCATAAATGCTGCGAGGTATTTCCCTCACGTTCGATCTGAACGCTAAAAATACTTAAAATGTTCATGGAACATTAAGTTAACAGCTTACATGATCGCAAGTGGTATAAAACTGAAAAATAAGTAATTAATAAGAATTGAAATGAGGACAAGGATTAGATTTAAAATAACAAAAATAATAAGTTTATTTACAAAATTAACATTTAAAATAAAAAGAAACTTGAAAAAGCTTTGCTCAAAACACATGAGCTTGAAAGTTACTCCCTTAAAGTATGAGAACATAGCAAAATATCAAAACACCATAAAACCTCTTAAAATTAATTCTACTCGTAAAATCCTAAATACATCATAAATCTTTAACACATCGTAAAACATTAATTCCCTTAAGTCATTAATATATCAGCAATCCTGAAACAATAATTCTACTTGTAAAAACATTAATATGTTGCAAAACGTTATACCCTCCAGGTAGCAATAATTTAAAAGAGAGGAGAGACACTTCAATAAAGGTGTTGTACATAGCAAATAGGCCTCACCTGTTCTCTTGGGCCAAACGGCCATTCGTGCAAATGTAAATGGGGACCGGAGAGCATTTTCGCTCCGGCGAGATTTTTAGTACCTGCTTACTCGAACTCTCAAAAAGCACTCTCTCGTTTCTCTCTTTTGAAAAAAACCTCTCTCCAAAAACTTGCAATTTGAAGTCTCCTCCCTCTAAAAGTTATTGGCTGTCCGGACTTAAGCCCCCCTGAATATTACTGGTGGACACTTGGAATCTCGTTCTCAGTGGCCAGTCCATGACAGCAGGGCCTGGTCAGCAGCCCCTGAAATATCGCTTGCAGGAGGCCGGAGTCCGACGCTCCTGCGCGAACCTCTGGGCTTAATTGCGCCCTCAACGACCGCTTTTCCCCCGTTGTGTCTTCTTCTTGAACGGGACCACCCACAGGCAGCTCCACTGACCCATTCCTTTGCAGGTGGCCAGAGGGGGACCCTATACAAATTTGTAACAGGGCTAGGGACCGTCCTTTGCAGGTCGCCTTCCTCTCCAAAATTTCACAATGTCACATATTTTGGAAAACACTATGTGACATTAGCTATGAATTATACGCATAGCTAAAGTATACGATCGACAACTACATGAACCTCACCGTTAGCCGTGACTTGCACACGTAATGAAGGTGTGCGATCGACAGCTACTTCATCAACTGCACCGTTATCCGTGAATTGGGATTCGGAGCCCAGACTCCAAGCTACGAGGTTGTGATTTTGTGAAGCTGCTGCTTTTTGATTGTGGTGATTTTCCTTGCTTATGTTTGGGCGTGTTATATCTAGTTACAATAGAGCATGTCGGGCTAAGCAAATAGAGCTTTGTTGTGTACGGATTTCTTGCCATTTTGGATTCGTGCTTTTTCAACTTTGGAGTGCCACGTGTGTTTTCCCCACGTGGTATTGCTATTGCTTGGATCGTTTCTACGCTGGCGACATGGATTTGGATGCATTCGACACGGAAGCTACTCGCGGACTTGCTGGTGAGCTAGACAAAGATGGACTGCGGCCTCTCAAGGATGCCATGATTGAATATTGTGATACTCTGCCGAAGGATGGATTGATGCCCGCTTGGAAGGAAGAAGTCAAAAACGCCGTGAACTTCTGTGCACTGGCAATCTACACTCTGACGCCACACATCAGGGAGCTACTGACGAATGGACTACTCGGACAGGACGAGGACCAAGTCTCCAGGATTCTGGGTTCATTTCTTTCTGTAAATTCTTTTTTGTTGATCCAGAATGTGGATCGGTTTTATGCTAGTAATTTAAATGAGATTTATAACTGTGAAGGAAGTAATTCTAGTGATGTAATTAAATGTAAAATGATAGAACTAGGCTTAATTAAGGAAATTAAAGATGAAGATAAACTTAAAACTGTTGAAAATCCAAATAAAAGGAGGAAGATAGAGGGGCAATCCACTATGGATGCTCCTACTAAAAACCAGAATGGAGAATTAAACTTAAAATCTAATGACCAGGATAACATGGATTGTAGTAAAAAAATTGATAATGTTAAAACTAAGAGTTATGCTGAAATTGTCACGCAACCTGTAGTGTTCAAAAGTGCACCAAAACCAAAAACGGTTCAAAATAGTGACAGACAAAATAGTGTAGAGGTTGAGAAAAAAGACCCAAAAGCGGAATGTTTTTTCATCAAGTTTAATGACAATTACCAGGCTCTCCTTAAAAAATTAAATGAAATCTCAGGTAATAAAGTATCTGACAAGCTTACAGGAGACATGCTAAAGTTGATTCCAAATGACGCTGACGCCTATAGGGTTGTACAACGCCATTTATCTAGTGAGAAAATCCCCTTCCACAGTTTAAACTTAAAGACGGAAAGGCCCAAAAAGGTAGTTTTGAAAGGGCTACCAACAAACTATAACATTGAGGAAATAAAAATCACTCTAACATCCGAAGGATTAGATGTAGTCCGGGTTTCTCAACTGAGAAACACAAAAACGAGATTGCCCCTGCCGATCTTCTTAGTCAGCATTAGGCCTACGGAAGACTGGCAGAGGGTATACAGACTGACAAGATTAGGATACTTGGCTGTGAAGGTAGAGGCCTTCAGAGCACGGGGCTTCAAAATCTGCTACCGATGCCAGCAGTTCAATCATTCCTCTGAGAATTGCAGCATGCCACCAAAGTGCCTTAAATGTGCTGAAGAACACTTCACACGGGACTGCCAAAGACCAAGGACAGAGAAGGCAACGTGTGCTAACTGCAATGGAGACCACCCGGCAAACTTCAGGCAATGCCCGAAGAACCCCCGGAACAGAGGAAAGGCACCGGGGTATGTCCCCCCCCCAAATCAGATACCCCCTTGGAGGCAGAAGGCCCTCGGTCTAAACCCTCAGGCACCCCATCAGGGCTCCTCGCACTCTGTGCCACAGGTTAAAAGAACTCAAACTTCAGCATCTACCAGATCGGTGCAAGAGCAGGCCCCTAAACCGTCGACCTCCAGAGAAATGACTGTGGAGGAAGTGAGAATAGCTCATGAAGACATAAAACAGAGGACAGCAATTGATAAAGCCGCCAAAGAGGCAAGAGAAGCAAAACTAAGATTAGAAAAAAAGGTTCAGGAATGGCAGAAAACTAAACGCGCCCGAGAAGAAGAGCTTGCGCAAACACAGCAGTTAGACAAATCGGCTAAAAAAAACAAAAGACTACCTAGGTCCAAAAGGATACTCACAAAACAGATCAAACCGCGGTTGAGGCTGAGGAAATTGTAGCTGAGACTGAGGAAATGGAAGCTGAGACTGAACCTGCTGGTCAATCCAATGATGAAAAGATGGATGAAATCCTCAACCTCGTCAGGATTTATCAGTATGTTCTACCTAGACGATATAAAACATCTGTTGATGCAACTCGCTGAGTTAATTAAAAAAAAGAGCGATCCAATGCAAATGGCCTTTGAGGCTTTTAACCCCTTGCCTGTGCCACCCGAATCCAATTCGAGCAACCCTTCTGCGCCAAATTTGGAATGCCCGAACTGACTTCGGGCAAGCGAAAAATCAGTGTTTCTATTCCGTTGATCCCGAATTGAGTCCGTTTTGAATTACCAAATGCTGTACAATATAGTTCATTGTTTTTCCAACAGATGGCGATACTTATCCACATTTTTTTTGGAAGTAGGCGGGATTTAAACCGAGTTTATTGTAAAGAGTGTGATGTCGGCTTGTGTGCCGGGTCATATTTTTCGTATATATCATACTATAAAAGATTTGTGAAATTCTGTGAAATGATTTGTGAAATTCAAAAGATTATTTGATTTATTTTGCTATAATTAAACAATTTTGAGTAAAATATGAATATAATCCATTAATTTTCCTCATGTATGTCAAAATATTAAATATAGTAGTTATTTCATATAAAAATTTATATTTTTACAAAATAAAATTTTTCTAACCTTTTTAAATGTTATAATAGACAAAACTGAAGCATAAAATTTTTTTTCCATTTTTGACCCACTTTCCTGAAATATACTCCACAGGCAAGGGGTTAATAATCGCGGAATTTAATAAAAGCAGTGAGAAACAAACCCGCCATGTATACGTCCCAAAAAGAAAGTTTTAAAATAATATTTTGGAATGTGAACGGCATATCTCCAAGAATAAATGAACTTAGGAGCTACGTAAATGAAAATGATGTAGATGCCCTGCTAATCCAGGAAACTAAAGTTAGAGAAAACAAAAAACTAAATATAGCAAATTATAATAGCTATCATACCCTTAGCTCAAATATAACTGCTAGAAATCCCCATGGAGGAACAGCAATATATATTAAAAGTAATATTCCCCACGAGGAAATAAACAACATAAATCTTCAAGGTGTAAAAAATTCTAGTATAAAAATTAAAATAAATAATGTAAACCCATTTATCCTAACTTCAATATATGTCAAAAACATGAGTGGTATAAATGTAGCTGCGCAGCTAGAACTGCTTTTCTCGCGATATCCAAACACAATACTCGAGGGCGACTTCAATGCACACCACCGAGCGTGGGGCAGCAGGAGAGCCAACATACGCGGTACACAGATACATAGATTGCTGAACATAACGAACACTGACATCATTGCACCGTCGAGACCAACCTGCTTCTCAGGTGCCAATGGCTCATTCATAGACTTTGTCCTAACGAGAAACATAGAATACGCTCACACAATTGATACACTGGATGAATTCGACTCGGATCATCTACTGGTATTGGTGACATTCGATTTGAGCACTCCCCTTCCAGCCTCTCTACCCTTAAACCTACCCTTAAATATAATATTTTACTTGACCATACTAGAACTAAATTATTTCCCCAAAGAATGGAAGGAAGCAATAATTATAGCGATCTATAAACCTGGTGAGGATGCCTCAATTCCAGCCAACTACAGACCAATCAGTTTGTTACCGACACTTAAGAATTATTTTCTCAGTAATTTTACTAAGAGACTGAACACGCACCTTAGTGAGAATGACATTATCATTCCGGAGCAGTTTGGATTTCGGCCAAAACACTCCACCACTCATCAATTGCTGAGAGTGGTAGAGTACATTTCTTCTGGTTTTAATAATAAGACACCCACAGCTGCGATTTTTCTTGGCA
Source organism: Amaurobius ferox (assembly GCA_951213105.1). Lineage (NCBI taxonomy): Eukaryota > Metazoa > Arthropoda > Arachnida > Araneae > Amaurobiidae > Amaurobius > Amaurobius ferox. The sequence goes on from OX578135.1 coordinate 41,417,243, forward strand.
TCCAAAAAGCTTTTGATAAAGTGTGGCACTGTGGATTAGCTTACAAATTGATCACTCTAAAAGTCCCTGACGCACTTGTCAAACTTTTAATTTCATACCTAAATAACAGACACTTTCAAGTCAGAGTAAAAAATAACTTATCTACACCCAAGCTCATTAAAAGTAGTGTACCGCAAGGATCCATTCTGGGCCCGACACTCTTTAACATATATCTAAATGACATTCCCAGGACCCCAGACACGGAGATGGCACTCTATGCAGACGACAGCGCGATACTTGCAAAACACCCTTACGTCTCAGTAATACACAGACAGCTACAACAGCACTTAGACATACTCCACACATGGCTGGAAAAATGGCGAATAAAATTAAACCCCAATAAATGTCATTGGATTTATTTCTCTAGAAAACGTAAACCTCCGCCTCCTCTGTACATAAACAACCATGCCCTAAAAGCGGAAAAATTTACTAAATACCTAGGTGTAATGATAGACTCCCACCTAACTTGGAAACTGCACGTAACGAACATAATCAAAAAAGCGTATATAACCATAGGAGCCTTATACCCAATGATAGGAAATTGAAATCTAAGTTATCAAAATAAACTCCTAATTTATAAATCGGTCATCCGCCCGGGAATGCTATATGCAGCACCCGTATGGGGATATGCCTGTAAAACTACCATAGACTTATTAGAGACAAGACAAAACAAAACCCTAAGGATTATAAGGAAAGCCCCATGATACTTAAGAAACTCGGTAATTAGGAAAGACTTCAAAATCAAAACTGTTAGAGCCCAAATTAAAAAGCTAGCGCTTAAATTCTACAAAAATCTGCCATCTGTCCCAAATGAACAATTATTTAATCTGCATGACTATGATCATCGCAAGGCTAAATCTCGTAAGAGACCCCGCTCGGTACTTAACTTTGATATTTGGTACTAGGAACGTCCCACCTTAATCAGTTGATATTAAATAAAACTCGCGATCTTTGCTTTTCTACAAAATGTCTTAAATCCTAACTGCTAAAATGCTAGGTAACCCTCAGATCTGCATCAACCCCCCAAACTGCTTAAACTCTAAATGTGCAACAAACTGCCACACTAGGAGCTAGGTCAAATAATAAAAACAGTAAATCAAAAACCTCGAACCTCCAACTATGGGCCAATGAAATAATGTCACAGTATGAAGATAAGAACCACACCTAGAGATTGGAGATTAAAGGCGCTTCGCGCATGGTGCTCTGTTCTGGACGAAACTCTATGTCATCCGTGAATTGTGTCTCGGAGGTGCACGATCGATAGCTACTGCAAAAGAGCTTTTCCAAGAAACGGTATGGCTTGTCACCGGAGGCGGTAATTAAATAATATAATGAAAATAAGTTATCCTCATCAAAGCTACTACAACGCGCTAATCTAGACACAACGCTTTCCCTTCAATCATCCTGTGGTTTGACAGACTCAACAAAAACACATTCCTGCAATCGGCGGTTCAAAAGAGCCGTAGTTCAGAAAGCTATATTTTTTAATATTGATTTTATAGTAAAACTGCTTACAAAGTTCAAATCCTTAGAACTTTTTACCTCAAATGCATGGAATAATTTGACAAAATCTGAAGTTGAAAGCAAAAATAAAATATTTTTAGAATTTTTTATTTGTGGAAGAGGGAATGTGTTTAATTAACATTCTTCACATTTCTGCTCTTTCATTTTTTTTTTTCTTTTTAATGGGGAGCATGGTGGTCGGTTAGTTGTTTTATTTGATCGCCAAACTGCGTCGTTTTTTCGACCTATGGCGAGTGCCTATTTTCAGGGCCATTATGTGCCCACCAGATGTTCATAGATTAATTGGAATCTAAAATCAGTGTTTCTTTCAGGACTTTTTGTCCGTGGGGAGCGAATGAAATTTTAGGGGGGGGGGGGCAAGCTTTCTATTTGCCCTTAATATATCTAAATTTTGTGTTACATAAATAGAAACTAGGTTAACATAAAATGTCTTCCCCAGTGGTATGTCTGAAAGAAACGCTGTCTAAAATCTCGTCAGATATATTGTATACTAGCAGCATACCCGTTCTTCGTACGGAGTATATAATATAAAGAAACTTGAAATTCATAATCATGCCCAAATTCTTATAGTATACTAAATGACATGTTTAATCAAAATATTCTGTTAAAATATTTAATATAATGCTCCTAAAAAGAAGTTTAAGAATCTCTGTTCTCGCTATATAAAATTATCTTCATGGACATATCTGAAGAATAAAACATCTTGGACCCCTTATGTAAGCAAATATAAAAAAAAATATGGAATTGAATCAATATATGCAAAATAAAAGCGTTAAAATTGTATGGGACCCGTACTAATTATATACGCGAATATTAGAAAATATAACCTATATTAGTAGATTACATGTATAAATTGAAAATACCAATAAACCCGTAATCTTTAAATCTGAAGACAGTCATTTATTCCAATATATGTCAAAATTAAAGTGCTAAAATTATATGGGAAGATATACACGTACTACTTATAATGTCCGATTATTAGTAGAAGATTACCCACATATTGCAATATGAGTCTCAAATGTTTTTTGGTAAAATACAACAGACGACGTAATAAATTGAATATATAATTAATCCCCTTAATATTCATACCAGAAGACTGTACTTGATTCCAATATATATGCCAATATATGTCAAAATATATGCCAATATACCTGTACTACTTATATTCTCGTTGGTTAGAAGATATACCCGTGCATTCCTAGAAGATTACTCGCACAACGTACAATATGCGTGTGTTAGCAATTTTTGCCGCAATAAAACAATGGCGTAATAACTTAAAAATATCAATAATCCCTGAATCAATAATTCCGGAAAATATCAATAATAATAATGTTTAAACCTGAAGAGTATAATTGATATTATCCAGTCCAAAATGAAATGGCAATGAAATTTATTTTATATACATATCTTCATTATTCAAATCGGAAAGGATTTAATAAAAATCGTCTGCCGCATAAACACATTGGATTTAAATCCGTTGCTAAGCGACATGATATCATTTGCTTCAAATAAATTGGTAGAAAAAATATCGTCTAAATAGTTATATTTCTATGGAACATTTGGCGACAGTTTCGTCAAATTAGCGACATTTTAAAAAATCGCCAAATTTATCGCCAAGTGGGACTGTAGAACTGACAGTTCCACTTTGCGACAAATTGACGAAATATCATCACAATACTATCCCCTAACAAAAAACAATTAATATCATTTATGTAGCGCAATTTTATCAATTTCAAGATATTTTTATAGATTTGAAAACATTTTTATCAATTTGGTGACATTTTAAAAATTCGCTAAATGTATTACTAAGTAGGATGGTTGGTCTGACAGATAAATGCTAACCAAACATCATTTCAGTACTCTCTTCTAATAAAACAAAAAAAAAAATTCATTGATATGTAGAAGACCCAAGCCACACGACCAACCCGAAGGTTTATGGCAGCTGTTTGTGTGTCGTTTATATCAATTTGGCGACATTTCCGTCAATTTGGCAAAGTTTAAGAAAAGTTGTCAAATTAGCGATATCCCTCCAAATTCGTAGCTTTGAATTTGCAGATCTGAATGAAACATTCTTATCCCGTTTCAATATACTAAATGAAAACACTACAATTGTATTAGAAGATATACCCGCTCTACTCTTTTTCTGTTTCAACAATCGGCTATATGAATTTATTGGCTAAACACAATATATGAGTTTAGTAGCTAAATACGATATAAGCTTGAAAACTCTTTGCCAAAATAAATGAAATTGATGTACGCAGTCAGCAATTAATATAATTAAAAGAAAAATCAAACCGTCCATTCATAAGATATACTTTTATATCCATTTATCCATTTATTTATTATTTAAATCGAAAAAAAATAATAAAAACATTAACAAACACATTTAATTTAATTGCGATGCCGAGCAACATGATATATCCTCCTAAAATGTTAAAATTTATCAACCACTAACAGCACACCCCTTATTCGTACGGAGTGTATAATTTAAAGAAACTTAAAGTTCGCAATCATGTGCAAATTCTGTTAAAATATTAAATTTATTGCTCCTAAAGAGAAGTTTAAGAATATATGTTCTCACTATGCAAAATTATCTTCACGATCAGATCTGAAGAATAAAACATCCTGCCCCCTTTTGTAAGCAAATTTACAGAAGAAAAAATAGGAATTGAATGAATATATGCAACCCCGTACTAATTATATTGTCGCAGATCAGAAAATATGCCAATGTGTTAGTAGAAGATTACCCGTTATTTGCCAAAATAAAAGAGATGACGTAATAAATTGAAAACATCAATAATATCCGTACTCTTTATACCAGAAGGTCGTAATTGATTCCAATATATGCCAATATATATCAAAACATATGTCAATATACCTGTACTACTTATATTCTCGTAGATTAAAAGATATACAGGTGTATTTGTAGAAGATTCGTACAACATACAATATATGAGTTTAAACAATTTTTGTCATAATAAAATAATTGCATAATAACTTGAAAATATCAATAATCCTTGAATCAATAATCCCCGAAAATATAAATAATAATAATTTTTAAACCTGAAGACCGTAATTGATATTATCCAGTCAAAAATGCTATAAGAAAAATCAAATCGTTCTTTTCTAAAATATATTTTTATATCCATTTATTTATTATTCAAATCGAAAAAATAATTATTAAAATTAACAGACAGATTTAATTTAATTGCGTTTCTGATTAACATGATATAAGATAGAATCTTATAACATGTTAAATATGTCATGTCTTATAACATAAACTGCGAAATTAAATAACGATTTTGATTTCTCTATACTTCTCATTGTTCCGTAAAAGCTTGTTTTAAATAAACCATGAACCATGGAGATAGATTTCCCCTTTAAATCATGTTTCAAACAATTCATGTCTTCAGAAAGTGACTAATTAACGCAAAAAATCTCCCATCAAACTCAGAGATTAAATTTTAATTCACTTTCAAACGATTTTCAAGCTTTTCGTTTGGATAAACCACGGAGTTAGGGAGTAGAACTCCTAGGAAAAAGTTCCGTTTTTCATTAATATCTCGACAACCCCAGGTCTTAGAAACTCGAAACTTGGACAAAATTTATGGGGGGATATTTCAAGGCTATTCACCAAATTTCATTAAATTCGGTTCAGCCGTTTTTCCGTGATGATGAGACAAACGAAAATTTCGTTTTTTACTAATATCTCGAGAACCACTGGTCGTAGAAACTCAAAACACGGATATAATTTTAAGTGGGGCTATTTCTGGGCTACCCACAAAATTTCATCAAATTCGGTTCAGCCGTTCTCCCGTGATGGTGTGACAAACAGACAGACAGATTTTCATTTTTATTTATATAGAAGTTAAATTTATATACTGTCAAGCAAGTTAGTAAAATAATTTGATATTTTGACATGAAGTCTATGGTTGGAGTATCCAGTTAAAATCTACGTAAAAAGTACTAGCTAGCTATAAACAGTTAGTAAGTAACCTGTAGTGTTATGAAAGCCTGTAAACGAGACAAATGAGTTTGAAAAAATCGAATACACTTATTGAGCTTTACTAGAGATTTATCTTACATTCCTCGAAACCATTTCAGCTCCATCGGATTGGAGCCACCGCCGTGTTTTGTTTAAAGCGTTACACTGTAGTATGTTGTTGTTGAGACCCAGACCGTCCGACCTACCAGAAAGGACACTGTAGTATGTGAAAAAGGAATGTAAATTAATTATAAATATTATAATAAAATCTTTAAAAAACGTGTAACTTTTAAAGCTGACGGTTTTATTAAAATACATTAAAAAGTAAACAAATTTTTAGCTATCGCAACATTCTTGGCCATTATGTGACTAAAATTAAACCGTGGGATGCCCATAAAAGAATATTTGGACATAAACATAATTTTAAGGAACAATAGAAGTGATAACATTGAAATGGCATATACAAAAATGTTTATATCCAATTCATTTAAATTTTACTTTGACAATTTTGATTTAACATTCCGTTATTCTTATATATGTCATTTCTATGTTATCACTTTTATTGTTCCTCAAAATTCTGTTAAAATTCTTTTATGAGCGCCCCAAGGTTTAATTTTTAACCAAGAATGTTGTGATAGCTAAAAAATTATTTTTTACTTTTTAGTGTATTTTAATAAAATTGTGTAATATAATAAGTATTTTTATAATATTTTATTTTATACTTTTTAGTCTTTTGCGATTTTGTAATCAATTTTTCATCATATATCCAATCAAACCTTTAAAAATCTTTTATTGAATTCATAATGACCTGGATGTCTGTTTCAATTTCTTTGATGTTACTTTTAACATATTTCCCTACGTCTTAAAGATCTGAAATTGGTACTCAGCTTAGTCCAGTGGAATGTAATTAAAATGTAATTAAAATTTATTATGTAATTAAAATTTGGCGCATCCTCTTAAAATAGAAACGGCTTTTTTCAAAATCACCTTACCTTTACATAATTCCATTGTAAGATAGTTAAAAGAAGTTCAAAATGTGGCCTCACTTCTATGTATCTATCTCCTAACTGAAAAATATCAAGAAAATTTCCCAAAGGTGGCATTATTGTAAAACTGCATTTTTTTGTTAGTTTGATAAAAATATTGCCCCCCCCCCCCTTCTTCGGAAGGAAAACCCTCCAAAACGAATAACCAATTCATATTTTGTTAAATATATGACATGCATTCAAGAAAATCACAAATGCTCTAAATTAAACTTTTCAGCACACTTATTTGTTCTTGGCATATCTTGAACAGAAAACATGACATTTTAAAAATAATTCCGCCGTGCTCTGTTCCATACTGACGAGCGCACACTAAGCGCGAAACTGTTCCATGGATGCTGTTATCTACAGTGGGGGGGCGAGATCCTATTTTTAAAAGAGTTTGAAAGATTTTAAAGAAGAGAAAGATTTCCAACGTTTTACAAAGGGCCCCCAGTTTCAACACTTTCATTTCATTTATCTTGCGTCCAATCTGCATATTTGGTAGACTATACTTTCAATCTTCGACTACGTTTAAAAATGATCTAGATACGGCCTATCAAAAATGTTCATCTTTGATTTGTCAATTACATTAATCGCGAGATCTAAACAAAGAAATGGAATCATAAATGAAAAAATGTTTAAAATCATCAAGCGTTTAGTGCTGTCGGGCAGGGTATCCTGCCAAAGCATTAATTTATTAAAATCATAGTTGCCTTAATTTAAACATATTCTAATTTTATACTTCTTCTTTTCAAAGAGAATGATCCAATAAATATCTTTGCGTATGTTTTTGTACATATTATCTGTCTTTATATTGTTGGTATATCTAATTGCTAGGCAAATGAGGAAACGTTGTGCTGAAACTAGTACGGCACCTGTGTAAGTATTAAACATGTTTTTGATCTTTAAGTGTTATATCGTCGTTCATGTATAAAAAAAATTATTTATAGCAATATCGCGTAACTTCTAATCTGTCATCTTTAGTTTAGTAATGACTAATTTGCAAAATCAAATTTATCTCAGGAAAAATGTTTAATCTAAAACCAATAAATAATTTTGACTTAAAGTAGTGATAGATTTTTCATCAAAAAACAACTACTTTAACCTTTTATTAGTTTTTTTTTTTTTAAATGGCAGTTTGGAAGAAATGAAATGAAGTTAAAAGCTCTTGTTAAAGTTACGTTAACGTTTTTTTTTTTTTTTAATGATACCGCTGTGAAAACAACGATCGGTTTTATCGCCAGCTCGTATTGGTTTTTTTTAAATCAGATTTACATATTTTCAAAACGTGTATTGCCGTGTGTATTGAAGTGCGATCTCTTACGGGAGTTTTTTTTTTTTCTTTCTCAAGGCTAAACGTCTCGCTCCGTGCTTGTTGGCGAGGTCGTAAAATGAAGGTGCTTTCTATAAATAAACAAGACTAGCAGCACAGTATGTGTGGAAGGTGGCTCAAGGAAATAGCAATAAATGTGAAAAGCCAATTTTCCAATGTGCATTTTCATAGATTGGTGCAGACGATTCTTTGAACGGTTGACCTTGAAACTGCTTCACCTCATGGGAGACTTCAGGTCGTCTCACATTTCCCCCTCTCTCTCACTCCTATACTAACCCTAACAAATCTCGCAGCTGTTTGTAGCTGCCGCTTTACGGCGTCTGTCATTTATTTACTTGCAAAAATGTAAACACTAATTTAAGAGTTGAGTTATAGAAATTAGCTTAAACGATTTTAATATGTGGTTGGGAAGTGAAACAAAAATATCAAGCATTTTGTAAGTTAAAAAAAATATATTAAGCCCTTTTATAATTTATATTTATATTTTCTTAAAAAATGTGGTTCAAGTATTAATTATGACAATAATTAGTAATACTTTTGTAACTTAATTAATTTGAGCAATTTACTCCTATACAATATTTTAATTTAAGAATTATATTTAAAATTATACTTCTCTCTCTCTCTCTCTCTCAAAAATAATTGTATAAAAAGATAATTTCCCCCCCCCCTTCAGACTAATATAAATATTACTTAGATGTTGCTTATACTTGTAACTTGTTAATTAATGTATCTATCATGATTTGTTTGTAACTGTTACTGAATATATATATATATATATGTACATTATTTCTGTAATACATTTTACAGTTGTGTAAACAGAAACGTAGAATCAGCATTAATGAAACATGTATGGCCCTTGATAACGTACATGGTTTCAGAATGCTTTTCATATTCATTTTATTCCTTTTATATTCACTAGATTCCATTTTTTCAATTTCCAAACTTCTTGCCTAGCTCATCGTGCTACACTTGGCTTCTGATTTGCAATTTTTTTACCTTTACCTTCAGTTTACAAGCAATTTTCTTTGGTATTTCTCGGGTATATATATATTACAAGTAATCATAAAAATCTTCAATTATATATATATACATATATATATATATATATATTGCATCTTCAATCTTTAAATCTTTATTACTTAATAACTTTAGTATTTTTTACTATTCATATTTGCAAAGTATCCTTAATTCGTTTAGCATGGTTCGGTATTTATGAAATTTTTTTTTGCAATCTATTCAAATTTATACTGCATTTGTGCTAAATTTAGTAATAGAATTTGTTATTTTTTAAATTTTACTTTTGTCCAATGTTTATAGAAGAATTCTGTTGCTGGCATTTTCCTAATTTTTTTCGGTTATTTTTATTGTCCATGTTAATACATTTTTATTCTCTATTTAATACTTCTTTTTATTATGTAGGCATTTTTTAAAGTTAGGATTTTTGAGTTGCAACTTCTCTATTCTATCATTGGATTTTCAAGCTATTTTATATATTTATTACTTAAAAATGTTATTATAAACATTAAATTAATGAAGCCTAGGTATCCTTATAAACAACTCCTATCTGCTATTAAAGAACTACAACAACATTTTGTCATAACTTATGTAGATAAAGCTTCTAATAATTATGCCATCATTTGTAAAAAATATTATGTTTCTCTGTTACAGAATTACTTAAAAAGTAATCACATTTTTAAACCCATTAATAATCAGTCTATCAAAATCAAAACTAAAATGCTAAAATTATATACACAATTAAATATTAATTGTAAGTTTTTTAAATTTCCTTATGTTACTTTGGTTCCTAAATTCTATAAATCACCTCTCAGTTTTAGAACAGTCACTTGTGGACATAATACCTTTACCACTACAGCTAGTAAGTTTTTGCTTAACTGTTTAAATAGAATTAATGAATCTCTTAAATTTAGGAATTCAGGATATTTCATTTTAAACAATAGTTTTGATTTAGTAAATCACCTTAGCCAGCTTCCACACATTCTTGGTTTCCATACTTTTGATTTTAAAGACCTATTTAATAATATTGTCATTAAAGATTTACATAAAGTTATTATCTCTCTTTATCATGACTATCTATCTTCCAATAATGTTGCATTTAATGTCAAAAACTTTCCTATGCTCTTGCACTTTGTGTTATACAACAATTATATTATCCAAGGTGATAACATTTATTTACAAACATCTGGTGTACCACAAGGTGGCTGTAGTAGTAGTATACTCGCTAACTTATATCTTTATTATTATGAATGTCATTTTAACTGTAATTCATATATTATATATAGATATGTTGACGACTTAATTTGTATTATCATTGATGATTCCGAACCAATTAATATTGATTTTTACCCATCTAACCTAGAATTAATTCCTAATGAGCCTAGCGTTAGTCAAACTGTAAACTTTTTAGACCTAAATATAGATACCCTCCATAATCATGTAATCACCAATCTATATGATAAAAAAGATTCTTACAACTTCACTATCATAAAGCTGCTATCATACCAATCTTGTAATTCTATTCAATTGTTTAGAAACATCATTTTAAACCAGCTATTTCGAATACATCGACTTTCTGATCCTCGGTTTCACTTTCTCCACATCAATAATCTTAAACGCATTTGTCAAAATTACCAATATCCGGAAGTATTTGTAAATAATATTATTAATAATTTCAAATATACCACGTAATATTTTTCCACATGCATTATTTATCTTTGTTTGGATAACTCATTTTTGAGAATTCACCCATTCTTATCACCTAACTTACCGCTTGGCCTGAGTCTATTACTGTTTACTATTTTCGAATGACTATTTTCCACTTGTCCTGAGTCCTATACTATTTTTGAAAGTCTCCATACATATTATGTATCATTCAAATGTATTCATTCCGGTGCCCACTCGCATTGACAAAATGAGGTGAAATGCTCAGTCGCTTCTTCCACTTACACGTGGTAACTATGCTTCTGAGTTCATATTTCTGTTCGAGGAGGTATTAATTTTCTGATTTGTAATTCAATTGATTTATTTTTCTCCTTCCACTAGCCAGTAGACAGTTCCAATGGTGTCTATAGTTAAATACTATCGCCATTGTCAGAAACTGGCTATTCTATCGGTTTTAATTCGAATTGTATGGCTGTCCTGATGAGAATGCAATTTCGAACTAACCGCCATTTTTTGTGTAGTTTCAATTGATTGTTCTCTATGTCTTAATCTTGAGCTAATTATTATTGCCTTTTCTTATTTTTGCTGTGTTTTCTTTTTATTTTTATTTATATTTATATACTTTTAATTGTGAATTTTGTATCCTAATATTCTTCTCATCCCCCTTTCCATTGTAGTGATATGTTACCTTCTATTTTTATCCTTAGTCTTGGTCTATAGTTACTCATTTGTAACAGATATGCTAGAGATGGGTTTTTGTGTTCATACAGTAGTTTATACATAATTTACGATTAAAATCTTTCATTTTATATATATATATATATATATATATAGTAGTTTGAAAATCCAATGAACGAAAAGTAAGAAGCTGCAACATGATAAACCTAACTTTCTAAAACACCCAAACACCCACAGAATAAAATATAAAACAGCAAATCATCAATCAAATGGAAAAAAAGATTGATGATTTGCTGTTTTATATTTTATTTTGTGGGTATTTTAGAAAGTTAGGTTTATCGTGTTGCAGCTTCTTACTTTTCGTTCATTGGATTTTCAAACTACTATTATTATTGAAATCATTTTATTTATAAGCTGCATTTGCACAATAAATTAAATGTATTTTGCATTTTCATTGCATTTACTTAATAACTTTAAATTCTTTATGTAATCATTTGCATGGTATCCTTCATATTTTAGTAAGCTACAGTATCTATGAATTTTTTTTTTGTATATATATTTGTATATATATATATATATATATATATATATATATATATAATATATATATAATATATATATAATATATATATATATATATATATATATATATATATATATATATATATATATAATATACATACAGTATACTCTCTCTATTCTGAACACTCATGGGGAGCGACCAAAATGTTCAGATTATGGGGGTGTTCATTATAGAGGGAGATTGGGAAATGCATGTACGTAGTGAGTTTATAGACTGTATAGAATACTTAGTCTGGTTAGCCATGCCAGTTACCGAGATGGAGGTGCTGAATTTAGATTTAGCGGCTAGTTCAATGTCAAACTAAATTCAGCCGGACCTGTACTCTACTATCTCATTTGTTTTGTTTTTTTATTAAAAAAGTTTTACAAAACACACAATAAAATTACATAATTACAGTATACACTTATAACAGTACATAATTAATTATTTCATGAAAAAGTGAGTAATTTTAGTCTGTTTTTGCATTGTGCATGCTCGTGCAACGTACATGTTATCTAGTTGTTTAAGAAGTGGAAAGGCTTCCGGGTGATGTTCAGCCACATAGTTCATCAGGTCCTGAATCCCTTGGCCATACTGCTTGAAGGTAATCGTACTTCTTGTTTCATCGGTCTCTTCTGGTTCTGCTTCTTCTTCACTATCCTCTTTCTCTTCAACGATGTTGTTGTCGCAAACCGGAAGGCTTCCGTCGGCTTCGAGATAAGCTCCAGGTTCAGTTTCAGTATGAAGCTCCTGTAGAATTGACCCCAAGTCATTCACAGTTGTTGCTTCTTGGTCCTCTATTATTGATTCCTCCTTCATACATGGGAATCTTGCTTTGTAGAAGCATCTTTGAATGGTGTAGGAGGTTACTTCATTCCAAGCCATTGATATCCAATGGGCAGCATCCATGACGTTCATCTTCTTCGTTAGTTGGGTTGCCGAATTTGCCTCCTCCATCACCAGGGCCATTTTCTTCAGAAAATGAATTCGGTAGTGAGCTTTAAAGGTCTTTATCACTCCTTGATCCAGTGGTTGAATGAATGAATGAATGATATGAAGGTGGGTGGCTCCAGAAGAGCCTAGCACATCGACCAGAGGTCTATTGTACTACCCCAAAAAGTGAAAGTCTCTAAGAGAAGAGACCAGTAGCCGATGCAAACATAAGCAGGCACTTGACAGGAATGTCGTTCAGCTCCCAGGGTTCAATCACATGATGACCAATGTGTTCGAATCTGTGAGCAGAGTAGGCCTCACATTCACACAGAATGTGAGCTGCAGTTTCTTCGCTGTAATTGCAGCCTCTGCAAAGCGAATCCTTGGAGACACCCATAATATTAAGATGTCTCTTGAGAGTGCAGTGCCCAGTAAGGAGCCCAACAGCTCTCCTGATGCCAGTTCTACTGAGTCTAAAGAGTTCCTTTTGACGTGCACTAGGGCAATTACAATTGAGAATTTTCGCTTGCCTTTGCCCTTTAGTGTCACGCCAGTTCTTGCATTGAAGCTTCCTGAAGATGTCAAAGACAATTCTTCTGATAAGATCATTGGGAATACCCAAGGCTGGCTCAGGGCCCACAAAAGGAGTATTAGAGCCTTTCCTAGCAAGTTCATCTGCCAATTCATTGCCAGGAATGCCCGAATGACCAGGCACCCAGTACAGAATGACACTATTATTACTAGCAATTTTACAGAGAGCTTTATAGCATTCCCAGACAAGGGAAGACGTCACAGTGAATTTCCCCAGAGCCATAAGAGCAGCCTGACTGTCAGAACAAATGAAAATCTGGCTATTCTCGTACTTTCTGTCATAGCAAATTCTACAACACATAAGAATGGCAAATACTTCAGCCTGAAAGACAGTAGCAAAATTGCCAAGCGGATAAGATAGCTTAGTGCCATCATCAGGGCAGCAGACTCCCGCACCAGTACTAGTGCCAATCTTCGAGCCATCAGTATACCATACAAAACAATTATGTTTATTGTAGGTTGGAGTCCTCTTCCAATCATCCCGCGAGGGGACAAGAATTTCATAAGGCTTATCAAACGTAAATTTGACGTGTATGCCATCAGGTGGCATACAAAAATAAGGATGCCTAGCAACATTACTGTTAAGTTCACCCCAAGATAAATACCTTGAGTAATCTTTCCAGTGTTTCAGATATTTGAGTCTGTTCATGCAGATAAGTGCTTCTGCCTCAATACGCATATAGAGCGGATGCAAGCCAAGTAAGAGTTCAAGAGTTGCAGTAGGAGTGGTTTTCATGCATCCGGAGATTGCAATGCACACCATCCTTTGAAGCTTAACTAAATCAAGTTTAGCAGTTTCATTTCTAATTCTGGACCACCAAACAATGGATCCATAAGAAATGATAGGACAGACTATCATCGAGTAAATCCAATGAATAGCTCTGGGATTAAGGCCCCAGGTTTTCCCAATAGCATTCCTACAAGACCAGAAGATTCTTCTGGCTTTAGTTGTGCAGTAGTCCAAGTGTCTCTTCCAATTAAGTTCCTTGTCAAAGTAAATTCCCAAGAATTTAACCTCCTTGGAGCAAATAAGCTTCTGCCCAAATAAGCAAATATTCCCAAGATTAAGTATGCGTTTCCTTGTAAACGCAACTAGAGCAGTCTTCTGCGGATTAACCGTAAGACCTGCATTTTTACACCATGTTTCAACCCTCCTAAGAGCAGTAGACATCATGTCAGAGACAGTGTTGCCAAATTTGCCCCTGGCAACGATGACAACATCATCAGCATATCCAATGCAAGAAACACCAGAGATATCAATGCTTTCCAGAAGAGAATCCACAACAAGACACCAGAGAATTGGTGAGAGCACACCCCCTTGTGGACAGCCCGAAAGTGCATGCACAGTCATACTTTCTCCAAGTAAAGATGCACAGATATACCTGTTAGATAGCAGGTTCTTAATCCAATAAGATATCGTGGTATCAACACCTCTTCTGTTGAGAGCAACAAGAATGGTGTCAATGGGTACTTTATCGAAGGCACCTTCAATGTCAAGAAAGGTAGCAAGAGCAATTTCCTTGGCATTGAGATTTCTCTCTAAAATAAAGGAGAGACTGTAAAGAGCAGTGTCCATGGATTTGCCCGGTTGATAGGCATGTTGAGAACTAGACAAGGGCTTAGAGGCCAGAATCACTTCCCTTAAATACCTATCGATAAGTTTTTCAATAGTCTTAAGCAGAAAAGACGTAAGGCTGATAGGCCTAAAAGATTTGGCCTCATAGTAATTGTCCTTTCCAATTTTTGGAATGAAGATTACCCTAGTATGCCTCCACGCATTTGGTATATGACCAAGGGCAATACAAGCTCTGTAGGTGTTGCAGAGAATAGGAGCAAGCATCTCTATTCCCTCCTGGAGAAGAATAGGAATGATGCCATCAGTTCCCGGAGTTTTATAGGGTTTATGGGAATTAATTGCCCATTTAACCCTATCAAGAGTAACAATGCTCCTAGCAATACCCCAGCTATTGTCGTCAGACAAGGTGGAGCAAGCAATACCACTGTCATTCTGAACAACAGGATGAGAAACCGGAAAGTGAACTCTGAAGAGCTCACTAAGGGTCTCCTCACCAGTGACAGTAAAGTCACCATTGGGCTTCTTAACAGTGTTAAGTTTACAATTTCTATCTCTAGCCATCAACTTAACAAGTTTTGCAACGGCAGGAGTATCATTAATACCTTCGCAGTATGTTCTCCAAGAATTTTTCTTGGCATCCCTAACTGCTTTATTATAAGTGGTGAGGGCAGATTTATAAGTCTGCCAATCACCATTCTTCTTGGCTCTATTAAAGAGCTTCCTGCATTTCCCACGCAACCGGCTGAGCTCACTAGACCACCAAGGAACAGTCCTTGGGGAGTCAGCTATGGTGGTTCTGCAGTTGCTATAAAAGGTGCTGATGATGGCCTGTTGCACAAAGTCAACAGCCAGATCCACGCTTTCAATAGAGGAATACTCACCAATATGATTCGCCAAATTGGCCCTAAGGTCTTCTTTGTAGGAACCCCAATTCGTCTTCCTAGGGTTCCTACCTTTGTCCTCTAAAACAGTTACAGGACCTTTAACAGAAAAGGAAATTAATTGATGGTCAGACAAAGATATATCATCTGAAACCCTCCAATCAATTACGGACTCAAAAGCAGAACTATTACACAGGCTAATATCTCTGGGGCGCGGTAGCCCATTGGTTAGCGCGCTGGAGTTGCACTCGGTAGGCCCGGGTTCGATTCCAGCCACTGCCAAAACTGCCGCCGTGTTCATGCGGAGTACGATCACGTTAAACATGTGGGTCCGAAAGTCCTTCCGAGAGGTTGGTGGTAGGGGAAGGAGGGTACGGTCCCTGTGGATGCCTCCCCCACTGGGTTCCGGTCTAAATTGGGTGGCACTTCCCGACCATCCAAACAGTTACCTTACACCTTTCTGGTAGGTCGGACGGTCTGGGTTTCAACAACAACAACAGGCTAATATCTAAAACCTCGCGACGTTTTAAGGTCACAAAGGTAGGAGTATTACCCTTATTAAGTAAATAGAGCTTATGAAGAAGGATCTGATCCAAAAGATCATCACCCCTACGGTTACAATTACTACTGCCCCAAACAGTATTATGGGCATTTGCATCGCAACCAATGATCATTTTTTTACCATTGCAGTACTCAGTAAGATTAATAATGACCTTAGAGAGAGTTTCCTTATCTTCATAAGGAAGATAGGCAGAAGCAAAGATGTAATCCATCATATGTTCGTCAGTTTTAAGTTTCACATTGATAGCAACATTGTCACCATCAAGGAATTTAATCAGATGAACAGCATTGAGCTTGTTGCTAACAGCAATACAGGCTCTGGGTCTGGTACAGGATGTGTCATAAAAGACACTAAATCCTTTGATCCCTAGACCCAAAATCTTTCCATTACAGGTCCAGGGTTCTTGGATAAGAGCAATATCAGCTCTACCATTGAAAAGCCTTTTGCTAAGAATAGCAGAGGCAGATCGACTGTGATGCAGATTAATTTGCACAACCTTAAGACAGCCCATAAACAAAAAGAAGAAAAGGGCACAGAAAGACTAGGAGAAAGAAATTCACCTAGTATCATGACAATGATCAGCATCCAGCATGATATCATTGTCAAAATCTTTCATGCGTTTTTCCAACTCATCATCCGAGATCGGAGGGTTAGCATGAAGTGTAACATCTGAACCAGAAGCAATTTCTAGTTCGTTAAGTCTAGGTATCATAGTCTCAAGACTACCAATACTTACCTGAGAGGAGGTCGCCCGTTCTGCTGGCTGTTCCTCCATCTCCATCTTCCCCTTAGGCTTTTCGTTTGGATCACGAAGAATCTTAAAGACTCCACGGTCCAAACCGGTGAATGCACCCAGGTCAGCTTTGCGAATCGCATCCGCAGCTTTCGAATCCACCTCGAAGATCCATCTTACAGAGTGGGGTTCCACAAAGTTTTGCAGAACACGCCACTCCTCAGACTTCAACTCCGGGTTGAAACGGTTCAGCCGTTTCAGCAAGACACTCGGCTCCTTTGTGTACACATCCCTGGTTTTAAATGCCACCTTGACAGGTTTGGGAAGGTCATTAGCACTCAAGACCATAAGTGCCTCTCCCAGAACCTGACTGTCGTTATGGAAGGTTCTCTTGACCCATTCCACAGTATTTGCATCATTGCAATGAAGAATCACAGCTCCAGCGTTTGAGCTGAAGAGATGAATCTTCGGAAGTTGCTCACCAGTTGGGATCTCATCTATTTTACCGAGAGTCACCAACTGGATGTTATCAACCTCTTCCTTGCTCAGCTTGCTAGAAGGGAAGGACTTTTTGACGATGGCCATCTTAATAACCTGGACCGCTTGAGCGTATGTTCCAGGTTGGATGTCCGTCCTCGATCTCTTCTTGTCGATAAGATCTCTTGGAGAAGGTGTGGCTCCTGTCGACCTAGGTCGTTTGGTGCCTCCAACTTTCTCTGTGGCAGTGCCGGCTTTAACAGGCTCCTGGTCCAACTGCCTAGGCGTGCGCCTCCTCCTGCGCCTCTGTGCTTTGGTGAGTATACCCTGCGTCACAGCCGTGGTTTCAGTGTGTCGGTCACCAAGGTTCGCGACTCCACTTCCTTCCACAGCCGGACTGCAGGCTTCCTCCTTTTTTCCATGATCCGACCCCAGAGGGGTTGTTTCAATGGTTGATTGGGAAACATCCGAAGATGTGCCCAATCCTTTCAACACTTCCTCATCTACATCGTCGCAACACGGAGAATCAGGAAAACTCGAAAGAGCCCAATCTGATTTCTCCATGCTATAACCATAAGATAGGAAAAGGAACCACGGATTACTTCCAGTTCGATCGAGGCCCCCGCTAGGCCTCGTCTCCCCACACTTTTCTAACGTGAAAAGTGTAACCGCCGGAGTCATTCGCAAAGCTAGATGATAAGGAGCGGGTCATAACGTGCACCAGGTACACAGGGCCCAGGGATCAGCAAGGATCCAAGGGGGATTTCTCGATATGAAACGCTCCCCACCATCCAACCAACGCAACCAAGGGACTCGACCTCTGGAACCGTTTACTGCAAACGTTTCTTGAAAGCAATACTACAGATGCACGCCACTTCGCCCTTTTCGCCACACAACCACCTGGTCCCGTTCCCGAGCCCAAACGGTATACCTTACAGCAGAGGCCGAAGAGTGGTACTAAGGCCCATAAGGCAGAAGTGAAGTTTACTAGGGGCTTGGCATTGATGCAATCTGCAGCTAGAAGAAAAAGTTTGCTCGGGTACCTCGGGATAGCAACACCCGTATCCACAAAAGAAATGGATCCCTGAGGATTTTACAGAGTGGGACTGGTGTCTCACTTCCAACCCCCAACCTGGAGGACCAGGATGTCTTGTTTAGTCAGGAGCCTCACCTTTGACCTGTCCGGCATGGGAGACCCTACCAGTAGCAAAAAGCTACCGCCGGCATAGCTCTCAGGATCATTGGAACACACAAGCCCCACCACCACGACAAGGCATAGACAACATTCAGTGGGGATCCAGTGGTTGGATTATAGAAGTACAGTTCGGTGGCAGGAACTTCAGGCTCACATTGCTCAGTTGCATGATTCCATGTGATGTGGCATTATCCACCAAAAGAAGAATTTTTCTTCTTTCTCTCTTCATCATCTCGTTAATGCCCTCCAATCATTGTGAGAAAATTGTTAGTGTCATCCAGGCTTTTCGATTTGATTGATAGAGCACAGGCAATGATGCAATCTTCACATTTTTAAAGCATCGTGGTTTTTTACTTTTTCCGATCACAAGTAGTTTGAGCTTCTCACCCGTAAAACTGGCACAGAGCATGACGGTAAGCCTTTCTTTCGACATTTTCCCGCCCACGCATTTCTCGCTTCTTTGTGCTAGGGTTTTACTTGGAAGAGCGCTAAAAAACAGGCCGGTTTTGTCAGCATTGAAAATGTCAGCGGCGTCGAAATCCTCCGTTAAGTCCTGAAGTTTAGTTTTCCATTCCTCCACAGTCTCCATATTTATGTCTGCAGCTTCACCATTGATTACTGTGAATTCGATGTTATGCCGACTTTTGAGGCGAGTCCACCATCCTTCCGATGCCTTGAATTCCGTGATTTTCTCCTTTACTGCAAAATCCAGAGCAGTCTGCTTTAGCAGGGGTCCAGTGATAGGAAGATGCTTCGTTCTCATTTGGCAAAAAAACTTCCACACGTGATTGTTTATGTTCTTGTTTCCTGTTTTCTTTTAGAAAATTCTACACTTTGAGGAAGATTCATTTGCTTCAAAAGCGGCTATAATTTCTTTCTCTTTCTTGCTGATGACGTTAACTTGGTCTACTGAAATTCTAAACTCAGATGCAATTTTCCTTTGACTTACTTTTGATTTTAATTTTCGAACAACTTCATATATTTCCTGAAGCTTCAGTTCTTTCCGTTTTTTTTGTTTTCCTACTTATTTCTGACATACTGTAACTGCGTAAGTACTGTGCTTCTTTCCCTGCAACGACAGTGAAATGGCGAAAAAAAATTTTCCTTTGCCCAGTAAAAAAGAAGAAAAACAGAAGCGACCATGCTGTCCAATCAGGTGTGCAGAAAAGAAAGCATAACCCTTTTTTGACCACTCCCTCTAACACGTGGTGAACATCTGTTGTCACTTATCTGTGATTGGGGGTGAGGAGCTGGGCAGGCATTTCTCGAAATTTCTATTCCGATTGCAAACACACGTTCAGTTTACAGAGAGGTAAAGGGGGGAATGGGGATCAAAAGTAGCGTTCGTAATACTGGGGTGTTCATATTAAGCCCCTATCACATTCAACAACTTTTCCGGCAATTTTTCGGACAACCAACTTTTCGAACAATTTTTACGCCGAGTTGGGGGAAAACTCGGGTGAAATGAGGTCAAAAAATTGGGACAACTTTATCTGACAGGTATAGAAAAAGTTGTTCATTTGGGACAATTTTTTACCAACCAGCCAATCACAGATGAGTAGCGAAGGAATCACGTGTGTAGAAAGGTTGGCGCAGATTCTACTACATTCTGGTTTGGCGTGAAATCCTCGCGCAAGTTTGAATCTGTGGAGCGCGAACAGATAGAATATAGTAACAGATAGATTATATTGATATAATAACCAGGCAGCGCGAAGTATTATTTTAGTTTAGATTTAGAATTTTGTTGAGTATTTATAATATTTCTGTGTCATAAAGGTGGATGTCAATGGAAGTCGTCTCGAAGTCAAAAAAAAGTAGTCATGCGAGATGGAAATGGAGTTAATTGAATCAATACGTGAAAAATCATTTTTGTGGAATCTAAAAGATCCACTGTATTTAAAAAAGAATTTGAAGAACCATGCGTACGAGAAAATATCATCTTTACGAACCATCTCTTCCAAAGCGATTTTATATACATGAAATATTATATAATAAATATTAAGATATTATTACTAATATAATCTCTTTGGTCTCTTCTGATTAAAATTTATATTTGCCAGTGGCTTGCTAGTTTACAGTATAGATGCGTTTCAGAAAATCCGCCTTTCTGTGAATTTAATCAAGAGCGTACGCGAGTTTGCTTTGGCGATATATACATATTTCATCAGTTTTCTGAATGTGAAGTTTTGGCTTGGGTGGTAGAGAATCAGATCAGCAAACAACTGGGCTCTGGTTCGAATCCAAGCGAATTTTAAATTTTACAAGTGCTGCCATCTGTTGCTAAAATATTCAAATACAGTTTTCCTTTAATAATCTGCAGAATTTTTTTGTTTTAAATTATTTTACGTTCTATATACAAAATAATCTTATATCAGTAAATTATTTTTAAATTTGAATGCTTATAAAAATTTATTTCGAAGTTACTTTGAAAAATATCTTTAAGTATACTTTATACCAGGTATAGATGGAATATATTCTTAAGTAAAAAAGTGCTTGTAAAATTAGCAAATATAAAATGTGCATGTAAAATTAGACAGAAATCATCGAACATCCTTATACGAGTAGTAGTTGTCTTTCGACATGTAATTTTGAACATTTTAGATTAGAATAAAAACAAAAATCAAACTACTTTGAAATTTTAATAATTTAATGCTAACATTTGAAGACTTTTTTTATTATTTTAAACGCACATAGACAATTAGAAATTTACAATACATTTGAAAATCATTTACTTTTCATAAAAAAAATAAGTTTGTATATAAATATGAAAAGTTAACTCTTAAATTTGAATGCTTATAAAAATTTATTTCGAAGTTACTTTGAAAAACATCTTGAAGTATACTTTATACCAGCTATAGATGGAATGTACATTTAAATCTATTTTAAAATATAATTACTAAATAAATATAAATGTAGATAAAATAATTTTTAAAAGTTTACTTTAATGAGAAATATTTTAAACTTTACAAACGAGCAAAGAACATCTTCGGATATTTAAAATAGATACGTCTTTGAAAACCTTTGAAATCAAGTATAAAATGGTAATGAACTTAAATTTGTTGAAGACATAATATTTTAATAACGGCATTCTTGAATTTAAATACTTTTTACGTTTTCTTTTTCTTTGTTTCATTTCAGTCAATATCGGCAATATCGCTTTTTAAACTAATTTTGCATCTTAAAATAGAGTCAATATTTTTCACCAAATATTTATTTGCGTTTTATACGGATGTGTGACAAATCCAAATATTTTTTAATGTTCATTCAACTGTTTAAGCTTCTGATATCTGAAGTAATCCATATAAAAAAGAGCAAATCAAAAATTTACAATAGATTTTGTCCACATCCTTCTCGGTTTACTTTGTTTCTTCTTCTTAAGCAGGAATAATCCTAGCGTAATTATGCCAAGGCATATTTGATTTTTCCCTGCAGCTGATAGCAATTTAGTTATAATTAAAAAGTAATAAAGGTTACAAAACGAAGTACTAAGTAAAAGTCTTGTTTTACTGCCGAAGTCGAAGCGAGAACGCTCTGCCTGCCGAAAAGTACATGTATAAATGTATAGTTGTCGCCAAAAGGCGATAAACATACCGCCATAGTTTTGTCATTTAGCACAACTTCTTCAAACTGTCAATAACCCTATCGCCAACTTTTTCGCCGAAAAATTGGGGGAAAAGTTGTCCGAAATAGTTGGTTGTTCCAAAAGTTTTTGAGTGTGATAGGGCCTTTAGAGGGTGTTCAGAATACAGAGAATTCATCTTATATTAAGTCTATGGAGTTTCGCCGGGACCATTGTAATGTGTTCATAATACCGGGGTGTTCACATTACAGAGTGTTCAGATAGAGAGAGTCTACTGTATATATATATATATATATATATATAAATATATACAGAGTGTCCCAAATTAAACTATACATTTCCAAGAGGACTACAGCAAAATCTATTCATCAGAAAGTCATGAAATTTGGGGAGTGTCATAAGGAGATGATGGGAATTGTTTCTAGAGTGAAAAAAAAAATATAGTTCCTAAAACCACCAATAGAGGTCATTGGTGGGGTCTATTGGTGGGGTTTGTTTTGTCCACATGTGTGTCTACAAGTTCCGTTATACTCTTCTAAGGTAATGGTGTGGTGTGGTCTTACTGCCACATTCATTTTGGGACCATTTTTTTTTTCAAAGAGCTCAGACCCGCAGGTCCTGTAACGTGTTCTGTCACCAAGTAACGTTACACATCCTTATTGGAGAATTCCATCATTCCTGCTCTGCAGGCATATCAATGTGTTAAAACAATGGTGTTTATGGAAGATGCAGTGTAAACAATAGTGTTTATGCCTTTACACATAGCCACTTGTGTGAAACAAGTGCTCGGAAGCCACTTTTCTGATGACAGAATCATCAACCGTCATTTTCCCTGTATAAAGATATTATATGCCCTCTATTGGTGTTTTTTTAACTAACTTTTTTGCTCTAGAAAAAATTCTCATCATCTCCTTACGGCACTCCTCAAATTTCATTACTATCTTAGGAATAGTTTTTGCTGTAGCCATCTCGGAAATATGTAGTTTAATTTGGGACACCCTGTATATATGACCTAATTTTTGTTTGCTGAATGGCAAGGAATTTAGACTTAATCATATTGTTTAAAACATGAAAGTAATGGGAAGTTATCTCCATGGTTAAAAAATTTCATCCAAAGTTATATCTTACATACTTATTGATTATTTTATTCTTGATATTTGTTGATTATTGATTATTTTCTTCAGGCTTTTGCTCAATGAAAAATATAATCTGCATATTTGACGTTTTTATAATTATCTTACAATGGGTTTATAATATATACTATCAGCATACCCATTCTTCGTATATAATATAAAGAAACTTAAAATTCACAATCATGTGCAAATTCCTATAGTATACTAATTAACATTTTTAATCAAAATATTCTGTTGAAATGTTTAATTTAATGCTTCTAAAAAGAAGTTTAAGAATCTCTGTTCTCGCTATACAAAATTATCTTCACGGGCAGATCTGAAGAATGAAACATCCTGTCCCCTTTTGTATGCAAATTTACAAAAAATTTGAATTGAATCAATATATACAAAATAAAAGCATTAAAATTGTATGGGAACTGTACTACTTATATGCCTGAAGGCAGTAATTGATTCCAATATATGCCAAAATGAAAGTGCTAAAATTATATGGTAAGATATACCCGTACTACTGATAATGTTGTAGATTAGAAAGATATGTCCAAGTGTTAGTAGAAGATTACATGTATTACAATATGAGTCTCAAAAATCTTTGCCAAAATAAAACAGATGTAATAAATTGAAAATATCAATAATCCCTGTAATCCCCCAGAAGGCTGTAATTGATTCCAATATATGCCAATATACCTGCACTATTTATATTTTCATAGAATAGAAGATATACCCTTGCATTTGTAGAAGATTTCTCATACAACATACGAGTTTCAATAATTTTTGCCGCAATAAAACAAGGGCATAATAAATTGAAAATATCAATAATAATAATGTTTAAACCTGAAGACCGTAATTGATATTATCCAGTCACAAATGCAGTGGCAATGAAATTTGTTTTATATACATATCTTTATTATTCAAATCTGAAAATGTTTAATAAAAATCATCTGCCACATAAACACATTGGATTTAAATCTGTTGCTAAGTGACATGATATCATTTGCTTCAAATAAATTGGTGGAAAAAATATCGTCTGAATAATACTATCTTTGGAAGGTTTGGTGGAATTTTCATCAATTTAGCAACATTTTAAAAAATCGCCAAATTTATCGCCAAGTGGGACTGTAAAACTGTCAGTCCCACTTGGCAACAAATTGATGAAACATCATCACAATACTATCCAATAACAAAACACAATTAATTTCATTTATTTAGTGCAATTTTATCAATTTCAAGATATTTTTATGGATTTACAAACATTTTTATCAATTTCGTGACATTTTAAAAATTCGCTAAATGTGTTACTAAGTAGTACGGTTGGACTGACAAACAAATGCTAATGAAACATCATTTCAGTACTCTCTCCTAACAAAAAAAATTTCATTGATTTGCATCATTTTTAACAATTTGGTGACATTTCCGTCAATTTGGCAATGTTCAAGAAAAGTTGCCAAGTTAGCTATATCCCGCCAAATTCGTAGCTCTGAATTTGCAGATCTGAATAAAATATTGTGATCCCATTTGTATATACTAAATAAAAAACACTAAAATTGTATTAGAAGATATGTCCGTTCTACTCTTTTTTAGTTTCAACAATCGGCTAAATGAATTTATTAGCTAAACACAATATATAAGCTTGGAAACTCTTTGCCAAAATAAATGAAAGTGATGTACGCAGTCCAATTAATATAATTAATAGAAAAATCAAATTGTTTATTTATAAGATAGTATATTTTTATATCCATTTATTTATTATTCAAATCAAAAAATAATAATAAACATTAATAAACACATTTAATTTAATTACGTTGCTGAGCAACATGATATATCCTCATAAAATTCTTAAAATTAATTAACCATTTTGATTTCTTAATACTTTTCATTGTTAAGTAAAAGCTTATGAAAAATAAAACTATGGTGATAGATTTTCCATTTAAATTCATGTTTTCAAACAATTCATGATTTCAGAAAATGACTATTTAGCACAAAAATCTGCCACCAAATTGAGATATAAAGTTTTAATTCACTTTCATGTTTTAAACAAACAATTTCCAACCTTTTCGTTTGGAGGAACCAGGGAGTTTGAGAGTAGAATTCCTAGGGAAAAGTTTAGTTTTTCATTAATATCTCAACAACCCCTGGTCTTAGAAACTCGAAACTTGGACTAAATTTAAGGGGAGCTATTTCAAAGCTATCCACAAAATTTCATTAAATTCAGTTCAGCCGTTCTCCCATGATAAATGAGACAAACGAAAGTTTCGATTTTAATTAATATCTCGAGAATCACTGGTCGTAGAAACTCGAAACATGGACTAAATTTTAAGTGGGACTATTTCAAGGCTAACCACAAAATTTCATCAAATTCTGTTCAGCCGTTCTCCCATGATGATGGGACAGACAGACAGATTTTCAATTTTATTTATATAGATATATGTGTAAGGCCGCATGTTGAACAGCTTTCAACTATCTTATTACAATGGGAATATGTAATGCAAAAGGGATTTTTCACGGGCCATTTTGCCAAAAATGTTGATTCTAATTTTTGATGATCCACCAAATTTTGATAGATTAAAATGTTTCACTGGACTAAGCTGGTTTCAATATTTCAGATCTTTAGTACATAGAAATGTATGTTTAAAATACCATCAGAGAAGTTGAAACAGAAATTCAGACAGATAACTATAGGTCATGATGCATTCAATAAAAGATTTTAAAAAGTTTGATTATATATCTGATGAAAAATTGATTACAAAATCTCAAAAGACCAAAAAGTATAAAACAAAATATTATAAATAAAACTTTAAGGAACATGTAACTTTTAAAGTTAACAGTTTTGTTAAAATGCACTAAAATGTAAAATAAAAATGTTTTTGCTATCACAACTTTCTTGGTCATTTGCTACTAAAAATAAAACCGTGGTGCACCCATAAAGGAATTGTATTTTGACATTATCATAATTTTAAGAAACAATAGAAGTGATAACATAGAAATGGCATATAGAAGAATGATTACATTTCAATTCATCTAAATTTTTTTTTGACAATTTTGATTTAGCATTCTTTCATTCTTATATATGTAATTTCTACGTTATCACTTCTATTATTCCTTAAAATTCTTTTAATGTCCAAATACAATTCTTTTATAGGCACCCCATGGTTTTATTTTTAGTCAGGTATGATCAAGAATGTTGTAATAGCTAAAGATTATATTTTACTCTTTAGTGCATCTTATTAAAACCATGTAACTTAAAAAGTTTTTTCATAATATTTTACTTTACAAATTCTTTATTTACATGTTTTCCCTCTAACTTTCTTCTTCTGAGGTTTTTCCAGTTATATACCACTTCAGCAATACTGCAGTTATCTTCTTGAATTCTGTCGATAGCAATGGCAACTTGTTTCAGTTGTACAAATATATTTTCAACAGTTCTTTCTAAAACAAAATCGGATACAAAATTTTAAATATTTTTATCAATAGACTGTCAATTTTCTTCACAAATTTTAACTAATATAAGTCAACTTTTAATGTAAACTTTTGATGTATCTGTGATGGAATTCCATTGAGTTTCACTAGGGAGAACTAATTTCAGAGCATTTGTGTGTTATCGATAGCATGAATTATTATGAAAATACTTGATAATTTCAAGTAGTTGTTCCTTAACTCTGGGATAGGCAAAGAATGACTACAATTATAGAAAAACACTATTTAGTATTTGTAGAAATCAATACTCGCACCAAAATAATGGAAAAAATAAAACAAAAAATTAATGTAAGACCATGTCATACCTGACATACGACAAACACCAACTAATTGTATATGAACAGATGCCAAGACAACTAACACATTTACAAGACATGTTGTAAACAGAAACTGCCAATCAGCGAACACAATAACTGATGGGAGGATGTCTAATGTAACTGTGGAATACAGAGTGCATCATACAGGTTTGGTTACTGAATCATGTTTTTATCATACTATTTAATAGAAATCAGTGTGTATTAGATTGTTATTTATAGTCTTGCACTAGTTACTACTAAAATTTTTTGTTTCACCATTGAAAATAAGAAATAAAAATTTAGACAATTTTTTTAAGTAATGTTTTGACCATGTGGATTTAAACCAGCCAACACTGACTATTTAAAAAAAAATTAGTAGATATATATATCTATCCATTTTTTGACAATTTTAAAAATCTTATAGTTGGACTTGAACGGAAACTTTTTCAATTTAGACATTTATGTTTGGTGGTTAAAAAGTATTGAATTTTATCTCGAGTATATTAACACATTGTTTTTGTATTTTAGTTCAAGAAAAAGCTCTCGAAATAATGATTTGATTGAAGAATCCTTTTCAAATAAAAAGTGCACAGCTTTGTTTCATGAATATGCCAGTAAGTAAAAAAAATAACTAAATACTTATTACATGTTTCCTCTTAATATTAACATATTACAATATAGAATTGGATCTTTATTATAAATAAGAAAGATCGATCAATCATGCATAAAGCATTGATTATGAAACACTTTTCAACTGGATTGCAATTTTATTAAAACATCTCTAAAATGCAATACATTGAGCGGTGATATTTTTTTAATTATCACAGAACTACAATAATTAGTTTTATTCGAAAACTTAAAACTTCATTGAAAAAATTTAACTTTATTAAAATGACATCATCGAAATATAAATAGTCTGACTCTCTATGTAAATGCAGTGAATATTTCATTCATACACTTATACACTTTTATTCCAGACTCCACTCTATCCATGCACTTTTATTCCATGGCTTTAGTAAAATGCACTAAAAAGTAAAAAATTTTAACTATCGCAACATCCGTGGTCATATGCGACTAAAAATAAAACCATGAGGTATCTATAAAGGAATTGTATTTAGGCATTAACTGAATTTTAAGGATCAATAGATTGCATAGAAATGGCATATACAAGAACAATTACATTCATTTAAATTTTTCGTTGGCAATTTTTATTTAACATTCCATTATTCTTATATATGTCATATCACATATATAAGAATAACAGATTGTTGCAAACTTGAAAAACATAAAATTTTCATACTTCACCTTGATAAGATGATTACTCGAAAACTATAAGAGATTTTTTTTAATAATATAGATTTTACTACTAAAACATTTTAGTAGACATTTTTGCCATTTACTATTTATATCTATCTTTTGTAGTTTTTAGATTTTTTGAAATAAAAATTCAAAATATTGAAATTATTTTTATATAATCATAATCTGGATCCTATTTCTGACAAAACAAGAAATTTTTTTTACATTTTTATGTATTAGGTTTGGGGGTATAAGTGTTTAGAGTGTTTACATTTTTTGTAACGCTCCATTTTTCCGCCAGAAGAACCCCAACAATAGATGTTATTCACTTCAAAATATGTAACAACATTGAGCACAGATAACTTGGATTAATGCAGAGTGTCTAAACTGTTAAAAAGCAAGTATCTTGAATATAAATGATATGCATTTTTAATGAAAATTTTTAATGTTAGTGTGTATTGAAATATCAATTTTTGTTCTTTTAAACTGGATAGTATCATTAAATGGTTTTCTCATATTGTTTTTTTTATTTTTTATGCTTAATTTTCAAGATTTAATACTCTTCTTTGTTTAATTAATATAAAATGAAGATTTTATATACATAAAATAACTATTAAGTGTGCACGATATTTTCTTGCTTGGTTTTTAGTTTTCCACCCCTGGGATCAACCATAGATGCCACATCAAAATATCAAATTGTTTTACTTACTAACTTGCTTTGCAGTTTGTAAATTAAACCTATACACTATATCTTGAAGAGATTTTGCATTCAAATTGATCTATAAGTTTGCCTAGAAACATAAATACATATACAAGGTGTCCAAAAAAGGTTGAAATGTACTTTAATTCTTCACCTATTGGCGATAAGTGGGCAATGTAAATTGCGAAAATGTTGAAAATAAGGTAGGAAATAAGACTACATTAATGAAATAGTCCTCCCATTAATTTTCGAAAAGTTCATCATCATATTTGGCACGACAGCCCAGGATGAGCCATGGCCTTCTGCTGAAGATTCCTCCAGGACTGTTCAAAAAGTTACACTTTTTAAATTTTTATACGACACCCTTAGACAAATTTAGTCAATCGGAAAATTTTTATTTTGAATGCAACAAGATCATTAAAAAACCCTGCATATCTGTATTTTTAAAATTGAGTGAGTTATATTTAATTGAATATTGTGAAAGGGGACCATATATCAAATTAGAAATGTAAATTTGTGCACAGCACAAAAAAGATAAAACTGCATGATAAAACATAGGAGAACCCCAAACGTGTAGAGAGTACAACTGCTTTATATGGCCTCTGTCTGTGTAATGCTTTATTTAGATACATTTGTGATAAAAAATTTTGACACATATTATCGTATTTTGACCTAAACATTAAACAATTTCCATCGTCAATTTGTTTATGATCCCTATTTTCACTGATGAAACAGCCTTATACATGGTATGAAAAAGTGGCATAAGTCAGATTTTTTCTTTTATCATAATTCAGTTGATTTTAAAGATACAGATATGTGGTTCTTTTTAATGATCTTGTTACATTAAAAATAAAAAATTTCTGATTGACCAAATTTGTCTGAGGGGGTCGTATAAAAATTAAAGTGTAATTTTTGAAAATTAATGGAGGACTATTTCATTAACATAGTCTTATTTCCTACCTTACTTTCAACATTTTTGCAATTTACATTGCCAACTTATCTCCAACATGTAAAGAATTAAAGCACATTTCAATCTTTTTGAGACACCCTATATTCCCATCTATTCTATCCAAACCTCATCAGCCAATAAATATCTTTAGAATGTCAAAGTTCATTTAGCCTTCTAATTTTTTTAAACGAAATAAAATATTTTGTGCTTATCCAACAATATTTCACCAAGGTGTAAGTAAACAGATTAAGTTGCAACACTCGCTACATTTTAATTATTACAGCTTTCCCACCCAGGTTAAAATATTAAAATATCGGCGTTATAACATATATACTTTGAAATCTAAAAGCTTGATCCAACTAGTTGGGCTTTTAAACAGCTACAAATTCTTGCTTATTGTTTTGTACTAGCACTTTTAGTTTTGAGATATAAACATTATAAACTTGAAAATCTGAAAATTTCAATATTCTTTAACTTGACAAGACAATTACTCAAACTATAAGAGAAAAATGCTGATAGTTTTGAAATCGAATATTGAAGTGATAATGCACAAAAAATAAAAATTAAAAATAGTTAAACAACCAATGCTAGACCACTTCACATGGATTGACCCTAGTATAAATTTGTATTGCATGTTTCCCCCTAATATTAGAAATCAAATGTAGAATTTGGATGGCATTATAAAGCATGGTAATATATTGGAATGGACAATAGTATTGTTTATTTTTATACAGTATTTACACCAGGAACTGTTTCTTTTGAAATATTTTACTAATGCATTTCTGACCATGCAACTCTATGTGTTTTAAAATTGTCTCTTTGATTTCTCCATAAAAGTACTTCTCTTTGTTACCAATTGCCTTTTGTGCAGTTTGAAAATAAGAAATTTTGACAAACATTTTGGGAAATTAAAATTTATAAAACTTAATTTGTAAAAAAATAAAATATATTCTTAAAACCAGAAAAAATGGACAAACTAAGCAATTTATTATTCACAGATAATTTATACGTTTTTAAAATTTTATGTAAACAGTTATTATATGAATTATCTCATATATTTATTGCATTTTTAATTATTGAAGATGCATAGCAATCAGTGGCCACATCATATACTTAGTCTTTAAGAGGGGAATTTTGGGGGCCGTAACGCCATATTGGTGGGAAAATTACATTCACAATTCTCCATAGGTTGAAGCCCAGACCGTCCGACCTACCAGAAAGGTGTAAGGTAACTGTTTGGACGGTCGGAATTCTCCATAGGTGTAATATTGGAAAAATAAATTTGGCACTGTCGCTTAACCCTTTCTGAATCATAAATAATTTACTGTTTTACTTTTTATTACAGGTGTAAGAAATAAATTATTAAATATATAACTTTCATATGCTTGCATATAAAAATATTATTAGAAAAAATAAAAACTACTTATAATTTAAAAGATGCCTGCTGACCACGGTTAGAAAAAAAAATCTGATGTAAGCAGCTCATGACTTTCCCTGCAGACTTATATTCACGTTCTCTTTATTTTAATTAAGTTTAATTCACTTATAAATCAATTTTCGTTCTCATTTGATAACTGGACTTATTTTCAAAGGTGGCGTAGAGAAAATACGAAAAAACTAAAATATCTCGAGAATGGCTAGTCCTAGTGTAATGGGAATGGTCTTATTCTTTTCTTCATTAAAAATTACGTAGTAAACAAACATTTAATGGATATATTTGAGCATACGTAGTTTTATTTTAGATTTTGACGATTTTTGCTGACCGTTTTGCAAAAAAAGGCAGGTTATTTTTTTCCCGAATCGTACCAAAATCTAATTAGCACCAGGGTGTCCCATAAGTGACTTATCTACCGAATTTTGTGAAATTTGGTCCATTAGTTTTTCAGCTAGAGTGGATACAAGCTTTTGTGGGCCTTTTTGCAAAAAAAGGCGGGTTCTTTTATCCCGAATCATACCCAAAACTAATCAGCACCAAATTTGCCCACAAGTGACTTACCTACCAAATTTTATGAAATTCGGTCCAGTAGTTTTTTAGTTTGAGTGGATACAAAATCTGCACAGACAGAGAGACAGACACACACACAGATGTCATGCTAAAAATAGTTTTTTCGTATTCTAGAGGTCTCAAAACGTGTAGATCTGTCAAAAACTCGAGTTGCAATTTTCGGCATGATTTCAATACTTTCTCTATACATTACCATGTATTGCAGGGAAAGTAAAAATGGGCGGTTTTTTAAAACCAAAATCCATGGTTTAAACAAACAAACAAACAAACAAAACATTATTTACCTGAATGGAATTTTAATCAGCCAACCCAGCTGTTAATTGGAAAATATGAAGAACTCCTGTTACGTCCTGTAGTACATAAATTAGCCCAGCATGAATCCTGAATCTTCCACTTTCTTGAATGACTACTGCTGTCTACTATTTAGTAATTAATAATAATAATAATAAAAAAATGTTTAGTCTAATAAAGATATAAGAAATATATTATTAAATATATAAAAATATTAAATAAATATTTATAATTAAACCCATTTTTTAAATAATTCATATATATATATATATATATATAATAATATTAAAAGTTGTTTAATATATGCCTGTTTATAATTGAATGGGCGAGTACCATGAAATAAGAGACAATTTAGTGGACATCGAGGTAAGTATATATTTAGTGCTGTTAAAGTATATGGCCAAATCACTTGCGAAAATATTCCATATTTCTTATATTTTCATAAATTTTACAGAATTTATTGCTGAAAGAATAATATTTTAAAAATATTACCCGCTGTTTTATTAGAATAAGTAAAATGTCACTTGTACCTTTCTAATTCTTGTCTATCTTTTTTTCAAAATAAAGCATTATTCCCTTTCCTCTTCAAAATTAGAAGACTAAATGATCAAAAACTTCTTGCAAAGTTATCTACTTTTCAAAAAACAGTGTAAAAAGAGTATTGCATTTCATTTTCAAATGGATTAGGGAGGAGAAAAAGTAGAAAATTTTCCGAAAAAACATAGCGGAAAATTTTCCAACCCATATCTCTACTATAAATAAATATGCATTTCATATACATAAGTGGTTATCTTCATATTTAGTTGCTCATTATTTCTGAAAATTCAAATGGCAATACCCTTTTTGTGTGTTTCATAAGATTTTTTATCATGACATTAACTATATGCTACGTATAGATTTGTGTGAGATTTTGACTATAAATGCTTGTTTAGATGTGATTCATCACCCCTTAAGGCAGGCTTCGGGAAATCGGGCGGACGGCTATTAAAATTTTTTACCCGTCCTCCTAAGAATTTTTTTTTTCACTTTATATTCATTAATATATGTGCTTAAATACATCGCACAACAATAATAAATTAGAACCAACTGCCTCGCGATGAAGTGGGATAACTGCATATTCATGCACCACACCCACATTGCTTAACTGCCGCGATGAAAGTCGCCGACGCGGAGTCTCCGATAAAGGATCGGACTGACGAAATTCCGATTTATGGGTGGGGGCAAAGGGGTAAGATATGTAAGGAATCGCTCTTTTTTTCAATGTTTGGTAACTTGAAGGCGTAGTAAATAAATAATCGTATAAATCCTCTTGTCTCTAAACAGTTTAAACATCATCGGTACTCTTAATTTCTAGGGAATGTAGTCAATCAAGATTAAAATCGTCTTGGATTGAATAGATGTTTTATACTTTAACTTCAGCTGTCAAACAACTGGAACAAATGTCATGAATGAATTTTAAACGTTTTAGTTTTAAAGTTGAAACCAAAGTAGGTAAGAAAATAAACCACTTCTGGCTGAAACTAGAAGAATCCATTCCAAAAATTCAAACTTGTTACTTACTCCCGTCTATTACAGTGAATGGAAATTTTATAGTTTGGGTTTTAAAGAGTTAAAAAGGGATTTGGGCTTAGGCCCGGGCTGGGCTTAAGTTTTCTATTCTTTCGGGCAGGGTTGAGTCTTTTTTTTTTCTTTTTTAAACGTCCATTACGACCGGGCCGAACATATTTCTTTTGAAAATTTTTAAAATGGATTTAAATTGAATGCCTGAACTTATTGCTTTTATTTCAGCCATGTAAAGATAAATGTTTAAGAAAGCAAACTAAATTCTCCGTACAAAATTTTGACAAATTTATTTTTAACATATTTGAATACAAATCATTTCGGACCTGCTGAGATGCAGTTATCTTCAGGCCGAGTTCATTCTACATTTATAAATTTCTTCCTGCTTGGTCCGGCTACAATGCAGATCTGACGGCTCGCCTAGAAAGAAGGCATTGATAATGCACACTGGCTAAGTTTATGGGGTGGGAGTGGGGGGATTTGCAGGTGATGCCATTTCAATTTTCATTCATGGCACAGGAAAGGGCAGCTTTCGCCACAATTTTACAATGACAACAATTTATTATCGTGTTTTTTTTGTTTTTTTTAACGGAATCTCTAATTTCAAGGCCGTCCGAGAGGATGGCAACCTCCGAAAATTGGTCGTCCTCGCCGAATTTTAACCCGGCGAGGACGGGCGATTTCCGGAAACCTGCCTTAAAGTTTGGCCCATGAGTTCTGACTCACCCTGTATACAGTCGAACCTCCCGATAGCAAACACTATCAGGACCGGAGCTTTTGTCCTTTAATGTAGAGTGTCCGCTATTGGGGAGGTAGCCGTAAACTAATTTTTCAGGCTTTAATTATTCAACTATTCTAATACAAATTTAACCGTATGGAAGTTAATATATTTAAGTGTAATAATACAAATAGCCTCACAGTAGCATGTAAGGAGTCTTGCATATGCACTTTAAATTTAATTCAAAAGCTTTACACAAATTTTATATACATAGTATAGTACATTTACACTGAAATATTTAAATTAATTAAATTTTAAAATCTTACCAGTTGCATTAAATATTGAATAAAACAAAAATGAATTTTAATGCTGTTAATGAATCACTAAAAGAAATCAGTTAAAACCATTTGCTTTGTGAGTTTTCCAACATAACATTTTCCTCGAGGTGAATTTTCTATTTGCTGAGAATGTTGAACCGTTCGTTATCTCCAGTGTCCAGGAAGTACTTTTGTAGTGCCTCTGTATTCCTCAGCGTATCTTTAGTATTCCGCGCAATGTCTTTCTCATCAATTTTTATTTTGTTTTCACCATGCTATCCTTCATCACCGGTTTCGTCTTATGACGTTTTTTTTTATGAAACTATCGATGTCCCTTCTTTTTGTATCTTTAGTACGTAAACAATCATCTATAGTAATGTAAGGTTGAAGAAAAACTTCTCCTTCACTGGTAAGAGGAAATCCCCCCTCCCTTTCTCCCTTTTCACAATCTAGATGAGAAAACACCATTGGGAAAAATTCGGTCTCATTTTTCTACCCTAACAATAACTAGCATTTCCCTTAACTGTTGTTTTGTAGTTCAATTGCTATAAGTCATAATTATATATTTTTTACGTTTAAAAGACAAAGATCCGCAACTCATGAGAGAGTATTTTTATGAAAATTTGGACTTGTAATAGGAAATAAATGCCCTTAAGAAAGCTACTAAAACATGCAAATTCAAGTAAATCTACAATGTTTATTCTAAATAAGCTTAAATTTCAAAATATACCATAATTTTGACTAGAATGTGTTGGTCAACCCAAACTCTGCCTGTTATCGGGTGTGTCAGCTAAGGAGTTAGTTAGTGTCCTATTTCAAGGGACTGGGGATATAGAAATTATCTGTAAACAGGAAGTGTCCATAAGTGGAGGCTCAACTGTATATATATGAAACATTACAATTTAGTAAGATAAAAGTGGCCCCTGTTAATAACTTCTTGGATATGTTGTGGCATAAAATCTA
This sequence comes from Amaurobius ferox, assembly GCA_951213105.1. Classification (NCBI taxonomy): domain Eukaryota; kingdom Metazoa; phylum Arthropoda; class Arachnida; order Araneae; family Amaurobiidae; genus Amaurobius; species Amaurobius ferox. The sequence continues at coordinate 41,453,295 of OX578135.1, forward strand.
CAGTGGTGCACAAAAAAATTTCATCACTCTGGAAATCCAGTTTTTTTTTCCAAAATAAATGTTTAATTTAGTATAATAAATCTGAATGCTGTATCCTATTTTTAGGACATTAACCTTTATATGACCCCGTTATGACGTGCTACCACTCTTTGTGTTAATTCTATAAAAGCCTTTGGTAATTTTCATCATTTAATGCCACTGAGGAAGGGTATACAGATACCCAAAAGCACTCTGGCTTTTATTTATGTATACGTCTAATGGAGGATTATTAAATGACTTTTTATCATGGCAAGTGTTTTATGCAAATTTGACCCACCAATGTGGATGAATGAATGAATGACATGACATGAAGGCGGGTGACTCCAGGAGAGCCCAGCACATCTACCAGAGGTCTATTGTACTACCCCAAAAGAAATGGTCTCTAAGAAAAGAGATCAGTAGCCAAAGCAAAAATAAGCAGGCACTTGGCAGGAATGTCATACAGCTCCCAGGGTTCTATCACATGTCGACCCATGTGTTCGAACCTATGGGCGGAGAAAACCTTACATTCACAGAGAATGTGAGCTGCAGTTTCTTTGCTATAATTGCAGCCTCTGCAAAGTGAACCCTTAGTGACACCCATAATATTTAGGTGTCTTTTAAGGGTGCAGTGCCCAGTAAGGAGCCCAACAGCCCTTCTGATGCCAGTTCTACTGAGCTTGAATAATTCCTTTTGACGTATGCTAGGGCAGTTGCAATTAAGTATTTTCGCCTGCCTTTGGCCCTTAGTATTACGCCAGTTCTCACCAATGTGGATGATATTTAAGCATGTTGTTTGCAAATTTCTTTTAATGCCACTGAGGAAGGGTATAAAGATACCTGAAAGCGCTCTGGCTTTTTTTTATGTATACATCTAATAGAGGATTATTAAATGACTTTTTAAAACCTAACGATTTGTCTTTAATTTTTTGCTTAATTCTTATATGACCCTTGAATTGACCCTTGCCCTACAAGGGGGCTAATGACAGGACGAACACAAAAATTGTATAGCAGCTGTTTTTCACTATTATGATTAAAACTGTTGAGTTTGTTAATCAAACCCTTTCTAAGCATAATTATGTCATCTTATCCTATGTTACCATGTTAAAAAAATATAAAATTTTGAATTTTTTTGTTTGAATTCCAAAAAATTCTATCTAGTTCTAGATTTTTCATTAATGAAGCTGAATATAAAGTTTTATGAAAATCCATTAATATTGGTGGAATCATATAATGTGGACAAGAAATCGACCACAGACAGATATCACTCTAAAAATAGTCAAAATGTGTTCATGAAGTCCTAAAACATATATTGGCATCAAAATCTTGAAATCAAAAATTTTTGTAAAAGCAATATTTTCTCACTATATTCTATAATATGAGAAAGTAAAAATTATATTATTTCTATTTTCAATGACATAGCCCATATCTTTTGTGCACCACATATAAAGTCCCGAGAAAGCAAATTTAGTCTTGCCTACATATACTTCAAGAGCATTGCTCACACTAAAGGAATGTATGCATTTAGTTTACTTACAATTTTGCATTTATTGTTGATTTCGACTTTTGAATGAAATTTGAAATTAAAATTACTTTATGAAAAGCTTATATAAAATATTAAACATAAAGTTCAATTTATTGTAATGAGATACAGGCATTGATCTAAGCTAAATCCACTTTCAAATTTGTCATTTCACTTTACATTATAGATTTTTTTAAGACAAATGCAGTAACAATGTCTGGTCACTCGTACAAATGTCAAGAGTCCAAACTGCATTGCATTGCAATTTTGAAATTTTTCTTTTGGGTATTTTCCTGCAAGAATTGATGGATGATCCCCAAAAAGCTTCAAAATGATAGTTTTGAATATAGGTCTGTATTTCAATAACTACTAAAAGGAATGAACTATAATTTTACACACAAAGATTTCCCTGGCCACTCGAACAGCTGCTACAAACCCTTTGGGTCAGTCGAGTGGTCTGGGTTTGCAACACAATGGTTTACAACAGTGATGAATTAATTGTCATCAGAATTTACCTACGTTTCAATTCATATATATATTTTTTTTTACAAATGTGATTTTTGTAATTAATAATTAATATTAGAGATTTGTTTCGAAAATTGTATATATTTTGTTTGGGTTATTTAGTATCGCACTATAAAACAGGAATTTCTTTTGATAGGATACTTATTTCAGAAAATATAAATGAAAAACTGCATCAGTTTAACATTAGGAGCACTCATAACTCCTCAACGACTTGAGTAAAGAAAGTTGGGGTGCTTTGACCTGGAGAACTAGAATCTGTTATCAAAAAGGTGGTGTATCCCTTTGAAAAAATTAAGTTGATGCAAAGTTTAATATGAAGAAAAAACCCTTATCCAAATTAGTCCATTTATTTATAGAAGGCTTTATTATGAGTCTAATGATACATTTGGTTTAACTGTACAATTCAAGGAGTCGAAATAACTCTGTGTTTAGATTTTTTTTTTCGACCGGCTATACATTTTTATTTTAGCATATATTTTAGAGATTTCATTTGCATTACATAGACACCTTTTGGGTTAATTTACTGAACTGTGACATTTAAAAATTGTAAATAATAATTAAATGTAAGTAAATATTTCAGTTTGCTTCAGCATTGCAAGTTTATATGTAGACTGTATGTTTATATGCTTAACAATTATTGTGCATTATTTTTATAAAAGAATGCTACCTAGTTTACGGTTTTATGATAGTTAAGGAACCTGTATAATAATATTATTGTTTTAATTTTAATCCAACTTTTATTTCACAAAGCTGCCAATGACCCTGACCTTCTTGGCCCAGAAGGCATGGAAAAGTTTTGTGAGGATATTGGTGTAGAACCTGAAAATGTGAGTAGTATTTAAAATGAATTTCCATTTCAGTTTGTGATGTACTGTTTTTCATTTTCTCCTTATCTACCTTGTTATCAAACTAATTAATATCAGAATAAATAAGAATAGTCCTTATGTTTAATTTTATATTATCTTATGTTTTTGCACTTTGATGTTATTTTGTCTATAGATTTTAATTCAAATAAGTGTTTTTTTTCTTATTGCCTGTATTTTTCTCTACCACTTGCATGTTTCAAACTGTCATAAATATAAACAGTTTCAAACATATTATTATTGTGACTATTCTAAAATGTCATTTTGCAAGAAATCATCTAAAGCTTATTACTAACCCATTTTAAAAAATTCTGTAACCTTCTATGGTGATTATATGAATAGACTGCTGGAATATGTTTTTTTCCTCTCATTTTTAAAATTTAAAATAGCTGCCATGACATAGAAATAAAGTGATACTTATGTTTTGTCCATAGGTATGATTTACAGCCATGCACCTTGACAGGTCAATATTTTCTGGAAATAAAACATTTTACGCTTGTTGTATGCTAATTTATAGCAATTGAAATTTCATAAATTTAAAAATTTCCGAAATAGAGATCAAGTTTCAAAATTGGCATTGTGCCATTGGTGATTTCCTTTAACTTTTAAAGTAATAGCAGACAACCAATACAATTTAGGATTTATATTGTCCATCAAAGATTAACTCAAAATTATTTCCAGGTGCTTGCCAAGTGTCCTGAGTTTTTCATATGTAGTATGAATTTTAGCTCTCAGTATGAAAATGCGAATATTATCCTTAAAATTACGAATTTCTAAGATTTCCGTGAAATTTCCTTATTTTTCCCTAAATTTATGAAATTTTCCCTCTTTTATATTCCCCTCCATAAAAATTCCTGGACATTGCTTTGCAACTGTCAATTGCAAAGAAAGAGCAGGGGAAATGTTGAATGCAATGCATTGTGGAATTTCTGAATAGTGATGTCACTTGTGCGTCAAGACCTCTGTAGGCAGCCAAAGCTGTGTGGAGATTCTAGTTTCCCTATTGGCCTATTGTAGACTAAAATGGAAGTCACTAAATATTATTTCAGTATTGGTACTAGCACTGAAATTCTCATATGGATATGCACACTTTAGGAAAGGATGTTAAACTCGCCATTTTTTTACAGAATTTTTTTTACTGAACTGATGGCATCATGAACAAAAAAATTGCATTGCTATTATTTTTCACTATAATGATTGAAACTAAAATTTTGTAATCATTGAGCTATAAATAACCCTTTTTATGCATGATTATGTCAAATTTTGTCCTATGCTGCCATGTTAAGAAAATAAACAAATTCAAATAAATTTCGATGTTTTCACCTGAATTTCAAAAAGTTTAGATTTATTCTTAACAAAGCCAAATATAGGCAGTTATTGTGTACACAAAAATTGATCACAGATAGACGGACATCATGTTAAAAATAGTCAAAACAACAAATGTCAAGAAAGCTCTAAACCATAAATTGACATCAATATCAATCTCGAAATCGAAAAAGTTTGTGAAAGCAATACTTTCTTTATATTATATTCTTTTATATGAGAAAGGAAAAATAACTGGGATATAAGTTTTACATAGATGTAAAAAAATATATTACCAGACTTGACCTCTATGATCCCATTCCACAAACTTGAAATGAAATCGTTAAACACAGCATCACAATCTAATCGCCAACTCTTGTTCCCTCTCTGTTGGCTGCTGACTGAATATGAACAAACACTCAATGGAAAGAGCGTCTTCGCAAATGAAGAACGTAAGTGTCCCAGCTCGAATAATTATATCTGCAAATATTAGTTTTAGAGCAAAAATGTTTTAAGAATTCGAATTTTAGGAACTTTTGAGCCCAAATTGGCACCAAACAAAGAATAATTGAGCTAAATTTTTGTAAAGCAATCGAAACTTGCAATTTATCAGACAGATGGGGAAGTTGCATCTTCATGATCTCTCTCTCTCCTCCCCCTTCCCCCAAAGCAGATGTTTTGCTTTTTTTCATTTCTACTTTTGATTTGGCTAATTAAAAGTGAATTTCACGGGAAAGGATGCAAATAAAATATGTAAAGAAAATAATAAATATTATAACAAGACTGAATATTGAATTTTATACAACAAACTTAACTTTCGTACATCAATGGTTATTCATATCCGATACAGTAGTGAAATTTAATTAAACATAAACCAGATATTGGAATATAAAATTTCCTTCAATGGTTATTCATATCCGATACAGTAGTGAAATTTAATTAAATATGAACCAGATACTGGAATAAAAAAAATTCTCTCCCCCCCCCCCCCCCCCCCCTCATGGATTAATTTCGAATTTTTTTAATTTTCCTGCCAGTTAACACCACTAGGAACCAACCATCCGTGCATCAAATTGTAAGCTTCTGCCCCTTCTAGAATAAAAATTTTAGGACATGAATGAAAAATAGCCAGTTTTACTAAGTCGCCTTCTGCCTTCTTAAATTTTCAAAAATTTATAATTAATATCTAAATCACTGTACATATTGATAATTTTCAATTTGATGCTATTTATGGAGTGTGAATCAAGTTTAAATAGACTATTATTTTTTAAATAATCTTAACAGATATCGTATACAGAATTTCTTACAGATAATAGCATAATTATTAGAGGCTTTATCAACATAAGTAATAACAAACGATCTATGTAAATCATTAATAGAGTGTTTTATATTATCCATATTATATATAGATCTAGACAAATTAATTTGTGTATATATATAAATTGAAAGATTTTAATCGAAAATTACGCATAAACTGTATGTACAAAAAAAAAAAAAAAAAAAAAAAAAACATCACTTGTTACAAATGAGTAACTATAGACCAAGACTAAGGATAAAGATAGAAGGTAACATATCACTACAATGGTAAAAGGTAATGAGAAGAGTATTAGGGTATAAAATTCACAAGTAAAAGTATATAAATATAAATATAAATATAAATAAAAATAAAACACGGCAAAAATGAGAAAAGGCAATAATAATTAGCTCAAGATAAAAGATTAAGACATAGAGAACAATCAATTAAAACTACACAAAAATGGCAGTTAGTTTGAAATTGCATTCTCATCAGGACAGCCATACAATTCGAATTAAAACCGATAGAATAGCCAGTTTCTGACAATGGCGATAGTATTTAATTATAGACACCATTGGAACTGTCTACTGGCTAGTGGAAGGAGAAAAATAAATCAATTGAATTACAAATCAGAAAAATAATACTTCCTCGAACAGAAATATGAACTCACAAGCATTGCCACCGCGTGTAAGTTGAACAAGCGACTGAGCATTTTACCTCACTTCGTCAATGCGAGTGGGCACCGGAATGAATACATTTGAACGATACATAATATGTATGGAGACATTCAAAAATAGTAATCAGTATAGGACTCAGGAAAAGTGGAAAACAGTCATTTGAAAATAGTAAACAGTATTAGACTCAGGCCAAGTGGTAAGTTAGGTGATAAGAATGGGTGAATTTTCAAAATTGAGTTATCCAATCAAAGATAAATAATGCATGTGGAAAAATATTACGTGGTATATTTGAAATTATTAATAATATTATTTACAAATACTTCCGGATATTGGTAATTTTGACAAATGCGTTTAAGATTATTGATGTGGAGAAAGTGAAACCGAGGATCAGAAAGTCGATGTATTCGAAATAGCTGGTTTAAAATTATGTTTCTAAACAATTGAATAGAATTACAAGATTGATATGATAGCAGCTTTATGATAGTGAAGTTGTAAGAATCTTTTTTGTCATATAGATTGGTGATTACATGATTATTGAGGGTATCTAAATTTAGGTCTAAAAAATTTACAGTTTGACTAACGCTAGGCTCATTAGGAATTAATTCTAGGTTAGATGGGTAAAAATCAATATTAATTGGATAGGAATCATCAATGATAATACAAATTAAGTCGTCAACATATCTATATATAATATATGAATTAGAATTAAAATGACATTCATAATAATAAAGATTATATATACACACACAAAGATATACACACACACAAAATATCTGTGATAGAGTGGCCTATGAACTTAAGTATAAAAATTTGAATTTTCATCATTATTTACATAGATTAGTGTTCCCCAATTTGAATTTTTTGGTTTAATTGTGGATCATGATCATTAAATCATTATTATGTAGATCAGTGGTTCCCAATTTTTATTACCCCCTGACTGTTCCTGTCTTATAATTGTACCCCCTCCCCCACATTTTTCAATTTGATACATATTGGTATAAATTTAATTTCCTATAATTAAATATTCACTTTAAAAGTAATGCAGGAATTTTGTTATTTTTATTTATGTTAACAGGAACTTTAGTTTAGGGCTGGTTTGAAGAATTGGAAACTAGTTGTTGAAAAATTAGAATAGCATTATTGTTTGTGCCTACAAAAATCTGTTCCATTTCTAAAATTTCAGAATTTTGTTCTTTGGAATAAAGAACAGGATTTGACTTATTTGGACACATTTTGTGAAAGAAACCGATGTTCATGTGACCCCAAATCTGGTACAAAAATACATATGAAATTTTACTGTTCAAGTTTTGGCAGTTTAATTTTATTTGTGAAATACATATTTTAAGCATAAAATGTTTTGTACAAAAATATACTTTATTATAATATGCTAATATTATCTAGAAGCCTTCTGTGGGATGTAAGTTTTATGTTATATTTAACATGTGTTGGGTTCAAAATTCCTCAAATAATTAGCTAACATTGTCTACTATCGAGCTTTTTTAAATTAAGTCATTTAAATTCTATGACTACATTTTTAAAATGGGTTTTTAAAATATCTCCCCCCCCCCCCCCTCCTCCGTAATTTCTGCACATTTTTTATTTTTGTGTATTAATTCTGTTCCATGAGTTAATTTCCCATTTGTTTTATTGTCATTTTAGATCATCATGTTAGTTATCGCTTGGAAAATGGATGCTAAACAGATGGGTTTTTTCACAAAATCTGAATGGTTAAGGGGGTTATCTGATTTATCGTAAGTAATTATTTTGCATTTCTTTACAGATATTTAAATTTTATGCTGTGAAAAAGCAATTGCTTCTTCTCAGCAAGGAACTATTGTTTATAATATAGCTAAAATGATTTATTTGTTTTTACAGATGTGATAGTATTGAAAAAATTAGAGGCAAAGTAGAATATCTTCGTAACCTATTAAATGACTCTACAACTTTTAAAAATATTTATCGGTATGCTTATGATTTTGCAAGGGTAAGTGTCTTCAGCATTATTTCATATTTCTAAAATATTACAATGGGGCAATTTTTTCTATTGCTTGCTAAGTACAGAAGGTATATATTAAACACATATTATTTTACTGTATTTAAATATGTACTTCCTTCATTTTGTGTTTTATTATTGTTTTCATTATATTTTACCTCTGTTTCATTGAAGCCATGTAGTTTGGTATCAAAAAAAATATTGCACACAAAAATGGTTGCAATTTTTAAAGCCTGCCATTAAAGATAGATGTAATTCTAAAAAATCTGGTTTCACATGTATAAATGCCATGTAGAAAATATTATTTTAACGATCTTATTAAATATCCGTCAATAATTGCCATAATTAATACATTGCAGCAGCCAGTCATACTTTGCAATAAGCATGGAGAATAAAATAGCCTCTCATCTGTCCAAATATGAAAATTGAACAAAAACTGTTAAACAACATTCCATGGATGAAATTGAATCCAATTATACCTAAAACATGCATATCTATAGAAGCATGATCTTATACAGCTGTAACAAGAAGCAGTTCCCCATTGTATATTTGGAGGGTTCAGAGTTAAAGTGAATCAATTCTATTTTTGCCCATTTTGTACTAATACTGCCATAGTGCAGTGGAAACAACATATTTGTCTATGCAATATTGAGTCAAGTCTGCAGTATTAATTTTTACCTGCCAAATGGCATCAGTTCTAGGTACCACTGCAAAATGGCAGATTTCCTTTCAGGATCAAGTTTATTTACTGTTTGTGGCACATGCTTTTATGTAATAACATATATACCTCCAATACATCACATCTGCTTCAAAAACCTTCTTGAATCTCTTAACACTCAGACAAGTGATGTGTCTGTGCACAATGAGAATCAGAAAAATGACATTTTTTATAATTGGAATTTAAGTAATATAGCCAGTCCAATAATAGCAGACATTTATGTATCAATCTGCAACACCTAATGGCATACATTGAAAAGCAATCTGCAAGACCTATTGCATACATTGAAAACCAATCTGCAAGATCTATGGCATAAATTTAAAGTCAATCAATTCTGGGCAGGAAGCCTTGGTAAATCACCGCAAAAACCCAAAATCTAAATGGAGTGCTAAAATTCTCTATTAATATTAAAAAATAATAATAAACAAATCAAAGACACCGCTTTGATGTATGTGGTTGATCATGCAAGACTTTTTTTTTTTTTTCATTTTTTGGTATAATAAATTGTATGCACATATATAAAAAATTATCAAACAAATCAATGTAGGTCATGTATTAGACAAATCTGAATAATGTAATTTCTTATCTTTTTTTAGAGAGTAAATAAAAAACATTTATATTTAAAAATTAGAAGTAAAAAATATTTATCTACAATGTAACTATATTCATTTCAATTTCCTTTTGCACAATTTTTATCTCCTTTTACTATAGTTTAATTTAGTTCTTGATGCAAACACTAATCTCACTGTCAAATATTATCATGAAATAAATTATTGCTATGGAGTCAGGGCTGACCATGGGGGGGGGGGGGGGGAGCAATTATGCCAATTTTTTTTTAAAATTAGTCTCAAAATTAGTGTTTGCGGTTGAAACTGTATATTTTGTTTAATTTTTATTATTTAGGGAATCTTAATTTTCATTTACACTTATTAGGATGTAGCATATATTAATGAATTAAAATTATTAAGATGTAATTTTTGATAAGTAGTTTTTCAGTAAAAAATGTTAAATAATTACAAAAATTTTATGACAATTAAACAAAATATACTGAGGATCATACACATGCAGTTTTCCCGTGACACTGTATCTTTGAGAGAGAGAGACAAATTACTACCTAATAAATAAATCCGGCATTAAGCACATAAATATACTAAAGGGTAATTTTTGGCAGAATATTGGGTTTTTCTTCCCAATTATATCAAGTTTTGCTAAAATATAGAATTTAATTAAAAAAAAATTCTTAAATTAAGAATATCCACTAAAATCTTTATAAAATCATGAGATTTGTATATTACTGAAGATCATTAGAAAATACAAAAAATGTGGTTTCCCTTACATTGTTGAAAATTTGTAGCTACGGTTTAGTACTTTAAATCAATCAGATGTCCCGTAAATCACATTTTTTTCTTTGCATTTTGGCATGGAATAATAAACTAATTATCTGAAATTGATTAAAAACACTACTTTAAATTTTTAGCAGCAAAATTAGCAGAATGAATTTGTGTGTAGTGAATATTGCAGTGACGCTTCAGCTAGAATTTAGTATTAAGTTAATCAGAAGAATGTCTTAAATTGTGTATTTTAGCTGTTAATTTTTTTCTAAGCATGTTAATAAAGAGAAACTCAACTAGATTTTGGAAATCGATTAAAAAGCATTATTTTCGATACTTGAAAACAAGATGTTATAGGCAAGAATTTGCAAACATGCTGGTTTCATAGATGCAGCAAAAATTCCATTCAGAAAATGGATTCCATGTAGTCATGTTTATTCTTGTGAAATTCTAGTATGAAAAGAAAAAAAAAATGACAGAAAAAGCCTCTATTAGTTTGGTTCTTATGTGTGTGCAAAGGAAAAATCTGAAAATGATTTTCACAGATTAATATCAATCTAGTGTTCTTGCCGCCATGCTTATATTTCTCCTACCAGGATAGTCAGTTATCATATTTTTAAATAAAAAGCATATATTTTTATTTTGTAATAAAAAATATCCATATCTCCATTCTAATGAACACTTTACAAACATACTTGTTGAGTGATGTTAAAAATACTGCCTACACTATATACTGGATTTTATTTTCTAATGCTGGCAGGTTTGAGAAAGGGATAAAAGAAAAGTCTATTGTATATACCAAGTATAAAGATGCTTTTCCTGAACACACATGTACAAGTGCAAAACGGTTTAAATTAAATACTGCAACACTCTTTCCTTTTTCTTAAGTTTTATTTATGTATTTAATATTTAGGATAAAGATCAAAGAAGCATGGATATTGACACTGCAAAAGCTATGCTTCAACTTCTACTAGGCAGGATATGGCCACTCTATGGTTCTTTTCACCAGTTCCTAGAGGTAACTGAAATATAATTCCATTCATAACTGTATTCTATTCAGGACTAAGTAATAATTATGTAAAAGTAACTGCATTATTTGTATTGATTACTTTTTTTACAGGGGTAACACTTTACAACATAGTTGAAAAGTGTTTCTAACTTTGTTCATTCTGTCTGTCTGTCCGTTAGCACGATAACTGCCGTAAAAATGACTTTATCAAAATGAAATTTTAGTATGTTGTTCAGACGGTCTGTGGGACCTATGGGAATATAAATAAATAATTTCACCCAATTAGTTTTTTATTGAACCCGGGTTGAGAAAATGAAATACATTGAATCCGATGGGACCTAATTTTTCAAACATTTTTTAAGCAAATTTAAAATGCACAAATTGCTTCGAAATTTTTAGGAAATATTCACATTATCCCATAAAATATATAAAAAAAATTTCAGTAAAATATGTTAAGAAGTTTTTTAATTAAAAATTATTTAATATAGGGAGAAAAACAAATGCAATTAAATTCTGACTTTTGGGATATCCTCCAGAAAGAAAAGAGAGATATATTATATAATAAATATCTTTCCAAGAGTTTAATTATTTTGTATATGAGAGAGGCTTCACATTTTAAAATAAATTTGGTAGATAACAATTTTTCAAATTTTTTTTTAATTTTATATAACTCTTCATAATATACTTTTTTGATGGCATTTTTAATGCACTTTCCTACGTCCTAGAGAGTTAAAATTTGGTACACAACTTAAATTTGTTGAACATTTTATTCTACAAAAATTTGGTGGATCTTTAAATATAGATCCTACATTTTTTTTTTCGAAATGGCCTGCAAATAATCCCCGTTCACTTCTATAAATCATTGTTGTAATATTGTTAAAAATTCTGATGTGGGCAGCACATGTCTTTCCGTGCAGACTCATATTCACGTTCTCTTTATTTCTTCAATAATAATTTGAGTTTATCTGCACAAAATAACAGCCATAAGTATTTTAAATGACATTGAATTTGCACGTTAAACTTAAATTTGGTTCTCATTTGATAGCTGAACTTATTGTCAAAGGTGGCATAGCGAAAACGCGGAAAAACTAGAATATCGCAAGAACGGCTAGTCCTAGGGTATCGGGATTAGTCTTATTCTTTTTGTTGTCAAAAATCACGTATTTTAAAATAGGAATTTAATTTATATAATTGAGCACACGTAGTCTTTTATTTTTATATTTAACGATTTTTGCGGACCATTTCACAAAAATAGCTGGATTTCACAATCATACTGGAATAACCTAGAAATGATTTATATACCAAATTTTGTTAAATTTGGTATATAAATCACTTGTAGGTTATTGAAGTATTATACACCAAATTTTGTTAAATTTGTTCCATTAGTTTTTAGCTAAAGTGGATAAAGGCAATTTCTGCCGGCCATTTCGCAAAGAAGGCAGATTCTTTTATTACGAATCGTACTATAATCTAATGAACATCAGAGTTTCCTACAAAAAACATACCTACCAAATTTTATGAAATTCGGTCCATTAGTTTTTCAATTAGAGTGGATGTAATATCCTCACAGACACACAGAAACATACACAGATATACCCTTACACACACAGACGTCTTCCTAAAAATAGTTTTTTTCGTGTTCTAGAAGTCCCAAAACGTGTAGATCCTTCGAAAATTCGAGTTACAATCTTCGACACGATTCCAATACTTTGAATACATACACACACACACACATATATTATCTGTGTATTTATTATCTGTGTATCTAAATTTCATGCCTACGTAATTACAATAGTTATGATTTTAAATTATCCCTAAACTTTTATTATTTCTTCAACAAAGCCTAATTTTAACTTATGCAGAATGCAAATATCTCAAGCGATTGTAAGGTGAGTTACATAAGAATTGCTGAATTTTTTTCCCACAAAATTATTTAGCTCTGGAGTCTGGAATACAAGTTATATGAATGAAATATTCATTGATTTTGCATACAGAATCAGATGATTTATATTTCGATACAGTTTTAAATATTTAAGTATTACTGTAGTACTGTGATAATGTAAAAGATATTACCACTGAATGTATGTATCACATTTTAGAAATTTTTAAATAAAATTGCATTTCAGTTGGAATGTGTTTCATAATCAATGCTTATGCATGATTGATCTTTCTTGTTTAAAATAAACATTAACAGGACAAAAAGTACTTAGTTACTTTTCAATACTTGATATTTTCACCAAATACTTCATAATTTTAAATATCATGCATTTTATGTCAGTTGATTTGTCAATCAGTATAATTGCATAAATGTATTTAATGTACATTGCAGGCTTCAAGAAATCGGCAAAATCCAGCCTGTCCGCTAGGACGGCTATTGAAATTTTTTACCTGTCCTCGAAAATTTTTACCCGTCCTCCTAAGAATTTTTTTTTCACTTTATATTCCTTAATATATGTGCTTAAATACATCGCACAACAATAATAAATTAGAACCAACTGCCTCACGATGAAGTGCGATAACTGCATATTCATACACCACCCCCACAGCGCTTAACCCCCGCGATAAAAGTCGCCGACGCGGAGTCTCCGATAATGGATTGGACCGGCGGAATTCCGATCTATGAGTGGAGGCAAAGGGGTAAAATACGTAAGGAATCACTCCTTTTTTCAATGTTTGGTAACTTGAAGGCGTGGTAAATAAATAATCATATAAATCCTCTTGTCTCTAAACAGTTTAAACATCATCGGTACTCTTAATTTCTAGGGCATGTAGTCAATCAAGATTAAAATCTTCTTGGACTGAATAGATGTTTCATACTTTAACTTCAGTTGTCAAACAACTGGAACAAATGCCATGAATGAATTTTAAACATTTTAGTTTTAAAGTTGAAACCAAAGTGGGGAAGAAAATTAAACACTTTTGGCTGAAACTAGAAGAATACAGAGGCTGTTCACATATTTTTTAGACGATGTATATTGTATTCACAAAACTAAATTACATAAAATTCTTGTATTTTAAATGTTCTATTTGACATCCCTTATTCTGAACTATCTTTCGACACCGCAATTTCCAGGATAATAATGCCTTTTGAAGTGTCAGAAGAAGTATTCTATCCCATTCCTCCTGAACAGCTTTCCAGAGTCCTGTAAGAGTTTTGGGACGACGTTTGGATAATGCAGATTTTAAAAGTCCGAAAGCACAAAAATCCATAGGTGATACATCGGGAGATTTAGTAGGGATATCAGTGAAGGGTATGGCCTTGATACCAGTTTTTTGTTCCATTTCTTTTAGGAAATTTACAGTGGATTTTGATGTGTGACTGCTAGCTTTGTCCTGATGGAGTCTCACAGATTGATGGCACTGTGGGTAAAGCGATGGTATTTCATTCAGAAAAATTGGCAATAAAATATGTTCCTGATAGTATTTGGAGTTAATCTTGACATTTTTTCCCACTCTCTTTATTTTTAACTTGCCATTATAAGAAAAACCAGCAACAATCATGAATCCCTTAGAAAAACTTTCTTTCGATTCTTTGAACCATGTACTTAAATTTTTTTCTCCCCTTTTATGATAATAAATGGCTCTTTTTTTGTTGCAATCATTTAAATACACCCATGATTCATCTATTGTGACAATTGTTTTCCATTTTTCTTTGGATAAGTGTTTCTCATATAAAATTCTGCAGTGTGTCCTGCGTTCAGCGATATGATTTGGAAGAAGACGATGCACATTGCGTTTTTTCGCTTTCTTAAGATTTAAATCAACGTTTATCATTTTGTTTACAGTGGACACCGAGCATTTTAATGACTTTGCAACTGTCCTTTGACTAGGGGGATTTTCTATTAACATTAAACAACGTACCTTTGCAATATTCGAAGATGTCCGTTTTTTCCTTGGATACTTGTTTGGAATTTTTGTCCCACTTGAGGCTCCAATTTGACGTTTTTTTCCTTTCCTGTTGACGATATTACCTATCGACGCTTTAGATATCACAAAACCATGACTCTCACATCGTTTTTGGATAATAGAGTATGCATATTTCTCTTCGGAAAGAGCATAAATGTAGCCTTCGAACCACTGTTTTGTTAAAAACGCCATTTTTGAATAAAAACAAAACTTTCAAGCCGCAGACGATAATTTTGACTTTTAAAAACATAGTACAATTGGAATTATTTCTTTTGCAGCAAACGATTTTTTATTACCGCTTACCAAAATCGTCTAAAAAATGTGCGAACAGCCTCTGTACATTCCAAAAATTCAAACTTGTTACTTACTCCCATCTATAACAGCAAATGAAAATTTTATAGTTTGGGTTTTAAAGAGTTAAATGGGGATTTGGGCTTAGGCCCGGGCTGGACTTGAGTTTTCTATTGTTTCGGGCAGGGTTGAGTCTTTTTTTTTTTTTTTTTTTTTGTAAACATCCGTTACGAAAGGGCCGAACATATTTCTTTTGAAAATTTTTTCAAAATCAGCACTATGGGGAATATTATCAAAATATTAGAGATTACTATTGTTTTTGTGCACCTCAAAATCCGAACTTCGTTAGTGGGGTCAAAAGTAGAAAAAAAAGAAGCATAACACCCCTTTTCAGTTCTCTTGGGAAAAAGGTAGAAAAAGACTGAAAGATTTTTGATTAGTGTAGTGCACTTCCCTTGCTACCTAATAAATTACTATACGTTTCTCTTTCTTTACAAAGGCAAAATTTTGTTCAATTATTCTTTGGTGTCAGTTTGGGATAAAAAGTTTTTAAAATTTGAACTCTTCAAGAATTTTTACTGTAAAACCAATATTTCTGAATATAATCATTCAGACTAGGATTCCCTTATGTTCCTCCTTAGCGAGAATGATTGCATTTTTTTACATCCTATCTATGCACGTGTAAGTATTAGGCTTAAATTTTCTTTTATTTTTAGAAAAATTTCTACCTTTCTCTCCATTATTCATGGATTTTAGTTCTTATAGGTGTAGAATAACCTTTTTGTTCAAAGTAACAAGGTTATTCAATGAAAGAACTATTAGAAGGTATGTTTTGTATTCACCTCTTGGTGTTGTTACAATTTTATTGCCTTCTATTCATTATTATTCATTCTCTTTTTTTTAATTAGTTTTAATTCATACAGATCATTTTTTGTTTACCCCGTCTAATTTTCATTTTGTTGACTTGCATTCTATTGAATTCTTTATCTAGTAATCAATTGGATTCTTTTAATTAATTGTGAGTGCTATACTATGTCTCTTCAAGTTCTACTTTTAAATCTTAAAGTTAACTTACACACACACACATACGTAATATATATATATATATATATATATATATATATATATATATATAAATGATTAAAGAGTTTAAACATAATATACCAAAAATGTAAAATTATTGAATCTTTTGTAGTAAAAAATCGAATTCTTCTGTTATGGATGCTTTACTATATTCTACATTAATTCATATATTCAACTTATATATGTATATATATGTATGTGTGCATATATATATAATCTCTAAAAAGTTTGTATTAACTAAACATTAATAAATACATTCTTTATATTGGCATCATCCTTCTCTAATAATATAATTAGCTTTAACATTATTTTTACCACTGTGGCTTTTTCATCATTACCTGTTACTTTTTGTACATATTTCTACATTTTTAACACTTTACAACATAGTTGAAAGTGTTTATGACTTTGTTCATTCTGTCTGTCTGTCAGCATGATAACTGCCATAAAAATGGCTTTATCAAAATGAAATTTTAGTATGTTTTTCAGACGGTCTGTGGGACCTATGGGAATATAAATGAAAAATATCACCCAATTAGTTTTTTATTGAACCCTGGTTGAAAAAATGAAATGCATTGAACCCTATGGGACCTAATTTTTCAAACATTTTTTAAGCGAATTTAAAATTCACAAATTGCTTCGAAAATTTTAGGAAATATTCAAATTATCCCATAAAATATATAAAAAAAAATTTCAGTAAAATATGTTAGGTAGTTTTTTAAATAAAAATTATTTAATATAAAGAGAAAAATAAATTCAATTAAATTCTGACTCTCGTTATATCGCTTTTTTCTTTCTGGAGGATATATTATATAATAAATATCTTTCCAAGAGTTTAATTATTTTACATATGAGAAAGGTTTCACATTTAAAAATAAATATGGTAGATAACAATTTTTCAAATTTTTAAATAAAATAAATTATTATAGTATAGTGAGGAATTAAATGATTGGAAAAATGATTATGAATGAAATGCTGCTTTTATATAGAGGCGATTTATATTTCGATGACGTCATTTGAATAAAGTTCATTTGTTTTCAATGAAGTTTTCAAATATAATAAATTATTGTAGTGTTATGATAATTTTAAAAATATTACCGAGGAATGTATCGCATTTTAGAGATATTTAAACCAGGCAATTTATATTTCAATGCTGTCATTTGAATGAAGTTCATTTTCTTCGATGAAGTTTTCAAATGTAATAAATTAATGTAGTATTGTGATAATTTTAAAAATATAACAGAGGAATGCATCACATTTGAGAGATGTTTGTATAAAATTGCATTGAAGTTGGAAAGTGTTTCATAATCAATGCTTTATGCATGATTGATCTTTCTTGTTAAATTTAGCTAGGTGTATTATCAGTTATTTGCTACAAGCAAAATCTCACTGGGTATTCTGTCAGGAGACATTGTATGGTATATGAAATTTACCAGTTTGTATTAAAATTAGTTTAATATATTTTTGTAAACAAACAGAAAGATTCCACAAAAAGGGTTTCAGAGTACTTGTTCTCCAAATGTGTTTCTATAAGCCTATATCATTCTAAGTGCCTAAATTAAATAATAATAAATAATAGTGTTTTAATAACACTATTTTGAAAATATACCTTCATTAATTTCATTTATGATATGCTTCAAAGATAATACCTCAGTATAAAAAGCAAAATAAATATAAAAATATTAGTAAAAATGCAAATTTTCGTGATATTGCTAACCTTTGTTTAACAGATTATTAACTAATAAATAAGACTATATTTTGGCATTTTTTGAATCTGTTCGAAATTATTTATAGTTTTATTGAAAAATTTTTTAGATATTTTTGTTCAGCATTTTTAGACACAAATATTTGACATGTATATTGTTTTGTAACAAATTAATCAGTTCAAACTTATTGTTGATAAGTAATGTTAACAAATTTTAGTATTTTTTGCATTATCTAATAGCAAAGCTTAATGAACATATATTTTTAACATACACTGCTGGCCATCCAAAATGCAACACCATAAAAGACAAGAGATATCAAAGCCAAATTTATTGGACAAAGAACATAAAGTACAAGGATGAATTGATTGAAATACAGCCCCGTTCGACTTGCGGAACACGAAGAAATCTGCATTTTGTGCAGCTGCCATGGCTGATAATAACTGCTGTTACACGCCTCGGCATTGAAAGAAAGAGACTGGATGTGTTCTTGGGGTATGTCAGTCCATACTGCTTCCACACGTTGCCAAACTTCATCTGTCGTAGCAGCTGGTGGTGTTTGCTGGGCCAGTCGTTTGCCAATCATCGACCAGACGTGTTTAATGGGTGGCAGATCTGGAGAACGGGCGGGTCAAGGGAGCAGTGGAACTTGGTGGGCACTGAAGAAATGCTGAACGATATGTGCCACGTGTGGTCTCGCATTGTTCTGTTGAAACTTGGCCGCAGGCAAGCCTTGAAGGTAAGGTAAGACAACAGGCTCCAAAACTTCAGAAATGTAGCGGTGGCTGTTGAGTGTACCGGCAATGCGTATTAGAGGGGTGCGGGAGTAAAATTCAATGCCACCCCAAACCATAACGCCAGGTGAAGGACCGGTATGGCGATGCATAATGCAAGAGTTATGCACTCTTTCGCCACGGTGCCGCCAAACGCGGATACGATCATCGTGGTATTGTAGGCAGAATCGTGATTCGTCTGACAACACAATGTCGTGCCATTCGTTTGTCTATGTCCGGCGTTCAACGCACCACTGCAGCTGCATACACCTATGGTCTGGAGTCAAAGGTAATCGCAGCAATGGACGCCTTGCTGAAATTGCCTGTCGCTGCAGACGATGTCGAATGGTACGTGCTGACACAGATTGTTGTGCAACAGACCTTAATTCTTCCGCTAGGGTTATTGATGTTGCAGTGCGATCTATCATTGCTATGCGCACAACATGCCTGTCCTCACGTTCGGTGGTGCGACGAGGCTGGTGTAATCGTTCCTGTCAGTTGGTCCATCCCTCCTGCACCCACTGATTCCATATTCGCATCACTGTGGTTTGATTTCGTCCAACACGAGCACCGATTTCTCGAAAGGATAATCCGCAATCTCTATAAGCCACAATTCTTCCTGTGTCAAACTCAAAAATGTGCTAGAATGGCTGCCGTAATCTTCGGCGAGGCATACTGAAGCTTTCCACACAAAAACACAGGGTGAAAACAACATTCCTGTACTTAAAAACAGCCTTCTCTTCTCCCCTTATATAGCGCTTGTAGGTGGCGCTACTGGCGCACATGATTTGCATATGAGCTAAAATTCTAATCATTTGTATTTCCTATCGAGGTCTACGTATGGTGCAAATTTCATGCTTATTGGATTCTTCCTTCATGGTGTTGCATTTTGGATGGCTAGCAGTGTATTTTCAGATTCAGATAATAAAGGACAAGAACTAATCTAAAAGAAAAGTCTTCATTTCTACACATACAATTATAAATTACCAATTTTGTTATATTTGGAAACCATCATACTTTCTTTTTCTTTTATCTGGTTTCATTGTTACACATGTAAAAAAATTTCCATCAAATTATACTTTAACAGTTTTTAAGTACAAGAGTATATTTTATTTTTACAAAATTCTGGCGTATTAATATATTTATGTATTATTTCTTTTTAGCAATCAAAGTACAAGGTAATTAATAAGGATCAGTGGTGTAATGTTTTAGAATTCAGCAGAACTATTAAGCAAGATCTGAGCAATTATGATGAAGATGGTGCATGTAAGTTGTTTGATTTTTATGCTAATGAAATTGAATATATCAATTTTGCAAGATAATTTGCATACTTAAATATATCACCACAGGAATAGTTTTAATTCAAACTCAATACTTATAAATTAATTAGAATTGTAATATTTTAAATCCTCTCATTCATAGCATACACTCACAGGGAATGTAAATGTGTTTGTTATTAAGCTATTTAGAAGCAATAGTATTCAATATGAAGACATGTGTAGCATTAAAGTTGTAATATTTTATTTTCCAACTTTAATGAAGTTGAACTATTATTTTTCTATGGTTATGTTTATACGCATAGTGTATTGCTAAATATCTGATAATTGATTTTCAGGTTCCAAACAAAAATTATTTTAACATTAATAGTTTCTAGAAATTTTTGCTTGGAATAAGTTCTTGGTCATGTTTTTAAAAATTTCTAAAAATGGATGATATGTAGCTGTTTAACATGATTAATGAAAATTTAATGCAGGGTTTGATAAATATCTCCTCAATCTGGGAGCCAGTCCAAAAAGTTAAGAGCCAGCTTTTAATTTATATTATTTTGCATTTTGACAACATTTGTTAGAAAGTGCTTATGATACAGTGAACTCTTAAAGTGGCATCCTATGGATCTCATTATTGCATACATTACAAATTCAGATTCTTGGTTAAGGTCTATAAACATGTTATAAATGTTGCTTAATTCTTTCCTTCATTTGTTAAGGTAGACAAAATTTATTTTATCAATCAGTTCTAGAAAATACTTTTGCGCAATTGACTGAAATTGAGAATGATATAGAAAGAAAATTGTTTACCTAGAAAAAACAAATGAAAATTACTTCATTTTTAAAATAGTAATATGTATGACTACATTTTGTTTATGCATTGCATGTTAAATAATATTTTTTCACCTTCATACTATTTTAAAAATTTTTGAACTAAAATTATGTAGCTTTTACATAAAGTTTAGAAAACAAACTTTCATTACCATTTTACATATTTAATTGCTATTTTACTTCTGATTTAAGAATTCCTGTTATAATGGATAAAAGATGGTATATAACTACTTATTGTTAAATAAGTGCTCATTCATAAGGCGTAAATTACTATTTTGTAATTTAAGTTTCAGTCATGTTTTTTTTTTTTTTTTCTTCTACTTTGGGCTTACAGAATATTTCTGCAATCACCCTAAAAACCACTCGCAATTGACTAGTCAATCGCAATCAACTGTTTTAACCATCCCATTATATAAACTATGCTTAACTGATTAAAAACTCCCACTTCACAAAATTTTGATCCTGTTAACGGATCTTATAATGAGAGTATATTGCATCTCAATTTCAAAATGAATAACATTTATTTTAACTTGAATTGCAGTGTTTTCTTTGATTGATATTTATTTTTCTCCCTTGCATTCAGGGCCAGTTCTACTAGATGAATTTGTCGAATGGCTAAAAGTGAAACAAAACTATGGAAGCCAAAGACCAAGTCATTCTACAATTGACTAAATACATCAATATTGTGGTGCCAAACGTGTGCATTTTTGGCGAGTGGTTAAACTGTTTAGGAAAAGAGGAACTACTTTTCATTCTCTATACCTGAAGAACTTGTGATATACTTTATTTTTGAAACTGGACTACATTGTGCTGCTGGAAAATTATCATGTCAGCTGGCTTCAAAATTTTTCTGTATATGTGTTTTCAGATTTGTGTTTCTAAGTTCTTTACGCCAAAATTGAACTCAGGAACAGAATATTTCTTTGTTGTATAATGACATATTAGTTTTGTTCTATTTCTGTAAATCCTGCACTATTCTTTAAGGCATCAACTTTTTTCATACTGATTTTAATATTGAAAAATCATTAAGTCATAAATATTCTCCAGTAATATGAATTAAAGTATATTAAAATTTTTTACCCTTGTGCGATAAAACTCTTTTCTGAGGGCATGTTTTTAGTTTTTACTTTTGTCTACATGACTGTGTTACTGTTTATATTAGTGAATCGAAGATTTATTTTTATGTTTGTAATTCAAAATTAAGGTTAAGTATTTAGTTTGAAATACATTTATCTGAGGAATTTTATGAATGTCTTTTCACACTGTTGGCATTTTCCATTGAATGTGTTCAAACTTGTAGCACACTATACGGAGGAATACACTGTGCTAAAAGATTACAGACAAAAAGTCAAATGTCTGAAAATGCAGATAAAAACATCAGAAATAATTGTTTTAGGGGCTCTAGTGGCATCTACAGTGTGCTGTGATCACTTATCAAAAGAAACAGCCCAAATCTCTCATTGTCCCTTTATTCTTACGGGTGATAGCATCACACTGAGGGGAGTGGCTATTAGAGCCTTCAAAAATATTGTCTGTGATTTTAATTGTTTTTACTTGCACGTTCGAAAATTGACTTGTCTTTAAGTTTTAGCATGCTAATTTCTTAAAGCATCGAGAATATATTCTTGGCTGTTTAAGTCTAAGTCATTCTTGGTATTTTAATTTTCTTAAAAAATGTGGTTGCTGTTGCAGCCTGACTTTCTTATTCTCAGCTAAAGTCCAGTGTGCCTATTGTGTGTACATATGCCAGAAAAATTCTCAATATGTAGTACAATAAAAGTATCTGTTTATTAGTTTTAAATTATTTATATATGCTACATTTTCTTTATTAAATGAAATCAGTTCGATTAAAATTAATTGAAACTCATGTACAAGCAATGAGAAAAGCTCATATTCACAATGGTTGTAAAAGAATTGTAATTCAACAAAACCTTAAAATTCACAAATTTTAATGAAGTATTGGGTGGTTTTTCATCTTAGTCCTAGTGTTTTAAAAAACTTGAAATACTTGGAAAACTTTTTTCTTGAAACTTTGGAAATGAATAGATATCTTAAATTTTTCAATAACTTTCAATCATTTCATAGTAGGGACATTAAAAGAGCTACTTTTATGTGTAAAACTTTGAAAAAATTCAAGATAGTCAGAAAATTTTGATTTATTAAAAAGTGTCAAGTACAGCATAATACTTGATATTATTTATAGACATATACAAACTTTGTATGATCTCAATCAGACTTTTAATATATATTTAGAAAATGTTCTCCAAATATATATATAATTTTAATTACAATATTACAAAATAAAAGTTTTGCACAGAAACAGTTTCCAAACTAAGAAACTCAATAAGAGATTTCTTGTGCAATCACAAGGTTGCGATATGCATTTTCTTAGTTTGCATTTCAAGCTTATTCATCCAATAGAATTAATACTTGCTTGGTAACTTTATGCATGACATAATGCAAGCCAACCAATCAAAAGATGTATCCGTATAACTTCATCCATAAAAAACTACTACATTTGCTCCAACAGTAAAAAAGGAGTTCTGCAGCAAAAAATTTTCTAAATATTTGAAACAAATTTTAATCAATTTGCAACGCTAAGCTCAAAATGTACAATTTAAGATAAGGGGGTGTGAGTACCTAAATTGGTGATTTTTATGAAGTGGTACTGAAATTTACAATTTTTATGAGCTTAAATTTACAATTTTTTGATAAAAATATTAAATTTTTGCAGAAGATTTGGTTTTTTTTGTTTGTTTTTTTATGAGAGAGCGAATGTTAAAATTTGCAAAAGCTGAAATTTGCAATTAGAATACTAAAATTCACTATTTTTATGAAGAAATTAAACATTTGTACTTTTTATGAAACAGTGTGAGATTTTAAGTGTTCTCGTGTTTATGGAAACGCTATAGTGATTTTTGAAAAAGAACATTAACATTTGGGATTTTAAATGTGCAAAATATTGCAATTTTTAAGGAACTGATGTTTTAGTGCTTTTATTACTGGTGCTATTTTAATTTATACTGCTAAAATGGCTTCTAAAATGAGGTTATAAGCTGCGATTTTCAGTTTTTGAGGCTGCTAAAGCAACTGTTTTTATTACATCCTTGAATACATAGTGAACTTGCTAAAATTTATTTAATTTCACCATACTAGTGCATATATATATATTTTTTTTTTTCATTTTTTACTTCTCTTTATTATTTTGAAAGGTGTATAACTATTTTGCTAGTATTTCACAGTTTACATCTATTTACAAATGAATTTTTTTCACAATGTCCTGGAAAAGTCTTTAATTTTTTTCACTTCTAAAACTGTATGAACCTTATATTAGTTTCATTAAGAAGAAATAGTCATAACCTGCAATTTTTTAAATTATGGGTATTATAACCAAATTTGAATTCACATCAAAACCTATAAAAAAGCATATTAAAAGTGGCACATATCCATTTTGATATTCATAATTGTTTTAATTTTCAAAAGCAAATATGTTCTTCAGTGAAATTGGGGAAATAATAAATAATATATTCAAACTAGTGATATAAAAAAGGCACAGTATAATAAGGGGTTACTGTGAAGAGATTTGCAGATAGTCATAAATCACTGAAGTACAAACAAAAAACGCCTAACAGCAATTGTTTAAAAACTGTTACAAAACTAATATAATATTTTATGCTACAACCTACCTTTTTTTAAACATTTAAAATAAATACTATCTTTGATATTTTATGAAAAAGTTTATTTATGTTATATACAGTTGAATAAAAGGCAAATGCACATTCATATTATGAATGACGACAATATGCTAGTAATTAAGAAAAGCGACCAAGTAGTTACTTATACTTCAACTTCATTTACAAAATTTATCAGACTTCATTTTTGATCTCCTAAAAATGAAAAAAAAATATGTAGTTTATTTGAATATAAAATTGCAATAAGGAAACAAAAATATTTTCAACCAGAATTTCAAACAAATTTGGCCATTTTAAAAATCACTGAACTTTTCTTATAATACAGCTTTACAATACTATTGCAAAAGAAATATATTTTAATAATTACACTAGACATGTCTTTTATTAAAAGTTATCTAATTAAGAACAAGCTGCCATGTTTCCAGCATGAATGTCTTGTAAACTAAGAAAATTAAGTTATTTAAATATAAAATCGTATAGAAAACACATCAAATCATTAAAACTTTATATTTTAAAGACAACCAAAGTTGGCCATTGTAATAACATAGCTGCCAACTTATTTAGAGTAAAAATCAAGATTTTTGAAAAAAAATCAGAATAGCGCATAAAATGAGTTTTACAGAACAAATCGACATAAATCTGATTTTCAAAGGACACAATGTAAATAATGCACAAATATGTGAAACACACAACTGTTTTGAGATCTCTTTGGAAACAGTTGTATGTATGTTCATATGTACATTATTTACATTGTATCCTTCATCTCTCAAAATATTTTGACAGAAAGTTACGTTATGTAATGATGATATAATTCGTTATGTAATGATGAAAAATGATACAATTCTATTATATTTAGAAAATGCAAGTTTGACAATTGCGTTTAAGAACAGGGTTGTTTAAATACATGGGCAAATTTAATTTTAACACATTCCTTTATATTAATTCTAAACTATGATTTTGTTATCTATAATAACTCATGCTTTTATTTTGTTAGTTTTGTTGAAATTAAATCATTACAATAGTCAGGATTTATGAACTTAATTTCACAAAAAAAAATTTTTTTACAATTGGGAAGACACAAATTTTTTGTTCTTAAACTGCAGTATATTTTTAAACACATTCATAAAATTATCATGTATTATTAAAATGTGCATTGTCTAGTGTCTACACATAAATAAAAATTGGTGGCAGTATATTTTAAAGAAAATGTTTATTTTGTTCAAAAATATCTTTTCATAAAAATGTGGCAGAAAGGGCTTCAGATAGAAAAAGATTGAATTTCATGATCGTACTATTTATATGAAAATAATTAACTTTTATAATCAACCAAATTATGAAAATAAGCTACTTTAATCCAGTTAATGTGCAACAATAAGGAGAAGGAGATCGATGGAAAAGGATAATTGCTTAATCTCGGAAACGCCCGCAAAAAAAAACTGAATTTCACGATCGTACTATTTATGTGAAAATAATAAAAAAAATTTGCCTTTATAATCAACCAAAATATGAAAATAAGTTAATTTAATCAAGTTAATGTGCAACAATAGGGAGATGGAGATCGATGGAAAAGGATAATAGCGTTCTCTCGGCAACCGCTGCAGAGATGAAAGAAAAAAAAATTACTATTTATATGAAAATAATTAAAAAGGTGACCTTTATAATCAACTGAAATATAAAAATAAGCTAGTTTAGTAAAGTTAATGTGTAATAATCAGGGGATGGAAAAAGGCAATTATGTACTCTCAGCAAAGCCTGAAAAGAAAAGACTGAATTGCTCATCTTAAAATTTAAGCGAAATATAATTTGTTTAGTAAAATAATTCTTTATTTTTATTCGCACTATAAAAATAAATTAGGTCTATTGTTCTGATATGAAATCATTAGAAGAAGAAAATGGATGCAAACTGGTAATTTTGGACTCTCAACAAAAAGGGGTAAAAGTAAAACAAATATTTTCAAATGCTGTGCGAAGTTTTTTCTTCTGTTTCCCCTTTGAGTCCAATGACAACATATGTATTAATGATATATATGATAACATACATCACGGTGATTACGGAGACAAAAATCTACAACTTATTTTTGATTCCTTTCTGTGGGGGATTTTATGCCTACACTTCCGGGTTATAAAGACGAGCATTGTCTGCCGTCCGTTTCTTGAACGCTGCGTGCTGGAAGTACCAGAATAAATAGAGCTTGTCACACGAGAACGTCTGCGTTCATTGCCGCGTTCATTTGGATTGCTTGTCACACGAGAACGCGAACGTTCTCGTGTGACAAGCAATCCAAATGCTTGGTGACATTTTGGTGTAAAAATATAAATTTGGTGATAAATCGGCATATTGGTGCGATTTTTAGGCGTAATTAGTAAAAAAATATTAAAAATCGTAAAGAAATCGATTACGTGTGTAAAATCGTAAAATAAGAGAATTTTCGGAAAAATTCGTAAAAGTTGGCAGGTATGTAATAAGCCAACTTTGGCAAAGTCTTTTACTTTGCCAAAGTGACCTCTACCAACAGTGGCAAAGTACTTTGCCACTGATAAAGGACATAATAATGTCCAAAAGCACTCTGGTTATGTAATTTTTATGTACGTCATGGATGGAGATTTTAGTAAAGACATTTGAATAACAGCTAACTTTGGTTGTCTTTATTTCTTAAAATTTTTAAATATAATTGAAGGAATATCAGTTATTAAGGAAACATCATGAAGTTCTTTTATAATTTCTAGACGTCTCAGTTGATAGAGTATTTATTTTGAAATCAAGAGATTATAAATTTGAGTTCTGTGCTAGGCAAAAACGGGGTGGAAGTTGCGTACCACCCTATACGGGATCGGTCTTGCTAGTTTTCTTTTAAATTTTTCAGGTTACAAAACATATAGATTTAAGTAAAATTGAGAATGTCCCAATTTATATTGCTCTTGGCAAAAACAAGGATAGTATAAATAGACATTTTAGAATTAAGACAGATATAACAAACTATCGCAGAATATGCTATATATTTGACAATACATTTTACTAACTAAAACTTTAAATTCCTTAACTTTTGGATTATTTTTTAATTTCCTAACATTTCTAGATTGGGTGACAAAGTTCAGACTCGAAAGGACAAATCTTCGAAAAATATGTGTTAAACAAATTAGTTAAGACAAACAGATCTTCCATGCATAAACATGCACATAATGGGAGTAAAATATTAGTCTAACATTTACTGTGTACGCTTGCTTGAAACACAATATTATTTGATATGTAGGTATTGTATTAATGCATCAACAAAAAAATGTACTTTGAATAGTACTTAAAACAAACCTATCAAGAAGAACTTCATGCAAATTTCCTTCATTTCGAGCTTTTTTCACAACTACTCTATCTTCAGAATTAACTCTGAGTTTCCTGTCCTGGAAGCTTTGGAACTTTTTTCTGTGGAAACAAAAAAAAAATTCAAACTTACCATAAATGAAGTAATGTGTTAGTTTACACAATAACATGGTATTTAATAAATTATCAAAGGATTACTTAAATATGTGAACTATAATGTATAAACTGTGATTGTATATTTCTTTATTATACAAAAAAATAAAACTATAAATAAATGGTTCA
Organism: Amaurobius ferox; assembly: GCA_951213105.1. Lineage (NCBI taxonomy): Eukaryota > Metazoa > Arthropoda > Arachnida > Araneae > Amaurobiidae > Amaurobius > Amaurobius ferox. The sequence continues at coordinate 41,481,689 of OX578135.1, forward strand.
TAGATGCAACAGGAAAATATTGTACACTGCAGAGATGATTAAGATGTTGACCACATAGCCAATAACTATTTATAATTGCCTATCACCTCAAAGTTAGTTGGTTGAGATTTTATAGAGCAAATAAAGTAAAGCGCTGTTCATATGCTTCTCAAAGGACCAAACAGACATGGAGAACTTTTCTTATACAGTATACACGGATGGTTGAGTTCTGAATAATACATGTTTTCTCTCATGAATGGAACAAGCTAGATTCATGAGAATGATGTTAGTAAATTTGTACCATAATATTGTATATACACTCTAAGTTAAAAAAATCAATGCACCCTGCAAAATAATCCGATAGTAATGAAACTTTACATGCAAACACCTTTTCGACTGAATATGCAAATGATCAAAAATTCACAGCCAATGAATGGTCAGACCTACAGAACATTGAAACTGAGCACCATAGTGGTGTATATAAGGAGCGAGCCTTGCTTTCTGGAACAAAATGTGCAGTGGATATCGATTGAATTTACATACCTTGATTGTAACAATGCCTTGCCAGCGAATTCGCGGCCACTACAAGCATATGAAGGAGTTTGAAAGAGGACGTGCGGTCGGATTACATGAGGCTGGATGGGCACACCGACAAATCACTGCATTTGGGCAAGAGCAATGCAGCAATTAGATGATGTTGGCAGAAATGAGTCTGTAATGGCAGATTTCAGTGGCAAGCAGACGACCTAGAGCAATTCTCAGAGCAGCTGTGACAGCACGAGATTCGTCATTATCAACCATCCAATGTGTGATAAACATGGGAGTGACCATCCAGACCATTAATAGAAGACTACGGGAGCGGAATCTATACTCGCGGCACCTATTACGCCGTCTATCACTGACCAGCATGCACCATCAACAACGATTGCAATGGTGCCGCACACAATCAACGTGGACCAATCCGCGCTAACCAATGGGCGCGGTAGTCCATTGGTTAGCGCGCTGGAGTTGCACTCGGTAGGCCCGGGTTCGATTCCAGCCGCTGCCAAAACTGCCGCCGTGTTCACGCGGAGTATGATCACGTTAAACATGTGGGTTAGTAAGTCCTTCCGAGAGGTTGGTGGTAGGGGAATGACGGTACGGTCCCTGTGGATGCCTCCCCCACTGGGTTCCGGTCTAAATTGGGTGGCACTTCCTGGCCGTCCAAACAGTTACCTTACACCTTTCTGGTAGGTCGGACGGTCTGGGTCTCAACAACATCAATCAACGTGGAATTGTTCGGATTGGTTTCAAATTGTCTTCAGCAGGGTGCGTACACTTTTTTGAAAGTGAAATTCAAGGCCTTTTTCAAGGATATTATAAAAAAAAAAATCAAGAACCTATTTTACCTTTGCACAAAACTGAGTCTCAACAAAAATTGCATTTTTAAGTTTTTTTTTTAAATTAATGAATTTGTAAGAAGTTTTAAATATAAAAATATATTGCTAAACAGAAAAGATGTAACCATATGTAATTATTGACGTAATGCATGAATTATCTGTTATCACCGAAATTCTTGAAAAAAATCTGAATGTATTAACGATAAAAAAAAACCATTCTTATAATACCTCTTACAGTTTAAAAATATGTTTATATATTATATTAATGGGATAATAAATATAAAAAATTATCTTAAGTTTGTATTTATAATACAATTTAAAAACCTTAATTTTGGACTTTTATTTTAACATAAAATATTTGAAAAAATTTCAAAACACAAGTAAAATAGATTCTAGTGTAATATATTTTTAACCAATAGTTAGAAATTATTGTAAAAGTTGAAATTCAAATCAAAGCTATAATTATCAAATTTTATTACTGAACACAAAACATATATTGAACAGCTGCAACAAAATTTGATATCGGCATTTTCAAAAATTTATGAAAACAAAAAATATTAAATTAAATATTTATGTCACACTTATCCCATACCTCACCTCTGAATTAGATTAAAAAAAATGAATCCGTAATAAACCATAACAAATGTTATTATATTACTTAGTATTGTTAACTCTACATCTAATTTTTTATTCAATTATTTTTCTAAATCATGTAATGTGCAATTAATGTGCAACAATATGGAGATGGAAATCGATGGAAAAGGATAATTGTGTACTCTCGGAAACGCCCGCGAAAAAAAAAATAATTTCACGATAGTACTATTTATGTGAAATTAATTAAAAAATTAGTCTTTATAATCAACCAAAATATGAAAATAAGTTAGTTTAGTCAAGTTAATATGCAACAATAGGGAGATGGAGATCGATGGAAAAGGATGATTGCGTAATCTCGGCAACGGCCATAAAGAAAATGAAAATCTCAATTTCACAATCATACTATTTATATGAAAATAATTAAAAAGTTAACCTTTATAATCAACCAAATTATGAAAATATGCTAGTTTAGTTAAGTTAATGTGCAATAATAAGGGGACAGAGATAGATGTGAAAAGTTTGTGACAGAAAAGGCAATTGTGTACTTTCAGCAAAGCCCGAAAAAAGAAAAACAGACTGAATTGTGCAATCTTATAATTTAAGTGAAATATAATTTGTTTAGTAAAATATTTCTTTATTTTTACTCGCACTATAAAAATAAATTAGGTTTATTGTTCTGATATGAAATCATTAGAAGAAGAAAATGGATGCAAACTGATAATTTTGGACTCTCAGCAAAGCAGGGAATATGAATTGAATGGTGGGATGCATGGATTTCACGGAATTATCTGTAGTTTAGCGAGTAATGTCCGTAAAACCATAAGATGAAGTAAAAATCCATGCAAACTAAGGAAAATCCAAAAAAGTTGGCATCCCTGAGAATGGGGAGAGACGTAGAGCAAACGTAAAACAAAACAGGATATTGGAAACGCGACACGCCAGTGTAAGGAGCAGACACTAGTTGCCGGCGCCGTTCAAAATGCAAACAACGTGATAATGACGAAACGAACTGCCACCATTCGCGGAAAACAAGTAATGGGAGGAACCAATTCAACTGTGATTGACAGCGCTGGGGAAAAGAGAACTGGTTTGAGATTGTGAAGTAATGCGTGATGTAGGAATTCTAGTACAACCGGAATTTTGCGGTTTTTGAATTGGAAATGAGAAATTCAAGAATTTTCCACACCTTTTCAAAATGCAAACAACATGGTAATGACGAAACGAACGGCCACCATTCGCGGAAAACAAGTAATAGGAGGAACCAATTCAACTGTGATTGACAGCGCTGAGGAAAAGAGAACTGGTTTGAGATTGTGACGTAATGCGTGATGTAGGAATTCTAGTACAACCGGAATTTTGCAGTTTTTGAATTGGAAATGAGAAATTCAAGGATTTTCCAGACTTTTTTGGAAATAATCCCGATTTTCCAGGATATTCAAGGCCTTGGAAAAAAATAATGAAATTCAAGGACTTTCAAGGTTTTCCAGGCTGCATACGCACCCTGCTTCAGTGATGAGTTCCAATGACCTGTGCAGACGTGTCTGAAGACAGCCCAGATATCGTCAGGATCCTGCTCTTACTGTCGCATGCCACAACAACAGGGAGTTATGGTCTGAGGTGCTATTTCGTTTGATAGTCCTCCGTGGCACCATCACAGCACAGCAATACGTTGCTGACATTTTACGACCCGTTGTATTGCCATTTCTTTCGTGAAACCCTGAGCTAACTTTTCAGCAAGATAATGCCAAGCCACATACGGCACATCTCTCTATTGATTGTCTGCATGCTTACAACACACTTCCTTGGCCTCCCCAGATCGCTCACCTATTGAGCACATTTGGGCTGAAATGGGACATCGCCTGCGACCATCCCAGAATTAGCTCGTCAATTGGAGGCCATTTGGAATGACAGCCCTCAGACCACCATCCAGCAACTTTATACATCAATGCCACATCGGGTAACAGCTTGCATCAAGGCCAGAGGTGGACCAACGCCATATTGACATGCTCACTTTGTGTAGATCTGTCAGTGCAATGAATAGTCCAATTGTTCTGAAATTCTAATCATTTCTTTTTCTGTACATCCACATTAGACATACCAAATTTTGTCTCATTTAGATAATTCTTTCTTGGTGTGTCGATTTTTTTGTCTTGGAATGTATATGGAATATCAACCCATTTAGTGATACTTATTTCTTTTTTAATTTTATGCAATTTTTTATGATAAATTTATTTGAAAAATGTGCAATATCTCTAGAGCGGTTTAAGCAAGTGTTCTAAAATTTATATCATTCATTTTGTAATGAAAAATTATGTATGAAATGATTATTTATTTATTATTATTGAAGACTAGCCGCCTTTGGCGACCAGCCTGTTCGCTACCCTTAAAAATTCTGACCGTGGCAAATTCTGATCGTTGCAAACTCGCTGACGCGACCTACCAGAAAGGTGTAAGGTAACTGTTTGGACGGCCAGGAAGTACCACCCAATTTAGACCGGAACTCAGTGGGGGAGGTATCCACAGGGACCGTACCCTTCTCCCCCTACCACCAACCCCTCGGAAGGACTTACGGCCCCACATGTTTAACGTGATCGTACTCCGCGTGAACACGGCGGCAGTTTCGGCAGTGGGGGGAATCGAACCCGGGCTTACCGAGTGCAATTTCTGCGCGTAACCACTTGGCTACCGCGCCCTTCGCGACAATCTTCACAACTTTCTTTTTTTCCAGTCCAATGTAAATTTGTTTTGGTCCTTCCGGACGTGAACATGGCGGCAATTTTGGGAATCGAACCCGGGCCTACCAAGTGCAAATCCCGCGCTCTAACCACTGGGGTACTTCGCCCTCCGCGACATTCTCCACAACTTTCTTTTTATTCACCCAATTTAGACCGGAACCCAATGGGAGAGGCATCCACAGGGACCGTACCGTCCTTCCCCTACCAACAACCTCTCGGAAGGACTTACGGACCCACATGTTTAATGTGATCGTACACCGCCTGAACACGGAGGCAGTTTAGGCAGTGGCGGGAATCGAACCCGGAGCAACCGAGTGCGATTCCCGTGCGCTAACTTCCCGCGCGCTAATTTTAATTTTATAATGACCATATGGTATTTAAAATACCCATAAAATTAAAATATCCATCGTTTCATCACTTAAAATATCCATAAAATTGAAATGTCCATTTAAAATATCCATAAATTCAAATATCCATTTAAAATAACCATAAATTAAAATATCCATTTAAAAAATCCATATCATTCTATGAATCATCCATATCGTTCCACCAATCCATATATATAATAATTTCAAATACATCACCAGAATTCAATCCACCATAATTCAATCATTTAAATAATTTAAAATATCCATAAATTAAAATATCCATTTAAAATATCATATAAATATAATAATTTCACCCGATGTATCTATCCAATACATATGCTAAGCTCTTAATACATTTAAAACCCAAAGCGTGGTCTCCATGGAGACGGGGGAAAAACTACTGCGGGGGGAAATGTCGGGGAAGAATCGGTTCTTCGCCGAGTATTGGGCAAGAAATATAAAATCATGACGTCTTTAAAATTGCGATCCTGCAGGCAATCCGGAAGGGCGGTCGGTCTCCATGGAGACGGGGAGAAAATTCAACGGGTGAAAACGCGTTCGCCGAGAAATTGGAAATCCTTAGGTCATTAAAATCGCGATCCTGTGAATATTTATAATTATTTCTTGACCAGATTGGACTTGTAAGAATGCCAGATGTTTGACCTTTCTAAAAATGTAAATTATTAGTCGAAATTCTGAGTACTTTTTACTATGCGAGAATTTAAAAACCAAAAATCGTTTTTTTGAGTCAAAAGTGACTTTTGCTTTAAAATCATAAAAAAATATTAGAATTTGTCCCTGAGATTTGAAATTGATATATTTTTACTCGAAATTCTCTGCTCTTTCCGATGGTGTGATTTGTTTTTTTCTACGATGTCTGGATCGTGGAGAAAAAAGAGCAAAAAGGTCAAAAAACGGTCGAAATCTCATAAAACATTAAATAACAAAAAAAATAATTAAAATTTTGAAAATCGGTTTTCACGTGTCCCCTTCCCACCCCCCAGGGTCTCCGATTGCCAAATTTCATAGCTCTCCGACGCGCGGTCGCGAAACGTATAGTGTATAAGACACACACACACACAGACATTGTCTTTTATTATATAGATATCCTGATTTTTTTTTAAATTCATCCAAAAATTGAGGAGAAGGGGAGGATTCTAAACATTTGATCATGTTTAAAATCAATAGAGTTCTAGTGCTCATTCATTGTAATAATCATATTAATTTTTTTTTTCAAACTGCACCATTTGTTTGTGAGATATCGCTTCCACAGACTCACAAAAACGTTTGATTTGAGTTCAGGGATGCTTAAAACTTGTTGTTCAGCCAAAAACTTTAATTCGTATTTTCAATCCCATCATAATAAATACTTTTATATTAATTTAAGACCTCTAAAAAAGCATAAGAAAATCTGTTCTCGTTAGTTATACAAAATTATCTTTACAGGCAGATCTGAAGAACATAACACCCTGATCCTATTTCTAAACAAAATTTTTAAACATGAAGTTATTTAAATCGTATAAATTAAATGGAAAATCGTCTGCCATAAAAACACGTTTTTTTATATTCTGTTGCTAAGTAACATGATATAATTTTCGGAAAATAAATTTCTGCATGATGCTATTCCTATGAAAAATTTAATTTTGCATTTTTTTTTTAATCTCTCAACAACCACTGATTCTAGAATGTCCATACCAAATTTGAAAACAATACATCCAAAACTGTAAATATGTATAGAGACAAACAGACTTTCAATTTTATATACATATAGAATTAAGATTTTTTATACATCACTGTTTGCACCTTTCCTAATTATCAATTAGATCAACTTTTCAGAACCATTAGTATAAACAAAGAGCACTGCTTCTTTTCCTTCTAGTACAGTGTTCATCTTTTAAACAGTAATAGTTCTCAAGGATAAGGTGATAAATAAATCATGTGTCATCCTTGTTGAAAATATTTTTTATTTCATATACAACCAATTCATTTGATAGATTATTGACGAATTTTTCCACTACTTCTACAGAAACATCTTTCCATTTACCATTTATTGGCATAAAATGTACTTCATTTCAAACATATTCAAATATATTTTTTTTAAAACTGCTGTTTTCTGGTCTGCATTTATGAAACTCAATTCATGAATTTTCAATTGGAGAACTTGTTCTTCAATTCTGGCTATTCAGAATCAGGAAGAAAACGACATATAAATATGAAACTACAGAATATATAACCGAAATATTTTGCCATTAAAAGATATAGGAATGTCATGTAACCATAGGAAAAACAATGTATAAATAAGAAATGCATAAACAGTGCTTTACCTCAAAACTTAGCTAATCAGTAAGCTGCTGAGCCTCAGTACAAGTAAATTGCTGTACCAGAGGCTGGTTCTCAAGTTTTTTGATTTCATGAACTCTTTTTAATAAAATAGTTCACCGTGAACTTTTTGATCTGCATTTTTACAAAATCAAGTTTGATTTTTGTTGCTCATGGCATTCAGTATTTACTATTTATAATATGTACTAGAGTACCCATGGCGATCATTTCATCAAAACTTTCAATCCCTTGTTTCAAAGAGACCTATTTTTTCTTTATTTCATTTGACCCTCACTACTGTATATCTCCTCTATAACTTCAATTTATGTTATGGGGATATTTTCATAAGGGCCTTTCCCTGATACCTAAAAATTAATAGGACTCTGATATTTATTCATGGAAATAATTATGCTTTATTTTATATAATTTGCTCAAGTAGTTTGAAAGATACAGTGTTCCATGTGAGAAGAATGAAATTTCTAATATCTCAAGAATAACTTGTGATAACCCCTAAACAATGGTGTCCATTAAATTTATTTTAAAAGTATTTGCAAAGGGGCTACTCATTTGATAATTAAACATATTTAATTTATTTTTTATGATTTTTTAATTTTAGATAAAACAAACATGCAATATCTCAAGAATGGCACGTGTTAATGTTTAAATTATGCTATTCAGTTTTACATAAAAACATATATAAAATGACTATTTTTGTAATAATTGTCAATAAAATATTTTTTTTTATTTACAAAAAGTGTTCAAAAATTTGAGGGCCTTGCAATGGTCTGAACACCCTGAAAATCAATAGACCTTTGATGTCCATCAATTAAAATAGCATACGAAATTTGCTGGAGTTTTTTTTTTTTTTTTAATATATATATATATATATATCCAATGACCAGGCACTTGACTCATCGTCATTCGCCCATAAATCGGCCATATACGTGATCCATTTAGCCGTCCTAGGAACGTTGCCCCAGGCGCACCAGAGGGGGGGGGGGGCGGAACACACTGCGCCCACATCACAACATCCATACCTTACGTGGGGCTCGAACCCACAATGTGGCGGTTGAACCATTGCTTTGGAAACGCATGCCTTGACCACTCGACCACCATGTCGGCTTAAGATATATTGTGGCCAGATTCAAACAGATAGATACACACAATCATAATTTTAAAATGGTTAAGTCATATCCAGAGATTCTAAAAATGTTTAAATCCATTAAAATCTGAGAGTCGCACTTTTGACCTCATCACAATGTTTTCCCTTTGCATATACTATGTATTACTTGTATTTTAGGGAAAGTAGCAGAACCAAGTTCATAGTCGGAAAATATTTCTGTAAGTACACAGAAAGGTGATTTAAAATTAAATAAAGCATATTATTTACATTCATATTAGGAAAAACTTACACATAATTGATTTCACATGAGACAGCAGATCCTCTTTCTTCAGCAGGTATGTCATCTTGGTCATTTTTCTCCCTCTGAACATTGCTTCGAACCTAGCACAAAGCAACACAGCACATTTACAATGGAAACATTACAACAAATAAATTTATTTGCATTTAAAAATCTGAAGGACTCAACTCAGATTAACAATTTTGATATTGTTTTAAATCAATAGCAGAGACTATATATTTTTGAAAACTCTAGAGCTAGTAATTCAACTAGTAATAACTAAAATCAATGCTGTATATTGTAATACATACTTACAAAGTCAGAGATGCTGACAACTCTGGAAAATCCAAAATTTATATGATCAGTATAGAAAGCAATAAAAATTCTCGGGAAATAACAAAATAGTTATTTACACACTCTGCACTTTGTAGCCAAGCAATTCTGAATTTCTACCAAAAGGCCAAATAAATGCTGCTGCCAAAAGTCAATAATGTCGCTTGAATGACATTTTGCCAAATGTACAGGGTATCTACAGGTCATTAAAGGTCAAAAAAGACAAAATTCGAAATTGGTTACAAATGTCTCGAAAATATTAAAAAATTGGAAAATAAAGTCATGAATTCTGAGATGAAGTGTTCCTATTCCTACATGTGGACCCAACTCAGATTAACAAATTTTGATATTGTTTAAATAAATAGCAGAGACTATATTTTTGAAAGCTCTAGACCTAGTAATTCAACTAGTAATAACTAAAATCAATGCTGTATATTGTAATACATACTTACAAAGTCAGAGATGCTGACAACTCTGGAAAATCCAAAATTTATATGATCAGTATGTAATAAAAATTCTCAGAAATTAACAAAATAGTTATTTACACACTCTGCACTTTGTAGCCAAGCAATTCTGAATTTCTACCAAAAGGCCAAATAAATGCTGCTGCCAAAATCAATAATGTCACTTGAATGACATTTTGCCAAATGTACAGGGTATCTACAGGTCATTAAAGGCCAAAAAAGACAAAATTCGAAATTGGTTACAAATGTCTCGAAAATATTAAAAAAATGGAAAATAAAGTCATGAATTCTGAGATGAAGTATTCCTATTCCTACATGTGAAAATTCGTCTACTCGTGATTACAAAGTTGGCAATTCCTATTGGGTCACAAGGGAGATTACCAATGATTATCTTCCTCCTATTTTTGCAATTTATTTGCATTGGCTGAAATTTTTATAATTATTTAGTATTTTATAAGTATTTTATAATTATTTAATTTTTCTAGTATTACAAATAAATTATTTTTAAAATGTATTATTAACGAAAGGAATGTCTATTTTGCAGCAGCATGATAAACGGCATTTGTACACGGTCCTCGGTGTATTTCCTTTAATTGTGAAAATATTTTCCACCTTTGCAATCTATTTGCATTGACTAAAATTTTCATAATTATTACATGTTGTATACAAAAAGGCTATTTCTCAAACATATTAATGAAATGCAGCAATAGCACAAAAAACTGCATTTGTATGTGATCCTCGGTATATTTTGTTTAATTAGGAAAATATTTTGCAATCTGTTTGCATTGGCTAACACTTCTGTAATTATTTCTAATTTTATACAGAAAACTATTTTTTCAAACATATTATTAATGAAATGAAGGACTATTTCTGAATAACGATTTGAAATAATGATTTTGTAGCTTATAAATGTAATCATTTCAGAAGCATTTACTGCAAAAGAATTCAATGCATTTGCAACTAAATTTACAATTTTAGAATTTTAATAAAAAATTAACATTTATTTCATCTTTTAATTTAAATATAGTAATCCTAATACCTTTATTTTATATGAGCTCTGAGAATAATAAAAATTGAAGAAAATAAAGCAGATTTAACCATTGAGCAGGTTTAATCATACAAAACAAAATTTGGACATTTATAATTTACATAATTTTATTGCTTGAAAATGAAAATTGATACTCCTGAAAACCCTCCAGAAATTTCCCATGCTGACTCTTGAAATACCTTCTAAAATTTACCATAATTACTCTTGATGAGGCTCATTGAAAGTTAGCATCTACACAAAGTATCAAGACCAAGATGCTTGCTTTCGAGGTCCCTGTGTCAGAGACACTCATCCCCACATCGAATATATGATGTCAGACCATTTGTGGATTAATAATAAATTGCAGGTGGTCGGTAATGTCACTCTACTCCAGTGGGCATGAAGTTTTGATCAGCTTAAATTGTTGTATTGGTCTAGAAAATTGTCTTGTCATGGTTGATGCTTGCTCGGCTGTAAAAGAGAGGGCGGGAAGGGCAAGAAATGTGCAAGAGTAAGTCACAATAAAAAAATTTAAGAAATGCAGAAATTTAAATTTCAGCAAGGGAAAACAAAGTTGAAGTCAACAAAGGCTATAACGGTCAAAGAATAAAAATAAAAATTAAGAATCAAATTAAAAAGTTTAAGTTTAAGAAAACAGGAATTAATCAAATAAATCAAGAAATTTAAGTTTAAGATTTAACGGAGATTTATTAAGTACAAAACAGTAGTGATATATAAGGTCAGCAACGGAAAGAAGCATATTTGCAAGTACTGGGATGGCGTCATGGACACAGGCAAATGCTAGCTGCCTAAAAAGCTATTGGTCCTATCAGAATCCGTAGCTGGGACCACCTCTGTTCACCGAAGTGGACGTCCGTGGCGTCATCTACTGAAACCGAGAGAGACCAAACGGGGGAAGACTTTGACGTTTAATACTTCAACTTAAAATAAATTTGGAATGGAAAACTCTAGGAGACTGTCCCTGGGGAGCGATAAACCTCGCTTTCTTCCATTTAATTCGCTGAGAATCAAGTAGAAGATGCCTTGCTCTACGTTTCCTGCAATAAGAAAACGAGGTCAAAGCGTAAGTTTGGTCAACGTCTCTCATACAGGGTCTGTTAGAGTTTTTCTTGTAAAAATTTTGACTGAATTTCCGAACCTGCTCTGCAACGCCAGAGACTTTGAGGTCATGATGAATTACTTCATTTTGAACATATCTAGGAGCTTTAACGATGCAACGAAGGACTTTATTTTGGAAAACTTGCAATTTCTGAATATGGCATTTTGCCGCGGCACCCCAGATGGGGCTGGCGTACAAAAATGCCGGTGCAATGACTTGTTTGTAAATTAGCAGTTTATTAGGGAGGGAAAGGTGGGATTTTCTATCGAGAAGTGGGATGAAGGAGCTATAGATTTTATTAATCTTGAGCAGTTTAGTTTCGATATGCTCTCCATAAGTTAAATGGTAAGCTAATGTGACTCCCAGATACTTTACAGAGTGCTCGAAAGGAATATTTTCGTTGAAAATTTTGAGGGCAAAATTATGATTTTGTTCTCTGTAGTTAGGTTTAAAGATACAAACTGCACTCTTGGTCGCGTTAATTTTGATTCTCCAAGTAACGAACCAGTGCTCAAGGCTGTGTTTAATGTAGCTTTGCAGCATGTTGATGGAGTTTTGTGGCGAGTAGCTTAGCGCTATCAATGCAGTATCATCTGCAAAGATTGCGAGCTTGATTTGTGGTATGCTTGGTATATTGTTGATGAAGATGTTGAACAGAAGGGGACTCAAGTTCCCTCCTTGGGGTACCCCAGCTCTGATTGGTCGGACAGAAGAGAGAGTTTGATCAATTCGTACGTGGAAAGAACAATTAGTGAGATACGAATTGATGATGGTCAAAAGTTGGGTTGAGATTCCAAGTCGCACCAGCTTGATAATTACTCCAGAAATTAATGTTTTATCCAAAGCTTTAGCTATGTTGAAAAAGGCAATGCTAGTATACTGTCTGTTGTTAGTGTTTGTGTGGATAGTTTCAACAACACGCAAGAGTTGGCAGGGATCATAGCAGATTTTCTAAAAATTTTAGGTAGGAATTTAAGGATTTTTTTTCAAAATTTTAGGAGCTAATTTTTATTATTTCTATTATTAGTACTGTTTAATTACTGTTCTTTTCATTAATTAAAGGAGAATTGATACAAAAAACAAACATCATTGAAAGAAAAAGGTAATCTTTTGAATACTTTTCCTATTTCATTTTTCATTTTAATGCTCTGTAGACTTAAAAATTCAAATTATCACTTACTATCCAGTGGCCACTTTATCACAAGTATTTTTTGTGTAAATATATACATACATACAAACTATATATATATGTGCCGGCCGTCCAAATAGATGCTCAAGTCCTTGTTGACGAGCCGGACGGTCTGGGTCTTCAACACTATATATATGTATGTTAGAAAAATGTTAGTTTAGTTTTCAAACAACTTTATATAAACAAAAAAAGAAAATCATAATATAATTAACAAAAAAAAAAAGAATCCAAAAAGCTCAAAATCACATTTAAAATTTTTGAAGAATTGTAAAATAAAATACGGCTATAAGAGCAAAAATCTAGCTGGTAAGTTAGTAGTTATTGCATGTAATGTACAAAGATTGCATGCACCCGCGCAGCGGGCGGGCTTAAAGCAAATAATGCTAATAAAAGCCAATTTATTTTGGGAAAAGTGTTTATCTGTTAGCTTTGAACCCTCATAGTGGGCTGGAACGCGATTGACAGCTATTTCAAATCTATGCAGATTGCATGTGCCCGCACAGCATGTATATCATTATTACATGCAGTAGAATTGTCGTTATTGCATATATCGTACGTGGATTGCATGCACCCGCTAATAAAAGACGATTCCTTTTAAACACAGCAGCTGTATCTTTACCCGTGTGCCCGCATTGCGGACGGAAACGCGATTGACAGCTACTAAATGAGTTAGCCATAACTTGCGCGCGTAGCTGAGGTGTGCGATTGACAGCTACTTCATAAACTGCACCGTTAGTCATAACTTGCGCGCTTAACAGAACGTTGAATTTTGTTCTTATGGCGGCAATTTTTTTTCTCACATTGAATATAAAAAAAAAACCTATGTTATAGTCCTAAACTTTTTAAGAGAATTAAAATATTAACAGGGTTGCCACTCTCCAGAGAATATGAAATTCCCTGACTTTTCCAGGTTTTCCAGATAAATTCCAGGTTTATAAAAAACAGCGCAATAAACTATTCAGTTAACCTAGACTTACACGTATACCTTTTCTCTGTGTTTTAACATAGAGAATATAATATTATAATTAGGAATATATTAATTGGAGTGTAAATATTAAAATATTTACACTTCAATTAAAAATTTGTTACAAATTGGGACAAATAAATAATATTTGACATACATATACAAATAAAAAAAATCAATTGCTTTGGTAAATTAGACAAATCATGTACACTTGTTATAATAAATGTGGTAAAATAAATTAACACCAAAAATGTTAATATACAAGTTATGTGATAGTGAGTGAATATAGTATGTAGAAAAAATATTATTTTTGGAGATTTCTTATTTTGTCTTCAATTAGTGCAGCTTCTTTTTGAGCATCTACCATTATTTTGCTTTTCTTCCATTCTAAACTTTTCAGTTCTAAAGCAACACATTTTCGACTGTCTTCCAATTGTTTTTTATTACTTTCTGCTTCTTTCTTTCTTTGCATAGTATCGATGTACCTGGAATGTGCACATTTTACTGACTGAATCATGGCCTTTGTTATATCAATTGCTTCAACTCCCCCAGTATTGTTTATTGCCCCATAAACTTGTCTTAATGCTACAAGGCTTTCTTCTGTTTGGTTATCAATAATGCATTCGCATTAATGGAAAATCCCTTTTCAAGAAAGGAATTACCATGTGATAAAATGGAAAGCAATTTTATAAAAAAAGGTCAAATCATTAGAAACTTGTTTTAGATGCAGTATACTAATCCAATGATCGTCAAGCCTAGTATCACTTGTTTTGTAAGATTTCATCATGTTTACTACTGAAGGCTCATTGAATAATTTTTGGAACTCTTGATGAATGTTGTCAGCTTTTAATCCTGATATCCATTTTTTAGAAACCAATATTTCTAGACATGCTGACAAACGCTCAATCACCAAATCAGTTTGAAGAAAAACTGCAGGATTAAGAAACGATATTGCTTTAGTCAATGGAAATCGTACAGGTGAACGCTCAAAAAGTTTATGCACAAATCTTTGATATGCTTTAAGACATGAATTGTTGCATTTTCAAAATGTCTATATTCTTTTTATTCTTTATCTTTCTCAATTCATCTTTTAAAGGAAAACTAAGTGTCACTTCAGAGGCTGGGATCAAGTTATCTTTTTCAAGACCATCAATTTTGTAAAGACATGAAGCATTTTTGTCTAAAACACAAGGTTTTACAAATCTCTGCAAAATTGACTGTGCTATAGTTGTCACAGATTCATAAAGAAATGGTGCAAGTGGTTCATCAAATTTCAGGACAATAAATTATAAAACAAAAAATATATAAAGGTTTTATCCCGTGAAAATTACTTTATAATGAAAACAAATATTTATGTTTGGTAAAACACCGGTTTTCACTAAAGAAAGTAATAAATATTGATCTTTAATAAATATATATATATATATATAGAATTATATTCCTGCTAAAATGGTTTCCTTTTTATTTGCCTAAATCATTGCTTTAATACCACTTTTGGGAAATATCCCTTCACAGAGTGAGTTCATGCTACCCATTTTTCAAAATAGAAAAATTTGTATTATGCAAATATAAATAAAAAACTAACCTTAATAATTAGCCATAATAAGAAAATAAACTAGTTTAGTCGATCTAATATGCAACATTTAAATGATGGAGATGGATGGAAAAAGATACTAACGTACTCTCGGCAATTCACGCGATGTAACTGAATTGCGCAATCGCACTGTTTATGCGAAAATAATTAAGAAATCAACCATAATAATTAATCAGAATATGAAAATAAGCTAGTTTAGTCAATCAAAAATGCAATATTTAGAAGATTGAAATGGATGGAAAAAGATATCATTGTACTCTCGGCGATTCATGAGAATAAACTGAATTGCGCAATCGCAGTGTTTATGCGAAATTAATGAACAAAATAACATTTTAGCGATTTATGCTGAATTAGACAACCTTTGAAGAAGTATATTTATTACTTTCATAAAATAAGCGATCAATATTTTAATTTACATTACACGCGGCCGTAAATCTCCGTTAATTTCATTGGCTTTACCCTGCATTTTATTATGGATTTACTACGATCCCGGGAATGGTAGAAATCAGTGCTAAAAAAGTGGAAAATCCGTGCTTCCGAGGAATTATAGTATGTCTGGTTAATTGATAAATTTCAAACAAAAAAAGCCGGAGAATTTCGTTAGTAATCCGGAGGCCGGAGAAGTAATGAAAAATCCGGAGTCTCTGGCCCCGGAGAGTTGGCACGTCTACAATACTCTGAAGCCAGCAAAATGCACGGTACTAGGCAGCGCCGGCGCCGCGCTGTCAAAAATTGGATGGTTGGTTTATTGGGTTGAAATACGCGTTACGCCTAGCCTAGACGGCGGCGGGCGGCCAGAAATGTTTGCGTTCATTGAGCTAATAACTGGTTTTTCCGATCCTTGATCTTTTGAACAATCGTTCTTAGTACACATCGTGAATTTTATTTGCATTATTTAAATTTAAAAAAAAATTCCAGATTTCCCGCGAAATTCCCTGACTTTTCCCGGTTTTCCCTGACTGTTTTCAAATTCCCTGACATTTCCCAGTTTTCCCGGTTTCCAGGTTGAGTGGCAACCCTGATTAACTTAGTTTGAGATTTACTTTATTCTTTTGAAAAATTTACTTTATTCTTTTAAAAGATTTACTTTGAGTCTTTCATTTTTTTTTTCAATTTTTAAATCCTGCTAACATGAAGTAAACATATATGACAAAGATTGCTACTATTTGCAAAATTTGACATTTTTTCAACAAAAATTTCATAATTTGCATTTTATTATATGTATTTGTGAATTTAGAAAAAAAAATTTAAAAATTGTTTATCAATTTTCTACAATCTAAGTTCAAAATACATTTTATTTTCATGTATTCCAGGGTGAATCTGCCCCTTAAGCGTGATCTAAGTTTGACATAGCATCTCAGTTTCAGCATTGCTGATTAATCACATGAAATTGCATAAAACATAAAATTGCTGAAATGAAATTGCTGATTAATCACATGGTTATCGCAAGAAAAGCTACAGTAATGTAAGATATGAAAGAGAATACCTTTAGTATTTCATTTGGGCCAGCAGTTTTTGAAGTAGCAACTATATCACTGGTTTCATCATCGACAGACATGAAGTAATTAGTTACTGATAAAATAGCAAGCTTTCCCTGTGAAAAAGTAAATCTCAAAATCAGTTAACATATTTATTGCTCATAAAAGAAATTAAATAATTTTTTTATGACTAAGAAAGGTACCCTGCATTGCCTGTGAAGCAAAAGTGCTTGCTGAGCTTTTTGCAAAATGCATACATAACTTATATAATTAAAATTTGATATTTAAGACTTTTTCGAAAGTGAAGAATTGTAATTTAATTAAATATTCAATATTTTTAATAAGATTAAATAGCACTGTTGAATTTTTTAGGGCTATTCATGTATATATTTGAATTAGGGTTTCCATTAGTGCATGAGATTGTGTGAATCTCACACTTTTCTAGAGAATCTCTCACAAAAAAAAAAAAAAAAAAAATACCGTGTGGAGTTTTCTCACACTAGGAACCAAGACACTTCACGCTCTATAGCCTCCCTTTTCTTTCAGTTCAGTGATCACAAGGGAAATTCATTACACTAAAATATTGTTACCAAACATCAAAAATAACATTTTTAGCTCTAATGAATTAAATTTATTTGAGCTATCTTTTACTAAAATGCTAAGAAGAAAAGATCGCAATTCCTGTGTCTGTTGGAGGCTAAGCTAAAATCTTGTTACCAAACATCAAAAATGGTATGTACTGTATGCATTAGAAAATATTATTATTCATATTATACAATAAACGTATAAAGGAGCCTTCATATGGTAGCAAATGGTGTTCACACTTTATTTTTGAAGTAGCTATTAATCATTTTTATTCCCTTTTGCATACTTGTTTCATACAGTCGTACGAATTTTCAGAAAAACAGGATGTTGCATCTCCAGAACTGTAAATCCTTAGTGAACCCCTCCACCCCCTCTGGAATTAAGATGCTGAATCCATATTAATCATCATTTAAGCTCTATTAATAGTCAATCCTGAGAAATAAATGTTTCAAGGAAATATTTTGAGTCGGAAGTGGAAAAGAAACAAAGTGAAATTTATTAGTGAACTACCCTACATCCTCCAAAATTTAATGGTGATTCTATATCAGTTATCATCTAAGCTTTATCTCTAGCCAATTTTGAGATATAGATATTTTGAGTAAAATTTTTTTAACTGCAAATAGAAAAATAATCTGAAGTGGAAATTCTCTGGAAATCAATGCTAAATTCAAATCAGTCATCCCCAGAGCTTTATTTATGGTAGATCTTGAAAAATAGACATTTCAAGGAAAAAAATTTCATAAAAACATAAGTATAGCAAAACTTTTGACATGGAAGAAAAAAAATTCAAGCAATCAATAAAGAATGTGAAAAAAATTCAAATAACCAACAAAGCATGTGAAAAAAAGACTTCCTTTAAATATAAGATGAAAATATAATTTGAATGAATCTCTGAATCCATTTGTAAGATATATAATCTGCATATATATTATAAATATATATATACATATATTACCTACATCTTGGAAAATAGGTTCCCACTGCTCCATTGAACCAATAGCAACAGATCGTCCATATAAGCGGTTATCCATGCCAACTCTTAAATATTTATTATACCCTGATTTAAGAGCAATTTTTGTATCAGAGATGGGAATGGCAATTAAAGTCTCCTCTGGATCAGGACCACTGCCTGAAAATATAAACATATAATTTTATTGCAGAAAAACACATTTAAAATATATAATCAAGAAATATTTACATATATTCATAAAATTCAATAATCTAATTATTGATCCATTAGGAAAACTGACAATCAACAAAAGTTGAAAAATACTTTGATTAGCAAGTTTCTCTAACACAGAGATCTGTAACTCTACCAGGAAATTTCAAATATGTGCTGCAAAAACTATGTTCATATGTTAAACTATAGATGGTTCACTTCAGGTTCCAATCTGCTTTAGAGAATTTTCTACATATTATTACATGGCTATTACATTGAGCTAAGTAAATTTGTATATCATAATAAATCATGAAAATTTCACACAGCTTGAAATTCAAAATTTGTTGCACCTAAATCTTCATCGCAATTGAAAATTTAGTATTATCATTTGATAATGTTACATTGTTGAATCATTATAATTATAGACGTATTGTTAGTTCATATTAGTGCATGTATAGTCTAAATATATTCTGTGATTTAGATCTAATCATATTCTTAGTCTCATTTACTAAGGTTTAGCTGTAAATTATTTTTAGATAATTTACTTATTATTCACAATGACACAATTAAAATTATAAGCTGAATATAAACCTTGATAATTTCTGCTTTTTACAATTTAAAAAAAAACTTAATCTTGTCTATTTTGAGCTGAATACATTTTACAAAATCAAAATATATATAAAAATACATTTTATAAAAACAAAATAGACTTAATCTTGTCTATTTTGTTTTTATAAAATGTATTATGGTAAGTGAAAATATGTGTTTACTGCTGAAATTAATGTCCTCAAATTTGTGGCCCCAAACGGCACCCCCGATAGCAGAAGCCAAAGCACATACACACCCCTCGAAAATGGACCGCATCATGATATGTAAGCCCAAAGCTGAGTAGTTTGAGCATTTTTTTCTCTTTTCTTAATACTGAAGGGTTTTTTAATTGAATTTTCTAAAGGAGGTATGAACTATTGTGCATTTTATCATAATTATAATAGGAATATTTCAACACAAATAAGAGGATATACCTAAAATGTTTAGATACATAATTATTTTCTGTGCCTTATTCAAACATTCATTTTAGTACAATGTACAGTCATCAAAAAAATAAATGAAACACCCAACCGCAATTACAGCAATTTACATTGTAGAATAAAACGAAAGATATGATATTCAATAGAGATTAATGTCTTCTACAAATATCAATATTTAAAATTTGATTAAGGGGCCATCTTCATACTTATTTTGGCAGTAACTCAAATCTTTAAGGGCAACCTCCATTGATCATTACATATTCAGATTATAGAGAAAATTTCAAGTGGATTTAAAAAGAAATTTACCATGGGAATTTTTTTTTTCATCTATTTGCAAACGTTTGAAATTTGTTGATCCTAATGTTAAATGAGTTTTCCAATTTTTTGGGCTATAAATTCAGGAAAAATTAATTTTCCAAGAAAATTGTTTTTGCATACTTTTCTACTAAAAAACCTAAACAAAATTCATAAAAATTTAAATATTCAAACATATTTGTAATATTTATTATAAATTATTAAATTAATATTCATAAAATTTATTAATAGAAACAGCTGTTAATTTTGACACCATTTGATGCAGTTGTATTTGAAACATTGGTATACAAAATTTCAGTTTTATCCATACAATATTGTGCTATCAAATTTTATTCAAAATTCAATGATTATTATGCTTATCGGGGACAATTCCCAAAGTTATTAGAAGAAAACTTCGGATGTTTCTTGAAAACCATCTATGATTAAAAACATTGAACACTGTGCCTAACTCATTGATGTTCAGGGTTCGTGCACACTCTAGAAATTGGAAAAACCGGGAATTTACAGGGAATTTGAAAGTGAACTAAAATGTCAGGAAAAATGCAGAGAAAATCAATATTTTGTTCAAAATTCTGGAAAAACCAACCTGCTCACAGAGATGCCGATTACTATGTATTCTCCGTAGTTTCTACGGCAAACTGCATCATACTGCAAATTACAGAATTTGCATAGTTTCCTATGGAAAATTGTTTTCTGTGAATGCCAATGCAAATTTATGGCCACGTGCACAGTAATGCCAATCACATCAACATAACGACTAGGATTTACGTGGGCGTTAATGCCAATCAAATTAATGTGACATTTGTGGATTTACAGCCGCGTGTGCGTTAATGCCAATTAAATTAACATGACAATGGGAATTTACAACCACGTACATGGTACGACCCATGCACAGCGAATCAAATCACAGTAATAATGGGGATTTACTGTAGTGTGGAATGTAAAAGATCGCTTTTTTCATAGAAGTAATAAATGTACTTTTTAAAAAGTTGTTACATTTGACATAAATTGATGGACGATTAATTTTATAATTATTTTCACATAAACAGTACAATTGCACAATTCAGTTTATGATCTCGTGAATAGCCGAGAATCAATTAGTATCTTTTTCCATCCATCTCCATCTTCCAAATATTGCATATTGGATTGACTAAACTAACTTATTTTCATATTCTGATTAATTATTAAGGTTAATTTTTTAACTACTTTTGCATAAACAATGTGATTATGCAATTCACTGTATGTTCCCATGAATCGCCAAGAGTCCATTAGTATCTTTTCTATCCATCGCCATCTTTTAAATGTTGCATATTAGATAAACTAAACTAGATTTTTTCATACTTTTGGTTATTATTAACCCTTTCGCGACGGTTGGCACGCCCGCGTGTCGCCTGCGAGCTTGCATTCAAGGACATACGGCACGCACTCGTGCCGGAGAGAACTTTACCCTAAATGCCGAGTGGCACGTATCGGTGTTTCTACGTGAAACGTTTTCCTTTGAATTTATTTGTCTACTAGATGGCGTTAAATGCCCGTGGAAGCAACTTAAACGTATTTTGCAGATGCTTGACCTTGGCACAAGCAGAATCCAATAAATTATTTCTCCATTTGGAGTGTTGAAACATATGGTTCTGTAAAGTAAACAGACAGAGCTCTTCTCGCAACATCAACAATTTTATAATTGAGTTCCGGGTCTCCTTTTGATTTTAGCTTTTAATGATTTCATTGGTGAATTACAGGAATATAAGAGAGTATTTTTTTGGGGGTGGGGAGGGGGATTAAAGGAATGTGTGACAGTGAAATGATTAGGCTATTTCGGATAAAAGTATGGCTGGTTTGAGATGTTTCCTTTCTGTGGAAGAGTATATGCGTATGGTAAACAAACCAGACAGTAATGAAAGCAAAGCAGATTGTAAAGATTCATGGAACAGTGTTATTTCTGATGATGAATCTGAAAATGCAATTGATTCTTCAGATTCTGAGCGTACTATTATTACAACGCAGCCAGCTTCAGTTGCTGTTTTTTCGAATGATGTTTGGACATGTGATTTGAAAGATCTGAATTCTTTGGAGTTTTTGAACATACCTGGAATAAATCACAATATCATGCCGCCTAATTTAGATAAGGAACTTGATTTTTTTAGCATATTTTTTGATGATGAACTAGTAGAATTTACCGTAAAAGCAACTAATGAGTTTGCAAAGAAAAAATGGGAGAAAAATCTCCTCTCTCCTTCCACATCGAAGACGCCACCTCTTTCAAATATATTTACACCTGTGACAGGAAATGAATTTCGTGTGTTTCTCGCACTAGTAATTTTGACGAGCATTGTCCGAAAACCAAATCTCAAAATGTATTTTTCTAACAATCCAAATATCAGTACTCCTTTTTTCAATTCAGTTATGAGTCGCGATCGATTTATAGGAATATTACGTTACCTTCATTTTACTCTTGATAGTAATGCCCCAAAACTAAATAAATTGAAACCTGTGTTAGATGCATTAGTTTCAAAATTTAAATCTATATACACTCCTAGAAGAAATATGTTCATTGATGAATATTTGTTCTCATGGTAAGGAAGGCTGGGATTTTGTCAATATATTCCCTCGAAAAGGTCCAGATATGGAATAAAAATATATAAATTGTCAGAATCGAAATCAGGCTGTATACGGAATTTCCTTGTGTATACTGAAAAGGACATGGAATTATCAAGCTCTGATGGTGGGTATGGAGAACACGTTGTGAAAACACTTCTAAGTGAACTTTCAGGAAAAGGATATACTTTGTATTTGGATAAATTTTTTACCTCTCCTGTACTTGCAAAGTATTTGTTGTCTAAGAATACGCATATATGTGGTACAGTTTTAAAAAATCGGAAGGACATGCCAAAGAATAATCCATCTGTACCTAAAACATATATACACTAAAATTTTCAATATTTTGATAAAAGAAAATTTGTATGAAAAATATACATCAAATAGAAAATAAGTATTTCCTTTCTTCCTGAAAAAAGTAGAATGCTGCGTTGAACGGGTGATTTTTAGTGAATTTTTTTCGAGAGTTAGGCTTAGCGCAAAAAAATAGCCGTCTTTTGGGAAAAGTTCGGAAACAAAGCGTTCCGTCCTTTGGGCCACGGCAGTTTTGGAATGCCGCCGTCCCGAAAGGGTTAAGGGTTGATATTTTAATTATTTTTGCATATGTTCACATGAGTCACTGAGAGTCCATTAGTATCTTTTTCCATCCATCTTCTAAATGTTGCATATTAGATTGACTAGACTAGCTTATTTTTATATTCTGGTTACTTATTTTAAAGTTAATTTTTTAATTAATTTTGCATAATACATATTTTCCTATTTTGAAAAATAGGTATGAACCCTTTGAAGAGATATTTTCTAAAAAGTGTATTAAAACAATGATTTAGGCAAATAATAAGCAACCATTTTGGCAATGATGTATTAAAATTGATATATTCACATCTATAAATACATTGCTATATATATATATATATATATATATATATATATTTTAAGATTAATATTTGTTATTATCATTAGTAAAAACGTGTGTTTTACCAAACAGAAATGTTTGTTTTCAATATAAAGTATTTTTAACTGGATAAAAACTTATAATATGAATATATATATATTAATGCATAAATATATACATGCTTAAATAATTTTATGTATATGCATTTTTTTATTATGTGAGCATATATTTCATTACTTAACCCAACTGAAAAAGTCTTAAAACTACTGATATTTTCTTTCTACACTACTGAAATCTTCATCAGCTGAGTGTTATTACTATAATGATAGAAGTTGTTAAGTTTCGTGATCAATGAGTCATAAATAATCTCTTTTATACATTATTATACAAACTTTTGTCTTATGCTGCCATAGGAAATAGAAAATTTTACTTGAAAAAGTTTTTAGTCAAATTTCAAAAAATTCCATCTAGTTCTAGATTTCCGATAACGAAACCGGATATAAAGTTTTGTGAAAATCCATCATTATTTGTGGCAGCTATTGTGTACACTAGCAATCGACCACAAGACATTACTCTAAAAGAGTCAAAACGTGTTCAGAAGGTCCTAAAACATGTATTGGTATCAAAATCTTGAAATAGAAAATATTTGTGAAAACACTACTTTCTCTATTCCAATGTATGAGAAAGTAAAAATATAGACATTATGCCCGTGAATTGAGGTGTGTGTATGTGTGTGTGTGTGTGTGGGGGGGGGAACAAGACGTCTTATCCTAAAAAAAAATAAAAAATACCTATTGATAATCATGTACAAACAGTCAATCATGCAATTAAAAGCTTTGACCGAAGAAACCTTGTAACCAAACAAGAAATAATGCCCATCTACCTACAGGATGAAAGGAAAACTGCTTTTCCACAAACCAAAATTGATGAAACAACAAACATTAGTTCAAATGTTTAAATAAAATGATAAAGTGTAAACATTCTTTTTCTCTTTATTTCTTGTACACTTATCCCCCGATTTACAAGGCACTTGTTTTACATGATTTCGCTTTTACACGGTTTATAAATTAACAGATTTCAAAAAATTGATAAAAATGTATATTCCGCTCCATATATGCCTATACAAAGATTTGATGACATTTTTGAATTTTATTCCTTTGGTAACACTGATGAAAACAACAGGGAATTCCCGGTGTTGTAAAATATATACATTTAGAGAATTCCCGTAATGGGGAAATCCCCGTATGTATTTCACAACAGTAAAGCTATCTGGTTCATGCAAGTACATAGTGCAGAAACATTTTAGCAGCAAAACTTATAGTATTGTGCATTTATCTTTTGAACTGGTAAGTTTTCAACATTTATAGTTTTTCTTGCATCTTTATAGTTTGCGTAAATTTGTTAAGGTTCTATAATGTTAAAGGATTTGAAGAAAAATCAAATGAAAAGAAAAGTTATTTCTTTAGAAACTAAAATTCAAATATTAGATCGTCTACATAATAGAGAAAGAGTAACGGATGTTGCTAAATTTTACTCTATGAATGAAGCCACAATAAGGACAATAAGAAAAAATGAAGACTCCATTAGAAAAAGTGTAGCAGCTGGAACCTGCAGCAGTATGAGTACGACTTCATATGTTAGAGATGTTACAATGGAAAATATGGGAAAAGCCTTAGTGATATGGATAGAAGACCAAACTCAAAAGTGAATCCCGATCGATACCAATGCTGTTACAAATAAAGCTTTGAAGATTTATCAATCACTTAAGAATCAGTCGCCGTTGACTTCGTCCAATGAAAAGAAGGTATCTTTTTCCGCAAGCCATGGGTGGTTCGAGAGATTCAAACAAAGATATTCTTTACATAATCTGAGAATGAAAGGTGAAAGTGCATCTGCTGATTCAGATGTGGCACAACAATATCCGGCAAAACTTGCTGAAATCATTGCCGCTAACTCCTACACTTCTGATCAGGTTTTCAATGCTGACGAGTCCGGATAATTCTGGAAAAAAATGCCGGAAAGAACCTTTATAGCCAAAGCTCACAAATCAGCTAGTCGTCATAAAATAGTGAAAAGTTGTATAGCAGTTCTTTTCTGTTGCAGTGCTTCTGGCGATTATATGATGAAATCATTGGTGATTAAAAAATCAAAATCACCACGATCATTCAAAGGAATAAATATCAAAAACCTTCCCGCCTATTGGATGGCTAATAGAAAAGCATGGTTCACTGCCATAGCTTTCAATGAATGGTTCCATAACTTCTTTGTTCCAAATGTCAAAAATTATTTAACTAAAAAGGGATTGCCTTTTAAGGCTCTTCTATTAATTGATAATGCACCAGGTCATCCTCCAGATTTACAACATGAAAATGTAAAAGTTGTTTTTTTTACCAAAGAATACAACTTCCCTATTACAGCCGTTAGATCAAGGGATAATTTCGACTTTTAAAGCACTGTACATCAAGCAAACTTTCAGGTATATCTTAGAACAAATGGAGAATGATGAATCTCTTACTCTGATGGATGCTTGGAAGAAATTTACAATTTTAGATTGTGTTAAGCATGTTGGACTGTCATACACTCAGATCAAATAATCAACGATCAACGCCTGCTGGAAAGCAATATGGCCAGATGTTGTTGAAAGTGGAAATGATAAATCACCAATAGAGCATGAATATTCTCAGATCACTGAGTTGGCCCATACTATAGGAGGAGAAGGTTTTGAAGATTTAGCTCAGGCAGATATTGAAGAAATAATGGCTGATGAAGAATTGAATGAAGATGATTTAATTAACATGATTTGTGAAACAAACAAACATGATAAAAACAATGATTCTGATGAAGAGCAATCTGAACCAGTTGCGTTCACAGCAAGAATCATAAGCGTAGGACTTGATTTGGGAAGAAAATTGGGCAACCATTTCTTATAATATGACACAAATGTTGATCAAGCTCTCCGATTCCAGCGAGACCTTCATAAATGCTTAAATCAATATGAAGAGGTCTATAAAGATTTAGCAAAAAAACCTACGCAATTGTTAATTACCGATTTCATGACAAAGTCTTGTCAACCCGAGATCCCTCGCCTAATTCGTCAACCATTGAGCCAGAATCGCATCAAGAAAACTCAAGTGATGAAAGTGACATCATACCTATCAGAAAGAAAAGACTGATAGTACATGAAAGTAATGACAGTGATTAAACTTATAATTAATTTTTAAGGGTCTTTTTGTTCTTTGTTCCTAATATAAAATAAATTAAATATATTATATTACTACATTCATATGTTTGTTGTTTTATAAACTAAGTATAATTTTAAGTTTTCTAAGATGTCTTACTTTTGTTTTACTTAAATAAATGACTGAATCATGCACATTTTGGGGTTATTTTCATTTTACACGAATTTACTTAGCAAAATCCAAGATTTCAATTTACACAGTTTTGTGCACAACCTATCTTCCGTGTAAATCGGGGGACAGGTGTATATGTATATTTTTTCTTAAGATTTATTTTGTTCCATTTTTCTTTTTATTAAATACTATTTTTTAATGAGTTAATTTGACTTTTTATCATTATTTTTACTAAAAATAATGTTTTATAGTGTATTTAGTTGATATTAAGTTTGAATTTTATCCCAGCTCTATAATCCAGAAAATTCAAAAATCCGAAATTGGCAAAGTCCAGATTTTTGAGGTTGTACTGTATATACAGACAAAATTGTATACAAATATAGAAAATTTTGAGTTACTTTGACTGTTTCTTTTTTCTCACTGTCTTGCATTTCCATGGTAAATATCAATTACATCTAAAATTATTTTTTTAAATTGTCGTTAAAATAATAGTACACAGTACCTGGAATTTTGATGAAAACAACAGAGAAAACCTGGAAAACTCAAGGAATTTCACTTTGAAAAATGGCCGGCCATCCAATCGGCTGCTCTAAGTCTTCGGACGAGTCGGGTGATCTGGGCTTTCTACTTTGAAAAATGGGTATGAACCCTGTTGTTTCAAAAACAACTATGTGTAACATTAAAACGAAATGTAGGTGAAATCAACAGAACATTACATACTGGCGAAACCAGACTATTAGATTGGAATTCACCTTTTCTGCTGCAGACACACTCTTAATGTTTTTACGGATTTTCTTGGTCAATTTTGGACCTTTTTTCATTATTTTTTTTAAATCTGCATGAAAGTTTTCGGTAAATCTGAATATGTATTGATCAATGGGGGTTGCCCTTGAAGATTTCAGAGTTAGTGCTAAAATAACTAGGAAGATGGCCCCTTATGCAAATTTTAAATATTGATATTTATAGAAGACATTAATAAATATTGAATTATATCTTCTGTTTTGTTCTGTAATATAAATTACACAATTGCAGTTGGGTGTTTTGGTTTTATTTTTATGACAGCTGTACATTCTATAAACTATTAATAAAATTTTTTATTAAAATCATATCTTATTTTTGCAATTTCAGAAATTGATAGCATAATAAACAGTAAGTAAAATGACACAATGAAATTGAAATATATACTGTACTACATTAAATAAAAATTATAAACACACAATCAGTCCTCATAAAAAAATACTCATCAGTTTAACAATTGCTACAGAAAAGTTCAGAAAAAGCAAAATTGGCAAAAAAAGAAAGACCCTAAAACAAGCACACTTTTATGAAATACAAAATGTCCTCAAACTTTCAGAGAGAGTATATATCAATTTAGGTAGAAGAGAATTATTGGAAAAGTATGATATATCCATTTTATTTACTTAAAGTAAATATAAATTATATAAATACTGTTAATATTAACAGGTTTTTTTTTTTTTTTTTTTTAATTCAATTAACGTGGCAACAACAGATCGAAATCCAGTTACAGTAGCCACACAAGCCTCCATGCCTTATTCGGGATTCGAACCCGAGCCCTCCACACATCAGCCGAACACGCTATCCACTACACCACCCGGGCGGCAATGTATACCACTTTACGTCCGTGACAGGACACGAACCTTACAGGACACGAAGTTTTATGAATATTAGTCAAATAATGAAATTTAAATACCTTACCTGGTATATGAGGTCCACCTAGAACAAACTGGCCATTATTTAATGCTTTCATATAACAGTGTGGTTGAAATTCAATAGCAATTAATCCTGTGATTTCTTTAAAGTTTGTGACATCCCACCAACCACCTATGAATGAAAAAAATGTTAATTAAAATTTTTACATGAATTTTAAATCTTATACTAGCATAAAATCATTTCAATTCATCTATATCTCTCTATATTAAAAAAAGCTAGCTACAACTGCCATCATGGACAAAATCCTTTCAAAATTAAAATTTTCTGTCGAGGCTAGCACTAAACCTATGGCATCAAATGATTTGTAATTTCACATGATGGTTTAGAATACTGTCCCAAGTGTTGCCTCCTATTTTGGTTACAATTAGATTAAAATTTCTAATTTTCTAATGTTTGAATTGACACTTTTATTTATTATTTTTTTTCAGAGGAATAGAATAGAATAAACAAAACATTAATTCTGTTCATTCATAAAAAAAAGAATATTCATAAAAGAAAGATCATTCATAAAAAAATTTGTGTCAGCAAAAATTCGACAAATTTCTGAAATATGAAAAAAATTCATTTTCCTATAGCTATATAAAGTCACAATCCGTTGTTCTCTGTCAATACCCACAAACAGTGTCGATGCCAAGCGATCTTTTTCTAAATTTAAAACCATGTTACAGAATAACAGACACTGCATTAAAAAGAAAATCTATGTATGTACAATCTAATGTATTAAAACACTGTCCACTTAAATGAACATTTGGATGTCATGTAATGGAGTTGATAACACTGCCAGAATTTGAATCTATATAAATAAAATTGAAAATCTGTCTGTCTGTCTGTCTGTCTGTCTGTCTGTCTGTCTGTTTGTCCCGTCATCACGGGAGAACGGCTGAACCGAATTTGATGAAAT
This sequence comes from Amaurobius ferox, assembly GCA_951213105.1. Lineage (NCBI taxonomy): Eukaryota > Metazoa > Arthropoda > Arachnida > Araneae > Amaurobiidae > Amaurobius > Amaurobius ferox. Next base: position 41,511,188 of record OX578135.1, read on the forward strand.
TTTGTGGGTAACCTAGAAATAGCCCCACTTAAAATTTAGTCTATGGTTGGAATTTCTGCGACCAGTGGTTCTCGAGATATTAGTAAAAAACGAAACTTTCGTTTGTCTCATCATCACGAGAGAACGGCTGAACCGAATTTAATGAAATTTTGTGGGTTGCCTTGAAATAGCCCCCCATAAATTTTGCCCAAGTTTCAAGTTTCTAAGACTAGTGGTTGTCGAGATATTAATGAAAAACGGAACTTTTTTTATAGGAGTTCTACTCTCCAACTCCGTGGTTTATCCAAACGGAAAGGATAAAAATCGTTTGTTTAAAGCGTCAAAGGGAATTAAAACTTTATTTTTGAGTTTGATGCAGGATTTTTGCATTAAATAGTCACTATCTGAAAGCATGAATTGTTTGAAACATGAATTTAAATGGAAAAATCTACCTCCATGTTTTTACATGTATTAACCTCCATGTATTTCACAAGCTTTTACTCAACGATTAGAAGTATAAAGAAATTAAAATGGTTATTTAATTTCGCATTTTATGAGGAAGATTCTATCTTATATCATGTTGCTTGGCAAAGGAATGGAATTAAATGTGTTTGTTAATGATTATTATTATTTTTTCTATTTGTATAATAAATAAATGGATGTAAAAATATATTTATAAATGAACGGTTTAATTGCTCTTTTAATTATATATATTGCGGACTGCGTACATTACTTTTATTTATTTTAGCAAAGAGGTTTCAAGCTCATATATTGTGTTTAGCTAATAAACTCATAATAAATGAACGGTTTGATTGTTCTTTTAATTATATATATTGCGAACTGCGTACATCACACTTTTATTTATTTTAGCAAAGAGGTTTCAAAGCTCATATATTGTGTTTAGCTAATAAACTCATATATTGTGTTTACCCAATAAATTCATTTAGCCGATTGTTGAAGCAGAAAAAGAGTAGAACGGATGTATGTATCTTCTAATACAATTTTAGTGTTTTCATTTAGTATATATACAGACGGGATATGGATATTTTATTCTTCAGATCTGCAAATTTAGAGCTACGAATTTAGCGGAATATCTCTAAATAACTTGGTACCTTTTCTTAAACTTTACCAAATTAGAGGAAATATCTCCAAATTAATAAAAATGACCCAAATCAATGAAATTAAATTTGTTTTTTTAGAATAGAGTACTGAAATGATGTTTCTGTAGCATTTGTCGGTCAGTCCATCCATCCTACTTAGTAACACATTTAACTAATTTTTTTAATATCACTAAATTGATAAAAATATTTGTAAATCCATAAAAATATCATGGAGACGAAAATGTCGCCAAACCTTCCATGGAGATCACATTATTCAGACGACATGATTTCCATCAACTTATTTGAAGCAGATGATATCATGTCGCTTAGCAACGGATCCAATGTGTTATGTGTCATACGATTTTTATTAAATCTAATAAAAATATGTATATAAAATAAATTTCATTGACATTGCATTTTTGACTGGATAATATCAATTACGGTCTTCAGGTTTAAACATCATTATTATTGATATTTCGGGGACAGTTGATTCAGGAATTATTGATATTTTCAAATTATTATGCCATTGTTTCTTTATGACGAAAATTGTTGAAACTCATATATAGTACGTTGTACAAGTAATCTTCTACAAATGCACGGGTATATCTTCTAATCTACGACAATATAAGTAGTACAGGTATATTGGCAAAATTTTTATATATATTGGCATATATTGGAATGAATTACGAACTTCTGGTATTAAGATAACGGGGATTTTTGATACTTTCAATTTATTACGTCATCTTTTTTATTTTGGTAAATATTTTTAAGACTCATATTACAATATGTTTAAGCTTCTACTAACACACTGGCATATTTTCTAATTTGCGACAATATAAGTAGTACGTGGTTGCATATATTGATTCAGTTCTTTTTTGTGTGTGTGAATTTGTTTACAAAAGGGGCCAGGATATTTTATTCTTCAGATTTGCCCGTGAAGATAATTTTGCATAGTGAGAACAGATATTCTTAAACTTCTCTTTATGAGCAATAAATTTAATATTTTATCAGAATTTGACATGATTGCGAATTATAAGTTTTTTTATATTATATACTCCGTACGAAGGACGGGTATGCTGCTAGTGGTTTATAAATGTAAGTATTAGTTTTAAAATATTGTAATATAATGCTTATTGATTTGTACAGTAACAACTTGCATTACTGCTTTTTAACTGGTAGATTTTTAGAAATATTAGTGGCTGCAAAATTTTCGTGAAACTCTGCAATTTATCCCGAGACGATCCTGCAAATTTTGTCTTTATTCTCCATGATAAAATTATTGCCCTAGCCGTTACCAATAGCACTTGTTTACCCTAGGGCGTGGTAGGCCAGTGGTTACCGCGCGGGAATGGCACTCAGCAGGCCCGGGTTCGATTCCAACCACTGCCAGAACTGCCACCGTGTTCACGCGGAGTACAATCACGTTAAACATGTGGGTCCATAAGTCCTTCTGAGAGGTTGGTGGAGGGGAAGGAGGGTACAGTCCCTGTGGATGCCTCCCCCACTGGGTTCCGGTCTAAATTGGGTGACACTTCCTGGCAGTCCAAACAGTTACATTTCTGGTAGGTAGGACGATCTGGATCTCAATAACAACAACTTGTTTACCCTAATATTTTGGCACAGTGACATAACATTCTTTAAGCTCCTATTCAATCTTAATTTTATTTTTTCTATATGAAAATAATAATGTAAAAGCTGAAATCCTTGGTAAAATAACAGGATTCCTGGAAAAGTTTCCCAATTCTCTTCTAGAAAAAATCTGATGTGGGCAGCACATGACTTTTCCTATATAATGCAATGAATTTACTTCTTTCATAGTCAAAAAATGATGTATAACATCCATCACACAATGTCTTCAATGTTGAACTGCATATTTGATGATTTTCTGGATGACAACATATAAAACTTTTTAGAAGTATCCAATTAATTTATATTTCATGCAACTCCAAATTGACAATTATCAATATTGTTAGCATCCGCAAAATGCAATACAGTCTATGTATTTAAATATCTGAATAATTAATTCATCAATTTGGAGTCATTTCCATTCATTTAGCATCATTTATACAATTTTAATGATATTTTTGTCAATCTAAGGCCAAATATTCCTACATTTATTGCCAGGCATTACAGACAAATAGAGAGAAGAGCATTTCTTATACATAAATGACTGTAGATTAATTATTAGGTATTAAAATACAATACTATTACTTAAAGTATTTACTCTTGTGAATGAAACAAACTAGGTACATGAGAATGATGTTAACAAATTTATCACATAATATTACATATGAAAAGGGAACATATTTAACAAAAGTTATTATTTTTTTAATTTTATGCAATTTATATGAAAAATGTGCAATAATTTGAGAATGATTCATGCTAGCATTCTAACATTTGTGTCAACTGTTTTATAATGAAATATTACATAAGAAATGATTAGGTAACATTATTGAATGTTCTGATTTTTTAGCGATTTCTTCAAAAATGTTGGGGTCTTCTGAACATTTGATTGCATTTAAAATCAATAAGCTTCCAGTATTTATTGATTGTAACTTTTCTATCAAATTTTGTTAAAAACTCTCCATTTGTTTTGGAGATATTGCTTCCACGGACTCACAAACATACATGACATCACTTAAAAAATGTTCGATTTGAGTTTAGGGATGCTTGAAACATGTTCTTCCGTCAAAAACTCGAATTCAAATTTTTCGATCTCATCACAATACTTTTTCTATACACTATACTATGTATATAGGGAAAGTAAAAATATGGAATAATATTCATCAAGCCTATCCCTCCCTTATTCAATCTTGATTTTATTACTTCTATACAAAAATAATAATTCAAGAACTAAAATTCTGGGTGGAATGATAAGACTTTTTAAAAAATAACTAATTCTCTCCTAGAAAGATTTCATATTATTCTTCAATCCCCCCTCCCCTCCTCACACACACACTCTTATTCAATCTTGATTTTGTTAAATTCCATATAAAAAAATTTAATGTGGGCAGCACATGACTTTTCCTATATAATGCAATGCATTTATTTCTTTCACAGTGAAAAAATGATGTATAAGACCCACGGCACAATGTTTTAGCATTGAATTATACATTTGATGCTTCTTCAGATGGCAACATGGAAAATTACTTTGAAGAACCCAATTAACTTATATTTTGCATAACTCTAAATTGACAATTATCAATATTGATAGCAAGTATATTAAAATATTTTAATAATTAATTCATTAATTTGGCATCATTTTTGCAATTTTGGTAAATCTTCATCAATCTAGGAAGAAATAAATATAGCCAAGTTGGCAATATTTCACTAAATAAGTCACTATATTTATCACCAAATGGTACAGATAAACAACGAGAAGAGCTTTTCTTATAAACAATTATTGGAGAATTGTTAAGTGGCAACATATACAACTCTCATCCAAAGTATCTTCTCCTGTGAATGGAAGATCTACAAGAATGATGTTAACACATTTATTACATAATATTACATATGACAAGTGAACATATTTCACAATACTGAATACTTTTTTTTTTAATTTTGTGATTTTTTTATGAATTTATTTGAAAATTATGCAATATCTCAAAAAAAGTTTATGAGCATTCTAGAGTTTGTGTCATTTGTTTCCTAATGAAAAATACATAAGAAATGATCATTTACATAACATTATTGAAAGTACTGATACTTTAATGATCGTTTTCAAAATTTCATTCAAATATTTGGGAGGGTTCTGAACATTTGATTGAGCTTACAATCAATAGGTTTCTAGTATTCACTAATTGTAATATTTGTACCAAATTTCATTCGAAACACTTCATGAGATATCGCTTTCACAAACTCACGAATACACCCACAGGTGTTTCTGAGATGTCTGAAGTATGCTGCATACCTTCTACTATGTGGAGGCAGGTCATGGCTAATGATGTAATGATGTACACTAAGTTTATTGAAATTGGAACAATACAGTATAACTGAAAAGGAAATATAAACCAGTAAGTGCCCAGTGGCTACCTAGTATAACATGCATATGTTTTCACACGAAAATGCTTTGCCTAAAAATCCTCTTAAATATATCTCCCTTCAAATCCATTAACTTGACCACTTTTGAATAAGTGAGTCACTTAATGACACTTATAATGATGTAGATTTTTATGACATCACTTATTTTTAAAAGTTCTGACAGTCCCAGGCTACCCGTAGCAACATAATGTCGTGGACATGCATAAAAATTCCTCAAAAGAAGATTGATAGAGAAGAAAAACCCAGAATGGAGTTATAACCTTTTACCTTTCAAAAATTTCTAAACATCACCAAATGAAAGCAGATAATTACAGAAGGTGAAATCTTTAAGGTTAATGATTCTCAAATTATATAACTGCAGTATTTTTAGATTTCATAATGACCAGTATTAAATATGTATTTTGTCTTAAAACTCCCAAAATATGTTTTTCTTTAAAAAATTCAGAAATTGTGTAACAGATTCCCTTTAAAGCTCATTTTAAAACTTTCTTTGTACTTTATGATTGTGATAAGATTGAAATACTAAGATACTTTTTTACAATCACTACAAATGGATTAGTGTGAATATCATCCAAAATTCCACTTCAAATAAATAAAAAACTACATCAAATTTTAAATAAAATCATTTCAAGGTATCTTGGGATTTGTCTGAAAGTATCTCTGTATCAATTTATGTAACTGTACATGTCTTGGATTTTTCGCAACAAGGTGCATGCATACACATGCAGACAGAAACATAGACATTATCTTTTATTATGCAAGATTTTGTCAACATTTCATATTCTTTATGAGCAAAATACAAAGCAAATATAGTCCAAACAATAAAGCATTATTGTCATGTATATATTTGTAGAGTCCAGAAGTCTACAAATAATGAAGAGAATTGGGACACAAAATGATGTATATGATTCCAATGTTATTGTTGCAGATTTATTACTTTCTATATTTTCAAATAATTCTTAATCATTTTTTATTTATATTTGAAGTTTAGATATAAAATTAGTCCATGCCTGATTTTTCCATACCTTTGAAAAATTTTTAGTATTATTTAGTGTCCCTTCCCACAAAGTATTTAAAATCCCATTCATTTAAAATTTTAACCTTTATAATAATGTGGATTTGCCCACCAGCATTTTGATATTCCCTTGAATAAGCAAAGAAAGTCAATTATTATATACATTCTTTTTAGCATCTAAATTTTAATAAAAGATAAACTTAATATAAACAGCAAGAAACAGAGAAATACCATGCTCAACAGAATCTTGATCAACATGTTCAGTTTCTGATTCTGACTTTCTCTTTTTTGTATGTTCTTTCTTGTTTTTAGCTCTGAAAAAAGAAAATAAGAAAATGGTATCACATAATAAGAAAACCATACAAAAATCTGACAACTTGAATGGTTTAAATTTTATAAACAAGATTTCAAAAACTAAATAATTTTGAGGAGTAGCATGAAGTCGAAATTAGCAACATAAGAAAAAATACCAACAACTTTTTAAAATACACCTAGACCGTACTTTTTAACAAAGAATCAAATAAAAATTGTGCTTTCAGCAACCTATAAAACTTATCAATTCTTTGTGACACATATGCAAAATTTTGTAAAACAATATAAATTAAGGATATAAAAGCAATATTACAAAATATATACAGGCTCATTTGGGGAAATTAAATGTGCATTTCATTATATTTATTTATTTATTTATTTATTTTACCTTTGCAATAAAAAATATTTATTTTATCAAATGATGGGTGACTTACAATTTAGTGCTTCAGACCCTAAATAAGTAGATCTGGCCTGGTTCTATTGTTTGAATACTGTTGTCACAATGATCTGACAATATTTTTTTTTTATTATTTAAATATCCTTTCTACACAAACATTACAGACTGCTGTAAAAAGTAAAAATCCAATTTTGTAAAACAATAAAAAATTATTATTTAACAACAACAATTATTATTTAAAGATGAGAAATTATATTGCTTAAAACCCCAACAAATTTTTTATCAGTTTTAATGACTTTTTAGACATTATTTGTTAAAAACAATCTATACACTTGTACCATTTTTGCCAGGTAAATTAGAAAAATTTTCTTCTTATGGAAAAATGTCAGGATGCAAAACAATCTTGAAAATCCTTACAAAATCAGACCTTATAGAAACTCTAGCTTTAAAAAAAATATATTAAAATTAATTTATGATGTGTCTAGGAAGCAAACTATTGGGTTCCAATTTGGCAACCAACCATTATATCTGCACGGACACAAATCTAATGGTCAGCTGAAATAAGAGTACAAGAAATTTCAATGTTAATAATTTACACTACTAATGACCTTATTACACAAGAGTCATTTTGTACAGAAACTGTTGGAACAGCAGTTTCAGACAGCAAACTATGGCACAGCAGTTTAAAACAGCAAACTATGGCACAGCAGTTTCAAACAGCAAACTATGGCATAGCTTTGTTAGTTCGATCCAAATATGCTTTTGCTGTACGAAATCAACCAATGAGGCTAGTGTAAGAAGTGTCTTAAGTCAAAATAATGATCGACATCTTCATATAAAAGCTGCAATCTAAATCACGAAAATTTGGACACTTTAAACTTTATGGACATCACTTTAAAAATAGTCACAACATGTTGAGGAGGTCTTAAAACGTATACTGACATCAAAATCTAAAAATTTTTATGAAAATAATATATTCTATAGCAAGAGAAAGTAAAAATGCTACTTTAAAGTTATCCAAGATGGCCAACCGAAAACATCTTATCATTTCAACTCGGATCTTAAAATAAACAAATAAACTAGCAAAATTTAATAAATTGAATTGACTATAGTATTTCTATACTTCACCACTATTTAAGCATTCTGCTGAGCACACTTTTTAAATTATTAACACTGTGATTTCTTGTGCTTTAATTTCACCAGATCATTAGATTTGCGCATGCTAGGGCTCCTAAATACTTGAATAACTAGAATAACTAGCCTTAGCACATGCATAGGTTAGATATTATGATTGGTAGTTGAATAGGGGCCCGGTGATTGACTGCATAGACAATTTGATTTTTTTATATAAAAAGTTATTATTTTTATACTTTTTACACTTATAAAAATTAGTCAAAATGCAGGACAGTCTTGAAAATTCGGGAAAATCTGACAAATTAGGCTCATAGCAACAATACCCTAAGGTTAAAAAATTATTTCTTATTTTTATGTACTCATTATTAAAAAAACACTTTATAACAATGCTCATATATAAACAGAAAAAATATTAAACTTTTCATAAATTGAAAGTTTTCAATTTTCCGTTTGTAAGGATGTATATCTATATAATAAGTAATCATTCTTTAAGTAGTAACCATTTTTTTATTAACCCAGTAAGGTATAATCAATAAATATTTTTGTGTACTCGTTAAATTTGTGCTTTATTTAATAAATCTATGGAGGTTGATCTTTGTTTTTGCAATATGCTTTTATAAGTCAAATGGATCAAGATAATGATTTTAAGAAAAGTTAATAATACTTTAACCCAGATTAACAAATATTGTTAATGATATAAAACTGGATTCAAATACATTCTATCAATAGTGTACTTATTAAGCAAATCAGTTATGGAAGGAAAAAATATTACTTCTTTTTGTCTGTTTTTAATCTCAGTTTTCCTCCTTTAACTTTTGTGTATTCACTCATTTTTAAATTATCTAACAGATAGAAAAATAAATAAATAAATAAGCAGCTATTTTGCTGCAAAATGGACCTAATAACTAGTGGAAGAGAAAAGAAGAAACAAAAATTATATTTTTCTTTGAAGGCCTCAGATCGATCACTAATAGATGAGTTTCATATAACGTCACTTTCACGATTCCACTGCACAGCGGCCATATTCTTTGTAACATCAGTCTATCACATATTACAGATGACTTTTAGAAATTTATAATCAGTTAGTGCATAATTTCAGTAGGATATATCAAGATTTATCTTCTCTTAGGATTATTTAGCACAAATATTCATAAAAAGATGTGTTTTGATGACATAAATTTCATATTGCCGCTACAAGTATATATGCACAATATTTGATTTTGGAAGTTTACTAAAGGAATTGGGTAAGTTACATTTAAAATTACTTTGTTGACATCTACCCTTGCATTATGTAATCATATCTGTGCCATCAAAGTTTGTTTATTTAATTGAGCTATTTTTATTTCATGCACTTAAAACACCCATATTGCAAGTCTTATTAGTAATATATATTGAGTTGTAAACTTGTACAGTAATATAGTAGCTGGCTCATTTATATATAAAAAAGGTCGGTTGTTCTGTTGCTGTATTAGTTATTATTGAAGATATGCATGAGAAAACAGGCATAATTATGTATAACATAAGTTAACTCTGTAGAAGTGATCTATTTGTTTTTTGGGGGGTAGATATCTCCATTGAATATCTCTATTAATATTCTTATAGTTATTGATATACCACATAAAGCTAGCAATCGTAGGCTGAAAATTGTTTAAATTTGCTCTTATAATGCTTCTCCAAACTGCAATAAACCAAATCACACAATTACTAGTAAAAAGTCTGCATATTCAGCTTTATGTAATGCAATTTTATCTTCGATTAGAAATGACAAACAGATTATGCAATGTTATTTATAATAAACTGGTTAGTGAAAAGCTCTTTTGGGAAGTAAACTCTAAAGTGAAATTTCTTGCCCTGCATATAGATTATGAAACTAGGGAAAGTGAAAAAATCTGCTTGTAGTGAGCATTTTGTATTGCAAAGTGCAGTCGGTCAAGTTCATTTATAATCATCGGACTTTTTTCTATATTTTTAAATCGATATATTAAAATAGAAAAGCATATGTATTTTCTGATGAATACACATTTAGTATTTTAAAAAAAATTAGGTAATATGGAAATTTTTTAAAATTGTTATGCAAAATTGTTTATACAAGCATCTTTTCATATCTGAATATATGTGATGTCGTACAAAGGATGTAAAAGTTTGAGTTTAACACATAAGGAAAGTATTGTGACTGGAATAAAATATTTTAATACTTTTCTTCTGATTTACACACTTTTAGCATCACTGAACTATACATAACATCTGGAAGACACTCCCATTACAGATATCAGTATCCATGGACCAGTTTTGCTCTTATTATATTGTCAGGCACCTATGTACAATTCAACCTTGTGCCACCCCCCCTTTATTATTATCCCTGGGGGTTTCAGACAAATAAAAGTTGTCGTTAATAGGGATCCTGTTTTTAACTGTAGAGAGAATTCATGTGACATCATGAGATTGTTTTATTTGTACAAGCAATCACTGGACGTACATTAGGTTTATAACAGAAGATACTATTTCTTCAAGTATTTTGGTGGGTTTTTATTTTAATAAAAAGCTGTTTTATTTAGAACCTAGGTGCACATCAATATATATTGATGTATGCCTAACTAGAACTAACTAGAAGGCATAAAGACATGTGGTTGTCTGGCTTTCATCATGAATCAGAAAATTAAAAACAGTAGCGTTATAATAGACTATCATTTCATAATAATTCAAATAAATTTTATTAATACAGTTTTAAATATATTTACTTTTATGTTCATTATACATCATCCAGAAAGTTATCGATACATTTTCATTTCTTTTTTTTTATTTTAATCTTCATATTGAAAGTGCCTTTACAATGTAATGTTTGAATATCTGAAATAATAGTACCTCAAAATCATGCTAAAATTTATTATTCAAAGCTATGAAAGTGTGAACTCTTAGTCTTATATGTTATAATAATGTTAATGTTTACTAACTATAATTTAAATACAAAAAAATTCTCTGAAAGAAAGTAAATTTTAAAAAGTTTCTTTTGAGCTTTCCTCATAAGTTTTTCTAAACTCTTGTGTAGCGTAAGCATTCGTGTTTTATTTTAAAATTTCCTTATATTTCTTGAGGAGGCATTGTGAATATAACTTAGTTTTACATTAAATATAGCAATGTGCAAGTAAAAAAAAATGGGATTTGTTACTTTATATACACATGCCTAGAAATGATCTATTCAAATACGCTTCTTTAAAAAAAATCATGACAGCATTAGTATACACAGGAGTTTCTTCTAGAAAGTTATCGGTAACGTGCAGTGGTATAAAAGTAAAAAGCAAGTAGGTATGTTCTTGCGTTTTCAAGACGTAATAAGATCATATCAAGGAGTCTTGATATTCATAACACTATATTTCATAACACTACAAATGTTTCTAATTAGAGGTGAAATATTGCAAAAACTTTATACATAAGCAATTCACGATTGAATGAAATAAAAATTCATTCAGCACATCTATCGTCTGTGGCATACCACATGTTATATGGTTTGTATTTTTACAGAGCATATTAAACGAGATCTTGTAGAGATCAAAAATAAGTTTTAACATATTGCTGACTGACTATTTCAAACCAAAGTTATTCTGGGTAGTGGGCTATGTTTCAGCAGTTGAAAATAAAATCAAAACATTTAAATAAGCTTCAATAAACTTTATTTACACAGCATGCGTTGAAATGAAACTTACTACATATATTTAATAATTTTTTCGGGTACGGTATACTGTAAAGCATTTACCTATGTGCAATGGTACACAAGTTTTACAAACATATCGAGTTTCACTGCACTTTCCTTTGGAAGAGCATACTTCACATACTCTGGGATCCCCCCCCCCCCAGTAACATCAAAGCATCTAAATAAGCTTCAATAAACTTTATTTACACATACTCTGGGATCCCCCCCCCACAAGTAAAATCAAAACATCTAAATAAGCTTGAATAAACTTTATTTACATAGCATTATTTGAAATGAAACTTACTACATATATTTAATAATGTTTTTGGTATGGTATGCAGTAAAGCATTTACCTACGTACAATCACACACAACAAGTTTCAAAACATATCGAGTTTTGCTACACTTTCCTTTGGAAAAGTATACTCCACACTATGATCCGCCCCCCTCAAGTAACATTATATTTTATATATAGTGACATGAAAACACGATGACTGATCAGCAACATGTGGCCATGCAAACATGAGTATACTCACAACCTGCCACCGAAGTGGTAGTCACAAATGATTTATGTCGACATTTCAAAGGAAGATTAATGGAAAACAGCATCAAACATACACCGTATATATGTAACACACACATATATATCTATATATATATAGTATTCTATATATTGCAAAGAAAACAAACAAAAGTACCTCATATGTTTTATTTCGGCAAAAACTCCTAATATGTGTAGTCAATTAATTCATATATTGTGTTTAATCAATTAACTCATATATTTTGCTTAGCCAAATATTGAAACAGAATAAAAGTCATAATACCATTTCTGCGCTTTCATTTTACTATAAATTGATCCAATTTCATATATACTTTATAATTTGCTTGCAAACGTGATCAGGATGTTTTATTCTTCAGATCTGCTTGTAAAGATAATTTTGTATAGAAAACACAGAAAGGAGAATTAAATTTAGAAGAATTAAGTTAATAGAATGTTTTGAGTAAGAATGTCATTTAGAATACTGTAGGAATTTGCACATATTTTAAATCATAGGCAATGTCGGGTATATCTGCTATTAACAGTATACATAAAATTGTATGTTGTACATCTATTTGTCTGTTTATTATCTCAGCACGGTAGAGCTCACCTATTTTCTTTCATTAGAATTATCATAAAATTTCAAAAATAGAGACTCCAAATATTAAAACTTCACATCAAATTCTGAATTTTAAGTTTCTTGTATTATATAATCAGTACAAAGAACGGACATACTGCTAGTTCATTATAAAATATCACACAACTAATAACATTATTAAAGTAATTTTTAAATATTTGCAGGAAACTGAATAATTTATTACAACATATTAAGTACACTAGGTAAATGCAATGATTGACACAAGCTAACTTGATAAAATATACATTTTAAACATTGAATGATTTTAAATACTTCACAATTACTTAACAAAGCTTAATTTTACAAGTGCCTGGGCAGTTTTCTTAATTAATATGACAACAATAAAATTTTAAAACAAACTAAGAAAACTCCAAAAGGTTTGTTGACGTTATAATTAGCAACAAAACAATTTAGAATCCAGTTAGCTTTAATTGAATAGCAATAATTTGATTGTCATATATTCTAAATAATTTTAAATGACATGATAATAAGCAAAAAATGGTAAGCACTTACTTCTAAATAGCATTTTCAGTAAGACTGGTTTTTATTGGGCTGCCAGAGGGCTCATGGTCGATATGGCCTCCGCTCCGACGTAGGGGAAAAAAATGATTCAAATACTTTCCCTGTACATGTCCATGTATAGAGCTTTTTCACCTGACGTCACATCGCCAAGCTACCACCTAGCAACCGTTGCTGGTAGTCATATATTGCATGCTTTGCGTTTGAGTCAATTGTAGATATACTGGCGTGTATAGTGTTACAAAATTTTATATTTGTCATTATGCCTACCCCTTGTGGTGTTTTCAAATGCGGAAATCGTTCTGATCGAGACAGCAAATCTTTTTTTAGACTCCCTGCTGTATTAATTAGAGGAAATGAGTCAAAAAGACGTCTTAGTGAAGAGCGCCGGGAGAAGTGGCTATCGGCCATCAAAAGAGCTGATCTTAATGAAAATAAGAAACAATGGCTAAGAGTATGTGGAGATCACTTTATTCTCAATATCACATAAAATCTGCACAATCATAAAAAATAATAAGTACAAAAGTATTACAAAATTTATCCCCCCCCCCCCCCCCCCCAATAAAGTGTACGAGACAAATTTCATAGAAACAGTTTTCATATTTTACAACATTTGTGTTTAAATATATATATATATATAAATTTTAGATTTAAATAATATGCTTAAGTGAAAGAAGGTGTCATAAATTCTTACATTATGGTTTAAAATAAATGTATAAAATATGAAAAAATACAATATCAATCTAAAAATCATCATCAAAATAAATAAAAACTAGCATGTACTCTTACCTTTCCAATTACAAGGCATAATCCTGAGATCTTGACTGTGTATACATCTTTTACCCAGCCACAAGCAAACTGATTAAAAGCTTCTAGACTTTTAAATGCCTTAAATTCGTCGGACGTTTATGCACTTTTCCCGAAAACTAAGTAGTTCAGCATAGCTAAATAACTAAGTTTTGGAAAATCTGATGCACATGGTGTAAATTCACTTTTACACATTGAATAAGGATCTTTGTTTCCTACTGATGCAATTTTTAGTAAATATCGAGCTTTAGCTCGATCATCCATATCCTGAAAATATTTAGATGACATAATTATTACTTAAAGTTTAAATTAATATTTTTGAAGCAACGTACAACCTGTATAGCAATGGCCTATCTATGAGTTGTTTGGCTACCAGCAAGCGTTGCTAAGGCTCGTTACTAAGAGAGTGCCACGTGGTTGAAACAGCTCTATAAGGTAATTAGTAATCCAATGTTATAAGGTATGTAGTCGAAGGTATGCAGGTCAAAATATTTATTAAATCATGAACTAACATATAAGACATTCAAAAATACGATAAAAAACCGTTATGCATCCACGAGCGCGAGCCCACCTACTGCACTGCACATACGATACTTCTTTATGTGGGCTACTCTACATTGGCCCCTATTGAAGGACTAGGTTCAGTGGAAGACTGTGACCCACATATATGTTACCTGACTAGGGATATGGAGCTCTGCTCCAGGCGCCCTGCTATCGACAAATTACTGGCTGGCTGGCTGGCTTCCAGAAAAGTTGAGACGAAGGAATTCGGATTCGAAGGCCAGGCTTGGGCCTACAGCTCATACGTTTCGAGGTGCAGAGGGGGGCAGTAGTTCGGCCTCTTCTATCGGGGGTTACGGTATACGTGGGACGGAGATGGAGCCGTAGAAAGTAGCAATTTGGATACTCCGTTTCAATATATGCACCTAGAGATGGTAGATGTAATGATTTGAAAAATACATGTATGCCACATACATGTATTTTCATCATATCAGTATGTAACATCTCATGTGACATTTCACATGTGTGACATATCACATCACTTACAGTGTGTGACAAAATGCATTTGCCTAAAGAATAGGGCATGGGCAAGTGACGACTTTGCCATTACGTTTCGTGACGTTTTCAAAACAAAATACGTATTTGCATAGCAGTATGGAAATTTTCAAACCTTTAATCGTAGAAACTTATAATCGTTTAACCTCTAATTTTACTAAACTTATCTTGTTTGATGGATATTTTTAATTAACGGAAAATAAAATATTCGAAGGTACAGAATTTTATGAAATCGATTAAATCTTTCAAGGGAATTTAATTTTAAGAAATACAAAATAAAAATTTTATACGGTCCCCGTACAAAAACATTTCCTATTAGTAAAATGTGCCCCATACACTAATAAGATGATGTACAAACTTTCAGCATTTTATCATAAAAAATCTCAGATATGAAAAGACAAAAATGCTGATTTAAACCACTTTTCGATGCATCGACATGGGCTCCCAGAGGAGAAGAATCATGTCGGCAGATCGCGTTTCAGGGATCATACACAAATTACGAAAGAAAATAATGATTAAGTAAATAAATAATTATTTTGCTATTTATTGGTACAAAAGTATCTACACTATTTAAAAATAACAACTTTACACAAAGATTACAAAGCTTGTTTAAAATGTTTTCCATCCATGCCAAAGATCCATTAAAGATAAGAGGCAGATATTATTTGCCTATGATGCATTTCTGCGTTTCGTCATTTGCACTCTTGCTGTAAACCTTTACATTTTAATTTATGATTAATCCCTCACCAACTTTGTTTAAACATATCTCTGGGACTTTTTATGATAAAATGCTGAAATTTTGTACATCACCTTACACCTTATTAGTGTATGAGGCATGTTTCACGCATTGGAAATAGTTTTGTACGGGGGCTGTATAAAAATTCAAATTTTGTATTTCTTCAAATTTAATTCCCTGAAAATTTTTATCGATTTCATAAAATTCTGTACCTTTCTGTACGTTGCAATTTATTATATATGTCTAAGATCAATATTTAAGGAATAAAAGCCGAGGTCAGTGTTTTTTGGGACACACTGTATACACATGTATATCAGAGATCACGTAAAAAATCATGAAGGAATTGTCTCATGAATTTAGTTCAATGGTTATTGGAAAGAACTTTTTCGATCATTTGGATGGTATCAAGTTGAAGTAAGTGATCGAGGAATCGATTTGTGTGAATATCGCCCAAACATCGTTGTAAATCGGCATAAAACAAAACATAACTAAGAAACTAAATCGAAATTAAAAGAAATAACACTGAAGTGAACCTATTCGCATCTTGAAATATCTGTCCCAAATTTCATGGCCATACGACGTTCGTTCAGATTTCTCGCTACAGATTATCACACACACACACACACAAAAGTTTTCCTTTATTATGTAAGACACAACTATGTAAATACAACTTTCGTCTTGTAAGCAAAGAAAAAGGTTCTACTTAAATGCGGATCTAAAAATATATATATATATATATATATATATATATATATATATATATATATACACACACATATATATATATATATATATATATAAACTCAAAAGACAATAACCCTGAAAACCTTACGATCATGATGAAAACAAGAACGAAAGAAAAACATACGGGCTAGGTGCAATAAAATGGCCAATGAGGGATTGTGACCTCATTTAAGTCCCGGTTACCAGCCGGCTGCGCGGTCGCGACACCACTCCCGGAAGCCTGCACGCATCCGTAGTTAACCTCATTGTGACCATGAATAATAAACATGTAAGATCCAAAAGTCAAAAGTATCAAAATTCAAATTATCAAAGTATAATATCTCGAAGTGAAAAATCAAATCCCCGTCACTCGAACATTATTTAATAAATCTATTCAACAATTCTAAAAAACCATTTAATGAATGTCAAACTTTTTTGCCAATTACAAACATAAGAGTGGCCACCTCCTATAGATACCAAAAAACGAATGGAAGAAGAGTATTTAACTACAACAAATTTGGTAAAGACATATACAATAACAAAATAGAGGAGTGCCAGTGTCAAACAAGTGAATACAAAGACAATACATATGGCCATGCAATTAGTGGCGATATGGGTTTTTTAAAAAAATGGAAATTGGAGGAATATTTCCAAAATGGGAACGAAATACAGAGAACAGAATTTCCGTAATATTGACATTGCCTTTAGAAATGAAATGGGCAAATTTATATATAAAATGGCAGTTAATAACAGCATACCTGTAGAGGTATTTGAAGAATGGCGACATGCTATATTGTTCAAGTTTAATCTACAGTATGGCCAAATTAATCCAGACAAAATACCAAGTAAAATTAGAGCTATAGATCATCATAGTCTCAAGGATCTGCAGAAGAGTTATATCATAACATATTTAGACAAGGTCAATACAAATTATGCATTTACATGTCGTATTTTATACTTCAAACTCATCGACAAACATTATTGGAATAGCGATATGTACTTGAAATTGAACCTCCCGAAAATAGCTATTGACAATAAGATTAAGGCCTTATATAAACAAATAGGTATACGGATGGAAACATTTCGATACCCTTACATAGTAATGATACCAAAGTTGCATAAGACCCCAGTGAAATTTCGACCTGTAACAGTAGGCTTCAAAACTTACCTTACTAAGGCAAATGAAATGCTGTTACAGATTTTACAGCCCATAATTAAAAAGATCAAAAAGATGGGAAATTGCATCATTAACAACAGTCAAGAAATCGTAAAGGTTTTAAATGAACATCAATATAGATTATATTTTAACTCGTATGATTTTAAAGATTTATTTAATTGTGTCAATTTAAAGGTCCTATTCGAATTTTTATTACAACTATTTGAAGAATTCGAATTGCATTCATTAATGGATTGCTATAAATTCAAAGCAATGCTAAACTTGGTTATATATGAAAACATTATGTACAACGGAACCGAGTTTTATCAACAAAAATCAGGCATCCCCATGGGGGGAGGTAGCTCATCAGCATTGACAGACTTGTATTTATATAAATATGAAAGTATTTCGCATCTGAATATCGAAATTATCTTTTTTCGTTACGTAGACGATTTGTTAATTGCAACAACGGATCCAAAGTACAACTTCGATTTCAGCGTATACCCAGAAAACTTGGAATTGATAAAAACAGATTTGGAAGATAATGGAAGCATTAATTTCTTAGATTGGAACATTTCCTACAATCAAGAAAACAAACTTGAGATCGACATATATGATAAGCGTATTACCTTCATGTTCAATATCAACAACTTGATGCAATGGGATTCCAATATACATAAACAAATTTTTCGAAATATTATTAGAAATGGAATGAGGAGACATCTACGAATTATTAATAACGAGGAAATATGAAAAAAGCGAGACATGGCATTCATTGAGATGGCAATCGAGAAAGGATATCCACGTCTTTTCCTGAAAAGACAAGTAGGCTTTGCATGTAAATATCAAGAGAGATCTCATTTGAACGAGATATTGGGTATTCTTGAATAACCTACAATGAAGTTGGCAACGCAAACTTACTGGGAAAGACCGTATGGGAGAGTTGGACCATGGCTGTATTTGCTCGCCTGGCAGTGTAGAGAGATTGAAGTTGACTTTGAGGAGGCTGATCATTTGAGAGTTAATGTAAAGGTAGATGGTGTACGTGAGTTGTATTATTTTAATGTTTTTAATATTGATTGAATAATTGTGATAGAGATAATTAAAAATTTTATGGTATTGGTGAATTATATGTTTTTAAATTTATAATGCCGATTTTATTGTATATATGTTTTTAATGTTTTATATGAGTCATGAAAGTATATATAAATGGTTTTTTAGAATTGTTGATTTATTAAATAATGTTCGAGTGACGGGGATTTGATTTTTCACTTCGAGATATTATACTTTGATAATTTGAATTTTGATACTTTTGACTTTTGGATCTTTCATGTTCATTATTCGTGGTCACAATGAGGTTAACTACGGATGCGTGCAGGCTTCCGGGAGTGGTGTCGCGACCGCGCAGCCGGCTGCTAACCGGGACTTAAATGAGGTCACAATCCCTCATTGACCATTTTATTGCACCTAGCCCGTATGTTTTCCTTTCGTTCTTGTTTTCATCATGATCGTAAGGTTTTCAGGGTTATTGTCTTTTGAGTTTATATAATTTTGTGGAGTGTGTTTGCAGCAATAAGCGCATATTCTTCACAATAGAATATACAGTACTAAATGATTTTTGATAGATTTTTTCAAGCTGTATGTAATTTTCAGAATTATTTTTAAATTATATATATATATATATATATATATATACCAGGTGTCCCAAAAACATTGACCTCGACCTTTATTCCTTAAATATTGATCGCAAACATATATTATAAATTACAAAGTTGCGTAAAAGAAGGTTCAGAATTTTATGAAATCAATAAAAATTTTCAGAGAATTAAATTTGAAGAAATCCAAAATTTAAATTTTTATACGGCTCCCGTACAAAAACATTTCTAGTGAGTAAAATGTGCCCCATACACTAATAAGGTGATGTACAAAATTTCAGCATTTTATCATAAGAAATCTCAGAGATATGTTTAAACAAAGTTGGTGAGGGATTAATTACAAATTAAAATGTAAATGTAATTTGCAAGAGTGCAAATGACGCAACGCAAAAATGCATCATAGACAAATAATATCTGCCTCTTATTTTTAATGGATCTTTGGCATGGATGGAAAACATTTTGAACAAGCTTTGTAATCTTTGTGTAAAGTTATTATTTCTACACAATGTAGATACCTTTCTACCAATAAATAGTAAAATTATTATTTATTTATGTAATCATTGTTTTCTTTCGTAATTTATGTATGACCCCTGAAACGCGATCTGCCGATATGAGTTTTCCCCTCTGGGAACACATGTCGATGCATCGAAAAGTGGTTTAAGTTAGCATTTTTGTCTTTTCATATCTTTGGAACTTTTTATGATAAAATGCTGAAATTTTTTGAACATCACCTTATTAGTGTATGGAACATATTTTACTCATTGGAAATGTTTTTGTACGGGGATCGTATAAAAATTTGAATTCTGTATTTCTTAAAATTTAATTCCCTTGAAAATTTTAATCGATTTCATAAAATTCTGTACCCTTTTTTATGCAACTTTGTAATTTATTATATATGTCTAAGATCAATAAAGGTATAAATTTCGAGGTCAATGTTTTTGTGACACCCTGAATATATATATATATATATATATATACACTCTTTTTTAAAAAAAAATGAAGCACCATGAAGAAAGTGACTGTTTTTATTGATATTAAATATGTGTAAAGCCAGGTCCGACTCCAGGTTTTTTGCCGCCCCAAACAAAGAGCAATTTGGCCGCCCCCTCCCTGAAATTCAATTCTCTGTTAACCTTTATAAATGCAATAGAATAGAGAAACACTGCTATATCGCCAGTTTTTAGTCAATTTTGTTCCAAATGTTCCTCAAGTGAATGGATCTTTCGTAGGATTAAATCTTTTGATTTTTTCCGTTTTAAATTTAAAAAAATGTGCAATATCTCAAGAACGAAATATGTTAGCATCATATAAATAATACTATCAATTTTAGATTTTAAAATATTCGTTGTCTAATGCATGCCTTATCATATATATTAATACATTTGATTATTAAATATATTTTATTATTTAACTCATCATGAATGATGTCTGTCTGTCTGTTCCAACTTCTTTAATGGCATTTCAACATACTTTCCTATGTCCTAGAGAGCTAACATTTGGTACATACCGTAGTCTAGTAGAACATTTTAATCTGTTAAAGTTTGTCACATCCTCAAAAAATAGAACCGGTATTTTTTTCTACGAAATGGCCTGCAAAAATTCCATTAATGTAAAATAGTTTAAAAAATACTTGAGGGGCTGTACCGAAGATACGTCCGCAACATACAATACGTTTCATCACATGGGTGTTTGTAAATGAAGCAACAGTTTACATAAACATTTCATTTATTTCCACAAACTGCCAACAGTGGTGGAGTGGTCTAATAAGTTATTCAGTTATTTATTACGAAATGTTAGTTAAATACCAGAATTAAAAAAATAATATTTAGCAATTTGATTATTGCTTGATAATTTTTATCTTATTTCTGGTTCGATTGCTTTCATCTGTTGAGAGTGTCACCCCTTACAACACTACATCCTCTTGGTAGCACTGCCGCCCCCTCTGACTATTATACGCCAAGCTACAATCTTTCAAAATCTCCTTGTTTTTTCGTCACACCCGATTTGCCGACATAACCCTCATACCAGGTGCCGTCAAAGACGTTATCATACATCAAAAGTGTCCAATATTCAACATTGCTTTATATACAAATATATAGTATATATATATAACACTGCCAAGTTTAACTAATAAATTAAGCTCAATGTTTTTTGTATTTTGCAGTAGAACTAAAATGAGTTTTTTTTATTTAGAATTCCCATTTTTCAGATATTTCTTATGATTTACCTCTATTGAAGCTGTTATGAATAAAATCGTTTAGCCAAAAATCAAAGTTTCTATATTTATTCGTTTTTAGAAAACAATTACACAAATTAAAGAATGAAATAGCTGCTCAAGGCCTCGGGTGAGTCGGACGGTCTGGATCTTCAACAAATTAAAGCTTTCTCATAACTAGATATGGCTGAAAATCAATAGGATTTTATGGATGCCGATTTGGTATGCTTCTATTATGTAACTCGCTTCTTATTTCGAGATATGTATCTCTACCTGTAGGAAAGTAAAATTTTCTAATATCTCTAGAACGACTAGGGATAACTAGTAAACAGTTGTCCATTTCTTTCTGATTAGAAGTATTTACAAATCATTTATTCCTTCAACAATAGTGAGTAGTATGTATAATGTAAAAAAAAAGTTTATTTTAAATCAAAATCGTGCAGTACCTCAAAACATACATTTTATTGTCCTGCAAATGATGTAATTTAAAAGATGCAATATTACATATAAAATTAATAATTTTGCAACAAATTATAATATAATCATTTAAAACAAAATTTAATTATCGAAATAAGAAAATTTGAAGATCCGGGCCTTCGAGAAAATTAAGAAGTTATTGATTATCTATCACTTATTGATTGTCTACCAAATATATTTTGATTTGCTTATTTTGTTGATATATATATCGCTGCATGTGGAAAAGTAAAATTTTTAATGAGAACGTCTAAACAATGGTATTCGTGTATTTACTGTTAAAAATAATTGCAAAATGTGTAATAACTTAATAATATTGAGTGTATTTAATTTATTTTTTATTTTTCCTGTTTCAAATAAAAAATATAAAATATCTCGTAAACGGTGCATATTAGCGTTCTATATAAATGATAATATTCGCTTTTAAGTGAAAATTCAATTAAAATATTTATTTTTGTAACATTTTTAAATATTATACTTTTCATGTTCATCTTATTTTTGATTTTAAATGTTCGAAAAATTGATGGCTTTCTTTTGTCTCATTCACCCGAAAATTAATAAATCTCTGATATTTATTGATTGAAGAAATATTACCGAAATGATTTTATTGATTTGTTATAGAGATATCATTGCCAAAGACTGGGAGTTTCTTTCAGAAATACATTTGGGGGTGGGGTGGGAGGTGGCGAGGCCCCTTCCGGAAACCCTCCACGCTGTTTAGTTTATCTAACTTTTCATTTATGAACTATCCTTATTCCTAATTTCTTTTGTATGCTTCGTATTAAAGAAACATTCTATTTGCTATCTATTCAAATTTATGCTGCATTTGCGCTAAATTTAGTAATAGAATTTATTTTAAATTTTTTATTATGTATTACTATCTCTACTCTCTTCCAATGTTAATTGTAGTTTATTGTGGCTCATTCTCCTATTTTATTCTTTTCTTTTATTTGCATAGGTTACTTATTATATTTTTGCTTAAAGTATTATTAATTATTGTCTTCCTTTCTGTTTTATTATTTGGTAAATATTTGTATTGCAATTATTCTTTAGCTATTAGTAATTTAATATTAGAGGTTTCTTATTCTAGTGCTGCCATCTATCGTTTTTAAATCTTACTGCAAATTTTCTTTGCTATTAGTAATTAAATATTAGAAGTATCTCATTCTAGTGCTGCCATCTAATCGTCTATTTCTTACTAATTTATTGGTTTTGTGATTTTATGACTGGGTAACTGCCTTTGGGATTTTTGTATTGGTGTTATTGATACCTTTTATAAACTGTACTTTTTAGTACAATCTTTTTATTACTTTTTTGGACAGGATTCTATGTGAATTCAAGATTTACACAGTATATATTTTATTATACCTTGTGTTTTAATTAATCTAGTTTAGAATTGATTATATTTATATTGTTAATCATTTCTTTTTATCTTGTAATATCCTCCTTACTACATTTTATTAGGTTTTACATGGACTTAGATGTTTATATTTATATATAAGCAAATATTTTATTTTTATTTGTATTATTTATATGTTTTAATGCCATACTCTTTATATTACTTAAACTATTATGAATTATACATCTTATTTGATTTAGTGACTGGCAAATATATTTATTCTTATTATTATATAATTTGATAAATATTGCCCGGTATTTTCAATTTTGTTGGGAATTGTTTAGACCGTTATCATTTTACCAACAGTGTGCCACGGATTGTTTTGGATATAATAATTGCCCAGCTAAAAATTATAACTTCAATAAATGTAAGAATAAAAATTGTAAAACCTGCCCATTTGCTTCTAACTCACAAATTACTAATCTAAATAGTCATAAGACTTTTTGTAAAATTTTTAATTGCATCTACAAATTATCTTGTAATATTTGTAATATATCTTATATAGGACAGACCAGTAATCCTATTCATCTACGTATGAATGTACATAGAGATCATGTTGAAAAATATATCCATAATAATAATTTTCTTCCTACTTCTAATAAAATCGAATATAAACACTTTGCTCATCATGGTTTTGAAAATATAACTACATATTTTGGACATTAAAACAAATACTGCTGATAGATTATTCTTTGAAAACTTCTATATTAAATCACAATGTACTCTGTTTCCATATGGATTAAATCAATTATATCTCAATGGTAATATTGTTAAGAATAATTTTGTAGATAATGAATATTCTATTTTTAATCACCTTTTTTTTAATCCTCTATTACATAATAGTAAATTGGCTAAACTCAAAAGATTTAAACGCGGTAAAGGAAGCTCCTCCCAACATGATTTTAAAGCGGAGATTAAAAGTATGCATCAACAATTCAATAACACATTTCAATGGAAATTTATTAAATCATGGGTATTTGCAGTTAAGAAAAAACAATTAAACACAGTTTATGCTATTTTCTTAAAGTTAAATCTTACTAATGAACATTTTAATCATATTTTCTATGATTTGCTCATTACTAGATCAAAATATTTAAAAATAAAACTTAATCAATTTCATAATAATAACTGTTCTAATTCTTATTGTGTAATATCATTTAAGCATCCGATTTATAATTCCATAAACTTTAAGAATTTATTTAATCATTTCCATCATCTTTTGCCTGTAAAGGATTTGAATGTTACTAAAACTTTTAAATATAACAAGCCTATTGGAAGAACCATTTTTAATTACAATGTAATTTCAAAATCTCTCTCAGTCGACATAGATTCCTCAACAAATGTAGATGGTGATTGTATTTGTAGTGTTGATAATTATGCTGAATTTATTAATCCACATTTGGGTCATATAGTTACTGGTGACTTAGCCATTGTAAAAGATAAATCTTTAAGAACTATAATGTCATTTGGCACTAAATTCAGGTTACCTTCATGTAATAATTCTAAACAAGTCTTAAAGTCAATCAATCTGGACCTTGATAAATTTATTTATGGATTAGCTTCTAAATATGCTCAGTCTTTAGAGGCATTTAATATGTGGAAATTTACTGTTTTGAGATCTATTAAAAATGCCATTTGTAGTATTAATTTATCTAGATCTATATATAATATGGATAATATAAAGCAATCTGTTAATAATTTACATAGATCTTTTGTTGTTACTTATGTTGATAAAGCCTCCAATAATTATGCTATTATTTGTAAAAATTCTATATTCAATATCTGCTAGATTATTTAAAAAATAATAGTCTCTTTAAAATTGATTCACACTCTCTTAATATCGCAGATGATCTCGCGGTGGTCACCTATTCATCTTGTCTTAAGACCCTTCAACACATCACCAATAATTTACTTTCTTTAATCTCTTCGGAACTCTCAAACCTTAAACTTAAAATTGCCCCAGACAAATGCAGAGCCATTATCTTTAACAAAAATCGTTCTAAAATTAAACAGCGCCCCTCTTTCAAAATTCAAAATCAAAAAATCACTACTGTCAGACAATTAAATTTTCTCGGCATAACTTTCGATGACAACCTTAAATGGAGTTCTCACATCTTTAATTTAAGAGAGAAATGTTTTAAGTTTGCCAGCACCTTTGGGAGGGTGTCTGGTAGTAATTGGGGTATTGATAAATCCTTCCTTAAAATCTGGTATCTTTCTGTAATCGAAAAGATCCTAACTTTCGGAGCGGGAATTTGGGGACAGGCGTTGACTGGGGCTCAGGTTAAAAAACTTTTATCCCTTCAAAGGATTTTTCTTCTTAAAATCTCATCTGGATTTCGGACTACTTCAAACATTTCTCTTTACTCTTTAACCGGTATTCCCCCAATCCATTTCGCCATTAACACTCAATTCAAAAAGTACACATTCTGGAAACACCGTATTAATCACTTTCTTAACTCAAACATTCCCCCTCCTTCTGATTTTGACTCCAATTGTCCCTCCTCTTCCGTCCTCCCCTCTCATCGCATCGCCAACCTTACTTCGCGCCCTCCCTCTACTTTTTCAGACTTAAATATTTACACCGATGGCTCTGCAATTAACGAAAATATAGGTTATGCTATTTGTATATATAACAAAGATTCCCTTTTACACACCTTTTCGTTTAAACTCAACCTTGGGAACACAGTCTTCCAAGCTGAAATTGCAGCTATCCATTTTGCCATTAATTGGGCCTCTTCTCAAAACCTTAAAATTAACATCTTTTCGGACAGCCTTTCTTCTATTTCGGCTCTAAACTCAATAAAAAACAAATCTAACTTTTTATCAAAAATCAAAATTAATGCTTATCAAAATAAACATCTGATTAACCTTGGTTGGGTTAAGGCCCATTCGGCCGTCTCTGGAAACGAGGCCGCTGACCAGCTAGCTAAAGAAGCTACCATCTCTGGCTCTCCTTCTTCAATACCTTTCCCCTATTCACTCTTAAAAAAACACAGTAAATTAAACATTTTATCTAACTGGCAATCCTATTTAAACGATTACATTTCCCCTAGAACCCACGACCCTGCCAGAATCATAAACTTTCTCCCCTCCGTTAACTTTAACACATTAATATTAAATAAATACCTTGTCTATTTTTTAACTGGCCACGGCCCATTTATGGATTATCTTCACTATTTCAAACATAAGTCAACCTCTAGCTGTTCCTGCGGTTCCTTCGGGGACGCAGATCACTATGTCTTTTCCTGCCCCCTCACTAAATCTTTTCACCTGTCAAAACCCACCCCTGATAACTCTGCGGCTTGGTTCTCCAGAGTCTGCTCAAACAAGGCTTCTGTCAACAAAATCAAGAACTGTGTTCTCAAGGCAAGAGAAATCTCTAATCAAATTACATAATCGGTCCGGAGGTTTTTTAATTTTAACTTTTTACTGATCGTTGGACCCTCCTCTCGTTTTCTCCTGTTGGTGTTGCTTGCGTGCTTTTGTTACGTTTTTATATATTATAGTGTATTTCTCTGTGTAACTTTGTATATATATGATTGCTTATATATTATAGTGTGCTTTTCTGTGTAACTTTGTATATATATGCTTGGTGTTGAATTTTTCACTAGCTGCCTTCAACACTTCTTTTGTTCCCTTATAATCATCCTTATGTTATAATCGGTCAAAAGATATACCTGTACAAGAAGATTATATGTATATACCCATCTGTCATCATATCTTGATGCTTAACAAAAATCAATGTAACCCTATGTAAATCCTTTTTAAGCTTTTAATAAACGGGCCCTGTTTCGTCGCCCGCTGTGGGCCGCTCGTGGGGCCTTTTGATTGGTGTTGGCTGGACCGTAGGACGAGGGCCATGGGGGTTGGCTACCGCTAACTTTCCTTCCCGGCCGTCCAAATAGTTGCTCCTAGTCTTTTGGACGAGTCGGACGGTCTGGGTCTTCAACACTCTCTTAATAGTATCAAATTGAAAATTATCAATATGTATAGTGATTTAGATATTAATAATAAATTTTTGACATTTCCATATATTGTGCTTATACCTAAATTTCATAAAAATCCTATTAAATTTAGAACTGTAACCAGTGGTCATAATTCATACTCTACTACTGCTAGTAAATTATTACTAAATTATTTAAATGCACTAAATAGTAATTTACGAGATTCTAGTGATAACTACATTATTCTAAATAACAGTAAAGAATTAAAAAATAAATTAAAAACACTTGGTAAAATAATAGGATTTCAAACTTTTGATTTTAAAGATCTATTTAATAATATTAAGATCACTGATCTATATGATGTCATTTTAGCTTTATATAATGCTTATATTACTTCTCATTCTCATCTTACTAAATTTACCAATTTTCCTAAGCTTCTCCATTTTGTTCTTTTCAATAATTATATCTTTCAAAGTAATAAATTGTACTTACAAGTCTCAGGTGTTCCTCAAGGTGGCTGTAGTAGCAGTATGTTAGCTAATTTATACCTATATCATTATGAAAAATTCTTTACTTCAACAGATTATAAAATTTACAGATATGTAGATGATCTGATTTGCCTTGTATTTACTGATAACTATGTCATAGATATAGATTTCTATCCGGATAATTTGGAATTAATACCTAATGAAACTTCTATTAGTAATAATATTTATTATTTGGATTTAAATCTAATTATAGAACCTGCTCATGGGATAGTTACTAATTTATATGATAAAAAAGATTTTTTTAAATTTAATATTAATAAATTATTACCTTTTAATTCCTGCAACTCAATTCAATTGTTTAGAAATATTATACTTAATCAACTTTTTAGAATTTATAGATTATCAGATAAAAAATTTCATGCTTTGCATATTAATAATCTCAAAATTACCAGTAAAATGTATAAATATCCTGCATATTTAGTAAATGGTATAGTTAATAAGTTTCGATTAGCCTAAAATTATCTTATTATCTTATTTTAGCCGTACTTATTCATTCTCTTGAAATTATATTTTCATCTTTTTATCTTGAAGCTTTAACTGTTGAATATCTCTTTTTATTGCTTTTACGCAGTACAGTTTTTATTACTCTCTTTGGCAACAGCAAATCACATCTTTTCATTTCTCCATATGGCAACATTGGTCTAGCCATATTTTGCTTGTCATGGTTGCTCTAATGAAATGTATTTCAAGGTATTTATGTTTCCTTTATTGTTCCAATCTATATGCTTGTCGTCCATATAACACAAGTTTATAGATAAAATCTATCTTGTGTTTCAGAAACAAGCATTTTTGTGTTCATTTCGAAGGGATATATGGACCCGAAGAGAATTTTTTCGAAATGAACTTATCGTAAGCCTAAATCTCTTCCATGTGCAAGCTTTTTTGCTTGATTTTTTTTGTTTTCTTATTTGCATTCCTCATTTTTGAAATTTGTTGATTGTCTTTGTCTTTATGACCTGCATTACGCTTTATTATTTCCTCTTTATGTCTTAATTTCTTTTATTTCATTGTATTTTGTAGAAAATTTTGGAATAGTGTATTATGAGTTACTACATACATTCTAACTTTGGATTTACTAATTTATATTTATATATATATATATATATATATATATATATATATGCATAGTAATTACTTCTATATAGTAGTTAGTTAATAGTATATTAGATAATTTTTTTAAAAGAAACACTGCACAGATAGACAGACATCATTGAAAATATGGTTAATTAGTATTCCAGGATGCTCAACACTGGTATATTTATCAAAATATGAGCGTCCGGTTTTTGACCCTCATCACAATACTTTTCCTTTCCTATGTGTTGCAGGAAAATAAATATATAAAGGATATTTTTGTAACTCCTGTGATATTTATTATACTTCCCTCGCTAAATAGAAGTAAGTATTTGCACATATATTTTTTTAAGATCTATACCTTTTTAAAGGGACTGATTATAATACACAAAGTAAATATTCTTTAATTTTTTGTTGTCGATCGGTCTGTCGGACAGTCTATCGCTAAATCGAGGTACCCTGCGGTTCTCCGAAACTACTGAACCAAATGAAGGCAAATTTTGAACATAGTTAGACTGTTACTCGATACCGTGAATAACGTCACGATTTATTATTATTTTTTTAATTTTTCACTAGTCATTCGAAATTTGAGAAAATGTCGTTTCCGCAACATTGCAATACTACTACTCAACTAACTAAATAAAATTTCTGAAAGAATATGGCTCTTAGAATATTTTTTCAAGCATATAACAAGTGTGATATGCTTGAAAAAATATTCTAAGAGGACATTTCTATGAAACATACTGCAAGCATAACATTAAAAATATATAAGAAAAGTATATGCTTAAAATGCAAGATTTAAAAGTTCCAATTAAATACTCGTCTAGTTTTCTAATTACTTTCAATACGAACACCAGTTTCGGCATGGACGTGAAAAAAGTTCTTTATTTATGTGTCTGGGTGATTATTTCCGGATTTGGAGCGTAGGAGAATAATTAACAAAGGATGGGCATCCTGGTTAAGCTTTTTCAATTCACAGATAATGGTCAATATGCTGCTCTAGACGTGCTGCTGATACAAGGTACTTTAAACTGCTGATAGCTGTACTGGACTCCCAGTGCTTTAATGTAATTAGCGGTTACTTGCGTTGCAAGATAAACGATTGCCGAGACATACTGAAAGCGATCACATTTAGCCCTCTGGGCCTCTTTTTCCAAGGGGAGAATGAATGATAGCCGTCACTCTTTTATTATCTGGGACCAAACGTCCGGACCAAATGTCCACTCTTTTGTTTTGCTTATATCTGCCCTTGTAAATGCTGTTACTCGCGCCCCAGAACTTTTTTTATTTAACAGATTTTTTTTATTAAGATTTATTTTTATTAGGATTTTTTTTATTTAAATTTTTTTATTTAAGTTGCTGAAATGCCGCCCTTAAAATGTGCCGCCCCGGCGTACAGCTCATATACGGGTAATGAAATGATTACAAAATCAAGACCACTGAACTCCTTATTTACGTTCATCAACTCATTTTCAACATGTTCTATTTAAAAATGCTATGTGCTCGTAGGTTATGTATCTATACATTCAAGTGTAACAGGTTTACTAATCTCGCTTTTTAAAATAAAATACAAAAAAAAATTAAAAATAGATTTATTTGAATCATATCAAATGTCTACAGTGTGAGTTTCGTAATGAACGATATTTACACTTTACAGAGTTTAAATCATAAAATTTATGTTCAATGTTAAATTTCTGAAATTATATACCCTTATTCATTAAAAATAAATACTAAGTTATGTTCCATTCTCTAAAAGTATGGCGATTCATAAAGAATGTGGTGTTTCAATCTCTAAGAATCGATGAAAATTCGACTCTAGTTTCTTAGAAATCTGCGAAGTTGGGATTTATTCTGTAAGAAGTGTAAAATTTGTCGTAGATCTCAATTTAGTCCTGTCATTTTCCACGTGTTGTTAAATATGTACATTCAAATGTAGCCATTCATTAAGAACATAATGGTTTTATGGTGCATCTACAGCCGCGAAATCATGACATTTCTAGGTGTACGTCAATAATGGCTCGTATTAAGATATTAAAACTCATTACATGTTTCTTTTAAAGTGTTAATTGCATATCTTTCATATTCCAATGTTATTACAATGTACTGCACTTACCCTAGAGGGCCACTCTCTCATTTAAATTCAATGTTGACAATCACATATCCTTAAAAAATCGTTAAGTGTTATTCTATTCCCCTAAAATTCGTGACAATTTTAAAAATATACCGATTCAAGGGATTTAGATGTTGCTGTAACATTAAAAACATATCTATCTCTTAGTCGGTAATTATCCACTAAGTATTGTGCAATTTTTGCAAATTTCATTAAAATATTATAATTTTAAGTGATAAAGGAGTCTTAGGGCTTATGTAACATTAAAAAATTCCCTCTTAGTTCCCCAAACATATGCTAAGAACCAAACAATTCACGAAAATAGTGAAATTTTAGGGTCTTAGATCTCTTGGAATATAGAAAACACATACTTCTAATTCCTCGAACATGCACTATGTGTCGAGTAATTTTTGCTAAATTTCATTTAAATGTCATAATTTTAAGCGATAAAGGAGTCTTAGGCCTTGTGTAAGATTTAAAAAAAAAAAAAAAAAACTCCTAATTCACCAAACATTCGCTAAGAACCAAACAATTCTGTAAAAGAGTAAAATTTTTGGGTACCCCCATGTCTGGGAAAATGTTCGATTCGTGTTCCTTAGCTTGTTAAATTCTAAACCTCGGTGTTAAAATTACATCCATCACTTTAAAAATGGTTAAATCGTATACAATGCACTATATCGTTAAAATCATGGATGAGATACACTATTTCACCCTTTACCGTTAAATTTACCTCATTTTTATAACTCAATTAAAATTCATTCAATCATTAGTAACTTAGCGGCAAAAATTAATGATCGTCGCTAACATCATTAAAACCCTAACACTAAAAATTTGTCACAAAATTCACTCATTAGTGTCTTAGACTTAAAAAATTAATTAGCAACGCACTTAACATAATTAAACCGATCCATTCATACCGAAATTATCCAAGTACCCTAAAATTCATTAGTCCTCTATTCAATTAAAATTCACTCACTCATTGGTAACTTAACGCCAACAATTAATGATCACACTGTGCATTCCATAAACGTTCGATTTTTCATAATGAATTCTTTTATTATTTAATTAAAAAAATAATGACTATTTTAACACAGAACCTAATTCATGATCATCGTTATTAAAAGTTCAATAACACACATCTATTTCATTAACGCGTTCGAATGTCAATAGAGGGAGTCACTGAAATTTTCTATCTTCAAACACTTCCAAACATAATTCATTCCATAAAAAAAATAATTACTCTCAAACCTAACTCATTTCATTAAAAAATTAATCCTCATCGTTATTAAAATTCAATCATGAGTACATTCAATTTTTCATAATGAATTATATTAATTCATTAAAAAAATAATGAGTATCTTAACTTAACGTAGGATAATTAAACCCCTCCATCGGAAAATTTATGGAACATCGTAGAAAAAATAGTCAAATCGTGTTTAGTAGCATGTAAAATTTTAAAAGGATGTATTAAAATCTCACATAGTACTTTTACTATATTGCCAGGAAATTCATCAATGAATTCGGTGAATGCATTCTTGTTAGCTAATAAAATAGACTTGAGTCGTGTTCAGTGAGTATTATAACCTGCCATTAAAATCTCACATGGTATGTCAGTTCACATTCCTGTGAAAATAGACATTCAGTGTGATTTAAAACAGTTAAAGTTTCGCGTTAACTATAGGCGTTTCATAACATTTTTATTAATATCATTAAAAAAAAATCTGTCAACATTCCCAGTAAAATTTAAAAAAAATTGTCAAAACGTGTTCAGCGAGTATTATAACCTATCCCTAAAATTGCATGCATTTAAAACATGTCAGTCAAATCTTGGCTGATATACGCACACACCTCTTCTAAACGGGTCAAATCCTGTTCCCAAGTAGTGGTAAAATTTATAACATCTCTTGTTGAAAATGCGATATGCTATTTCACTATGGAGTGCTAAAAATCACCCGTTATTTTAAAAGACATCCAATGAGCACTGGCTTACCACAAAAATTAATTATTTCATTAAAAAGTTATTAAAATTCAATGACACACTCATTCTCTAACATACATCCCTCCATTAAAATTAATTGTTATTAAAATTCAATGACACACCCATTCACTACCATACATCCCGCCATTAAAATTCATTGATGCATGCCCATCTTAACGTAAAAAATTAATTATCTTCGTTCAAATCATTAAAACATTAGCGTGAAATAATTCTTTACTAAAAAAAATTATGAAACCCATCCGCGAATATTCATTAAGTCCCCGTTCGAATACCTCCCATTTTAATGATACTTAAAATATTAATTAACACAGAACCTAATTCAGGATCACCGCTATTAAAATTCAATAACACACACCTATTTCATTAACGCGTTAAAGTGCCAATAGAGGGAGCCACCACCGCCCAAAACTTCGTATATGTTTTCAAATACTTTCCAAAAATAATGCATTCCATAACAAAAAAATAATTACTTCCAAATCTAACACATTTCATTAAAAAATTAAACTTCATCCTTATTAAAATTTAATTATGACTACATTCCATTTTTCATAATGGACTCTATTATTTAATTAACAAATAATTAAAATCTTAACCTAATTCATTCCCCCCAGACATCACATTAAAAACCACTCGTCGAAGATCGTAAAATAATCTAAGTACCCATCTTTCTCACTTCTTTCACAGGAAAGATATCATTCATTCACACTACCATCTCTAACTAATCGTGGCCGAACGTATAGCAGGCTCGACTACTGACCCGGTGGTTTTCAGTTGGGTCTAAAACTATTCTTCCCTTTTATCTTCCACATTTCTCCATCCTGTCAATAGAGGGAGCCACCACCGACGCCAAACATTTAACAGCATTATTTTCTTGTGGGATACAGCTTCCACTAAGCAAACAGAAATAACAGTTTTAATCCATGCAAAATTCTAAAATTTTTCAAGCTAACCGTTGTTTATTCTATATCATACAAATATCTAACACATGCATTTTGAACTTTCTTTCTATAAATATTATTCCTGCACCCACTGAAACGGTATAATATAATTTTCGTCACCAATGAAAGGTAATTGGGCTGAATTTTGCAGTGGATGCAACCTTTGCCACAGTGAAAGTCAACGGTGCAACGCAGCAATTAGGAGATTTATTTGGTAACTTTAAGGTCCTTTTAGCACCAATAACCTAGAATTTGTTACAACTTATTTTAATCAGGATTATCATAGATATGATAATGCACCCTCAATGGGGCAAACAATACTATCATTGTCTGAACAATTTGTTTCGAGAACGTAGGAGCTAACATTATCCAATCACCAACTGCACCGGACTTTTAAAGCTAAACACACCAGGGTTCGAAGTCAAAAGGGGCCGGGTACGTAAGTAATTGCTTCAGCGTCTGTCTAAATAATTCCCACCTGTTTTCTAAACTGTGAGCATGTTCATTCACGCCATTTTAACTTAAATATTTTTTCGGAAAAATCTTATTCCAATCCAATATGATTTGCGCACCCACAGACGAAAATCTGTGGGTGCAAGTTGCACCCATAGGTTTCAGCGCCACTGGAGAGCAGGACCCATCAATGGTTAGCAATTGCCTTTTGAATTTTCAAATCAGTAATTGGTGAAACCCGTCTTGGCGGCAATGCATGCTTGTATACGTCTAGGTAAGGAGTGATAAAGTTTCTAATGTCATCCTGCGATACATTCTGCGAGGCATACCTTAATTGTTGCTCCAGATCTGATACGTTTCGGGGTGCCCGAATCTGGCGGCATAGCATGTCCCATACATGCTCCGCAAGATAAAAGCTGCCACCTGTGATCTAGACAAAATTCAGATCCTATACGCTAGTCTTAACGGACTTCCTGTATAAATCTGAAACCCCTGTGATTGGCCGACTCAGATGAATTCGCAATCCCAGCGTTTATTAAAAACGCAGCCTTCATCGTTTCAAGGCCTGTGCTCCAAGGAACATAGCTAGACCCCTCCCACTTTTACCTTTATTTCTCGAAGAAAATTTTGCCTCTTATTCCAAATTATGCGACTCGACAGATCCCGATTGTGATTCGTCACAATCTGGATCGAAGAGCATCGCCAGTTTTTTAAACTTCTTTTCCGTAAATTATGTTTCATTACTATTTCCCGGCCGACCCTTAGATTGGAGTTTAAAGGCTGCCTGGGCACCCCGTAATTGGTTAGTTCTTGAAACCATACATGCTTGGTTGGTAAAAGGTCTGGTGACCTTGCTAGCCAAGGAACAGTATCAACAGCACGGAGACAGTCCACAGATATGAGAGCCGTATGCGGCGTGGCATTATCTTGTTGGAAAATGACTCCAGAATGGCGTGTCATGAAGGGTAACGCAAACGGCGGCAAGATTTCATCAACATATCGTTGAGCTGTTAACGTTGTACAAATGATGACTAGGGGCGATCTACTGTCGTAAGATATAACACCCCACACCATCACTTCAGAGGTAATGGCTGTATGCCTCTGTAAAACAAAGGCTGATTGGGACCGCTGGTCCTGGCGCCTCCACACACGTACCCGATGGTCATCTGCTGAAAGACTGAAGCGTGATTCACCACTGAACACTATGCGATGCCAGTCTGCTAGTAGCCATGATGCTCGACTACGACACCACTGCAAACGACTCTGTCGATGTTGTGGGGCTCAGCCAAGCGCCGTGAGATAGTGGAAGGTACCACAGGTGGTATGGAAGAGGCTGTAGCACTAGCACGTTGGATGGCGGACAACGATACCGTTGGGCCAGTTCGGGCCTGTCGCACTATCATCCGATCTTGCATCGCAGTCGTGCACCTTGGCCTTCCAGAGCCTTCATTCCGCCGATGAGTTCCTTGCAGCAATCATTGCTGCCAGCACCTTTGCACAGCAGTGTCCGTTCGGTGCAGGTGGCGACCTATTGCTCTGTATAACCAGCCAGCTTCACGCATCCCGACTATACGATCACGCTCAAACTCGTCGAATTGCTTATAAGATCTTCGACAACGTCGTAATGGCATTATTTGTTGTGTCTCCACGGAACTGCAACGCCGATAACGAACAAAGCTAAACCGTCCAAATTTAAAACCTGTTTTATAAGATGCTAGTTGCGCAGTAGAAACGCGCGGTATGACCGAAGTTAACAGTCATTGGTCTTGCAAATGTAATCATTTGCATACTTGGTATAAAGGAAATTGTATACGAAATATCGAGATGATCGGATTATTATTTAGGGGTACTTCGTGTTTTTGCAAAAGAGTGTATGTATATATATATATATATATATATATATATATATATATATATATATTTATATATATATATATATATATATATATATATATATATATATATATATATATATATATATATATATATATTTATATATATATATATATATATATATCCAAAAGGAAATGCCCAAATCTGAAAATCAAATATACAAGAAGTAAGAAAAAAGAAATAAAAAAAGAGAATAAGTACCAAAAATTGGCAGAGGGGGGTTGTGACCCCCTCACCCCGGTTCAGCATGCTTTACGCCATGGCCACACTCCCGGATGCCGGTACCATTCCGCATCTAGGCCATTATACCTAAGAAGATCTATTTGGAAACGAAAAGACCGTGATCGTTGAAACCAAACACAACACTAGAATTTGTGCAAACAAGACCTCAAGTTACTCCCTAACGAAATCATGCCTTATACAACACAAATCCCCAATATATATAGTACCAAGTCATCAACTTTATATGTCCGTGATCTAAATAACCAACGGTTACAGTTTACCGTAAAAAGATGACTCAATTACGTTCAGAAAGCCAACCGGATAACCCTTCTTCCGTGCCTCGTTCAAATACCTTTTATCCTGTCGTATTCTGTCGGTACTTTGAGAGTTTAACCTTTTGTTTCTTAAAAGTTGATTGACGATTATATTACGGAGGACAGCTCTACTTAAACAAGTTTCCCATGATGTGATAAAGTTTACGTCAAAGTTGAAGGCTGTACGCTTATCATATATACAGAAGGAAGTTTTATTTTCGCTTGACATAATACATACGTCCAAAAAATTCAGGCTCCCGTCTTCATTCATAGGTGTTTCAACCAATTTAAGTGAACACGGATAGAAACCAAAATCCAATACGTATTTATGATCTTTTGTGCCAACGATAATGTCATCAACGAATCTTAAATACAACATCTCATTCAACAAATGAGTTCCATTCTCATAACAGTCCAAATATAAATCTGCTAATGCCGATGAACAATTACCGCCCATCGGTATGCCTCTAATTTGTTTATAAAATTCCTCTCCATTGTATAGCACTGTTTCATTTAGAACCAGTCCAACTAGTGCCCTATATTTATCCACCTCAATAAATCTCTGCAAACTATATTTATGATGAAGATCCATAATGATCTGATATAGGTCCTCTATCATAATGTTATTAAATAAATCGCAGAAGTCGTAACTTCTGTAATGTAACTTTTCTGTTATTTTTTCTATGGTATTCACCAATTCCATACTATTATGTATAAAGTGCGCTCCTTGTTTTTTTATGATTGAAAGGACATATTTCAAAATATTTAACAATCTTTTATTAGCCTTTGTCAAGTAAGTTTTATTTCCGATGGTAACTGGTCTGAATTTTACGGGCACCTTATGTAGTTTAGGAATTAAAACCAAGTAAGGAAATTTAATAACATCTACATCTTGACCAATCCTTTTGTATAGAGCAACTATTCTGCTAATAATCTCTACTCTTGGCTGATTCAAACGTTTATACATATTGTCATCTAGATAACATTCGCATAGTTTTTCCGTATATAACTTTTTACATGTAAAAGCATAGTTAGATATCACCTTATCAACATATGATATTACGAAGTCCTTATGTATTTCTTCCAATTCCTTTTTTACATTTCCAATTCTATTTATCGATCGGTTGTCTTTTTTATGCCAAAGTTTAGCACTCACTAAGATGTTATGTTTCCACTCATTGAATACCCCCATTGGCACACTATATTTTACTGCTACGCCATATATAAATTTATCGATATCGGACTCAATTGACTGAATTTCATTAGTATATTTCTGATCTCGATATTTAGCTCCCAAACTCAAAATCCTTTTTAAACGTTCCGATCTTATCAAATTCAAATCTCCCGTGACTATATGTCCATGAAAGTCATTTTTGAAAATATGGTTCAAATTACACTTGCAATCGTCTGTTACATTTTTCTTCAAGTTCTGACCTATCTTGTTATAATTGAAAAAGCCTCTGCATATAGGAGTATTGTACTTGTATGATAAAACAGCCTTAATGTTTTTAATAGGTAAAAAGGAATTATTTTCTTGAAAAATCCTGCCAAACGGAATAGAATCGAATGACTTATTTTTAAAATTGATCACTACGAACTCTGAAGTTTTTTCACTGACAGATTTATTGTTTAAAGTGATTTTTAATTTGTTTGCTCTTATTTTTAAATAATCTTGTATCACTGCCCTTATATTGTATAGTCCAGTATTTTTATATTCTTCAACATTTTCACTCAATGCCTTCCATATTTTGTCCAGAAACTTTATTCTAAAACCGTATACCATATTTTTAATCCATTTTACTGGTAAAAAATCAAGATCTTCGTTTCTTTTCATAAAAGTTTTTATATACAACAAGGTTTCATTCAAACCAATTTTTCGTTTTCTTCCCGCTCTCTTGTGTCGTGTAGTAGGTATTTCCATTTTAGTATTTCCGACAGTTTCATTATTTAGTCTACTACAATGTTCCCCGTCATAAATTCTATTATATTTTATGGTGTTCAATCCATACGGGTAAAATATATATATATATATATATATATATATATATATATATATATATATATATATATATATATATATATATATATATATATATATATATATATATATATATATATATATATATATATATTTATATATATATATGATGCAGAAATTTTAAGCTTTCTCCAATAAAGCGCTCTTTTCTTTCATAATTCTTATTCCAAATTCCTATTTCATGTCAAGCACGTATTGAAACTTAATTAAATTCTATCCCACTCACTAATTAATATCAGCAAAGTCTGCCAGCACTTCCTCTTTTCCTCGACCATACCATATACGGTTACTAATCTTAACCTCCGCGAAAACTTTCTCATATGAAACTGCTTCCTCATCACACTTTTAAAGAGCTCCATTTCGCCAGCCCCCCCACCTCGGAATTTCAAAATTTCAATGATGGCGGTCGTTTGTACTACGTTTGTACCGGATTGTACCGTAAAAATTTTCGTTTGTACCACTTCCGGTACGGAGTTATTCTCATTTCAAAGTGGGGGGGGGGGGGGGCTGGCGAAACGGCAGCCCCCCCACCTCGGAATTTCAAAATTTCAATGATGCCATTCGTTTGTGCTACGTGTGTACCGGTTTGTACCGTAAAACTTTTCGTTTGCACCACTTCCGGTACGGCGTAATTTCTATTTAAAAGTTGGTGACCTTGAGCTCCGGCAACCCCCCACCTCGAAATTTCAAAATTTCGTCGATGCCATTCGTTTGTACTACATTTGTACCGTAAAAATTTTCGTTTGTACCACTTCCGGTACGGCGTAATTTTTATTTAAAAGTGGGTGACCTTGAGCTCCGCCAACCCCCCAACTCGAAATTTCAAAATTTCGTTGATGCTATTCGTTAGTACTACGTGTGTACCGGTTTGTACCGCAAAAATTTTCGTTTGTACCACTTCCGGTACGGCGTAATTTTTATTTAAAAGTGGGTGACCTTGAGCTCCGGCAACCCCCCCACATCGAAATTTCAAAATTTCGTCGATGCTATTTGTTAGTACTACGTTTGTACCGGTTTGTACCGTAAAAATTTTCGTTTGTACCACTTCCGGTGCGGCGTAATTTTTATTTAAAAGTGGGTGACCTTGAGCTCCGCCAACCCCCCCCCCCCACATCGAAATTTCAAAATTTCGTCGATGTTATTTGTTAGTACTACGTTTGTACCGGTTTGTACCGTAAAAATTTTCGTTTGTACCACTTCCGGTACGGCGTAATTTTTATTTAAAAATGGGTGACCTTGAGCTCCTCCAACCCCCCCCCCCCCCAACTCGAAATTTCAAAATTTCGTCGATGCTATTTGTTAGTACTACGTTTGTACCGGTTTGTACCGCAAAAATTTTCATTTGTACCACTTCCGGTACGGCGTAATTTTTATTTAAAAGTCGGTCACCTTGAGCTCCGGCAAGCCCCCACTTCGAAATTTCAGAATTTAGTTGATGATTCCATTCGTTTGAAGGACGTTTGTACCGGATTGTACCGTAAAAATTATCGTTTGTACCGGATTGTACCGTAAAAATTACCGTTTGTACCACTTCCGGTGCGGCGTAATTTTTATTTAAAAGTCGGTCACCTTGAGCTTCGTCAATCCTCCACCTCGAAATTTCCTAATTTTGTTGATGATTCCATTCTTTTTTACTACGTTTGTACCGGATTGTACCGTGAAAATTTTCGTTTGTACCACTTCCGGTATGGCGTAATTTTTATTTAAAAGTGAGTGGCCTTGAGCATCGGCACCCCTCCCACCTCGAAATTTCAAACTTTCGTTGATTCTATTCGTTTGTACTATATTTGTACTGGATTGTACCGTGAGAGTTTTCGTTTGTATCATTTCCGGTACGGCGTAATTTTTATTTAAAAGTAAGTGGCCTTGAGCATCGGTAATCCTCCCACCTCGGAATTTCAAAATTTCGTCTATGCCATGCGTTTGTACTACGTTTGAACCGGATAATTACCGGATATTATACCGTAAAAATTTTCGTTTGTACCAATTCTTAAGCTTACATGCTGTACATCTAAGCTTACACGCTGTACATCTAAGCTTACTTGCTGTGCAACTTAAGCTTACATGATAATTGCTGTGCAACTTAAGCTTACATGATTCTTGATGTTACAGTTTAATTTTCCATCATAGTCTTTTCTGTAAGACAAAATGTCATTAGGTGATTATCAATGCCAATAAGATCTTGTGCTTTTTAATTCAAATTCACCTGGATTCAAAATTATGCAAATCAATTAATCTGTCATTAAGAAATATCATATTGTTTTTATTAATCATACCATGTTTCTAGTGATATTCATATATCATATATTTATTTGTACAATTACATAGGTAATAAACTTATTTTTATAGCTTTATAGAAAATATGCAAGACATATTAAATTTGAGAAGGGGGACTATTTACTAATGAAATATTATAATTTTTTAAACTAGTTGTGTTCATGGACACTACCATGTTCCAGTATAAAACTGACATTTCTGTGACAAACATTGGTGTTCAACAAGATAACTTCTTATTGCTTTATGTTTTGAACTTTTTTAATTGCTTTTAATTATTAATCTTAGTTTGTTGTTGTTGTTGTTGTGGCTTATCCTCCGGCTGTCTGACGAAGTCAGACAAGATCCATTAGACCGTTGACCCTAAGGAAGTCGAGGACCAGAAGGGGGGAAGAGTATATGTCCTCTCTGGAAACTCATCTATATTTCTAAACTCTTTAATCTTTTACTTCGTGCTAACTATTTTTCTAGGGCTTGGAAGGTGGCCATAGTGGCCCCCCTCCCCAAGCCCGGTCTAGACCTCTCCCTTCCTGTAAACTATAGACCTATCTCTCTCCTCTCTGCTCTCTCTAAGCTCTTCGAGTTTGTGGTTTTGCGGCGTCTGGATGAGTACTGCAACCTGAAGAACCCTCTGATTCCTGAACAATATGGGTTCAGGAAGGGCCATTCCACGCAGCATCAGTTGCTTCGGGTTGTCGAACTCGTCCATGAGGCTCGCAGCAAACAGGAGAGCACTACTATTGTTTTTCTTGATCTCCAGAAGGCGTTTGATAAGGTGTGGATAAACGGGTTGTTATTCAAACTTATCAAACGCTCCTTCCCTCCTGACATCATTAAGCTTCTTCACTCGTACCTAACGGAGCGCAGCTTCATGGTACGAGTATCTAACCTTCTCTCTTCTCCCAGGAGTATTCGCAGCGGGGTCCCGCAAGGCTCTCTTGTCGGACCCAAACTGTTCAACCTTTATATTAACGATCTGCCAAGCTCCCCCGGTGTCGCACTTGGCCTATATGCTGACGACACGGCCCTCATCACACATCACAAACAGACACAAGTCGTGCACGAAACTATGCAAGAGTATTTGAACATCCTGACGCAATGGTTAACTAAGTGGAGGATTAAGGTCAACGTGGGTAAGTGTGCCGCCGTGACTTCCCCCCCCCCCCCCGGCAAACCCCATCCACTAATTTAATTCTGAATAATCAGCCAATTCCCTGGCAATCTAGATACAAGTACCTTGGCGTGTACT
The DNA here is from genome assembly GCA_951213105.1 of Amaurobius ferox. Lineage (NCBI taxonomy): Eukaryota > Metazoa > Arthropoda > Arachnida > Araneae > Amaurobiidae > Amaurobius > Amaurobius ferox. The sequence continues at coordinate 41,553,824 of OX578135.1, forward strand.
TGGATTCAAAATTAACATGGGAATCTCACATTTCTGAAACATGTAAGAAAGTGAGGGCCTCACTTGCCCGTTTATACCCCCTTTTGGCTAGAAATAGCCGCCTGTCCATGCATAATAAGTTATTGCTATACAAGTCCTGCATACGTCCAATCATGACGTACGGAGTCCCGATTTGGGGCACCGCAGCGGAGACTCACCTTAGGAAGCTTCAAGTTATTCAGAACAACGCTCTGCGTGCATTTGCAGATCTTCCGATCTACGTCCAGTTAGAAGTATTGCATAAAGACCTCAAAATTCGGCCTTTTTTGGAACATGTTAAAAATTTAGCTACCAAATTTCTTGGAGGTCTGAGTAGCGTTAATAATCCTACTTTAGACAGTATCCCACGCTATCATCCTCGTAACTCGAGGGCGCGCAAGCGCCCTCGGTCGTTACCGGGGAGACCGGTGAGGGATATTTACCTCCGCAATAAGCGGAGCCGTCTAGAATAGTTTTATCTGCTCTCTTTTTTATTGGCGCATACTTTTAACCTTTTCCGTCCCCTCCCTTGCTTTTGGGAACTCGCGAAGTTGACCTGCACTTTCACACTGTATGTATTATATATGTTATCTCTGACTCAGGCTCAAGGCCCTGCACCCCTCGGGGCGCAACTCTATCTCCCCCCCCCCCCTTTATCTACGCTGCAGTCAGCCCGCTGGGGCCCTGCTCTTTCACCTCTGAAGACTTGGGGGGAAGGAGGCACGACTTCGGTCGCGCCCCCCCCCCCCCCCCGAGCACCTTTTAGTTATAAATCTTATGCTTCTACTCCTTATTTTCTGAACTTTTTTCCTTTTCGCCCGAGATTTAAAGGGAGGCTATTGCCTCTCCTGGGTACCTCGCTAACCCCGTCCTTGAGTTCCTTGAGTTCCTCTCTGGAAAGTCCCAGACAGTCCAGAATGTGTTCAGGAGAAGCCTGCTGAGCTTGACATTTAGAGCAGACTGCAAAAATCTTCCTGCCCTCAAAAAACGAGAGACCTTTTCTTAGTTTGTTATGAGTATTACTTAGTAATTTGGTCTATTTTCTCATTATTTCTGCATTTAAAATTAATCAGCACTTTAGATTTTGGGAGAAATCCTTACGTTTCTGACAAATGTTTTTAATTTAAAGGAATTAAAGAAAATATATTTCTATTAGGTATGAGATAAGTATGGTCATCCTGCTAGAGGAGTGTTGCCTTTTGTGGCAAATTTCAAAAGGAATCTGTTAGAAACTAAATTTTCTAATACATACTTTTGTCGCCTACTATTTATATCGATCTTTAGTTTCGAAGACATTTCGAGTGAAAGTATAGAGAATAAAAAAAAATACTTGCTCGTACAGGTACTTTAATTTTTTTTTTAAAAAAAGTTCAAAATATTACGTTAGTATATTACTAATGCTACATTGTACAACTTTATGCTGATAGAAGTTATAATATTATTATTTTATATTTTTTGTATACAATGAGATAATTCTTCAATAGCATGCAATCTAATTACTCAATGTTACATTTTCTGAAGTTTCACAAGTACTAAATTGATACTCATTCGAGGAGATGGGATTAATTAGTCCACTGAAACGTTGTGACGTCAGAGCGGCGGCCTACCTTCTTTCTTGGCGGATTTTCTGTAAGCAGTAATTGTAATTCATATTTAAACTTTTTTCTTTCTATGTTTTCGGTGATGCCCTGGTGTGCAATTCCTAATTGGCCTAATAATAAGAAAATTTGCAATGTTTTGTTTCATAGGATTGTCTAGCAAGCTGCTTGTGCAAATTAATTATCTGCTGGCTCAGAATGGATTAAAATACCTGATGTGAGCAGAACATGACTTTTCCTACATAATGCAATGATTTTACTTCTTTCACGGCGAAACAATGATGTACAAGGTCCACAAAACAATGTTTTTGGCATTAAAATAATACGACGTCAATTGAAATTAGGTGCTTTGGGCAAATTACTAGTCCAAACGAACGACCTTCTCATATTCACGTTTACTTAATTACAATATCATGAAATGACATCAACATTTGTTTAATATCAATTGCATGAAATGAATGAATAAGGAAAGCTCTGAAATGAATGAATAAGGAAAGCTATGAAATGAATGAATAAGGAAAGCTATGAAATGAATGAATAAGGAAAGCTATGAAATGAATGAATAAGGAACGCTATGAAATGAATGAATAAGGAAAGCTAATTGGCGAATTCATAGACGTCAAATTACTATCACTGTCAAAATGTATTTTTTCCAGTGAATGGAATGATCTAGATTTATATGAATAATGTTGCATAATATTGTATGTGGAAGGTGTTACTATACTGTTACTAAGTGTTATATGTGGCGATACTTTCTTCCCTTTTTTTTAATGTAACATTATGTTTTGAATAAATTTACATGAAAAATGTGCAATATCTCGAAATGTCGTATGTGGTATGTCAATCGTTTTCTAAGTGAATATTATGTATGAAATAATTAAACATTTAACAGCATTCAGATTCTTAATTTTTTTAATAATTTTTTCAAAAATTTATTTGAAACTTGTGTAGTATCTCGAGAATGGTTCATTCTAACATTCTAAAGTTTCTATCATTTGTCTATCAATTACGTCTGAAATGATTTTTTTTTTTTTTATCATTATTGAAAGTTCTAGTTAATGATTTTTTCAAGCTTTCGTTCAAAATATGGGGGAGGGGGGGGCTTCCAAACTTTCGATTACATTTAAAATCAATTGGAATCCAGTATACACTGAGGTCAATAATCGTACCAAATTATATTCAAAACTCTTCATTCGCGTGTGAGACAACACCTCCGCGGACTCACAGGCACACACATACACTATGTACTGTCCCGATCATGAAGCCTTCAGTGGAAGCACTTTTGAGAACCAGAAGTGAAACACCGTACAGGCAGCCATTCCTATGATGTGGATCTAGGGATGCCATTTCAGGACTGTCGAGCCATGGTTGCCAGATTTGGTGATTTATTGGCGACATTTCAAATGTTCGAGAACCTTCTTAAAATGACGAGTATTCTACGAGATATGAGCCCCTTCTGGCAGTTTCTACTGAGAATATATAAAAAGAGTCATCGCTCAATTGGAGAGCAGTTGACGTGATACGAGCTACATTGAAATTATGAGATAAGTCATTGTTTTCAGGATAGTATCCGCTGTTTTGTGAAATTAACGGAGCATTTAATTGCTATTTTACTGTACCTAGCAGTTGTTTAGTAATCTTGTGAGATAGTTATCGAACCATTTGCTGTATCTTATTCCTGTTTATGTTGTGCTTATAAACGTGTTAGTTATCCAGAAATTTGGATTCTTTCTTGTATCCTGGACGCACACCCACGATTCCAGAAAATACGTCGTAACAGTATATTAGTGTGTATTCACACATGCTAACACATACACAGTGCCGGATTAACCACGGGGCCAACCGGGCCATGGCCCGGGGCCCCCGACTCTGGGGGGCCCCCAAGTGGCATGAAATTTATATTATATATAAATTAAATGTATAATATAAATATAATATTTTATAAATTAAATTTCCACGGTATAAACGTGTAGCTTTTCTTCCAAAATAAAAATTTATCTTTTATATTTTTCAGAATTAACTTTCGAAACACACTTTATTAACTGTAAAGTGTAGAAAAAAATTTAGTGAGTAACACAAATAGTGGGAATAAAAGATGTCAGTTAGCAACGAGTTTTAATAAAGAAACACTAAATTTGAAAACTCCTTTTCTTCTTGTGGTCTGATAAGCTGCCAGAGTCAGACCTAACGAAATAAAGTGACGGCAACTGCACATTAATTTATGATTTAAAGTAAGTCCAACAGGTGGCAGGGTGGGGTCACAGTATCGTAGAAATTTTAACTTTAAAAAGGAAATTTTCTTCTCTGAAATGGGAAAAGAAACTCTGAAAATCTGGCAACACTGGTCGAGTATACAAGGCATATGTGACTTACTTCGTTTACACTGTCACACAAGCATCATAACAATTCCGAAAGTTCAGTACCTAGCTTATGCTTTAAGGCTGAAGGTGAGTAGGCCCCCAGAAATAAAATTTATCTACACCACTGCTAATGGCCTATAGGGGCACATAGACCTGTATGGGCTAGCAAATGTTTTTGTTATTATTATTTCAATTGTTGATGTGTTACATATTTAACTTGCATATGAGTGCAAGAACGTGCATATGAGTGCACTGAAGCAGACAAGAAAGTATGAGAACACGTAAATTTCTTCCTTCGTTCTTTTACCGTAAACTCCCAAATGGAGAAGAAACTAAGCGTGATTGGCTTCTCTATTCACCATCCAAAGGTGAAGTGTTCTGCTTCGTTTGCATGTTGTTTTGTCCTAAACAGATGTGTACTGGAACATTCTGCTGTGGGGGTTACAGTGATTGGAAACATGCTTCACGATCCCTCTCAGGCCATGAAACGAGCATCGAATATAGAAAAATCTGTTTACGTACAAGAGGCGATGCAGAGAACAAGGACGAATAGACACAAAACTTGAAATCCATATGAACAAAGAAAGAGATTATTGGAGAGAAATATTGCGAAGAGTGGTCGAAGTCATAAAATTTTTAGCATAGATGGGTTTACCATTTAGAGGTGACGAAGGAAAATTTGGATCAGCAAAAATGGGAATTACATGGGAACCTTGGAATTAGTTAGCAAATTTGACCCGTTCTTAGATGAGCATATTAAAAAATACGGAGTGGCAGGAAAGGGTAACGTGTCCTATCTTTTGTCAACAATTTGTGATGAGTTCATTAACGTCATGGGTCAGAAGTTGTTAGCAGCAATTGTGGATGAAGTGAAACATGCAAAGTACTATTCGATATCTGTGGACTCTACGCCTGATGTATCTCGCATAGATCAACTGACTTTCGTAATTAGATATGTAAGAAGTGACATCTCTGTGGAAAGGTTTTTAAAGTTCATACCAATTTATGGACATAGTGCTAAAAATCTTTTCAATGCAGTTACTGGACTTCTGAAGGAAAACCAAATTTCCCTATCTAAATGCAGAGGTCAATCTTACGATAACGCGTCTCTAACATGAGCGGCAGGTGCAATAGACTTCAGGCCAGAATCAAGGTGGAAAACTCTTTGGCATTATTCATGCCATGTGCAGCTCACGCCTTGAATCTTGTGGGTGTCAGAGCAGCTGAAAGCTGCAGAGAAGTTGCTGCATTTTTTGACTTCGTACTGAATCCGTACATATTTTTTAATTCCTCAACGCATCGATGGGAAATTCTCTCATCCATGTGAGGTTCAAAAAAGAAAATTCTGAAAAATTTATTTGATACCTGGTGGTCTGCTAGAGCTGATGCAGCCATAGCCTTGAAAGAGAGCTACCCAGCTATTGAGGCAACATTAAATTCCATGTCATCAGACTTGTTTGAATCATCTGAAACGAGATTGAAAGCTGAAGGCCTAAAACAGTATATGAAGAGATTTGAGACACTCTTCCTCACATACTTTTGGTGTGATTTATTGAGAAAAATTAATAAAGTCAATACTTCTCTGCTAAAATCAACTGTAACATTGCATGTCGCCGTGCAACTCCTGGAATCTCTCACATTGTATATTCAGGAGAAGAGGGAAAGCTATGATTGGTATGAAGCCTTGGCCACATCAAAGAAAGAGCTTAATTACCAGGATTCCATAATCCGAACAAGAAAACAAAGTTCTAGATTGACATTTTATGATAGGGAAGGCACCCTAGATGTTGTTTTATCTGATAAAGAAAAGATGAAGATTGAAACTTTCCTTCCTGTGGTAGACAGTTTAATCAATAACGTGGATGCTCAATCTAAAGCTTACCGAAACATCTTTGAGATTTGACCATCCTGAGACAGCAGTGCTCTTGATGGACATATCTGCTGATGACGAAGAAGAGAAGAGTGATGAAGACGATGAGGGAGAAACAGGTTCCAGATCCATCGAGTTCCAGATGAGATACATACAGGAGAAAAGAAGGAGACTGAACCTACAAAACCTTTACAGCTATATGCATGAAAGTGGTATTTCATCTGCTTTCCCTAACATAAAAATAGGGTTGCGAATATATAGTTGCATGATGGTTTCCAATGCAAGTGGTGAACGTTCATTTTCGAAGTCAAAAATTGTAAAATCCGAAAAACGCAGTGTGATGAAGCAGGAGAAATTAAACGACCTAAGCATTTTAAGCATTGAAAACGAGTTACTTAAAGTAATGGACTTTAAAGATACAATTGATGATTTTGGTATTAAAAAGTCAAGAAAAAATATTGTGTAAGCCAGAATGTGTCTTGAGTCTTCTTGTAACTTGTTTTTCAACAAATCGTTATGTCACAGTCTCATTTTTATATTTTAATATCCCCCCTTATATATCGTAAAGAATGTAAACATTTGGTGTCAAAAACAAATTAAATATTCGTTGGAATCATCTAACTGGTGATTATTAAAACAATTTTAGCCATTTGTACATATTTAAGTATACGTTTTACAAGTTAGTACTATTACTGCACGTATATTATTGCGAAGAAAGAAATTTGAAAAAATTACAGTGAGCAGGGGCCCCCACTCTAAGTTCTGGCCCGGGGCCACAGATATGCTTAATCCGGGTCTGCACATACAGAAATGACTTCAAAAACGTTCGGTTCTTGTTCTAGGATGCTTGAAACGTGTTCTTCCGTTGAAAACTTGCCCCAGTTAAATAAGTTCCCTATACTCTATAGGGAAACTAATATGCAGGTCAGTAAAAGCAGTACTTCTGCAAAATAATTTCGCTAATTTTTATATAAATAAAATTAAATGAATGCAATTAAAATGATTTGCAACCAAATTCTCACATCCATGATAGCTAATTCCTACTTTACTTTTAAAACTATATTATACTCAATTGTGTTGGGTACATAACATTTTTTAATTAATCAATATTTTATATACTTTATTTCCTGAAACCTATTTTAAATACTCACAAATACCGAAATATATCTTCAAATTTTTCAATGTACATGTGCTACTTATTCGTATAAATCTACTTTGTATAAGTGCAAATTCAGCTAAATATTTATATAAATGTCAATTGAGTTAAATATTTGTGAAAATGTAAATTAAACTAAATTTTTATATAAATGTAAATTGAGTTGAGAATATTTGTATAAATATATGTTAAGCAAAACATATATATATATATATATATATATATATATATATATATATACATTTTAATGGCCAGGCACTTGCTTGACTTTCGTCATTCGCCTTTCGTCAGCGGCCAGAACGTGAACCATTTAGCCGTCCTAAGACGTTGCCCCAGGCGCACCAGAGGGGGGCGGAACACACTACGCCCATAACACAAACATCCATGCTTTACGTGGGACTCGAACCTACAACGCGGAGGTCGAGCGATTGCTGTGGAAACACTCGCCTTGACCACTCGACCACTGCGTCGGCTTAAGCAAAATATTTAAATAATGTACTGAATAAATGTGCTGATTTGTAAAAATATATTTATTTGTATTTGTATGTTTTAATACATATATAAATTTTATTGTCATAAAAGCATGTTCTTTAATTATTTGATGCATATTGGAAATTCGGAACTGAGAAGGGGCGAAATGGAGTCTCCCACTTTGAAATGGGAACAACTATATATAGGAAACGGTACAAATGAAAATTTTAGCGGTACATTCCATGCAAATGAAGTACATGCAAGCGACGTCATTGAAATATGAAAATTCTGAGGTCAAAGCTGCCATTTTTCCAGCCCCCACTTTGAAATGAATATTACGCAGTACCGGAAGTAGTACACACGAAATTTTTTACGGTACAAACCGGTACAAACGTAGTACAAACGAATGGCATCGACGAAATTTTGAAATTTCGAGGTGGGGGATTGCCGGAGCTCAAGGTCACCCACTTTTAAATAAAAATTACACCGTACCGGAAGTGGTACAAACGAAAATTTTTACGGTACAAACGTAGTACAAACGAATGGCATCGACGAAATCTTGAAATTTCGAGGTGGGGGGTTGCCGGAGCTCAAGGTCACCCACTTTTAAATAAAAATTACGCCGTATCGGAAGTGGTACAAACGAAAATTTTTACGGTACAAACCAGTACAAATGTAGTATAAACGAATGGCATCGATGAAATTTTGAAATTTCGAGGTGGGGGGGGGGGGGGGGTTGCCGGAGCTCAAGGTCACCCACTTTTAAATTAAAATTACGCCGTACCGGAAGTGGTACAAACGAAAATTTTTACGGTACAAACCGGTACAAACGTAATACAAACGAATGGCATCGACGAAATTTTGAAATTTCGAGGTGGGGGAGTTGCCGGAGCTCAAGGTCACCCACATTTAAATACAAATTACGCCGTACCGGAAGAGGTACAAACGAAAATTTTTACGGTGCAAACCAGTACAAATGTAGTACAAAGGAATGGCATCGACGAAATATTGAAATTTCGAGGTGGGGGATTGCCGGAGCTCAAGGTCACCCAATTTTAAATTAAAATTACGCCGTACCGGAAGTGGTACAAACGAAAATTTTTACGGTACAAACCGGTACAAACATAGTACAAACGAATAGCATCGACGAAATTTTGAAATTCCGAGGTGGAGGGGCTGCCGTTTCGCCAGCCCCTCCACTTTGAAATGAGAATAACCCCGTTCCGGAAGTGGTACAAACGAAAATTTTGACGGTACAATCCGGTACAAACGTAGTACAAACGAATGGCATCATTGAAACTTTGAAATTCCGAGGTGGGGGGGGGGGCTGGCGAAATGGAGCCCTTTTAAAGCATAAGGAACGCGAAGGCAGCATGTGCCCCATGTCCTCACATTCTGCTGTAACTGTGCATTGTGTGAACCAACGTAGACGGCATTTAGATTTCTCGAGAGCTGGTCGACGAAGCTCGGCCGGCCTATGTAACTATATCTGTTTCGAGTGTCAGGTAATAAAATAGATTTTCGGTAACGTGAAATGTCTCTTCCCTGGACTATTGTAGCCTATATTACACACACACACACATATATATATATATGTATATATATATATATATATACAGCGTGTCCCAAAAACATTGACCTCGGATTTTTTTCTTTAAATATTGATCTTAGAGATATATAATAAATTACAAAGTTGCGCAAAAAAAGGTACAGAATTTTATGAAATCGATAAAAATTTTCAGGGGATTAAATTTAAAAAAATACAAAATTTAAATTTTTATACGGCCCCCGTACAAAAACATTTCCAATGAGTAAAATGTGCCCTATGCACTAATAAGGTGATGTACAAAATTTAAGCATTTTATCAGAAAAAGTCCCAGAGATATGTTTAAACAAAGTTGGTGAGAGATTAATCATAAATTAAAATGTAAATATTTACAGCATGAGTGCAAATGACGCAACGCAAAAATACATCATAGCATGGATGGAAAACATTTTTAACAAGCTTTGTAACTTTGTAAAATTATTTCTGCACAGTGTAGATACTTTTGTACCAATAAATATCAAAATTATTATTTATTTACCGAATCATTGTTAGTTTTCGTAATTTGTGTATTTATGTATGACCCCTGAAACGCGATCTGCTGACATGATTTTTCAGTTCTGAGAACCTATGTCGATGCATCGAAAAGTGGTTTAAGCAGTGGCGGCCATTGGGGGGCCGCGGGTACGCGCGACACTATTGAGTAAACACCCCAAATTATTTTTTTAGTTATACAGATTTATTACAATTTCTATTGAAAAAATCTGAATTTTTGATTCAATTAAATCGAGAATTATTAAAAGTAAGTTATGAAAAATGTCACTAGATGGCAGCACTACACCTTTCTTCGGAGAAAGTCGACTCACGAAAATTGTACTGCACAGAATTTTCAACACATAGGGGAAAATACAGGGATATTTTTAAAGCCGCGTCCCTGCCGTCGGCATCTCCTGAGTGAAAGATTGGTATAGGAGCAATATTAGAAATTTGGCGTGAAAAAAACCAGACATTGCAGATTTACTAGTAGATTGTGTCGCGGGACTGAGAGCGCCTCGAGCCAAAAAGAAACAGAAGAGTAGAAAAACATGAAGAGGGACTTCTCAAATTGGCTCAGTTTCGCTAATTTGGCTTCAATTTTCTACATTTAAGAATGTGTTTGTTCTCATTCTCGTCTTTGTTATAAATTTGGAAGTTTAAATAAACATTTGAACAAATGACAGAATTAAGTGTACGTGTGTGGTGATGGGAAGGGGGGGGGGGGGTTTATGATATTTTAGGGGTTTCTGGCCATAGTGAATAAAGTGTTTTGTTTAGGAAACTCAGTTTGAGGGATCGCTTGACCCACCCAGCTGTCCTAATTATTGAAGATGTTTCGCATCTCGTCATTTCTGATGTAGTTTGTCTGTTGTTCTGTTCTTCCGGAAGGGATTTATTTTTATGCTCTGGTTAATCTGCTGGTGACGAATTTCAATATGTTTGACTTCAAAATAATTCTTTAAACGTCACGAGTTTCCAATTTTTGGCACACTGTGACATATATGCTATTTTTAGTGACTCATAAATGTGTTGTTTCGGACATTTAGTTTGAGTTGACTTACCCAGCTGTCTTACTTTTTCAGCTATTTAACATTAGAAAATGCCTAAAAAATTAAAGAAATTCTAAGTATTTGTTAAAAAACTTAAAAATTAAATTTTCAACATGATCCTTTTATCTGACGTCGTTTTCCTGGGAATTTTGGACCGACCGCTGGCGACTATATTGGTAGCCCCCAAATTGGCTCTAGACTTATAATATTGGCCCTAAGCTTATATTTAAATTGAGGTAGCCCCCAAATTTCTTATCTCGGCTTCTAATTCAGCGAGTTTGATTCTAATGATGGTTATAGTCTCTGCACCATCTGTACGTGTCACCTGAATATATATTTTGTGCCAACCCCCTGGACGTAACTTTTAGCTTAGCTCCCTCAATTTTACATCTCGTTTCCTAACTGAGAGATTTTGGTTCTGCTAGTGGCTATAGCCTCTGCACCATTTGTACATGTCACCTGGATATGCATCTTTGTGAGAAATCCCTGAGATTAACTTTTACTTCAGTTACCCTCCCCCCCCCCTTCCAATTTCCCATCTCACCTCTTAATTGAGCGATTTTGATTTTACTGGTGGCTATAGTCTCTGCACCATCTGTATCACCTTGATATACATATTTTATTGATATAATATACATACTTATCTTGCGTTAACCCCTGGGCGTAACTTTTATCCACCACAATTTTACATCGCTGTTCCTAATTGAGCGATTTTGGTTCTGCTAGTAACTATAGTCTCAGCACCATTAGCACATGTCACCTGGATCTGCACCTTTATAGTGACAAATCTCTGAGCGTAACTTTTACTTCAAATAGCACCATCCCCCCCCCCCCACACACACACACACTTATCCATCTCGATTCCTAATAAAGCGATTTTGATTCAGATGGTGGCTATAGTCTCTGACCCACATGTACGTATTAACTTGATATACATATTTGATGGATATAATATACATACGTTTTTTGCGTCAACCCCTGGGCGTAACTTTTAGTTTAACTAGTTCCCATAATTTTACATTTCAATTCCTAATTGAGCGATTTTGATTCTGCTGGTGAGTATATAGTCTGAGCAACATTTGTATATTTCACTTGGATACACATATTTTTGTGTCAACCCCTGGGTATAACTTTTAGTTTAACTAGTCCCCACAATTTTACATATCTGCTCCTAATTGAGCGATTTTGGTTCGGCTTGTCGCTATAACCTCTCCACCATTTGTACATGTCACCTGGATATGCAGCTTTAATATGGCAAATTCCCGAGCGTAACTCTTACTTTAGTTACCCCCCCCCCCCCCCCCCCCCCAATTTTCTATCTCGCCTCCTAATCCACCGATTTTGATTTTACTAGTGGCTATAGTGTCTGAACCATCAGTACGTATCGCCAGAATATGCATATTTTTTAGTCAACTCCCTGGGCATAACTTTTAGTTTAACTAGCCCCTACAATTTTACTTTAATGTAAATTAGGACTATAATGTTTTTCACTAGGAAAGATACGTTCCATGTGTCCAGGTTTTTATGAACGAGCAAGCAGGTGGGAGGTACGTTATTTTACTTAATACATCCGTCGTTTATATTTTTAATACTCCCGTTGCTATGCCCAAAATACGTATATGTATATACATATACTTTATATATATATATATATATATTACTAACACATATATAGGCATAAATACATAGATGAGCGCCCCCCTCTACATGTCGCTCACGAGCCGCCACTGGGTTTAAGTCAGCATTTTTGTCTTTTCATATCTCTAGGATTTTTGAGATAAAATGCTGAAATTTTGAACATCACCTTATTAGTGTATGGGGCACATTTTACTCATTGGAAATGTTTTTGCACGGGGGCCGTATAAACATTTAAATTTTCTATTTCTTAAAATTTAATTCCATTCTAAATTTTAATCGATTTCATAAAACTCTGCACCTTTTTTTATGCAACTTTATAATTTATTATATATGTCTAAGATCGATATTTAAGGAATAAAAGCCGAGGTCAATGTTTTTGGGACACCCTGTATACACATGCTTATTCTTCCAAGTTTAAAAGTGACAGTGCTTAGCCAGTGAAATAACGAAATAAGCTCAGATCCTTTCACAAGATTTAATTATGTGGCCCTTTTCCACTAATTCTGTGGTTGTTTTTAATTTTCAATTCCCTTTTGCAAGCTCAGGTATTATGCAACTGTGCTTAACTTGTACCGTCTCAAAACAAGTGACATTTTCAATTCTAGAATTAATTTCTCATATTATTAAGAATGCTATTTATAAACATTCTTGCAGTGCAGTTCGTCAATGTGAATATATTTGTTTAGCTATCTTTCACTTATTGTAATTGCTAATATTATTATTAGGAACTATTATTCTCGATCAAAAGTAGAAGCAAAGTGTTGGACAATTTTCAGTTTTCCAACAGGCCCAAAATCATTAATTATAGAAAAGGGAGCCTAGAAGTTTCTTTTGCTCCAGAGGAACAGATAGATTTCTTGTGTCACTGTAGTAGTGCATGTATTTCTACTAAAAGGGTTTTGAGTATGATGAAAAGTAATATTTAGGGTTCACAGAATTTTCATATAACTTTCAGAAATCTCAGGGGTGTGACCCTCATATCCCTTACATGCACATTACTGAATTTTAGCAAATAACTTGATTTAAGATCAAGATTGACTGATTTGATCAAGTCAGATTGATCCGAGTAAATATGGTCAGGATAGCTGGTAGCTACTGGCAATGGCTTGTATGGTGGGAAGCTTCAGATTTAAACAGGGCTGATTTTATGCTAGAGTGGCACATTCAATATATCTCAAATTTTATTTTCTGAATTAGGCAATTAAGTTTCTACAGATTATGTAGGAATTTGTGGAAGTGTCAATGGGTCATAAAATTAAGCTACCTATTATTTATTTAAAATGTTAAATGTTTTTACTGGAGGGTAATAAATTGGTCATTGCAGTTTTTAAATTGTTTTCTGTGAAGCAGGATTACACTGAAACCAAACTTACTATGTTTTAGTATTAAGAAAAAATGTAATAAAAACTTATACCCACAATCTAATTTTGATGCCTGTATTATTTTAATCAGGATTCATTTTGACTGACATCAGGCACTCATATTTATTGAAGCATTCTGCCTTAAATTGATTTTCTCAAGTACAGTTGCCAACATTGTGCTATTGTCAACATGAAGAATATATGTGAATTAACAGCATAGAATTTTCTAAAGTATTTTCAAGAAAATATTTTTGTTTAATCTATCTCCTGACTTTTTGGAGGCAAACTCACAAGAGATAAATTAGACAAAAATACTAAAGACTTCTCGTTCAGCTATTAAGTATAAAAACAATATTTCTCATATTATGAGGATATTCTCTTCCCAGCCGCTTGTTTCATGTTACCCATGGAAACTAGTCCTTAACCTTTAATTTGTTTAGTTTTTAGAATTTTTTGCTAAGCATAGATGCTGAGAATAGGAATGTTTATAGTTTAAAAAAAAAATGCTAAAATAATTAGAAGTATTTCTACTTTACGATATGTTATCAAAAATACTTGTAAACTATTTTACCAATTTTTTAAAAAAGCATATACCTTCCTCTTTTTAGAATCAGTGCTTGGCAAAAAACTGTGGGAAAAAATGCAAAAAACTAAGCAAGCTAGCGTTTAGGGATTATATTCAATAGGTAAACATGTGAAAAATAAAACATGCAATTCGAAAGATAATATCTTCTTAAGGATCATTCAAAACATAAGTTTTCAAAACAGTTAAAAGGTTTTTCAAGATTTTTTCTAGTACAAGAAAATAAAAAATTGTGAATATGATCAAAAATCAAAATATTCTGGAAACAATTCTGCTCAGAGTTGCTTATATATCTTCTTCACAACTAGTAATATATTAGGCCTTAAAATGCCAGTTGTGGTGGTCAAGTGCTGCAGTTCTAGTTTCTGGCCAACTTGCCTATCCTACTTCTTTCCTGACTTCCCTCCATCATTTTTTATCAAGTTAGTTTTGACTTCCTCCAGGTGCTCTGCAGAGCTACTTTTTAAAAAATGGTGCATGTTACACTTTAAAGTTACAATATAAAAAGTTGCAACATTAGAAAGGAGTATGTTTCTATGAAACACTGGTATAAAAGTTTTTTTTATATTTTCATCCATTTCCTTTATTCAAAGGTTTAGTTTAAACAAAGATTAACCACTTAACAGCCAATTTTTTATGTACAGGATGACCCAAAACTGCATATTTTTTTTGTTAAATTTTGTAGGATAACATTACAGGATATATAAAAATGACATTTTTATTAAATTTATTCAATAATTTTTCTGTGTATAGTATATCTTAAAACATTCAATACACAATGCAACATTACAATCTGGACAGTAGTATCTCGTCTCTTTTTGAATTCTTTTATCATTATTGTCTATCTTCGAACATCATACTTTGCACTGTCTTGTTGGCATTTCCCTTTTCTCTGTAGATGGTATAACTTCAATAAAATGTCTACCCACTAAACGTAATAGTGAAGACAATGATGGACGTCCTGGTTGACGCTTTATGACAGCGTATTTTTCTATTATTTGTTCTATTAGACCTAATCTGAATTATAGATCACTTTTTGAACCCTCCTGTTTTGAATAAATAACAAAAGAGTTCCATATTGTTTGGTTAAGGAGGTGTATAAATATTTTGTAATAATATTTTTTCCCTCGTTTTTTGATTACAGGATAACTTGTTAGATGTTGGTTTACTCTGTCAACACCACCCATAGAGTTATTATAATCTTTGACCACTTTTGGAATTTTATTTTGTTTCGTTCCTTCTTTCAGGCTCTATCATTTCTGTATTATGAATTGTTGACAATAAGGAGGTCTTTTTTGTCTTTCCACTTCATGATGCAGACTTTTCCTCTTTGATATGCAAGCATTTCTCCATTTTTCAGTTTTTCTTTTGTAGATCTTTTGGCACTTCCTTCCTATTCAGTCTCAGTATTCCAAACGTATCAGTTTTGTATTGTAAAAGAATTTCACTAAGTTCGTGAGAAGCATAATAATTGTCTGTAGTAAAACAATGTCCCATGTTCAGAAGTGGTTTCATCAGTGCCATAACTATTCGTGTACTCATGGAACAATCTTCATAGTTGGTTTCAAGTATTGAGCCCTTTCCAGTGTAAATAATGAAAGACCAAATATATCCAGATTTGGATTCACAAAGCATGTAAGAATTCATGCCAAATTTAGCTCTTTTTAGTGGCAAAAACTGAATCCACCCCAATCGACCCTTACACAGCATTAGACTTTCGTCAATTGTAATATCCCGCTCAGGTGCAATTGCACTAGAAAATATTTGAGATGTTCAACAATTGGTCATAACTTATTTAGTTTAGGATTCGAATGAACACTAGCATCAAAAGTAGAATTATCTACAAAATGAATGTAAGGTTTCAATAAAGCAAAATGTTTATATGACATCACCTTACTGAAAAAAGGTGTTTCAATGCAATCTTTCTTCGACCAATGCCACTCACATATTGGCTTAGATATAATTCCTTGAAGAATATGGAGAGAAAAAAAAACATTTCTGTATTATCCGTTGATCTCTAGTCCTTCCAGCATGAAAATTTTCATAACATTCCAAAAGGCCTTGATTGATCTGCATATCTGTTAATTTCCGTTGCAATCAAATCAATTTTTTCAGAATTCCAGAAATATTCAAAATAATATAAAATAGTCTCTGTGTCCTGTCCAACCGGCAAATTTACACCAGGTGTATTGGTGAATGGAAATCTTGGAGGAGCGGGCATTGGATTTTCCAAATTCACCTCAACAAATTCTCGAAATGACCTGAAATCTTCATTCTCGGAATGAGAATCATCATTCGAAGATTCCAACAAATCATCTTCCGGTTCACTAATCAATAACTCGTCATTGGTCTCATCACCTGATTCATACATTTTAGGGGTAACTACAATGCAGAAAAATAAAAAATATTGATTTATCACAAGACAGATCAATATAAAAAAATAATGCGTATATTATTGTAAACAAATAAAGTAACATAAAAATATATCTAAGATACTTACGAATAGTTTTTGAAGATTTTAGCACAAAATTATACGTTATTTTTCACAAATAAATAAGCACAAATTACAAAAGAAAATAACAAACTTATTAAGTAGATTTCACTAGAGACATGCATCAACGGCCGGTGGCAGCGAATACAACATTCTAAATGAAAAAGTATGTAAAAAATGGTTGATATAAAACAAATAAACAGGTGCATGAGCGTATCTCGTGCAAGCAAGAATTGAAAAATTGAAACATGTGCTCGAGCTAAGCTCGAGATAGTCAGTACGTAAGCAGATGGGCTGTCCAAGTGATGCTCAGGATAAACTGTTAAGTGGTTAATAAGTCTATGAATATACACATCTTTAAATAATGTTATTGGGTAAGATATCCTAATTATTACTAATACCAATGCATTTTAATAATAAATGCATGGTGGCAATATATTTTTTTTAATTTTAGACAAAAAAAAAAATAGCAATTTCTTATACATAAAATTTTTTTCTAACACATGTCATATTCTTAAATATAGCTGAAAACAATGAAAAAAAAATTGAATAAAAACTTTTATTTATCATTACAAAAATATAAAAATAGATACATTACAAATTTTATTGTAAACATTTGCAAGATACAAAGTTTCCAAATTTATAAATTTTTAATAAAACAATGATGGAACACTCACACATAGCATTTCATAATAACAGTTTCATTATTAATGTTTGTTTTGTATTTGATAATGCAGAGTTAAAATATAGTAATATTTTATTATATCAATCATTAAAAAACATTTTTATAATTAGTTGGAATTGCCTAAAATTTGAATTATTGCAGAAATGTATTTTATTTCAAATTGTAAAATAATGCAAATAAACACGGTAACATAAGTACATGTTTATAAATATTAATTTTTAGTATGTATATTTATTATCAAATTTATTCTTTTAGGCCATATTAAGCATATGCAGAGGGTCAAAGGCATTTTAGGGTGTAGTATGCAGTCATATTAGGGTGTAGGAGTGAATGTGCCCTGCACAGAAGTGGGTTGAAAGCATGTTTAGGCACTTATTTAGGCATATTACACTTGCATAGCGAGCAGGGCACCTGCTCGCTATGTAATTAGTAAATTTTGCACCTGCTGGCTAATTCTGAAATTTTTAAAAAAGTGATCAAACTGGCAGCCAAAGGTAACTAGTATTTTCTAAATTTCAAAATGTACAATAATAACCTTGATGCAGCATTAGTGCCATAGCTTTGATATAGGAACCATCCATAATAAAACAGATGCAGTTAAGCACATTGATATTAACACATTAATAAATATATATATATAAATATATATATGGGAAGGTTCTGTTCTTTTCTCTTATCGGCATTATGGCCGTGAATTTGCTTCTATGGTGATGTTAATATTACTTGAATTGTATTTTTTTTTTTTTTTTTTTTAATTTTTACATAATTCTTATTATTACATTTCAAATATATGTATATATATATATATTTATATATATATATATATATATATATATATATATATATATATATATATATACATACATATATATATATATATATATATATATATATATATATATATATATATAATAATAATAATATTACAAATGTAAGAATTTTAGTGTTTGAAATAAATATATATTTATACAGTATCTGAATATGTATGGCACTTAGCAGCCTGGTTAAGCATGCTTTACACAGTGGTAACACACCCGGGGAACCAGTACTTCACAGTGAAATGGCAAAAACCACAAAACATAAATATGACAAGAAAAAAATGACATGAAGGATAAAGACCACCAGAGTAAACCACAAAACATAAATATGACAAGAAAAAAATGACATGAAGGATAAAGACCACCAGAGTAAAAACACAGAAGTAAACCAGGGCGCGGTAGCCCATTGGTTAGCGCGCTGGAGTTGCACTCGGTAGGCCCGGGTTCGATTCCAGCCACTGCCAAAACTGCCGCCGTGTTCATGCGGAGTACGATCACGTTAAACATGTGGGTCCGAAAGTCCTTCCGAGAGGTTGGTGGTAGGGGAAGGAGGGTACGGTCCCTGTGGATGCCTCCCCCACTGGGTTCCGGTCTAAATTGGGTGGCAATTCCCGACCGTCCAAACAGTTACCTTACACCTTTCTGGTAGGTCGGACGGTCTGGGTTTCAACAACAACAACAACAGAAGTAAACCAACATTGAAATATATTAAAAACACCAAATTTTTGTATAAACAGATAAAAGTTATATATCAAATAAAAACATTAACCTCAATGCTCCAAACCAGCTTAATTACCCCCATTAAACTCCACAGCTACTAGTGCACGAAATTCCAAGCTATACCTTCACCACACACATAGTTTACACTACCTGAAGTAATATTGAATCTCTCAATCTCTCACTATCATTATTTATACCTCTTATTAGCGGGTATCGCTTATGACATTCAGTTAAAGTTATATTATAAAAACTTTTTCCTATGTCCATCAAAAACCATGGTGGAAAACTTTGTTTTATTATTGCTTGCAAGTAAGTCACATCACAATTATATTGATCTAAGGTTTTGGTATTTAATTTTTTACTTTGTTTTAATTAATTTATAATAATGTTTCTGAATGCATTTTTATGAAGACAAGTACTCCAATGTGCCAAATAATTAATTTTAAAGGTGAATTAAAGGTAAATTTCTGTGTTTTTACTCTGGTGGTCTTTTTCCTTTATGTCATTCCTTTCTTTTCATATTTATGTTTTGTGATTTTTGCTACCGGTTCCCGGGAGTGTTACAGCGGTGTAAAGCATGCTTAACTGGGGAGTGGGGGTCCCCCCTCCCCCACCAGTGTTAGAAATTAAAAATTTGAACTAGGCGTCATTTGACGCCTATAGGTTCTGACTCTAGGTGCCAAATAAACACGGCTAGTTGCCATTTTTACATCTCTAACAATAACAACTATTTTTTAAATGCCTATTTTTTATTAAAGATATAAAAAAAAGAATAATTCAGATTTTTGTATTAAAAATTGTTTTAAATTTTCTTAAAATTTAAAATAAACTGAAAAAGAAACTTAAGAAAAAATAAATAGAAAAAATTGCTAATTTGTTTTTACTTGGCAAAAAGGCATAAAAAAACAACAAATTAAAAATAACCTTCTCTTTAACAATTTTCAATTATGGTCATCTTGTACAGTCTTTGCCTCAATACCCCTTCATTTCATGCTTGAAAATTAATTTTCCTGAGTTAAAACAGCAAATAATATAAAAGTTTTAGTTGATGAAAACAAATTGCGAGAATGGAAAATACATGATAATAAAACGGGATAAAACAATAATCATGTATAAATGAACATTTTAGTGACATTTCCATATAATCTTTCTCATATTACTTACAAATATAAGAATTAAACACATTTAAAATTATAATATTATAAGGGAATCTTGAGCGAAATTTAGTCACTTTTTGTGGCCAATTTTGTCAAAGTATGGAATTTCATTTTAAAATCTGTTTACTATATTCATCTTAAAAGTTTAAAAAAAGGGGGGGGGGGGGATTTGCATATTTGTCCGGAGATCGGTAGTCAATGCAAATATCTGAGTTTCACGAAGAAATGCAGAGTTGGCAGCTAGGGTTCTGTATTTGCAAGTCAATAATAAGTTTTTGTTTTATAGTTGCTACTCTTTTTCTTGTCACTTTGACAAAATATAAATTATACCCTTCAAACTCATCTATACCCTTTGGGTGAGTTAGACAGCCTGGGTAATAATAAAAAAAATATGAATCACATTAATTTCAAGGATTGATATAAAAAATGCATAGATGCTAACCTATCAGAAAGATAGGAACATATTGCATGAGGAAAAATCGCACACTAATACAGTTTTTCCCCATACTGTTGCAAAACAGCCTTCTATTTCATTAATAATACATTTGAAAAATAGTTTTTCTATATAATATACGAAATAATTACAAACATTTTAAACGATGCAAACAAATTGTAACAGTGAAAAAATACTTTCAAAATAAAACTAAATACAGAGGATCACGCACAAATGCCGTTTATCGCGATACTGCTGCAATATAGCTTTCATGTCATTAAAAATACGCTTGAAAAATAGTTTTTCTGTATAATATAGTATATACGAAATAATTATAAACTTTGTAGACGATGTGCTGTTTATCGCGATACCTGGTACTCGTGCAATATAGCTTACTTTTCTTGTATATAACAAGGAATAATCATAAAAATTTTAGTCGATGCAAATGTGTTTCTCCCACATTAATTAGAAACAGACGCAATCACGTGTAAATGGATTTTTAAATGAAAACACGGGAAAACCTCCATCCTAAAATTCCTGACTTTGTTTCTCATTTCGTGACCTACTTCCAATTTTATGACTTGTAGATACTCTTGTGCAGATTTGCATACAATAAAATATAAATGTTATGGAAAAGAAAAATCGGACTACTGTGGATCCAAATCGGATTCCCGGAACAAGACCGAAAAAACGGAACAAGTACATAAAAATCTGAACACTTGACAGCTATAAAAACGTCATTTTCAATGTCTAATAACAAAATATTAGCTAACCAAATTTGCAAGACGCTGGAACGATTTAATCTGGAATGCAGAGTGTTCTATAATAGTAAGCAATTAGAATGTAAAGACTGCAGGATCACGGGATCACTCCCTTTTCTTACAAGTGGGATACGTAGATCTACAAGGGAATAAAGGGGAGGGGAGCAATAGAAACTTGTTAAATACCCGGAATCTCGGACATCGGAATGTCTGAGGACAAAGCAAACAAATAAATTTTTCAGAAGTGCAATTTCAGGTCTTGAAGGGTGGGGGTGAGTTGAAGTACAATAAAGATCCCAATGTTTCCTTCCCTGAATAGACAGAGGGGGATTTTACTGTCTGTCTACCACCTGCAGATTTATCACTGTGGGCGTGTATAAAATGCCGTTTTTTTTTTCCGACCGCTGTCCAGTCCTCTACCAGGGATCGTAATTTAGTCAAAGGGAAAGGGAAGCCTGATATTTAACAATAATATTATTAGGCGTCAAATTTGACGACCAGATTGAAAAATCTTGTCGTCAAATTGAAATTTCTAGTCGCAAATTACGACTAACGACCGCTAATTTCGAACACTGCCCCCCCCCCCCCCACACAAGGCCAATTTGTGGTATGTCACTTTCTTATTCATTCGATCCTTTTGTAAATTTATATATATATATATATTTACAAATAACAAGTTTTTAATGCAATTGACTGGCTTTCACAAAATTTTGTTAAGTAATTATTAAATTAATTAAATTAAATATTTATTAAATTAAATAATTATTTTAGAGGTAAAGTTCTTGAATTTCCTTATAGGAATTCTTGTGCACTTCTTTTTCATTGTTTCAGCCTTGCTAGGGATGTCCTGTTTTGAAATTTATTTGATTTGGGGGATAGAGGATACAGAAAAAGAAATGAATAATTTTTCAATAATATATTCTGTTTGAACAATTATTAGGGAATCCAATTATCTAAGTATCTGGTTAATTGACATTTGAAGAACTACTATCACTGTGGGTGTGCAGTTAGTAAAAGAAAAATATGAGTGATAATGATCTAATACGATTAAAACAAGTCAAACTTCTTCCAGTTTTCAGAGTTAAGTTTACAAAGATTAGCAGTGATTATAATCAATAACAAATACAAAATTTAATAATCATATAAATATCTAATAAAATCACCATTCTTATAAATTAGTATTTTACTCTGAAAAGAGTTAAAACATAACAAATATATATATTTATATATACAAACTTTTCAATTTTTATTTAACAAAAATATTTCAATCTGATAAAGGAAAAATAACACTACTGGGCAATATAATTTGATTAAAGTCTGCCAGTATAAAAATAACAATTCTGCAGAAAATTTGTACAAAAATTTGTTTAATTTAAGTATTACAGAAAACAAACCATCGAAATTTTATTAAACTTGTTACTATATTCTATACATGATAAAATAATTGGTCTCCCAAACTTATTGTTTATTATTTTGTTCCCTTGTTTCCTTTGATAAATGAAATATAGGATGACACAAGACAGTTTTAAACTATATATATATATATATATATATATACCCTTTATATATCATGTTGTTTTAAAAATTTTAAGTACCTTTAAACAGGAAACTTTTAACATTACATTCAGCAAGCATTCCATTATTTGATAAAAAAGTAATAATTTTATAATATGAAATTAAATTATTTTATATTTTAGATAAAAAAAATTACAGAATATTTTAGGAAAACATTGTCGATGCATCCACATAGAGCAAATCGGGGTAATATGTTACCCCTAAGCGAGAAATTAATTAAAATCACTTTCACAGCTAAAGTTTTACCTAAATTTATATTGTTGTCCCTGAAATATTTATTTTACTAATTTCATAATATAAGGAATATGATCAACTTACGATAATGTTATTTTTGTAGAGTATAAAAATAACTTAAATTACTAACACCACTTCCTGCACTACTTCAGTGTGGTGCATAAATGGTTGGAGGACCAACCAAAAACCTTCTTAGAGGGAATACGCAAACTTATGGACCACTGGATCAAGTGTATCGAAAAAGAAAGATACTATGTAGAAAAATGGTGTACTTGTTAAACCTCTACATTTGTGTAGATAAATTGAAAAAAATAAAGTGCAGATAATTTTTGACTTTCCTTTGTATTCCGATTTTACAAGACATTCACGCAAAACCATTTCGACTCCATTTGCTTGGAGTCACTACTGATTTTTTCCCCTTTTGAAACATTTTCTAGCACAGTTTTTGCATTTTAAGAAAAAAAAAAAAGATGGAAATCTGACAAGCACAAAGTCAAGCATTATCATTTTGTCCTCAACTATTAAATGCTTAAAACTCATAGACATGACATGATCCATTGCATAAAAAGAGAAATCAATGTTCTTAGAAAAGCCACAGGAAAGATTGGACAGGAAAAAATTTTAAATGTAGTATCTGCACAAAGTTTTCTCTCCTAACAGGTGAATTCTTGAACAGATACAGTATAGGCCCTAAATAATTAGGTCACCATGTAAAAAAATCTGATGTGGGCAACACATGACTTTCCTTATATAATGTAATGAATTTACTATTTTTACAGTAAAAAAATAGGATTTTCTTATAGTAGATACTAATATTCCTTCCAAGATATTGAATTTTCGACAATTAGTCATCATTTTCATTGATTTAGCATCATTTTTATCCATTTGGCGAGATTTTCATTAATTTGGCAACATTTCAAAAAAGTCGCCAAGTTGGCGACATTCCGCCAAATTCGTCGCCAAAATCTCGCCAAGCGTTATGCACGAAGAAAAAAGTTATTCTTACAGCAGATAAATGACTATTGGCGCTCAAATACAAAAGTATTATTCAAAGTATGTTTTTTCATGAATGGAACGAGCTAGATCCACGAGAATGATGTCACTCAATTTATCGCATGGTATTACATATGAAAAGTGAACATGTTTCACAATAGGAATTTTTTTTTTTTATGTGACTTTTTCATAATTTTTTTTAAAAATGCACAATATCTCGAGAACGGTTCATGTTAGCATTCTAAAATTTATGCCAATCGTTTTCTAATGAAAAATTACATAAGAAATGTCTATTTGCGTAACTTTATTAGCGGTTTTGATTTTTTGACGATTTTTTCAAAATTTCATTCGAAAATTTAGGGGGGTTCTGAACATTCGATTACGTATAAAAACAATAGGCTTCCAGTGTTTACGGATTGTGATTTTTGTACCAAATTTGGTTCGAATCGGTCCATTCGTTCGTCAGTTATCGTCTCCACATACTCACTGACACACACACACACACACACACACACACACACACACACACACACACACACACACACACACACACACACACACAGACATCACTTCAAAAATGTTTGATTTGTGATCAGGGATGCTTGAAACGTGCTCTCCCGTCGAAAACTCGAATTCGAATTTTCGACCCCGTCACAATACTTTCCTTATACATTATGTATATAAGGAAAGTAATTATGCAGAAATGAAATAAAAAAAGCAGACTGTTTCAGAAATATTTAAATTTCCTACAATTAAAGAAATCCAATCATTTCCAAAATGAATGTCTGCATTCTATATCATATTTAAGTAGCATTTCATGCTGTGATATAGTTATTTATTGTCTGTGCGAAAAGTTGTGTTTTATAATTAAAAACCATACAATGAAAATTTTTAGTACTTTTAAGTACTATATAAACCTTATATTTGTTATATAGCTTCATATTTCTATATGCCACCTATATTTTCATAAACTCATCATATTTCAATGTAACTACATTAAAAACATTTAGACATTTTATTACAATCATGTTAAAATCATTCATATTCTTTCATTTAAAATATTCTATATTTATCTTTTAAATCCTGTAAAATAAAATGTTTATTTACATAATTCAAGTTTCTCATTAGAAACACAAATGCATTTTTCAAAATCATTCTAAACTGTACATACGAATTTCAAATAACATTTAAAAGTACATTTGATAAAATGTAAGTATAGATATTTTGGATATAGTCACCGGGAAATACTTGAACAATTTAACTATTAAAATTTGCTCACCTACTCAGCTGGTGAATAGTATAAAAATATAATAATCTAAAAATATTACTATATTTTAGAATTATAATATATAAAAAACATTTAAATCCTTCAATATAAAATATTCAATTTTTATCATTTGAAAAACTTGTAAAACAAGACATTTGTTTACGTAATTAAAATTTCTGAATATTTACAAAAATGCATTTTTTTTTTTTTTAAATTAGCCTAAACTGTACATAAGCATTTCAAATAATAACATTTAACAGTTCAACTGGTAAAGTGTATAGAGATCTTGGATCAGTCACAGGGAAATACTTGAATAATTTAATTATCAAAATTAACTCATCTACTCAGCTGATGAGTAAACATAATATAAAAATATAATATATCAATATATTTAGAATTAAAATGCGTAAAATCTGTCAATAATTATATAACAGTCCTATTTCAGAAATAATCTACAACAAACTTTTTTGGCGGCTTTCTTGCGGTCCTAGTTGCTAAGCGACTTATTCAGGAGTCTACTTTTCTTTTCTATTGAGCAAGATACATCAAAATGTGTCAAAACTTGATCCCGAAACCAAACTTTTCTAGTCAAGGTAGAAGATATTAAAGGGACTTGCTTCTTCATATGCTTTTTTGGTTCATCCGGTGAATAGCTCTCAAAGCTCAATGCCACTTTACGATTTACTATAGTTAAAATGTCAAGTAAATCTTTATCTTTACCATGATGATCAAGGACATCAGATAGAGCTTGAATAAACCATGATCCTTTTTTTAAATTTCTCCAAGCAAAGAAACCTAAAACATAGAGATAAAAAATTTACTTTTGTATGTGCATAAAGTATATGGAAGAACATAACTGCATTTGAAAGTAAAAATTTTAATTTTAATTAGGTATCTTATAACATTTTGTCATTTACTGGCAGAGATGCCAACCTTTGAAAGAGGTCATCAGTAAAGAAAATTAGGTGTTTTCAGTAAATCCACATCCACCTTCAGTAAGATTTTAAGTACAGTGAACTTTCATATTAAGACGGAACCAGTTTAAGATGGATTTCTTGTTAATATGTACAAATACAAATTCCCTGGTAAAGGTCTATGAACATTGCATATTATAAAACATTGCTTAATATGCATTGTTTATTTATAAGGATAGGCAAAATGTGTTTAATTTTATCAATCAATAGAAGAGATTCTAGAAAATATGAACAATTGATCAAAATTGAGAATGACACATAGAAAGAAGATTGTTGAGCCATAAGAAACAAATAAAAATTACTTTATTTTTATAATAGTAATATGTATGAAAGCATTTTGTTTATGCTTTAAATCCTCATACTTTTTCACTTTTTTTTCTTATTGTACATACTATTAATAAAATTTCTGAATTAAAATCTTCTAGTTTCTTTTTTTTTTTTAAGTTGTATTTTTCAACATAAGTTGATTGGTTAAATTGTGAGTATAATAAGCATATAAGTTGCATAAGTGTAAGTTGATTTTAAAATTTAGGAAAACAAACTTTCATTACTATTCTACATCACATTTGTGGACTCTTGTAATAATGGACTCCTGCTAATACGGAAAATAAGTGTTATCCCTTGACAATCCGTCTTAATGAGAGTTTGCTGTATTCCAAAAACATTAACTTTAAAATTTTAGAATAGGTTCCAAAATGTAGTTTCATTTAAAAATTATTATATATTTATTTTAGTTATGTTTCAAGAGTTAAATGAGCTTCAGCTAAAAAAAGAATATAATGGAATTCAATATAAAATGAATCTTTTATAATTTAAAAAACAATTCTCTAGTTTTGAATTATAAAGATAAAAATGATTGTCAAATTATTATAAAAAATATTTAAATTGCTTTTTTAGTTCTGTTTAGTTCCTCCTTAGTTAAATATTAAAGTAATAGTATTAGCATTTCTATTTCTGAATATCCATTTTAGAAAATATGAAAGTTCAGAAGTTTTTCTAAATTAAAAAATTCAGCGCAAACACAATTTGCAATGATAATTAATAGTTAGTTTCCAAAGAAGTGCAAAATAAAAAATATGTTTAATAAATGTATAAATGATGAAAAGCTATTATTTTTGATTTTTGATGCATCATACTTTTATACCTCCTAACCTTTACAGAAAAATCAAATTTTGATGATGTTATTTTAAATGAGAATTAAAGTGCCTATTAAAGTGCAAAAAGTTGAAGTTCAAATAAATACGGAACTTTTTTCCTAATTGTGATTATCAAAACATAATTTACTTTTCTGTGCAAAAATAAATAATGCTTAAGACATATAAAAAAGTTTATTAATTTATTATTACTATTTTATTTATTGTTTAATGCATTATCAATTAAAAAATATATTTTAGAATAAATTTTTACACAAAAACAATTTTACTACTTCAAAACAGGAATTTTTTAAAACTTGGGTAAATGTCTGAGATTTACAGTACAGTAAGGAAATGTTAATTGTTAACTATAAGAATAATATCACAGTTAAAAGAGACACTAAACAGCACAGTCCCACTATTGTAATTCAAATTAGTTTAAATTATGAACTTTTAAAGCCAAAAATGATGAATGTTTAAAGCATTCCACCATATCATCAAATCTATTTAAAATAATTAATTTTCAATTGCAAGCTACAAAAAAAATTGCTTTTAGTAAAAAAAAAATTAATAAGTAACACTAGTACTCATTACAGATTGGCATGAAACATCACATTTTTTGCATATTTCGAATGGGTAAAGGTCCATGTGCTATGTGTGACATACAAACTACCTAGGGAAAAGTTTCGATATTTTTAATCTAACTTTTGTATCAGAATTGTTTTATAATGCAGTTTAAATGATGTATGAAATCAGAAGATACAATGAATACATATTGGGTTCTATATTGAGATTGTCAGATACTTTACTCATATCAAGTGAATAGCCCAACTGAACAATGATGAGATTATCGTCTTTCTTTCAATCCAGACTATCCGATCTACCCGGTGTAAGGCATCTGTTTGGATGGCCAGGAAAATGACACCCAATTTAGACTGGAACCCAGTGGAGGTGATATGCACAGGGACTGTACCCTCCTTCCCCTACCACCAACCTCTCGGAAACACTTTCAGACCCACATATTTAACATGCCCATACTCCGCATGAATACAAGGACAGTTTGGACAAAGTTGGAAATTGAACTGGGTCTTCTGAGTGCAATCTTCATGCTCTAAGCACTGGGCTGCTTCACCCTTATAAACCCTCTGTGGAAAATTTTGGAAAAAGCACACAATTTAACATTATTAGTCAATCAACAAAATTATAGAAATTCCCAGAACTCGCCTAAAAATTGCCAAGTTGGCAATATTTTGCCAAATTCATTGCAAAGGCTAAGTGAACAAACCCTTTAAACTGCAATAATGGTTTTCTGTTATGTATTTGCATTAATATGATGTCACTTACATTACATACTTCAACTCTCAATTCATCTAAGTCACCACATTTCTTTAAAAATTTACTCTGTACCTCAAGCTCTAAGATGTTTCATACCAAAAAAAAAATTTCTGCCTAATGCAAATTTTATGGAAAAGAAGAAACAGTTTCTTATTGATTTCTCAACTACCCCTGGATTTGTACTTCAAAACATGGACACAGTTATCTAAAGCAAAGAAGAACTGTACAATATTTGAAACAAATCAGCCAAAACTATGGATTTGAGCAATAGAAAGCTGTACAACAGTGGTTCTCAACCTTTTTCATTTTAGTATATCATGTATCGAACAGTGTCACTATTTTTAAAACATTTCTTTCGATATTATTCCCTTGCAAAGTTAAACAATTTTGCCGACAACCATAAATTTGTTTGCAGAATTATTCTTTGGAACTTTTTTAGAAGCTTTGTTGTATTCTAGATGACATGTTAATGGTACTAAGTCAAGAGAATATGAAGAATGTTACTGTGAGATCTCATGGTGTTTAACTAGATAATGCTTGACCAATAAGGAATGGCATGATGGTGCATAGCAAGCTAGCAAGCTGCCAATAAGAAATAGGTTTTGTCAACATTTAAAAGCAGTATTAACCCTAACATTATTCATAAAAGAATATCTAAAATAACTCTTTCTTTCAAAGTGATTATATAATTCAGTCATGTGATTATATAGTTACTGTACTGCCAATTTTTATTATATGTATTAAAATATTAAATTTACCTGGAACAGTTGAATAGGCCACTAAAAAATCTGCACAAAGAGGAATTTTAAATTGCATAAGAGAATCAGTGGATTCTCTACAGACAACACGAGATCCATGATCCACTTTACTGCCTTGGCATGCCTATGAATATGTAAAAACAATTCACTTTTAAAAATAATTTTACAATCAATGAAGTATGAATAATTAAGCAACTATATTTTAAATGAAACAAACAATGGATGTAAATGTCACATGTAGGATTAGGATTTATATGTAATAAAGACTTAGAAATATGTACATAAAATATTAATTAAAAATTAGAAAATACGTAAAAAAAAACAAAAATCACTAAATTATATGACATGTTTTCTTTGTATTTCTTCAGAATTTACTAATTTATATTTTAATTACACCCAAAAGAAATTTAAAAATTAATTTACTTTACAAATTTTAAATCACTTTACTCCAAATCCATAATGAAGGTAGAGAACTTCTTTTGTGTGCACCATTTTATCATTTCTCATTTGTGGACACAATTTCAAAAGAGTGAGACAGCCACCATAAGACCTGGTTCAAAATGCACCCTAGGGTCACAATACCTTCCAATAATCAATACACAGATTTACTAGTGAGATATAATCGTCGAGTAACAGCATCAACTCTATAAGCAGTTGTTTCTGCAATTCAATTCAAAAATCAGAATTTTCATCCGCCAATTTCCCAACAAATGAAATGATAAAGCGTACTAAATTATAAACTGGGACAAAATGACAAGTCGACAGGGACTTCGGAATGGGTCTTTGAACTAGGACAATCTTGGTTAAAAAGGGACAGAGTAAAGTACTAGACTTAATAACAGGGCCTACAGGAATGGCAACCATTGCTCTCTTGTGCCCTTAACCACATGATTGAGGGGATGTATCAACAGTGCCAAGTCTGTATCAAAGTCTGAACAGGCTATATTCCATTAAACATCACTTGATCCCCCCCCCCCTGCATCATTCGGAATATTTATCCCCTCTATTCATTATTTTGTTGTAGCAATTTAGAGGTAAATAAAACCTCTAAATATACATGTTTTGTCTCATTAAAGTTTATATGATTAAATAACTCATCACAGTATTTTCTTAAGAAATTTGGATTCGGCTGGTGCAGAACTTCATGAATTGTGCCCAATTTACTGTTCGCAGCTTAACTTTTGAAAGCAGTATATATACAGCATGCGTTTGCTGTGATTTGATATTGTAGCACTTAACAATCACTTCCAAATAACAGCCAGGAATGAGTGGTCCTACTGATGACTATTGTTCAGAGGATTTGCTGTACCATTAAAAACAATTTAATATTAACCCTGTATTTTATTATCCATCAATTAATACTTTCATTTAACAATGTATTGTAGGTAAAGGATAGATGATCAATGTAGAAAATCCTAAGTGTTATATCCCAAATCCTGTTATAACCAAAAATAAGTAATATTTCGAAAATGCATACCTGAATAAAAAACAGTTTGGGTTTGCCTACTAAAGATGGACATACATCACCACGAAAAGGAGCAAACAAATCATCAATCGGATATCTTCCATCATGAGCATACAAAATTCCCTTATCTCCATGGCTTAATATGCAACATGTGAAACAGCTGTTTTCAGCATGATTTTCTTTACCAGCTTTAAAATAAAAAATTGCATATTAATCACAAATATTCAAATATCAAAATTGGCATACTAATAAAATAAACTGTTACTTGTAAATAAAAGCATCCGTAAAGGGTTGTATATTTTTACATTAATTGTTTTACTATGCACATATGAAATTAAATTATACTTCATTTTGTTTGTACTAATCATTGTACACAGTGTTCATACTTCTGGAAATCCTTAGAAAACTCTTAGATTTAGGGTATTTTATATGGGCGCTTACGAACTCCTTATTTTATTCCTTTTAGCCTTAGACTCTTGAAAATAAGAAAATACTTTTGGGAAACCACTAGTGATTACTTTGTGGTCTTTTATTTTCGAATACAATTCAGAGTGGTGGCACCACTGAAAGAACAAAAATAGAGTATTTTTTATTTCATATGATGTCAACCAAAAGAGCTAGAATATATTTTATGTGAAATGCACGAATTTAGCACACTTTATCAAAAATCGCTTATTTAAGCACTTTTCATAAAAATCTTAGATTTTAGCTTTTTTTTTTCATAAAGAATGGGAATATTGCTATACTTTGTAAAAAAATCACAAATTTTAATGATCTCTCCTAGAAATTGGAAATTTTAGTGTTCTTTCATAAAATTGAGAATAAAAATTCAAATATAACATTTTTCAATAAAATCATGAATTTCAACGCTTGCAAAATAAAAATTGCAAGTTTTAACATGTTTTAGTAAAATATGCGAATTTTAGTACTCTATTGTAAAAATCATGAATTTTAGGAATCTTATAAAAAAATCCCAAATTTAAGCAATTTTTCATTAAAAAAAACCATGAATTTTAATGTTTTTTCATAAATTTGTGAATTTTAACGCTTGTTTCACAAAATCATGATTCATACTAACTTTTGTTTATGAAAAGTAAAAATAAAATAATAAAATTTTGAACGTTAGAATTGGTGACAATATATTTTATAATGAGATTCATTAGCATTCATCTCACCATTATATACATATACTCATGCTTCAATACTTGCTGATTGATATTACATATGAAAGAGAGCCATCTGGGAGAGGCTGTTTCGAAAAAGTATTATTGGTCATTATTTCACGAAATCATATTTTCCCAGCACAGTGATTTATATTTTTTGAAAGAGGAATTCAAAATCTATAAAGCTCTTCAACCACACATTAAAGTTAGGTTTTTTTTATGTGAGTTATAAGGCACTGAAAAATAAATTTTCATTAGTGTCAACGGGATGAAAAATTTCAAATTGACATCAAAATGGCCTTGAACTGTATTTTTTGGGATTAGATGCTATTTGCTCAAACAGTTTTTGACTCTGTTTATGGGGATGTGCTCGAATTTGAGCTGTAACTTGCAGTTCAACAGATTTTAGTGTGGATGCTTTGGTTTTTATATATAGATGACACATGTATATCCTAACTTATGATAAAAAAGAATGAATATGTAACATAATTGTTATCAAATTCCAAATAAATAGGTATGAAAGAAAAAGGAAACACACCCTATTCGTTTTCATTCTCTTTTAATCCTCCCTCGTTACCCCAATTATTAAATGAACTTATGTTGGCATATCTGTATGGCAAGACCATTTTTTAGAGACCTCATTGAATCTGTTCACCCACTTACTTTCAAAGATCTCGGCCTGAAGGTTTCAACCCTTTAGTTCTTAACATATAGCAGCAGTGGGCAAGTGCTTCGATAATAAAAGCCACATAAAATATTTTTCATAATAGCATGATGTTTTTGACTTGACAAATTTCATTACATTCAGAGATTTACAGCAATAAGTTGTCCCTAAAACATACAGTATTCAGATGCCAGTTTTCTGAAGATTGGAATACTTTGCTTCAGGGATTTGTTTCAAAAAGTTAGTTAGAGATGAGCTTTCATGTACTACCTTCAAACCCACATCTTTCTACCGCTCAATAAGCCCTGTTTCTATTAAAGCAGCATTCGAGGCAGAAAGTGTCCTCCAACGGGACACCTATACAAAAGTATGTACAACAGGGAATCAATGGCATACTTTTGAATATTATATCACTCAGGTCTATGGAAATCTTACCCTTTTCTCTTTTCTGATTTCAAACGATTAATATAAAATTTTAGGAAAAGTGTCAATGAAATCCAAAATTGTTCTGGGAGTCACAAAGAGCAGCTTCAGGACCTGTAGTCTGACCACCTTTAACATAATACTTAATATTAAGTCTATGGAATTTAAAATCTATTCTGGCAAAAAATAATTATTAAGAGGGGTCACTGTACTTAATTTTTTGTGCACTAGCGTTTTGAGGATAAATTTCCACCTCTTCACTGTTAAAATGACCAAAATACCCAAAATTGGAAAGATGAAATGATAATAAAAACATCATGTTTTAATAATTATTAGCATATGCACAAAGTTTTTTTATCATTTCAATAAACAATTACCTTCTTCTAACTTCTTCTTAACTTCTCTAACAGTAAGGTCATTG
Organism: Amaurobius ferox; assembly: GCA_951213105.1. Lineage (NCBI taxonomy): Eukaryota > Metazoa > Arthropoda > Arachnida > Araneae > Amaurobiidae > Amaurobius > Amaurobius ferox. Next base: position 41,587,478 of record OX578135.1, read on the forward strand.
CAAAATTCTGGATGAAAACCCAGGTCTTTAAATCGGTTATATAAAAGAAAACTATCAACTTCTGTACCATTCCTTGGTTTCAAATCTAAATGAGAAGCAAATTCCTATAATGGCAAAATATATATTATTACAAAGTTTATATTAAAAGCTATACTTGACAAAAACTATAATCATGCAAAATAAAATGCTCCTTTTACTTTTTCTACTACACATAGTAATGTATGGGAAAAGTATTGGAATTTAAGTTTTCAATGAACTTGCATGCTTTGGGCACCCTAGAAAATCAACTTTTCTTTAGTGTGATGTTTATACAAAGTATCCACTCTAACTCAAAATTTCTGTGACCAAATGTTATTAAATTTGATGTTTAAGTCACTTATTTTGATCAGATTTTGGTGCAATGTGAAAATATAGAATTCACCATTTTTTTCAATAAGCAACATACAAGAATAAGAATACTTCAAAATTAATTAAATGCTTATTTTATACATGAATTTTTTGACAAAATAAATTAAAATATCCCCATTATGCTAGGATAAATTGTTCAATATATTTCAGTTTTTTATTTTGATGACTTGACATTGTAGTAAAATTGTTAAATGAAAATGAAATTTATTTAAAAACTGTGAACTAAAATAAGTACTTTCAAATAAGTACTTCAAACTTTCAAATAAGTATCCCTTTCGCATGCTGTTTCATGCGATAAAATTCAAATTAATATATATAAATAAAAAATTTTTTAAGTCTATAGTAAAAGCCACATCATATTCCTTTTATTTTGCAACCAGAGAACGCTTATTATCACAAAACACCCCCCTCCCAATAAGGGGGGAGAGGGGACATAGAATCATGCTTCCAGTGCAGTGGCCAGTATCAGCAAACTGGTTTCGTGTTTTTTAATAATCTTCAGCATTGAATAACTGATAATGTTTGCAATACTGGATAACCAAAATCAGTCTATTGATTTTGGATAATAGAGTGAAAGCATGATTGCAGAAAACTGTATTCTTGCAAAATAGTACAAAAGATAGCACTTATACTATTATAGAATAATTTGTGCATAGTTTCTAGCCACAGTGGCTACAAGTGCACAAAATTTTTTAAGCCAGAGACAATGGCTATTACATAGTTTAAGCCTTTGTTTTTAAATCTGTGGTTCTAAGAACCCTAAAGGCAAATGAAAGTCTTCAAAAGAAAGTAGCACTGAATTTAAAAATTCTATCACATTATTTTCTTACCAACACAAAATAATTCTTTAACATTAGAACAAATAAAACTGATTATGTATGAGGGATCTTCTTGAAAGATATTATTTTTAGCATGAATAAGTTTTTAAATACGTTAATAGTTGTCAGAAAAACATACAATTTTATTCAAGTAATATATTGTTTACTTTATACAAAGGCTGATTTTTATTTTAACTTTTACTCAGCTTAAATGTTATAGCGTACTAGTTTTTCCTTCTTTCATAGCATGTAATATAAATTGGTTCAAGTTTCCCTTGCAAAAACCTTTGAGGTGTTCATTCTGTACATCCCAATAAAAAATATATGTATACCCTTCCCTCTGAATTATTTTTCATTGTTGGGACTCTGGATACAAAGTTCCTACAGTTTTGCAAGATATGACTTTAATTTTTTTTTTCAAAGAAATTAAGTTGCTACTCCTTGCGTTTATCATTTCATTTTGCAGTTGTTATAAATAATTATGAAAAAAGTTTAATAATTGAAGCCGATTAAATAATTACAGCCTTTTAGTAAATATACATCCTAACAGTAAATATATACATCCTAATAGTAAATATAAAATGAAAAGTGCAAATCATTGAAAAAAAATACATGCTGCATTATAATATGATAGTACCAGTTTAGCTAAAAAAATATATAACCTGCAAAGTTAAAGCTGATTAAAATAATATCATTTTAATAAGCAAGGTATATTAAGTGATCTATAAATAAATGCAAAATAAATAATAGTTAAAAAGAATGTTGGATGAAATTAGAACACTGCATAATTCACAAAGGAATAAAAGATCCAGATTTTCGAAATTACAGTCAAATATATTTTAAAAGTGACGGAAAATGAAATGAGGGAATTAATTAAAATCAATTTTAAAATATTGATATGTAAATACAAACAAAATAATAATAATAACTTATTTAAAAGGAAATTATACAAAAGTACATGTTACATCACAAAGAAAAATTATTAAGTTTTAAAATTCACAAAATGGATCTATATTAGTTTATCTACATATGCACATATATGAGAAAAAAAAAATAATAATGACAAAACAATATTTTCGCATATACTTCCTTAAAAAACCAAATATCTGCAAGCAAATATCTGCAACTTCAACAGTATTGCTCTCAAGGAAAATGTTACAGTCTGATATCGAGACAGCGGGGTTGCCTGGCGGATCGAGTTTAGCCCTGCTTTATACATAATACATTACTTTTTAAATGTAATATAGCTACTGATACATAAATTAGGTATGGTGATGGTACTGTAAATTCTATATTAAGGTTTCGTAGTATTTCAAAAATATATAAGAATCATATAAAATGTTACAGTCTGATATCGAGATAGTGGGGTTGCCGGCAGATCGAGTTTAGCCTTGCTTTATACATAATAAATTACTTTTTAAATGTAATATAGCTACTGATACATAAATTAGGTATGGTGATGGTATTGTAAATTCTATATTAAGGTTTTGCAGTATTTAAAAAATATATAAGAATCACATAAAAGATTTTTTCACTACATGACCACTATAATTTAAAATTGGAATGACAAGAATCTGTCAAACAATACAGGCTATTTTACATATATTTCTATTTTCACATATATATATAATTTAATGTCACATATATTTCTATTGCAAGATTATTATTTCCAATGCTCAATTTTCATGGTGCACTCACTCATTTTCAATAAGTATAATTTACTTTCACATATATTTCCATTGCAAAATTATTATTTTTAATGTTCAATTTTCATGGTTTACTTTTGACTTTATCTTTAACATGCATAATTTACTTTCACATAGATTTTTATTGTAAAATTATTATTTTAAATGTTCAATTTTCGTGATTCACTTAAGATAGAATTCATTCTACAAAATAAAAATAAAAAGATGCATGTGTGTGTCTGTGTGTACGGTCTGTAAAGGGAAATCTAAGCATTGTACAGCCATGAAATTCGGTACACAGGTACTTCAGGATTCAAAAAGGTGCATCTTGGCAATATTTCTTTTTAAATCCAAATTTATTTTTTAGTTATTTTATGCTTGAGCATGAATTTGATCAATTATCTTGACTTTCATACAAATTGATTCCTTAGCGACTGAAAATATTATCAGAGTTTCCATCTTGACATGATGGGCAAAATCGAAGAACCTTTCGATTGCATCGAAAATTGCATTTTTTAGGTTATCTGATACTTATTTTATTGCATACAAAAAACTAAGATTAGCACAATTGTATAGTTTGGTAAAAAGTTGCAAATATATACATATATATATATATATATATTTGCATTCTAACATGAAAAAAATTTGTTGATTTAATACACAATTTAATTTTTGTGATTTTGTTAGCGAACAATCTTACATGATATTAATGATCTTGTGTATATAAATTTTTCTCCCACCTGCAGTGGGTTATAGAAGACTTAAAGGTTTTCAAGAAGGATTCTGTTTTAAATCTTTTATTATGTATTACAATTTTTTTTTTTATGGCTGCAGAAAATGTGGAATGTGTGGTTATGTGGGATCAAAGCCATTTTGTTTTTCACACTTTCATGAGAGGTCCAAATGGGTTTCAGTGTTCATAAGGGTAGGGGATTATTTTTGATTTTGGGTGAGATCATACATATCACGTCCATTGCACAGGTGTATACAGATTGTATGCAATTTTCACTTTTATTTATATGAATAACATTTATTTATTTTGTTATTTTTTTAAAATTAATCAATTCAATGTATCCCTGCTTTAATTCTGGGCAATGCCAGGTAGTTTTTCTAGTTTCCAATAAGCATTTCATACCTAATTAAAATATTTGGGATTCTAAAAGAAATAATCAACCTCTACAGAAATTATCCTTATTACATAAGAGTGTACACTAATATAATGAATATCATATGCTGACATGAAGAACATCAATGTCTTAAAACTGATACCCCGAAGACATCAATGTCTTAAAAAGGTTACAAAAAATTTTTTTAGGTGGAAATGCTGATATCAGGTGATTGTGACCCATGGTCAGAAACAATTAAGGCAACCTATATCTTCTGATAAAAGGCCCAAACTCACAATCTGTAGTTTGATTCCTTACGATATTGTGGTCAGCATACTAACCACTAAACCAGCCATGAGCTGAAGGTTTCTAAATGGGAAGTTATGATAATTCAATATAAAAAAAAAATTAAGGCTAACTGTAAATAATTTAAAAAGTGAAATAAATGGGAAATATAAAATATTGGTGATCCACATACTTTATGATTAAAAATGAAACATTTTCCTCTTTTGGGAAACTTCATAAAATATTCTTCATCATCTAATGTTCCAGGTAAAGAAATTTCAACACACTTTGGTTTAGGTTGCCTGAAAAAAAACTACATATATTTGTAGACATTATAATAAATTAAAAACTTTTAAAATAACAAAATACATATATTTTCAATAATTCAATGTAAATATATTTATATCCTGATCCTATAAAAGAAAAAAAATTTGGAAATGAAAATATATTAATTGAAAGAGCCCCTGGTGCAGATATGCACGGCGGAGATAAACTGAAAACGGAATGGATGTAACCATGAATTCATAATAATTATTAACAATGGGTATTTCTGAGAAAACTACTAAACTATAAACATTTTAGGAATCCATAAACTTTTTCTTTGTTTACATCATCAATGACAGATAAAAACAACTGAAAACAAGGAATAATCTACAAAAAGGAAATCTGAAATTTAATAGTACAAGAAATTACTACGTACTACAATGTTTAAAAAGTGAAATTCTCGCAATCTAGTTTTAAAATTGATAGAAAATGTTTGTAATAATAGTTTTTAAATGCGGTATTTTAATTAAGTTCATTTTCTATATGATTGTTTATGAACTGCACATATGTTGGATAAAGTGGAGCAATAATACATAACACCATGATATCGACATATCAGCTCAGAAAAACATGGTTTCCTAGTTCATCATCTCCCGATTCTTTGTAAAGCACACCCAGTGGAGAGTTCACTCGCATCAAACCCCGGCCATGTCATGAAGCTCTTTCTTGCATACAGATTAATTATTTTTAATTTATCTCCGATGCAAATTTTGTTATAAGGTACTTATCAGTTATAGGGACCATGGGTTACCGACTGCTTTTCCGAGTTGTCACCAACACGAACATTGGTGATATACTGAATATACTCGTATATAAGTCGAGAAATTTGTGATAAAAAAAACCCTCAAAGTGTGTGTGTGTGTGTGGGGGGGGGGGGGGGGGGTCGACTTATACATGGAGTCTAAAAAAAAAAAAAAAGATTCGTAAGTCCAAAAGTTCTTTTTTCCCACTAGGCAATCCCTCTTAAAGCGATGCAGTAGTAATTACACAATAGTGCACTTCAAAATTCTTCTATGAGTCACTGCCCTCCTGACTACCAGTGTATCGCGTCATCAAAAAATATATACATTTTCGTTCGATGTTTATCTCTCACTTCTCGGATTACAGCCCATTGTTTTTGACAAAAAATAGCTCTTTTCAGAAATTATTCTGTAACACGGATTATTTAAAACTATAATGCAGGATTTTAAATTGAAAGTGTTTTTTGGTTTTGCTTATTGAAGAGAGTATCTAATAACTGTGTTGGTGGGTTAACGAAAACATCAGCTCAAATACAGTGCAGAAGCCAGATATTGTACATATCTCGCAGAATTTATGTGGTGAAGTGTTAGTGGTAGTGATAAAGTTAATGAAATTTTATCGGCAATATCTGAGTTTTGGCTGCCACAAATTTCAATGCAACACAATTTTTTTGTTAAGTAAAGTTGATCAAACCCCATTATATATTAAATTTTAACCACTGTGTTTGTAGTGAATTTCTCGTATCGGATTATATCGCCAATATTCTTATTGGTGACAATTCGGAAAAGCAGTCGCTAACCCATGGTCCCTATAACCGATAAGTACCTTATAATTATCTAACCAATTTCATAAGCCTAAAATAGTGGGGACAAGTTCCATGCACCAATGTTATTTTCATGTGCGATTTGAATTCCGTTTGCAGATCCGTGTATGCCATCGGGAACAAACAAAATTTTTCATCCAAAAAAACTTACTGGTCTGGAAGGCCCAGTTAAATTGCAATCTTACTAGTCTGATTGCAAATTCCGTGGTCCCAGACCAGAGGATCACCACTAAATTTGAACACTGCCTTTGAACATAATTCTCATCAAAAATTGGTTAGTTAGTTATATAAAGGATCAAAATTTTGTTAAAATAACTAGTCATAAATAAAATTTTCTACTATTTAACCCTCATTGTGAGAGAGCTTATGTATGATGACAATGCCCAAAACTAGATTAATATCAAAACAGTCCTAGCATAGCAATCAATTTTTTTTTTAATTTCCAGGTTGCACTATGTAAATTACTCTTTAAAAGACCTTTCATTCAGAATCTTGTTGATTAAACCATTTAAGTTGACCACTCATGAATTTTATTCCTTTTATGATAAAAAATGATAATTTTTTTATTTTACTTTTTAAAGGAAAAAAATGCATTCTATATTTTTATAACTATTTAGTTTAAACATTAACTTGTCAATGGAGAATTGCAATCTTCAAGCTCTGGTTATATCACTGAAGAGACTTACCGAGAAATGCTACCTGCATCAGTAGTATCATTTTCTTTTTCATCATCCATAGTCATTTCTGAAAAAAAAAAAAAATAATAATAATAATAAATACAGTTAACATATTTGTTACAACAAATTATCGTGGAAATAAAATACGCAACTTCATATCTTCTTATATAGTAATATTCATTAGCACAATATTCTAACAATTTTACTGTTTCCACAATAAATGATGCATATACATAGCATTAGATGATATATAGATATTGTGGTATACACATTATCATCTTCACAGAATTTTTATTGTACATATAAAGAGGCAATTTCATTTTCATACAAAATGCTAAGAACAGTATGGTGACTGATTCAATGGCCAAAAGTAATCTAACTCAAAATACAATTCATAGTGGTAACTCAGATAAAGAGAAGCAAACCCAATTATTATATAAAATTCTAAATACTGAATCAGGAAATTTTATGAAATTTCACAGCATTTTCTTTTGCAAAAGGCTAGGGATCAGTAGAAAAAGTGTGGAGCTCTGCAGTTTTGGAATAATGGGAGTATATATATCAAAGAACTTCTAATGAGGAAATGTTTTTGTGACAGACAGATTTTATAAAACTATAAAAATTTTGTTTAAAGCAGAGATTTTCAACCTTTTTGTAACAAAGGGCTACATATTGCATCAGATGGAAGTCTTGCAGGCCGCATCACACTATATAAATATCTTGCATATAAATATCATAAGTAGAAACCACTTATAATACTCATTACATAAAAATATCATAAGTTGAAATAGAAAAATTTGCTAAAATCATTGAAAATGAAAAGTGAAGTAAGGACACATTTTTTTCTGATAATTTGGTCCATGGGCCGCAGAAAACAATGAGGTGGGCTGCGAGTTGACACTAGTTTAAAGAAACATGTAACACAAAATTAAAAGTATTGACTGGTTTCAAAGGCAAAAAACAGCTTTCTTCATCTGGATGAATAAGAAGCACAATCTTCACTCATCAGAGCAAGATTGGCAACTGCTTTTTAGAACAGCAAAGATGACTGGAGAAAGGAAGGCCTTTTTCTCTTCCTGCCAATGACAAGATGGAAAAAAGGAGGAAGGAACATGTAGTAGGACACTGTGAATGAAAGTTAAGTAACAAGGACAAAAGTGATAATCCAACAAAGGGTTCAAAACACTTGTTCAATGAGTAAAATTATAAACATAAGTGCCCTATTTAATTAAAAAAGGCAACTAAAAAACAATTTAAGAAAATTTCTCCTCTTGTTGCTAGCAACCCCCTTTCTTTGTTCCAGTCATGTTTACTGTTCTAACATCAGTTACTTATCTTGCTCTGATTCGTGAAGGATGCAATTCTGCTTGTCCAGACGAAGAAGGTTGCTTCTTGCCTTCAAAGCTGGTTAACACTTTTAATTTTGTGTTGAAAATGTTGCTTTAAATGAAACTTTTTATGAAGATTGGATTATGTCATAAATAAGCTTATATATGTCATAAATAAGCTTCATAAATAAGCTATATAAGTGTGGTATAAGAAAAGAAATCGGAATAGCATTTAGGCAAAAAGGGAGTGCTTTTGATAGAGATGGTTGAAATATCTGTATCACAGGCTTCCGGAAATCGGCCGTCCTCCCGTCCTCGCCGGGTTAAAATTCGGCGAGGACGACCAATTTTCGGAAGTTGCCGTCCTCTCGGACGGCCTTGAGAATAGAGATTCCGGGGGGGAAAAAAAAAAAGATAACAAATTGTTGTCATCGTAAAATTGTGGCGAAAGCCGCCCTTTTCCGTGCCTTGAATGAAAATTGAAATGTCGTCACCTGCAAATCCCTCCACCCCCACCCCATAAACTTAGCTAGTGTGCATTATCAATGCCTTCTTTCTAGGCGAGCCGTCAGATCTGCATTGTAACCACAGGCGCCGGTTATTTTTCTCCCCTCATCCTCCACCCAGTGAATCCGATGACCGCACGAAAATGCGATAGCGCACTCCCGATCGAAGTGACATGTTCTGTTCTCCTTTTCAAGGTCTACAAATCCGGACCAAGCCCGAAGAAATTTATAAATGTAGAATGAACTCGGCCTGAAGATAACTGCGTCTCAGCAGGCCCGAAATGATTTGTATTCAGATATGTTAAAAATAAATTTGTCAAAATTTTGTACGGAGAATTTAGTTTGTTTCCTTAAACATTTATCTTTACATAGCTGAAATAAAAGCAATAAGTTCATGCATCAATTTAAATCCATTGTAAAAATTTTCAAAAGAAATATGTTCGGCTCGGTCGTAACGGACATTTAAAAAAAAAAAAGACTCAACCCTGCCCGAAACAATAGAAAACTCAAGTCTAGCCCGGGCCTAAGCCCAAATCCTCATTTAACTCTTTAAAACCCAAACTATAAAATTTTCATTTGCTGTAATAGACGGGAGAAGTAACAAGTTTTAATTTTTGGAATGGATTCTTCTAGTTTCAGCCAGAAGTGTTTTATTTTCTTCCCCACTTTGGTTTCAACTTTAAAACTAAAACGTTTAAAATTCATTCATGGCATTTGTTCCAGTTGTTTGATAACTGAAGTTAAAGTATGAAACATCTATTCAGTCCAAGAAGATTTTAATCTTGATTGACTAAATTCCCTAGAAATAAAGAGTACCGATGAGGTTTAAACTGTTTAGAGACAAGAGGATTTATATGATTATTTATTTACCATTCCTTCAAGTTATCAAACATTGAAAAAAGGAGCGATTCCTTACATATCTTAACCCCTTTGCCCCCACCCATAGATCGGAATTCCGCCCGTCCGATCCTTTATCGGAGACTCCGCGTCGGCGACTTGCATCGCGGCGGTTAAGCGCTGTGGGGTGGTGTATACATATGCAGTTATCGCACTTCATCGTGAGGCAGTTGATTCTAATTTATTATTGTTGTGCGAAGTATTTAAGCACATATATTAATGAATATAAAGTGAAACAAAAATGCTTAGGAGGACGGGTAAAAAATTTCGAGGACGGGTAAAAAATTTAAAGAATTAACGGGTTTTAAAGAATAATGGCAGAAATGGTAAAATGAGTATATGACATGAAATCTTGATGGACTCCCTAATAAAAATTGCGTTGTCTCCAATTTATATTACTAAGTAACCAGTAAAAAAAAGCCATAAAGCTACACTTCTAGTCAACATAAAAAGTTACATTTGTTAGTTCTTTATCATAAGTGATCAAGCTTAACAAGATTTTCTTCCCCTTTCACTTTGACTTTAAGCACCCATACAACTTTCTCAGGAGGGGGCTAACCACTGGCATCAGTGGGGCAAATACAAGGATAAGATGCACATTGACTAACTTGATATCCACCTTTGTGATCTTGAATATTCAGGATGGGGAAGGGGGTGGGCAAGTGTCCCCTTTTACCCTCCCCTATGGGTGCCCATGCCTCAAGGTTCTTTAATAAAAGGTTGCAAACTGAGATAGGTAACACAAGTTTTCATTCTGTGGAGTACAAAGCGACATCCTTTGGCATTTCAGATCTAGAAAGCTGAAAAATAGAATATCAGATTGCTAAAATACAGATAATTTTAACAATATTTACAGAATAAAAAAAATCTGATGTGGGCAGCACATGACTTTCCTTATATAATGCAATGAATTTACTTCTTTGACAGTTAAAAAATGATGGAAAGATCCACGGCAGTGTTTCCAACATTGAAATGTACATTTGGCACTTTTCCAGATAACAACATGTAAAGCTATTTCGTACCCAATTATATTTTAAGCAACTCTCTAAATTAACAATTATCAATATTGATAGCATCCTCAATAAGCAATATAGTCCATATATTAAAATATTTTAATGATTAATTCAATTAAGCATCGTTTTCATTAATTTAGTGTCATTTTTGAGATTTTGATGACATTTTTGTCAATCCTGGGGCGAAATATTGCTAAGTTGGCAAGAGCATTATGTGAAGAGAAGAGCATTTCTTATATAAAAGAAGGTATGCCCATCATATGATGGAATTAACAATCAGCAAAATATTGCTTCTTATTTGGCATCATTTTTATCAATTTGATGACTTTTTATCAATTTGATGACATTTTCATTAATTTAGTTAAAAAAATCTCGCTAAGTTGGCGATATTCCACAAATTTTGATGCCAAAATTTCGCCAAGCATTATGGATGGAGATATAGGTTATTCTTATAGCATATTCATATATTCTTTCTAAGATATTGAATTTTTATCAATTAGTCATCATTTTCATAGATTTGGCATCAATTTTATCAATTTGGCAACATTTAAGAAACCCTGCCATGTTGGTGATATTCCACCAAATTCGTCGCCAAAATTTCACTAAGCATTATGAACGGAGAAAGAATTAGGTTATTCTTATAGTAGATAAACGACTAATGGTGTCTAAATACAAAACTATTATCCAAAGTATCTTCTCTCATGAATGGAAAGAGCTAGACTAAAATAACAAATTTATTGCATAATATTACATATGAAAAATGAACATATTTCACAATAGTTAATAGTACTTTTTTTAATTTTGTGATTATTTGATAAATTTATTTGAAAAATGTGCAATATCTCGAGAACGGTTCATGCTAAAGTTCTAAAGTTTGTGTCAATCGTTTTTTAATGAAAAATTATATAACAAATGATTATTTACATAACTTTATTAAAAATTTTGTTTTTTTTGATGATTTTTTCAAAATTTCGTAACAAAATTTGAAGGGGTTCAGAACATTTGATTGCGTTTAAAACAATAGGCTTCCAGTATTCACTGGTTGTGATTTTTGTACCAAATTTTGTTTAAAATACTTCATTTGTTTATGAGATATCGTCTTCACAGACTCACTGACATCATCCCAAAAACATCTGATTCGGGTTCAAGGAAGCTTGAAACATGCTCTCCCGTCGAGAATTCGAATTCAATTTTCCACCCCGTCACAATATTTTCCTTATACATTATACTATGTATATAAGGAAAGTAATTATTTATTTACTTGTTAGCTATATGCATTTAAAATATGTTTCTTTACAATTATCTATGATGATGATGCTTCTTTATTACCACCACATATTATTTTATAGTTTACTAAAAAAGCAACTATGTAATTTCAATATCTAAATAAATACAACTTGCAAATTCATTTCTACTATGGTTACATAATGTCACCTTGTGACTTCAAAGCGAAAAATAAGAAATGAGCTTATTCAACCTCAAAGGCGACTCTTTGGTTGCAGCAACCTTATTACACTATACTCACAAAATCATATTACTCATCAACAATTTATCTCCTAAACAGTGACATTTGAAATCTAGGATTTTTATTTTTTCACTAGACCGGAAAGTTGCTTGAATAAACATAAATGTGTGTATTCTACACAAAATTAAGCTGATTTCAGTACTTTTATTTTAATATATTTTCAACATTTATAATTATTTTGATTAATTATATTTAATTTAGTGTAAATTAAATTATATGGTAGCCACAAATTTCAATAAAGTCTAAATTTGATTAATAAATTTTTGTTGACTACTAGCCACTGTTACTAATAAATCATACTGTTTAAGTGATGATAAAAGAGCAAGCAATAATATATCCAAGCAAATCAAATTAAATCATTTGAAAAATAGAAATAATAAACATACCATTGCAGGAAAAATATCTACTGTCCAATGGATGCAAAAAATATTTTAAAAAAAAAGTGAAAAGCATTAGCAATCTCACATGTACACAGGTTTCTATTACAAAGCAAGACCGTAATAATCTCACACTTTTCTGAGAATTTCACACACACACAAAAGAAATTGTTGTGTGAAGTTTTATCACAATAGGAAGCAAGACACTTCACTCTCATCAGTCCCTCTTCCTTTTTCTTTTTAGTTCAGTGATCACAAGGCACATTCATTATACTAAATTCTTGCTACCAAACATCAAAAGAAACCTTTTTAATAACATTTTTAAGCTGAAATAAATCAAATTTAGTTAAGCTATCCTTTGCTAAAATGCTTATAAAAAAATTTTTCCCTGTATCTGTAGAAGGTTTTGATAAATTCTTGTTACCAAACATCAGCAAAAGTGGCATTTTTTAATCAATCCCCAAAGTTTATTTGAAATATCTATATATACTAATTGCCAAGTGTCTATCTGTCTGTCACACTTTTTTTAGGCGGCACTTCCCGAATTGATAAAGTCTTGAAATTTGGTACACGGCTCGGTCGTTCGATAAAACCCACTGGATTAATCGAATTTTTCAAAAAGGTTCTCTAGAGGGGGTGCTCCACACCAAGACGTTTGAAAAGTGAAATGATAGGAAAACATGCTTTGCAATAAGATAGAGACTTCAAATTTGGAGTATGGGTAAACCGTTCGAGAGGAAGAAAGTGTGCAATTTTAGATTTCCAATATTTTCAATTTAAGAGGGGTGCCGTACACCAAAATGCTGAATTTTCAGAAGAAATGAGAAAAGGCTCCTTTAAAATTTGATAGAGGCTTGAAATTGGGTATATGGACAAATCATTTCATGAAAACATCCAAGATGAATATAGTTTTTCAAAAATGTTCATTTAAGAGGGGTTCTACAAAGGAAAACATTCGAAAGGTGAATTGATAAAAAAAACATGCTTTGCAATGAGATATAGATTCCAAATTTTGTATATGGGTAGATATTTTGGAAGGAAGAAAGTGTACAATTTCAGTTTTCCAATATTTTCTACTTAAGGGGGGGCCGCACACAAAAATGTTCGATTTTTAAAATAAAGGAGAAATGCCCCTTTTAAAACGTGATAGAGGCTTTATATTTTGTATATGGATGAATCATTTGATGAAAACATCCAAGACAAAAGAGTTTTTCAAAAATGTTCGTTTAAGAGGATGCTTAAGTGAAAAAAATTCGAAAGGTGAAATGACGACAAACTATGCTTTGGGATGGGATAGAGACTTCAAATTTGGTGTATGGGTAGATAGTTCGAAAGGAAGAGTAAGCGTAATTTCAGTTTTCCAATATTTTCTAATTTAGGGGTGCTGCAAACCCAACTGTTCGATTATCCGAATAAATGAGAAATTCCTCCTTTAAATTTTGATAGAGGCATGAAATTTGGTATATGGACTAATTATTTAATGAAAACATCCAAGACAAATAGTTTTTTGGAAATGTTCGATTAAGGGGTGCTCCAGAGAAAAACATTCGAAATATGAAATGATAAAAACATGCTTCAGGATGAGATAGAGATTTCAAATTTGGTGTATGGGTACATAATTTGAAAGGAAGAAAGTGTACAATTTCAGTTTTCCAATATTCTCTACTTTAGCTGGTGCAGCACACCAAAAGGTTCGATTTTCGGAATAAAGGAGAAACACCCCTTTTAAAATGTGATAGAGGCTTGATATTTCATATATGGACGAATCATCTGATAGAAAACCCAAGAATAATGGAGATTTTCATAAATGCGCCATTTAGGAGGGGGGGAGAGGGATGCTCCACACAAAAACATTTGAAAGGTGAAATGATAGAAAAAGCATGCTTCGCGATGAGATCGAGACTTCAAATTTGGTGTACGGTTAGATTGTTGCATTGGAAGAAAGTGTGCAATTTCAGTGTTCCAACATTTGCTATTGTAAGGAGTGCCATACACCAAAATATTTGATTTGACGAACAAATGAAAAATGCCTCCTTTACAATGTGATAGCAGCTTGAAATTTGGTATATGGGCTAATCATTTGATAAATACATTTGATGAATACAGTTTTTCAAAACTGTTCATTTGAAGGGATACTATGTAGAAAAACATTTGAAAGGTGAAATGATAGTAAAAGCATACTTTGCGATAGGATAGACTTCAAATTTGGTGTACTGGTAGATAGTTTGAAAGGAAGAAAGTGGGCAATTTCAGATTTCCAATATTTGCTACTTTAGGGGGTGCCGCATACCAAAATGTTCGATATTTTGAAAAAGTTATACATGCTTCCTTTTAAATATGATAGGCTTAATATTTGGTATATGGGCCAATCAACTGATAAAAAACCCACGACGAATAGAGTTTTTTCTAAATGTTCATTTATGGTTGTGCTCCACAGAAAGATGTTCGAATGGGGAAATGATAAAATAGTATGATTCGGAATGAGACAGATACTTTAATTTTGTGTATGGGTAGATAGTTCGAAAGGAAGAAGTGTGCAATTTATGTTTTTCAATATTTTCTTCTTTAAAGGGTTCTGTACACCAAAATATTCGATTTTCCGATTAAATGCAAAATGCAAATTATTTTTAAATTTACATTACTCAGGGGGTTGCTTATTACGAGACCGTTGATTTTCAATGGGTATTCAGCTAGTCTTTTGCTAAAATGCCAAGAAAAAAAGATTAGTTAATAGAAAAAGTGACTTAAGCTAATTTTGATTAATTTCAGCAAATACTATACCCTAGTTAAAGCAAACTTCTAGCATTCGCAGGATGCCAAATCATTTTGCTAAAGTTATATTTTGTGTTATATTTTTGTATGTTGTGTACATAATTACACTTATTTACATTATACAAAAATTTGTATATTAAAATTGTTTTATTGAAGAAAAAAAATTTTAATTCTCACTAAAGTTTGGAAAATCTCATTCAATTTTTTGAGTTAGTTGGAACCCCAATGTTTAAATAGATATCTTAGTAATCCTGCATCTAGAAATAGGATCAAGCCCCCATCACAGATAACATCCAGGGGTCTGTTTTGAGTTTATTATATGCTTATCAGCATAGAATGTTAATATCTACAATGGTAGCAAGAAAACTTGTTATGTGCCGCAATTCTATGGGAACTGATGAATTCAGTCTTACAACACAGCAGCAGGGACAAATTAAGACTAAGGATGCTCAGAACAAACGACTGAGGGATGCCCCTCAATCACTCCTCCCCAAACGAAATTCTTTCCTAGCATTTTTACATTTTCTCACATGGACAACAATTTTTTTAAATCATAAATTTTAATATAATTTTTAATCATTGTAAACTTATAAGTTATTTTAGCAAACTTAATTTGGTGTAAATCAGTTCAAAATCCAAAACTGATATTAAATTGAAAAATCATCTAGTACATACTGCATATGACATTGCAACTTTTCAAAAAGACCACAGATGTTTTATACTTAATATCTTATAGTGTGTAGCAAAAATGTGAAATTACAAACTTGGTAGTGCCAAGGTTTGATCTCAGGGCCAAAGCATGGTAAGGAAGTATCATAGAGTTGAGCTAAAGATATCTTCTTCTTCTTCTTTAAGAGCGTAACAACCTGTTACAGGTCTTAACTGCCTCGACAGTACGCCTCTTCCAACACTGTCGGTCCAAAGCGACTCTTTGCCAGTTTTTAATTTTCAAAATGTTGATGTCATTCACAATGTTGTCTAACCATCTAGTCGAAGGTCTGCCCCGGGCGCGGGTACCCTCACGGTTCTTAAAAGTGTACAATCTAGTCGGGTTGTTTTCACGGGTTCTCCAGACATGTCCGAGCCATCTCAATCTGTTACTTCGGATGATTTGTGTAACTTGAGGCTCTTTGTAGAGTCTATAAAGTTAAAAATTATACCCTGGTTCTCCAGCATCCTTGTTCCTGTACAGGCCCGAATATAGTTCTTAACACTTTTCTTTCAAAAGTCTCCAGGGCACGCTGGACGTCTAAATTTAAAGTCCAAGTTTCGCTAGCATAAAGATATCTTCAGCTCAAGGAATTTAATATTACCTTATGAGCATTCACTACAAAACTTTCCTTACCAGTAAGTTGTTGATTACAGGAAAAAGTTGTTGCTTCTAGGTTGCAGATAAGGCATACAAGCTATAAGTTGAAGGAAAGGAGTGTTCATGAGGACGTGAGGAGGCATGTTTTGGGAATTGCGTTGCCAATCGCATGGCCAATGAAGAATGTGCTGCAGACTTTGAAGCCTTTGTTCAACTGCCTCTTGGTGCCATCTCATTGACAGTACAGAAAGTATACATTTTAGATAATGCATAGATAATTTTCAGAAAGTTAAATAGTTGGAAATAATAGAGCAAAGGATGCTTCATGCTCGTCCAAGGCCACCAATGTAATGAGAATGCAAAATCACCACCTTGGTAGTGCCAGGGTTTGATCCTGGAGTCAAAGTGTGATAGGTCAATATCCTAGCATTGAGCTAATGACATCTCCAGCTTAAGGCATTTAATACTGCCTTATAAGCATTCTCTACAAGTGAGACAAATTTAGTTTCGAACAATTCAGTAGTATCATATACATTAGTATGTCCCTTATTTTGACTAAAAAGTATCTTTTGTTTATTAGAATTGTTACGCATACCCCTAATTTTCTTTTATATGATCACAAATACTTCAATGTAAAATTTCAACTCAATCAAGTATATTTTACTTGTGCCAACTTTGCATTAAATATTCTATTTTTTAATAATTTATTGTCTGGGATGAAGCATAGTAATCTTTGAAAGTAAAAAAAGATAGAGATATGTATATTCATTACATAAAAAATCAAATAAGCATAATAATAAAACTATATACATATTATATTTTCTTTTTGAAGTACTTTATCTAAATTATGTATGATTTTAATTTTTGTTCAAGTATTAACATTAAATTGTGATAGAATGAATATTTCTTCTGATAAGTACCAAAGATGTTTACAGAACTTCTTTACAGCTGCTTTAGAAATAGTTTTGTCTATAAAAGATTTCCTATATTTTATTCTCTTCAGTAAAGATAAATCTTGATATATAACTGATATAAATTTTATGGTTGATTGGCAGTTGAACCAGGCTCTTAAGTAAACTTTAACTAAAAAGGAACAGGTCTCGTGTAAGGTTTTTTTTCATATCTTGACTGAAATTTAAATTCCTGTCCGAGTAAAATCATTGTAAATTGCTCTGTATATCCAGTAAACTTGATGCATAGCACTATAAGGGCAAATTTAAAGTTTTCTAAATATCTTTCCAAAAAGGTAATGAATAGCCTTATAAATTCTTGGTAATTATTTCTTAATGCAGTTCCTAATTAGAAAAGTAAAAAAATTTCCTTTATTTCGAGTTTGTTTATGGTATTTTTGATTACTAGTTGGTCTCTTTGAATATTATTAGTATCACTACTATATTTTTATTTTTCTAAATACTTATTAGATGCTTGAAAAAACAAACATCAGAACTGCTTGTTGTTTCCGACATTTTGCATTTAAAAGCATTGCATGAAATAACTTTATAAATATGTGAGCAAGGAAAAAACAGTAAATCTAGCTCCATTTCCAATTCAATAATAATATGTAATTTATACGCCAAATATTACATTCAGTTGTGTTACAAGAAATATAGAAAAGACCTTGAAAAGACCTTATATAGATATATAGAAAAGACCTTGAACATTCTCAACTAGGCAAAAAATGACTAGATCGAACATAATGGGGCTGCAAACATGATCAAGTCGACATGGCTTAATATGTTTCAATTATCCAGAAACTGCTTTTAACAGATATTTTACTATATTAGGAACTAAACTAGAAGGTATGTGTTTTAGAATTGAAAACAAAAATATGGGACACCCTAGTATACATGTTGCAAAACAGTCCTGCTGCATTTACCTTTGAGGTGACTCTAACTTGTGACTAGACAAGGCAAAGATGTTAACATCTGGTTTCTCAAATTTAAAGGGAAATAAAAACATAAAAATATATATATGTTAGCAATGCAGGAATTAGGACAAGATGCAAAAATCACTGGGATAAAACTATACCTTCTCGGACCATCATTTTACTCATTTCATAATTTTTATCTGTTAGTGCATATAAATCAAGAAATTTTTTAAAGCGCCTTTATATAGTGTCAAATGGTGTGTATATTTCATTTTCAGAGGAACTATTAAGCATTTTTATACTAACTGGAATAATTATTTCGTACAGTCATACATATTTTTGGAAAAATTGAAAGCAACATATCCAGAACCGGAAATGGAAATCCTTAGTGAACCCCTACCACTTCTGAAATTCAATTCCAAATCCATATAAGTTATTATCTAAGCTCTATAGCCTATCCTTAAAAATGGACATTACAAAGAAAAAGTAAAATTTTTTGGAGGTGTCATTCATCTCTAAAACTGAAAATTATAGGTGAGACCGCCCCCCCCCCCCCCACACACACACACCAAAATGCTATACTGAATCCATATTGGTCATCTCTTATTATAAGCTCTCTATATAGCCAATTCTGGAAAAAAAAAAAAAAGACATGGTAAGGAAATTTTCTGAAACAAAAATTGAAAAGTGAATCTTGATACCACATAAAAAACTTGAGGATGAATCCATATCGATTATCATCTAAGCTCTATCTATAGCCAATCTAGAAAAATTGATGCGAGACCCCCTACCCCCACTAGAATTTATTCTGCTGTATTAATATCAGTCTTCATTTAAGTTCTAGGTGTAACAGGTTCTGAAAAAAATAGACATTTCAAGGAAATTTTTAAACTGGAAGTTGAACTCCTTAGTGAATTCCCATATGAAACTGAATTCATATCAGTCATCATCTAAGATTTATCCATAGTCAATTCTAAAAAAATAGATGTTTCAAGGTAAATGAACATTTTTGATTAGGAATTTGAAAAAGAACTGATAGAGAAAGGAAATTCTTCGTAGATCCAACAATCCCTTCCAGAATTTAAGGAAAAATCCACATCAGTCATCAACGAAGCTCTATCTATATAATCCTGAAAAATAGATGTTGCATAGAAAAAATGAATTTTCGAATCGAAAGTAACGTCTTCTCCAGAACAGGAAGTTGAAGTGAAATCCTTAGTGGACCCCCTTCCCCCTCCAGAATTTGATGCTGAATCCATATCAGCCTTTTTATCTGTAGCTAATCCTGAGAAATAGATGTTTCAAAGGAATTTTTGAATCAGAAGTGGAAAAGGAACCAGAAGTAAAAATTCTTAATAAACCATCCTACTTTCTCCAAGATTTGATGCTGAATTGATATCAGTTATCATTTAAGCTCAATCTATAGCCAATCTTCAAAAATAGATGCGTCAAAGAAATTGAAAATATCTAAACTGGAAATGTAAAAATGATTGGAAGTGAATATTCTTAGTGAACTCCTACTTCCATCAAAATTTGATGCTGAATCTATATTGGTCATCATTTAAGTTCTATCTATAATAGATCCTAAGATATAGATGTCTCAAAATATATTTTGGTAAAACAATTTGCAAAATGTTAAAAAGGTCCGACATCAAAAACTCATGTGAAAGAGAAGAGATAAAATAAATAACATGGGTGAATTTTGTGAGATATATTTTTCTTGCAGTTTTTAAATAGCGAGTCAATTCAGTTTAAAAAGTACTAATTGAAGTGACATTTGCGAGTAAAAGCAAGCTCTGCCACACAGACTTTTCTTTCTTGGACTGCCACTTAAAAGAATAATTATACAAGTATCGGAAGGATAACGACAATATGAAAGGGGATTGTTTTGAGTTCTGTTCCCCCCAATAACAGAAAAAGATTCTGCTAAATAAGAAGGGTCGTCTGTATCAAAGACTTCAAGTGAAATATACCATAACTCCCAAATTTTAAGGGAACTTAACACCAAACACATATTTTCAATAATGATTAAACACAGATCGAAAGACACATACTTTCGTAAATTGCATGAAAATTGAAGGGGGATATGATTTTAATATAAGATCCAACCCCTGAAATGACAAAAATAAAAGGTTCATAAGGAAAGAAAAAGCATTTCTATAAAATGGTGTAGTTGATATGAACTAAATCCTCAAACTTTAAGGTACCCCCCCTCCATCCTAAAATATGTAGAAAATAGAAGGAAAACAACTGGTAAAAAAATAATTATATTTAACAAAGAAAATATATTAACACAAACATTTTGAGATACCTCCCCCCCCCCCCCCCCCCCCATCTTAAAAAATGGATGGTGGGATGCCTCTTGGAGGAAGGGTGCCTAGGAGCAATCGTTCCCCTGGGACCCACCTTAATTTGGGACTGAGTAGTAGACTTAAAATTTATTCCAAATAAGTTTAGACAAAAGACTGCTATGGCCAAGTTCATAGTCACAGAACCTACCTGTAGGGCACATTCTCAAAGTTAGGATCACCTTATCATTGCAGATAATAGCATCCAAGAGCTAGCTGGTTTTATGCTGAATATGCTCATCAGCATGCAATGAGTAGTAAATATCTGTAGGAATAGGTGATATCTGTATCATAAAATAGACAATACCTGTTTAGGTATTGTCTATTACCATGCTGATAACCACATAAGTGAAAAACTGATCCATGAATGCTTATATCTGCAATTTATCAAAATGTTCACTAGATATTTTTTATCACAAATTGTGAAAAATAAAATCAACAATCCAATCTATAATGTAGTTACAAGTTTTCTGTTTGAATTGTTATAAGCACAACACAATTAACTTTTTTTTAAATTTAAATTTCGAAATTACAATTTATACAACCATGCTAAATGTTAAAATGTCACTGACAATATAGTGCTTTCTGTAGAAGTTTTTGCCAATTTAGTGACTCAATACTTTGCTAAATAGCATCTTAAAAATAGTAGAATAATAATTGAACAATAAAAATTGTTATAATAATAATTGTTGTATTTTTTGTCCTGTACTCAAATTGACAAGTAGCCAAGTGCCCTGCAATAAACTTTCTCACTATAAAAACACTATATTACCAAATTGACTTACTCTATAGCTAATTAGTTCTTAATTTACCTGTCAGGTATTGATTCTAAAGTGAAGCTTCATAGGCAGCATGGTAAATCATTTAATTACTAACAGTATTTTGGTTATGGTTAAGTTTCAATACATCTGAATATAAGCAGTCCAGTAGCAATTCTTTATGCTGTAACTTTGAAGATAATTTAACCAATTTTATTAGCTTGTATAAAATAGAACTTTATGTTCAATAAACTTGTTTTATAATATAACAATAAACGTTAGTTTACAAGTGTTTCATATATTTTTTCTTAACACTGGAGCTTTTTAGATATGGAAATGAACTGAACTGATGAATAACTAATAAAATATTTTTTCAGAAACGGGGCTTCCATGGTTTTCAACAAAAGATGACTGGGCATGAAATGGTTGTCTAATCTTTGAACTGGGCATATAGAGCATTGCATTTTTATGCATCATGTTATCAGTAATATAATATAGGAATACTAGTAGAATTGATAAAAGTTCAAGATAATTGAGCTCAGTTGATAGTCCTATTTACACTTCTTTTTCAATACAGAAAAACTTTACTAGAAACACAACAATTAAGTTACATATTTTATATTTTTAATTGATAATTGGCGATATATAATTTTAAGTAGCATTCAGTAGTCACTGATGGAAGAATATTTCTAATCTAAATAGATTGCTTGTACCTATGACCAGAACGATTTCCATGAAACAGCACTGCAACGATTCTTTTCCCAATGCCTAACGTCAAGTGATACTGCACAACCACAAAACATGATAAATAATATAGGCACAAGAGGTAATACTCCAGTGAAAAGTACTCTTTTAAAAAGTAGAATACCTATCTCATAATTAGATAGAAAAAATGTTGATGAGATACACATCATAATAAAATGGGGTGCTGCACAGACAGCAGCTACTTTTTTATGATATGATATAGCAGGAAAGTTCCGTTTTATCAGTTCAGGTGACAGAAGTGGCTGCAGTAACATTTCAGAAGAAACCAAGATAAAATTTAAAAATGTCCAAACACATACAGCTTTATCTGCATTATGCCACAAACAAATAAATGCAAAAATGAATAACTGTGATACAATCTTCCGGCCCACACTGCACTTGCCTTGCATTAATGGATGATATAAGTATTTTAAAATCCAAATGTATAATCCTCTATCAAAATGCCGCCACAAAAATGATGACAGATGAATGCAAGTTACACATTTAGGTGGTGGTGGAAACTCAAAATTTTCAAATCTGGCTATACTTTGAGTCATGCCATAAATAATGTAATATTTCAAAAAGAACATAAGAGGTAAAGCATAACCTAATCCACACAAAGACCAGCTGTCAAAATCCAATGCAACATCAGGATAATACTGTATAGACGATGAGTATATAAAATGAAGCATGATTTCATAAATAAAATACCAGAAAAGAATATAAATATAATGTTTAATTTTGCTAATAAAATCACTAAACGTTGAACTACAATATGTTGTGCACATTTGTTTAACAAAAGCTTCATACGTCAAAATAGGCCCTGTAAAAACTGATGGCAAATACAAACAATATGCTACAATTTCAGAAAAATCAATCAGAGTAACGCGATGATGGATGTTTTGATTAATACGATCTAACATGAAGCTTAAACTTTTAGCCATAATCCAAGTGAGGGCAACATCAAACAGAAATGTTTCAATATCTCCATTGTGAATTTCTGAAAGTGTTTCAAATACAAACGAACTGTTTTTCAGCATTAAAGCACATATAGTTAGTACATAACAGTACAACTTTCTTCCAAAAGTATGGATTGAAAACATTATAACGATGTAGCCCATAAGTATCAGGGTTGCTTTGTCTCCAATAATAACTGTGAGAGAAAAGATAGAGTAACAGGCATAGAAAAACGGCAGAGCAGTCCGCAGAGTTCTGCGAAAAATCTCAGATGTTAAAATTTGGAAAAACAGTAAGAGCCAATACTTTTTAAACGTGGATGTCAATACCGTCCATTCAAAATCAGAGTTATCTTTCGGTCTATTGATAATAATCCAACCATCTTCAAAGTCACTGTAATTTAGTGAAAAAAAGTGTTTCTCGGATGATTTTCTAAATTTCCATAATGAATAGACAACCGATACAATCCATACTATCCAATGAAAATTTATTATCAACTTTTTCAACTTCATTATGAAAAAATGAATGTTTTAGAAACTTCGTATACCTTCAAAAATCAATTTTATTTCAACAAAATGTTTCAGGCCAATCACAATTTTAAGTAAAACAACATTAACAAATCATTAAAAATGAATGAAAACATTTGAAACTGAAACTTACGAATATTTCCCTACAACCTACACATCCCTATGAAAAATTCCCTACACAAACCACAAATACGTATCTCCGAACAAGATCAGATTTATCCCAAACTATCCATGACATGTGAAGTATTTTATTATGGTACAATAAAGATTCCGAATACATTTCATGTAGGCGGAAGACTTGTTTTCAAGGAAAAAAGAAAATATAATTTCAGGATTTCGAAGGTCAATTGCATATCTTTCGAAGACCAATTTCTTTATAATATTTTGAGTTTTTTAAAATATTTAAAGGGTAAAATGGAGGAATAAATTTTGAACTAAAAATATGCCGGCACATAGACCACTTGAGACTAAAAAAGTAAAGAAAAACGCAATCTCTGCGTACAAAATACACACCAGCTAGCATGTTCCGAAAACGTACGCGCTATACCCCCTGCTGTGAGGCCGGTTCTTCGCTATTGGTTAAGTTAAATGACGTCATGGGCGGAGCCTAGTATACACTTTGAAGTTCGAGACTATACGTGTTTACATTTTCCTTACATACATTTCATCATGTATTTTACTTCATACACACATATTTATTTGCTTTTGATATGATTTTAAACTAAAGAATTAAATAAAATATATTATTATTATTACTACTTGATCAATGATAAAAATGCTTCATTTACGGGAAAAAAATTATATACAGCATACAGTTTAAAATGCTTGTGTTATATGTATTATGTTTATTAAAGGCACCTTATGCCCATTTTATATTGTATTCCGTACGTGTATCGCAACTTTTTTAATCCTATTTTTATTGATGACTTATAGCACTTGAGGCAATTTGTTTTATTTTATTAATGTTTTAACTACAAAAAAGCAAGTTTATCCAAAACAAAATATATAACTGTTTAAATGTGGGTTACCATAACCTTTTTTGAAGTCGGTTTCAAATATTTATGCAAGTTTGTAAACAATAACTATGTGTTTGATTTAAAAGAAAAAGTCATACAATGGAATATTTTGGACAAAAAATGTGGAAATTTTTCTAAAAAATTAATAAAAATGCAGGCTTACAATGTAATCCTGGGTAAAATATTTAGTGTAGAGGGTGGGTAATCCATCCCACTCTATATACCCAATGATGTGCTAATAATTTTCTATGCTAAAAATTTTTAATAACTGATATGCTTCGAAAATTATATATATAAATTGTTTGCTGTTCCCATTAAATTCTATGCAAATAGATATGCATATTGGTTTCTTTACCATTTGAATAGGTGTGATGAATGCTAATGCTATGCCACTGTCACTAACCGAAAGATAACAAAGTGGCAAAACCAAAAGAATGACATACCTATGTTTTTATAGAACTGCGTCAATGGATTTACAATTAAAGTACTTCAATACACCTTCTTCTGGATTTTGAGGAAATTTTTACACTCATTAACAATTACAATATGATTTGTGTCTTGATTTAGTGTAATTAAAAAAAAAATTCGAATAGATTTTTTCCTCTAGTTGGGGGGGGGGGGGGAGGGAGGTATCTTTAACCAGGTAAGTCCATCAGTCACAACTAGTGCATACTTTTAAATATATAAGTTAATTTCTTGGCATTCTTTATTAAACTTTTATTTACTTCAAACATTTTCAATGTAACAACCGATACTTGAACATTTAAAATTTTGACAATCAGTATGTACATACTGACTCTAGTTCTCCTTTAATGCTCGCTCCTTGTTTCTATGTGAATGAAAGATACCAATAGATCAAAATAAATAAACTGCTGCTTTTTAGAATATAAATTTGTAATACTTTCTTGAAGAATCTGATTTGTCACCTAATTTTGTTATACCTGGTTTCTTTACAGAAGTATTAAAAAGTTATATACCAATAGAATAGATGCTATGGATTTGAATTGATATCACCAGAAATAAACAAGTTGGTTGAGATTTGCACTCTAACTTAGTGTGTTACCTGAAAAATTTGACTTTCAGAGGAATAGCTTTTTTTTTTACATTAATTCAAATTTCAAGTTAACTACTTTATATGTAACAAATAAATATATAATAGAATATATAATAGGCACTGATAGTGCCTAGCCTACAGTTCGTGCTAACTGATATTTCACATAAATTGGTTTCAACTTTTCTTAGACAGCAAAACCCTCATATAATTCCATATTTTAATACCAGAGCATTCTAAATTGATATTTTTTCTTTATGATAACCATCTACGTAATATATGTACACGTAATAGGTGAATGGGAACAAATATGAGTAAATAGATACAGCTTTCCGAGTACATTCAAGTTAGTTTTAAATGCCTGAAATATAGCTAAAATACTTGTTCATCAAAGACGTCATGTGAAATATATTAGCTGCAGCCCCAATTTCAACTTCAAAATAGATCTGCTATTTATCTTGCTCATATTTGTTTCTCCAGTCATAATATTTTTTATGAAAATAGCTTGATAAAACTGTTTTGCTCTTATAGTTTTGCAACATTCTAATATATCAATTTGTGAATAGGATATAATGGAGAAGACACTCCTATTGCAGATACTAGTATCCATGGACTAGTTTCTTACTTATTATATGCTCGTCATCATGAAATAGTCAAAATTTGCAGTGGTAGCATGAAAGTTAGCATGCACCACAATTTTTTAGAATTTCTATGGGAACTAACATTTTCAGTTCTTCCACGTGGCCGGCTCAAAATTCATATACAATTTAGCTCAGGTCACATGAAGCTGCAAAGGCAAAGTTTATAAACACAAAGTCCATCTATAAGAGGCATTCTAAAAAATATAGGTGATATTCCTATTACAGATACCAGCATGAGCATTCTTGGACTGGTTTCATGCTTATTATGCATTCGTCAATATAGAATATCTGATATCTATAATGGTAACAAGAAACTTAATGTAGATCCAGGTATGGGTCATTGTGGCAATTACGCCTCCCCCCCTCTCCTTTTTCAGATATATGTGTCATTTCTCGTGATTCTATAGATTCAATTATAAAAGTTTATTGCAATGTCATAAATCCCAAAATGACATAAAATTCATTTTATCATGATGATTTATATTATATGATATATCAAAAAAAAATTATGAGTTTCGATAACTATTTACTGATATATTACAAAAACAAATGTTCAATAAAAGAAACGTGTCAAAGTAAATCCCTTTTTATTTCTGCCTGAATCTGCTCTTGTAATGTACTAACTGTAAACTTTGCAACTACCTTTTAAATTTGGTTAACTGTTGTAAGACATCTCTGCTCGGTTCTAGGAATGCGTTGTCGCAAAAGGACACCGGCAGGTTATCTCCGTTGAAGTAATAGTTTGTAAGCTAGGATGTCGGTGCCATACGAGAACATCGACTGATTGTAAGTAACGTCACTCCGAAAGCTTGAGTATCGAAATCAATGGATAGATGAAAATATATTCTAAGATGAATCAGGAGCTATTTCGTGCATAGATTGTGACGAACCCGTCACTTTTTCAAGCCTATTTCAGCCATTTTCAGAACTGTTTCAGAGTTCATACACCTTAAGACCGCCTGCATTGCAGTTTTTGGAAAACAAGGCTGTAAAACTCTGTCATCACAGTCTGATTTCGGAGAAATGCACCCAATTTGAGCCGTCATCAGAGAAGGGAGAACTAATCCCAGAGGGGGACGTTAGGTGGTCTAGGATGCAGAGCTTGGAAAAAGACATTCCAGAGCTTTGTCAGGGTGGTCCTCAGATTTTGGACCAGAATATATACATGAAAGAGACGCTTATCGAGAGAGGCGAGACAATTTTCGTAGAGGCAGGTCGCACTTTTGGTGCTCCTGATGCACAGGTTCTCGCCCTCACCGGAATGTTTTCTGTAACCTTTTTGATATTACTTGTCATGCTTTAATAAAAGCTTATTTTCTTTAACAACGATGCCTGTTTTATCCAGACTTGGAGAAAGTCGATATTTTCATGATATTTTCACAGATTCGAACTCACGAATTCAGAAGGAAACGGTTACTGGTATTTAGGTCGGCCCATTCCACTTTATGTGCGCGGACCGAAATAACGCTACTGAGTCAACAACCATACAGAGTATCCAGCAGCACTGAATCGGTATTCATTACAAAATGATGGCGAACGGAGGAATTCGTTATAAAATGGTGGCAGCAGGTGAAATAATCATGATAATTGGACTGTAAAATACCATCGGAGTTTGAAACGAATGAAGCGCCTTTGAAATAGAGCTACGAAGCAACACCAGAGAGGTCGATGACCGCACGCAGAATCCGCAGAGAAGGAAGGACTGAATGATTTTCCCACCCGCAACCGAAGAAAGTTCTTTTAAGCCCTTGAGTTCCACCAGATCCGCAACCCAACACCCGAGCAACGTCGGAGATCAAAGAAAGAAGGACAGCAGAGGATCGGAGCGCCCGCCGAAAACGAGAGTCCCAACACAGAATTCCGCTCCAGTATTCCGCGACGAGAAACACCGACGAAAGCTGATATCAACAACGGAGGGTGACAGCAGCGAAGGGGTGAGTGACGATTTTTTACTTTTGGTTATTGTGTAACTCAGGATCTTGTAACAAAAAATAGGAAAGGGGAGCTAGGAGATCTTTTAATCGAGCTAGAATTTTGACAGGAAAATTGGTTAGCCAAAGCTCGGATTAAACTAATTATATTAGGATTGAGCATTTAAAAAAAAAAAAAAAAAAAAAAAAAAAAAAAAAAAAAAAAAAAAAAAAAAAAAAAAAAAAAAAAAATATATTGTATGTTTTGTTTAACGCAGAGTAGTTTTGTTTAATATACTGTAAACTTTATAGTAACGCATATTATTTCCATTTAAGACATATTGGTTCATCTAAGTTTTAAATAGAACTGAATACAGGAATATAGTCTCATTAAGAGACTGGTATAGAAAATATTAATACATTAATTTGCATAAGTATAATTATAATTTTATCTCAATATGGCATTTTTAGCGAAGGCTAGGAAAGCGGATTTGACTAAATTAGCAGCTGAGCTCGTAGAGGTGGTACCACAAAATTCTAAAATCATGGACTTAAGAAAGTTAATTTTGGAGAGCGCTAGTTATGAGGAAGA
The DNA here is from genome assembly GCA_951213105.1 of Amaurobius ferox. Taxonomy (NCBI): domain Eukaryota; kingdom Metazoa; phylum Arthropoda; class Arachnida; order Araneae; family Amaurobiidae; genus Amaurobius; species Amaurobius ferox. Next base: position 41,616,483 of record OX578135.1, read on the forward strand.
ATTAATAGAGGGGATGCTGACAGCTATTGTGGCTGAGAGAGTGGAAAAGGAAGAATTAGAAGCAAAATTAAAATCAGAACGGGAAAGATTAAATTTTGAGAGAGAACAACTGGAGGCTAAAGCAAAATCAGAACGGGAACAATTTGAAGCAAAATTAAGGGAAGAACAAGAACAGTTTAAGTTAAACTTAGAGTCCCAAGAAAGATTGGAGTTAGAGAAAATTCGGGTCGGTAGTCGTAGCAACACGGAGAGTCCGAATATAAGCGTAGAGGCAGGGGCGCAGATGAGGTTTCGGACGGTGGAGGAGACGGTCAGGATAATAAGACTGCTAACAGTCAAGGTACCCACACGGTCTGACCAGTGGGCGTATTTTTTCTCAAGTCTAGAGAGGGCATTCGCTTCTGAGAGCGTACCGCTTGAATTCAGGGCGACAATTTTGTTAAATTTACTGGGGGACAGAGCGGCGAATTTGCTGACTCAGGTTTCAGAAGAGGAATACGGAAATTATGAGGTAGTAAAAGGAGTTGTATTAGAAAATTTTCAACCTTCGCCTCAGGTATGTTTAGAAAAATTCCGGAAAGCGAGCCGTCGGGCGGACGAAAATTTCGTTCAGTTCGCGACTCGGGCGGCGTCCATGTGGGACTATTATTGCAAATTAAAGGGGGCAATGGATTTTGAGACCGTAAACCAATTAGTGGTAGCGGACAAAATTACCCAGGGACTGGACGTCGAGACCTATGCCCATATAGGTATACGGCAAGGTGATGGGTGGTTTAAGCCCAGGGAACTGGCCAAGGAGTGCGATATGTACTTCGCGGCCAGGGGAAAATCATATGCGGCGTCGGGGCCAGGAAATGGCAAGGCTAGTGGAAATGAGAAAGAGGCACAGGGTAAATTCCGATCCGAGGGCGAAAGAGCCCGGACAAATATTGGGGGACCCGTAAATGGGGGAAAGAAGGGCCAATGTTTTTTATGTGGGTCGAAGAACCATTTTAAATGGGACTGTCCTCAAAGGAGGCAGGGGAGGCCGAATGGTACTAAGGACACTAGCCGGAGATGGGAAGACAGACGCGCAGCTGACCAAAGGGAGGCTCCACGAGTTACTGACCACAGAGTCGTAGCCAGGGTGGATGCAGTTAGGGCGGAGTATCCGGAAGCTACGGAGAGGGGACCGCTATGCAAATTAGAGAGGGTGCCGGTGAGCGTCGACGGTAAGTTGGCGTGGGCTCTAGTGGATTCGGGCGCGGAAATTACGGTCGTGAGGAGCGACGTAGCGCCAGGCGAATCGCGGACGGAGGCGGCTATACGTTTACAAGGAGTATTCGGGCCGGCCGTAGAATGTCCACTGATAAATATCCCTTTAGGAATGGTCAGGGGGGAGAGCGATAGTGCGCCCCAACAGGAAGTTTTATGCGCGGTCGTGAAGGATATGGTAGAGGAAGTTTTGTTACCGCCACAGGTAAAGAAGGAATTAGAGAAAAATTCCAGAGCTGGGAAGGCAAACGCCATAGACCCAGGTAGGCGCGAACCGATTCCGGAGGGCGCAAATGAAAGCGAAACAGTTTATGAACCCCGGAGAGGGTCAGTTTCGAATGTTGAAGTAGAAGCAGGGGGAGAAGCCGCAAAAAGCGAAAAACTAAAGGAAGCTGAGTTCCCGCAATCGCAGATGTCTGCGAAGGAACAAATAAGATGTGTAAAATTAGAGGAACGAGCCAAGATATGCGGAGGATATGTGGTTTACACACAAAATGTGTTAGGAGAGAGAGAAGGCCAATTAGTCGTCCCGAAGGTAACCAGGGCGGAAAGGAGGCGACAAGCGAAAGTCAGGCCACTGGAAATTCTTTTGCAACAAGCAGAGACCGGGTGGGGCAACCCCGATAGTCAAGAGGTGAATAACGGACAGGTAGATGTACCGGATGGCGAGAGGAAGAAATATCCCAACGAGATTAGGGACCGAGGGAGCCAAAACGCGAAAGCTGAGATGAAGGAGCGAGGACTTTTGGTTTCGAAACGGAAAGCTCCGAGATTCCACGAAAGAGCTTCGGTTCGAGAGTACCCCGGCAAAAAGATGCGAACCCCTGGCTATGGCAGGAAAGAAGGGGTGGAGAGATACTATGATTCTTCCACACGGTGGAAGAGAGGTATGGGATAGCAGAAGGCAGAACCCAGAAGGGGGGGGAGGGGGAGATGTGTTTTGAAAGTGGGTCAGAGCATATTCCTCCAGGCTGGGAACCGCAACCCCCAGCTGATTGAAGCAGGGGGAAGGAGCGAGGAGGAGAAGAGACGTTAGTTTCGATATCGCAGAGAGTTTTACGTGAAAGCGGAACGGAGGGAGAATTAGTTCCGATTTTATGTATAGGTGTTTATGTTTACCGGAGTGGTTATGTGTAGTAGTGTACAAATATTGCATGAGTGTATTTTATATTAGTGTACTGATTTTATGGTTTATGGGATTTTCTTTTATTAGAAACTTTTATATAATAGTGTACAAATTCTACCGGAGTGTAGGGAGAGATTACAGTGTAGACGGTTCTAAAGGAACTGGGAATTATTTAGGAAGATAGATTAGGTAAACTCATTGATGACATTATAGATAGGTACTGATAGGATGAATAAGTGTAGGATTTATATAGTATAAATTTGATAGAAAGTTTTTTTGAATGGTTAATTTATGTAAACATATATGTGTTGGGTAGTGTAATATTAGATTATCTATTAGTGTTTATGGTAGTTGTTTTTTTTTTGGTTTGATTGTGATATTATATTATTTGGCTGGGAATTCTGGGAGAGTTATAATGTTGCAATGGAAGTGTATAATATGAGATCCTGGGTGGCAGCCAAAGTAAATAGTCACTATATAGCAGGCATATACCCAGCAACCATGTGCTTTACAACCAGTTATTTAGAAGTGAAAAACCCGTGAAAGAATGCCAGAAACTCTGGACTTAAGAAAATTGTGTTGTGTATGCAGACTCTGACACGCTAACTTTTAGGTGTGCACTATAAGAACTGAACATGCGTAAGCTGTGAGTGCATTCTGACAACAGATGCGGCATAGCCGGAGTGATGTGGGTTACGAGCGGTTGCTCATTACCAGACAGTTGTGTGGGGTAATAAGGGTCAATGGACCTGTGTTCGGACGATCCTCAAGGAGTGTAATGTTGTAGGGTTATTGCAAGTGAATTGTGTTTTTGGAAAAAGCTGGGTATTTAACCCTAGTTTTTCTCTGGGTGGGGCATGTGACGAACCCGTCACTTTTTCAAGCCTATTTCAGCCATTTTCAGAACTGTTTCAGAGTTCATACACCTTAAGACCGCCTGCATTGCAGTTTTTGGAAAACAAGGCTGTAAAACTCTGTCATCACAGTCTGATTTCGGAGAAATGCACCCAATTTGAGCCGTCATCAGAGAAGGGAGAACTAATCCCAGAGGGGGACGTTAGGTGGTCTAGGATGCAGAGCTTGGAAAAAGACATTCCAGAGCTTTGTCAGGGTGGTCCTCAGATTTTGGACCAGAATATATACATGAAAGAGACGCTTATCGAGAGAGGCGAGACAATTTTCGTAGAGGCAGGTCGCACTTTTGGTGCTCCTGATGCACAGGTTCTCGCCCTCACCGGAATGTTTTCTGTAACCTTTTTGATATTACTTGTCATGCTTTAATAAAAGCTTATTTTCTTTAACAACGATGCCTGTTTTATCCAGACTTGGAGAAAGTCGATATTTTCATGATATTTTCACAGATTCGAACTCACGAATTCAGAAGGAAACGGTTACTGGTATTTAGGTCGGCCCATTCCACTTTATGTGCGCGGACCGAAATAACGCTACTGAGTCAACAACCATACAGAGTATCCAGCAGCACTGAATCGGTATTCATTACAAAATGATGGCGAACGGAGGAATTCGTTATATAGATAAGAGGCAACTTTGGTTGAAAACAAAACAAGTTTATTGATGAACAGCATATCTGGTAGAAATGAAGATATAATACAATGCTAGGGTATACAAGGAAGTGACGAGCAGTCGAGAACAGTCGACCTGCTACTCTCAAGATGTTAAAGCGTCTCCTCTTTTCGTGCCCTCAATTGTCTATATATTCGGGCCTTAATCTCGAGACCACCTTGGAATAGAACATTGGAATCTTTCCCAGGCCCCCGGTGTCAAGAAATACCACCCAATGTTCGTATCATGGGAATCTCTCTCCCTCCTCTTGGTGACAACTGCAATTGCGCGCTTTTCTCCGAAATCTGTGGAAAGTTTATAGCTTTGTTTTCCACAGATATCTAAGTTGGAGGTCTCGGGTGTATGACCTCAAGGATGTTGAAAAAAATGGCGAGCATTTAGCCTCGAAAAAGAACAGAGTTTCTCACATGCCCCTCCTAAAGAAAAATTCGGGTTAAATCACCCAGATTTTTCAAACATAGTATAAGAAACTCGACAAAACTCAGATTTCTCACACACTACCTGTGTCGGCACATCTGGTCATCTATGGCCGTTGACGTGGACGCCTTCATGATCACAATAAAAGAAACACAACATTATACACAATCGGAATAAAAAAAATCACGCAAACATTTTCCTTTTATAGGGGCCTCCAGACCCCTGGTCCATTGATTTTACCACTAAATTCTTGGTCATGCTAAGTCCTTGACCAGTCACCAACAAGTCCGGTAAAGTTTGTGTTGTACAAGTTCTATAACTCAGACAGTCTTATGTATTTCTTAAAAGAAATCACCAATATTGTAACACACAGTTTGAAGTAAACTCAAAGTCTGAACACACACCAAGAAGTCGATCCGAACTCCAGAGTTTCTGGTATAAGTTCGAGCGTTGTTTACTTTTCCAGTGACCCTTTACCCTGGCTGTCCCCTCAGGATTTCGTGCTTATATACACATTTTCATTGCAAGAACAAATAAACATTCCCCGAAATCCCCTCCAAAAAGCCAAAATAAGACTCCAGTAGGTAAAGTACTTTAGACGTATTCATAATATCAAACATACAAACATAAATTTCAATTTCACTATATCCCCACCTATTTATATATATTTATCTACGTGTTTACGTAACATACCCCTTTAAATAATACTCAGTTCCGTTCGAACGATCTTTACTTGAATCCTTCCTTATGCTCATTCAAAACCCGTATACTAATATATGAACAAAAAAAAATCACGCAAAGAAAAATCTGTACACCGATATATCTTAAATCGAAACTAACTCTCCCCTTTCTCCTCGCGCCCAGCTGTTAACCCGCTCCCCCCTCCAGTTTCGTTCTTGGAGGTCGGAAGCGCTTCGGCTGACCTATATTCCTCTGGGCTAATCCCCGCTTTCTCGAGCATCTTCGCTCCGAGACTCGGCTCTTCGCAGTCGAGAAAGTGCGTCGGCGGCTAAGTGATTTTTTCCCGGCCTGTGCGAGATCTCATAGTTCCATTTTTGAAGAGCCAGTGCCCACCTTGTTAAGCGAGGGCTCTTCGGCGTACTTTTATTCAAAAATTTAAGCGGGCTGTGGTCAGTTATGATTTCGATCTTCCCACCATAGATCCATCGGTCGAATTTATTCAGTCCGAATAAAACTGCCCATGCTTCCTTTTCAATAGTGGCCCAATTCCTTTGGGAGTCGCTGAGCTTTTGGCTCGCGAAAGCGATGGGTCTAAAATTCCCTTCTGAATCCTTTTGTGTCAAGCAAACTCCGCATGCGAACTGGGACGCATCGCAATGTATCTGGAACGGTGCTTCGAAATCCGGAGTAGCCAGTGCGGTTGTCGCACACAGAATGCGTTTCAGTTCCCGAAACGAAACCTCCTCTTTCTCTCCCCACTCGACGTTATTTGGACCCTTCTTCCTCGTTAAATTCGTTAAAGGAGTGGCCAGCTCCGCAAAATTTGGAATATAGGAGCGATAAAACCCCATTAGTCCCAGGACCGATCTCACGTCCCTTTTTGTGACTGGTCTTTCCAATTGCCCAATCGCTGCCACGTTTTCCTTATCCGGGGCGTGTTTCCCCCCTCCAATCTGGTGACCTAAATATTTTATTTCCTGGGCCGCGAAGGTACATTTGTCTATCCTCACAGTGAATCCTAACCTCCCCAGTTCTTCCAGCACTGCGTCTATGTGGGTCAGGTGCTCTCCCCAGCTTCGAGAAAAAACTATTATATCATCAATGTACGCCTGCGCGTACTCGGAATGCCTCTGCAGTGCCCTGTTCATTTCTCTCTGAAACGTTCCGGCCGCCCCTGCTAGTCCAAACGGCATCGTTTTCCATTGAAACGTTCCATTGTGGGTTGCGAATGCTGTGAGGGGTTTACTGTTTTCCTCCATCCTTATTTGCCAGTACCCTCTCAACAGATCTAAACTGGTCAGCCACCGTGCCCCTCCCGCTGTAAAAACTAACTCCTGTATGTCTTTCATTGGGAACACGGGAATTTTTGACACCCCATTGAGTGCCCTAAAATCTACACATAACCTAACGGTCGCATCCTTTTTCGCCACACACACCACTGGGTGCGCTATTTCTGCCTCCGATGGTTCAATTAAATCAAGGTCCAGTAACTCTCGTACCTGATTTTCCACCTCCCTTCTATAAGCTACTGGGATACTATAACAGTGAGGCCTCTTCCTGACTGCCCCCGGCACCAGTTCTATTTTGTGGGTCCCCACTCTGGCCGGTTGTACAGGCCTTGTAAATAGACCTCTGTGTTTTTCCAAAATGCGCCTCAACTCCGTCTTTCTGTTGTCGCTCAGCTGGGGTACCTCCAGCTCATCGAGAGTTTTCACGAAATCCCTATTCCGGGCTATTTGATTCGGTGTGTGCGCCACCTCCCCGAAATCTTCCTCGAAAATCACATTCACGGCTTCCGCCCTCATTACGTATTCCCTAACTTTATTCTGATGAACGTGTTTCGTCCTCCCATCTGACATCTTAACGATGAAAGAATGCGGATTCCTCTTTTCTTGGATTATGGCCGGTCCCTGCCATCTCGCATATAGTTTATTGCTGGAGTCCGGTACTAGCACAATCACTTGGTCCCCTGGCTTGAAGACCTTTGTGGATGACCTAAGATTGTGGTAGTACGCCATCCTGCCCTGTTGAACCTTCGCGGTTAACCCAGCCTGCTCTGCGGCCATCTCTAACCGCTTTCCCATATCCTGTAAATACGCCGATATCGGCCTCACGTCACATTGTACTCCCTCTGTCTTTCCTGTCCAGGTAGTTTTCAGAATGGACAGTGGACCCTGGGGTGCCCTCCCATACAACAGTTGGAAAGGTGAGATCCCCGTCGTGGCATTTGGCACTTCCCGATACGCCCACAAGACATAGGGAATCTGCAGATGCCAACTCCTTCCCTGGTCTCTTATCACGTGATGGAGCATCGACTTCAAAGTTTTATTCCACCTTTCGACTAGACCGTTTGATGCCGGATATAACGGTGTCGAGAATCTTGGGCTCGCCCCCAACCGTCTTTCAAACTCTTTAGTTAACTCAGACGCGAAATTCGTCGCGTTATCTGAAGCAATCACATTCGGTACTCCCGTTCTCGAAAAAATATGCAACAGTGCTTCGCAGGTTGCTTTCGCTGATAGCGAAGTCATGGGAATCGCCTCCGCCCACCTGGTGTGTTGATCCACCATACATAAAATATACTTATGTCCCTTAGAACTGGGCGGATCGATGGGGCCAACGGCGTCAATATTGACGACCTGAAACGGTAGATCTGGCCTTGCCACTGGAGTTATGGGACATCGCTCCCGGGTCCTAACCGGTCTTTTGAGCTGACATGGCTCGCAAGCCTCGCAAAATTTCCGCACGTCCCCTTTCATTCCCTCCCAGAAAAATGAGTACCTGATCCTTTCTGCCGTTTTCCTAATTCCCATATGACCCCCGAAAACAGAACTGTGTGCCATCCTAAGAATTTCCTCTCTTCTGCACAGAGGTACCACCAACTGGTCTATCCTTTCTCCTAATACCTTTTCATGATGGAATAAGTATTCGTTATTTACGAAGTATCCACCCCTCCTAGTCTTAGCCTTTTCCCATATATCCGCTAACTCCGCACATCTATTCTGCTCTCTCGCGAATCTTTGTGCATGGGGCTCTACAGCTCCCCCTTCCTTCCCGCTCTCAGCAGTTTGCTTTTCCTCCAATACCGAAACTAAATTCTCTGGGGGGCTCGACTTTATTTCGCTATTCTCCCCGTCCTCCTTCGCGGGTTCGTCTTCCTCCGGAGAGCCGGCGCTTGCCTCTCCTTCTAGCTGCCTCCCTTCCAATAACCTTTTCACCTGCGGGGGTAACAGTACCTGTTCCGATATATCTTTGGCGACCGCGCATAAAATTTCTTGGTGGGGCACATTGCATCCCTCACCCTTGGCCATACCTAGCGGGACATTTAATAATGGGCATTTAACGGCCGGTCCAAATACTCCCTTTAAGTAAATGGCCGCCACCTCTGTACCTGGCTCCCTGGACATCAAATCGCTCCGCACGACTGTGATCTCCGCCCCGGAGTCCACTAGCGCCCATGCTAGCTTCCCATCCACGCTTACCGGCACTCTCTCTAGCTCACAGCGAGTCTGCTGGTCCTGCTTCCTCCTTTTCTCGGACCCTACTGCATCCACCCTGGCTATGACTCTGTGGTCACCAGCTCGTGGAGCGTTCCTCTGATCGGCCGCGCGCCTGTCCCTTGGACCATTCGCTCTCCCCTGCCTCGTTTGAGGGCAGTCCCATTTAAAATGATTCCGAGAGCCGCATCCAAAACATTGCCCTTTTTGGCCCCCTTTCTCGGGTCCCCCTTTAAAATGTCGTGCCTTTTCGCCCTCGGGTCGAGATAGGTCACGCTCCTCTTTTTTGAACATACTGGACCTTTCCGTCCCCTGTCCGGACGCCGCATAGGACTTTCCCCTGGCCGCGAAGAACATATCACATTCCTTAGCCAGTTCCCTGGGCCTAAACCAGCCCTCTCCTTGCCTGATGCCTATATGTGCGTACGTCTCGACGTCCAAGCCTTGGGTTATCTTGTCTGCTACTATTAAATGATTTACGGTTTCTAAATCCTTAGCCCCCTTTAAGCTACAATAGTACTCCCACATGGACGTCGCCCGAGTCGCAAACTGCACGAAGCTCTCGTCAGTTCGACGGCTCGCCTTCCTGAACTTTTCCAGGCACACTTGTGGTGACGGTTGGAAATTCTCCAACACGACCCCCTTCACAATCGTATAATCCCCATATTGCTGCTCTGATATCTGCGTCAGCAAGTCAGCTGCCTTGTCCCCTAATAAATTTAACAAGATGGTTGCCCTAAACTCCATCGGCACGTTTTCCGAAGCGAACGCTCTCTCTAAACTTGAAAAAAAATATGGCCACTGGTCCGCCCGTGTTGGTACCTTGACTGTTAGCAGTCTTATGATTCGTACCGTTTCCTCTACTGTCCTGAATCTCATCGGCGCTCCCGTTTCTAGGCTAATAACCGGACTTTCCGTGCTGCTACGACTACCGGCCCGAATTTTCTCTAGCTCCAACCTTTCTTGGGATTCTAGATTTAATTTAAACTGTTCCTGTTCTCCCCTTAATTTTGCTTCAAATTGTTCCTGTTCTCCCCTTAATTTTGCTTCAAATTGTTCCTGTTCTGATTTTGTTTTAGCCTCCCGTTGTTCTCTCTCCAATTGTAATTTATTCAGTAATTCTTCTTTTTCCATTCTCTCAGCCACAATAGCTGTTAGCATCCCCTCTACTAACTCTTCCTCATAATCAGCGCTTTCCAAAATTAACTTTCTTAATTCAACAATTTTTAAATTTTGTGGTACCTCCTCTACGAGTTCGGCCGCTAATTTAGCTAAGTCTGCTTTCCGGGCCCTTGCAAGAAATGCCATTTTCATATAAAATTATAATTATACTTATGCAAAAATAATGTACTAAATTTACGAGGCTATATTTCCCGTACTCAATTCTACTTAAATTAACTCAATATGTATTAAAATGAAAATAAAATGCGTTATTAAAGTTTACCATATATTAAACAAACCGCTATGCATTAAACAAAACATACAATATTTTTTTACACCTAATTGTTCAATCCTAATATCCTTAGTTAAATCCGAGCTTTGGCTAACCAATTTTCCTAAATAAACTGTAGCTCGGTTAAAAGATCTATCCCTGCCTAAATATCACGAGATCCTGAGTTTTGAACAAGAAACAACCAAAGTAAAATAAGTCACTCACCCTTTCGCTGGACGGTTGGCTTCGCGTCATACTGAGTCGTGGTATCAGGTTTCATCTCATTGCGGGATACTGTAGGGGTGGGTCTCCCTTGGAAGGCATCGGTTGGAAGGCAATATTTTTCGTCTGCTATCGTCCGGTCGCTGACCTCCGACGTTTCTCGGATGCTGCTGAATTTCAGGATCTCAATCGCTCCTTTCGCTGTCTGTATATCTCAGATTCCGGTGTATCATTGCTTTCTTTTCATCGATCCAAGCGGCTGCCACCAGGTTTGTAAGACATCTCTGCTCGGTTCTAGGAATGCGTTGTCGCAAAAGGACACCGGCAGGTTATCTCCGTTGAAGTAATAGTTTGTAAGCTAGGATGTCGGTGCCATACGAGAACATCGACTGATTGTAAGTAACGTCACTCCGAAAGCTTGAGTATCGAAATCAATGGATAGATGAAAATATATTCTAAGATGAATCAGGAGCTATTTCGTGCATAGATAAGAGGCAACTTTGGTTGAAAACAAAACAAGTTTATTGATGAACAGCATATCTGGTAGAAATGAAGATATAATACAATGCTAGGGTATACAAGGAAGTGACGAGCAGTCGAGAACAGTCGACCTGCTACTCTCAAGATGTTAAAGCGTCTCCTCTTTTCGTGCCCTCAATTGTCTATATATTCGGGCCTTAATCTCGAGACCACCTTGGAATAGAACATTGGAATCTTTCCCAGGCCCCCGGTGTCAAGAAATACCACCCAATGTTCGTATCATGGGAATCTCTCTCCCTCCTCTTGGTGACAACTGCAATTGCGCGCTTTTCTCCGAAATCTGTGGAAAGTTTATAGCTTTGTTTTCCACAGATATCTAAGTTGGAGGTCTCGGGTGTATGACCTCAAGGATGTTGAAAAAAATGGCGAGCATTTAGCCTCGAAAAAGAACAGAGTTTCTCACAACTGTACTCACGATTCATTGAATGATGATCAATTTACAAGGACCTAATTAACCTTCAGCTTTCTATAAGAAATCTGGATTGGCTAGACATGGATTAACATAAACACTATGTAATAAAAATTAAAATGTTTTAAATTTGATTAAGTAGGTATTAGTCAATCAGGTTCAGTTGATTAAATATTTATAATTTTTCAAGATATTGCATTGTTCACCGGATGAAATAAAATATGTTTTTTAGGTAATGCATATGGTTATCTTATTTGTACTGATTTTTTCCCATCAGTAGTACAGATAATAGAATTTTGATGCATAAAAGTAAAATTCCTGCCTTAGAGTAAAGGTAAAAATAAATTTCAAAAGTAAATAAAAACATCCCATTTAATAAACTAATATCTATATATTGCAATTGTAACTGTAGACGAAGAAATTGAAAAGCAGATTTAGTTTTAGCTAGAATCATTGTATTATTAGAAAGAAATTGTATATATAGCTTGATTCAGTACTATCTTATTATAGTGGCTCCCATAAACCCGATTGAGCCAAGGTCGCAGTTAAGATTTCGCCAAGGTTTTCATTAACGAAAAAGCAATATGACAATAATATAAACAAGTGCTGTTTCTTTAGGACTGCAAACGTTTGGTGAGATTTTACAACCTACCTTGGCGATAAATCTCAGACGCTTGGTGATTCATCCTTCTTTAAAATTATAGAAATATATTTAAGAAATATTTTTTGTCTCTACACTAGTATTAGTATTACCAAGTATTACTAGTATCTACACTAGTGTAGTATTACCAAGTAGGGAAATCATATTCCCTAGAAACCCATTTAAGTTCAGAGAAATGATATTTAGTGAAATGGGAAGCAAACTGTTTGGTTACCAATTCCCCCCCCCCCCCTCCTCTTCCTCAAAAAAAGAATTGCCTGGGGATGCTATGCTACTGTTACACACATAATACTAACGTTAAAGGAAAATATTGTAATAGGATCAAATATTTGAACTATCAATGAATTTACATGTTTTTGTTTTAAATATTCTTATTTTCGAATGCTTTTGAGATAAGCATGTGTACTTTTGTAATCACTGATATCTTACAAATGATTCAAAAGTTAGTACTAATTTTCTACTACTCAATTGAATTATCATCAGGTAATGAAATATGGATAGTTATATTTTAATTTCAATATTTGTATAAAATTCATAATTTGTTGTTAAATCAAAACAAATTTTAATTTTATTTACATAAAAATGTTTCAAATATTTTGTTAAATCTTATATAGTCTAATTTCCCATTCTAATCAGTGAATATTAAATTTCAAATATTTGAAATATAGTACATACATCATTTATATGCATTTCTACATAGCTCGTCAAACATTCCTATCCAGGGACATTAATTTCAATTACATATTTTCACAGGTATATACGCTTTACTTCACTGGTCCCTAGAGTAGTGTATAAATAGTGCTTTACTATAGTTAAAAATATGCATTTTCTGTTTAACAGTACAATCTGTTTGAACAACTTTAACTGCATAATAATGTTGCATGATATTACCTAATTTCAATTTATAACATGTTTATAAAGAAGGAGTTTATCCAACAGATATTTTAAATCAACTTACTGAATGCTGTTTTTGAAAATAATAGACAGTAGTTACTAATTTAATTTTATATGAAGATGGATTTGATATCCTAGGATGCATGAATAGATGTAAATTGACTTACCTAGTTAATAATGATGTTATTTGATTTATCCTGATGTAATGAGATATAATGAAGCTGTAAATACATATACCAGTTAAAAGTTTGACTAGTTATCACAGCGTCCAACCGATGCTAAAGTATTTCGTTAAGATTAGATAGTAATATATTATCTAAATCGAATTATAGTTGTTGAAGTAATAAAGATATTAAAATTAATATTTGTTTCAAATAAATAATTTTGGGTTTAGAAATTAATAATATTTTGACTAAATGTTTCAAACTGAAATTATTCAAGAGATTGAAAAATAAAACTTCAGGTTTTATATTTCAGATGTGCTATACAGAATAGCAAGTGTAAAGAGGATTTTAATTGAATTAACGTTGAGTTAAATTCAAAATGTTCTGAAAAATTTGAATGATGTATCAATACATGCCTTTTAAATTTGAATATCAAAATTTTGTATATTTAAAATTCAAAGTGTAGGATAATACACATGTAATTGTTATTAAACATTTCCAAAGTTTAAATATTGGTTGTTAAATTTTAAACATAATTTGAAATAAACATGTTTAAGAGTTAAAATGCCCGTCGAAATCAGGCGGTCATAAGAAACAACAACAACAATGAGTTAAAATGTAAATAATTTTAACTCGAACACCAAATGAATTCTAAACGCACAATAAATGCATATTATGTTAGTGAGAACTGCGAAGAATGATAGCATTTGAAACCATAATCTTGCATAATAGCTTACTGGCTGTTAAAAATTTGGCAGCTCACTACTGGGTACAGATCAAACATCAAAGTATTTCATAAACATTAGATAATGGCTATTAGTGTTTGCTTTCTTCAGAATGTTACTTAATATCAATAAAATCTCAAAATCAACACCCATACAATTGAAATGAAACTTCATATATATGCTATTTAAATTACAACTTGGTAGGTATATACATATAGAATATATATTAATTTTATTAGTAATTTCATTAATTTGTATAACATCTTTACACTCTTATACTATAACACACTACTGCGATAAACAAATGAACTATGAATCACATTAAAAAATATATTGCTGTCTTTTACACAAATTTAATTAGCCTAGAAGGAAATAAATCAAAGTTTCTCCTTTAATTTAACTGATACAACAATAAAAACATCTGACCACTTAAGTTATTTAAACAGGCCAGGTGAAATATTGCAGTACAAGTTTTGAAATATATTCATATTTGGTCGGCGATCTTCTATCTAAAATTAGGTACTATAAAAAATAAGTTAGAAAATCATTCAATTGGATTATTACAGATGTATATGGTATAACGTTCCAATGTCAGCATTTTACTCGCAAAGATTGTAATAAATATATCATAAACTACTTACCTAATATTAAGACATTTTTGTTGTTTTACGAACGTGTATATATATCTCTGTATATTGTCATACAACGTTATATCTTTGCACTATTTCTTTCTATCATAATTTTCTTCCCGATTTAACAACAAACATTTTTTTTCATGTATAATCTCGAAGACGACAACTTCAAAGTGAATACTAGGCTCCGCCCATGACGTCATTTAACTTAGCCAATAGCGAAGAATCGGCCTCACAGCAGGGGGTATAGCGCGTAGGTTTTTGGAACATGCCACCAGCTATGCCTTGCTAATCTAAATAAGCACCAGCTACGCATGCGTATAGGCCACTATGAGACCTCATAGTCCGCCGCTTCGTGGACGTATAGCTGCAATGCCCTTAACTAGTGTAGCAAAAATGAACTAAAAAAACGCACTCACTAGAACAAAAAATCAGAATAAAAAACTATATCCGGAAACTCTTATCCGATACAAGAGATATTTTGACACAATAATAATGAGATAATTGTACTTTTCAAATATCAAAATCATATCTATAAAACTCGCGAGCACTTCAATCACCAGCTCAGCTTTCCAGACAATCTTTTCTCATGTTGTTATCTTACGAATTGTTGACTATTGTTACGAATATGCAAAAAGTTTGTGTGTTTTGTCTCTATTCAAATAATACACAGCGGACCTTTGCTTCTATTTAAGAAGAAAATATCTTTACAGGCAGCCACGTGATTTCGTGAATGCCTTACGTGGTTGCCATATTTTGAATGTCGAGACAGGGTTGCCAGATTTGACGAATTATCTCAAACTTGGAGACTTTTCGAATGTACCAGAACTTTCTCGAAATGACCAATATTCTTGGAGATACAAACCCCTTCTGTAAGTTTCTAAGGAGATTATATAAAAGTCATCGTTCAATTGGAGAAGTAGTTGACTTGATACAAGCTAAATGGAATTGTGCATTATGTCAGTTTTACAGTTTTAAGAATAGTATCTTCTATTTTGTGAATTATCTGAGCATTTAATTGTTTTATTGTATCTAACAGTTGTTTAGTGATCTTGTAAGATAGAGATATTTTCTGTATATTGTTCCTGTTTACACCTATCAGTATTTTTAAATAAAAGTGATAGTTATCCAAAAATTTGAACTCATTCTTGTATCCTGAGGGTACACCTACGATTCCAGAGGATACGTCATAATACTATCGTCTGAGATGTTCTTGAAAATGAAATGTTTAGCAGATGGTAAAAATCACAAATCAAAATTTTGATCCAGATTTTTGATATTTTTTTTTTTAATTTGCTGTATAAATGTCCAGACCAGAAGGCAAAAATTAGCATAATTATAAGTGTATTAAAACAAATGTTAAATGCTGAGTCTATTTTTTAAATATTTATTATTTTTTTAATTTTTGAATGTTTTGCACAAATTTTTGGATCATTACTTCAATACATATACAAATAAAAAATTGAGCTACAGCAATGAAACTCGGTAAGTAAATGTCGTTATAAGAGTTATGCATATGAACAAATTGTCAGCATCAATGATGTTATAAGGTTCATGCATTGCACGTGAGAATGATGCATTTTGCAGCATTTAAAATGACCGGTGTTCTCACTCATGGGTAATTGGAACTGGATTTTATACTTTGATACTGCAAGTTATGTACAAGAATGACTTTTAGATGTACTCAACGGCACTGTGCAAATCGTCAGATTTAGAGACAGGTCACATCATATACCTAAGGGAAGCTGGTTGGTCCAACAGACGTATCAGTCGTCATCTTGGTCGGAGTGATATGGTAGTTGCTCATATTGACAACAATGGACCAGAGAAGGCCCATGTAACCATCGCAAAAACTTAGGACGCACCAGACAGACAACTGCTGGAGAGGATTGTGAAGACAGGAGGAGCCACATCCACACCAATGGCATCACTATCAGCCATTCCAAGATATTTGCTATCCTCCATGTATCCTGTATCAAGGGATACTATTCAGAGATGACTGGCAGAAGATGGGATTAGGTGTCAACATCCATTAAAGTGCCTACTATTAACCCCCACAACATAGGTAGTGCAAGCAGGATTGGTGTTGAGCTCGGTCAGCCTGGATAATGTCCAGTTGGAGGCCTGTTGTTTTTAGCAACAAATCCTGCTTCTCTCTGTGCTGATGACTGCTGCATACATTTGTGGAGAAAGACTGGCAAGTGTTCCAATCCCACATTTGTTGTCAAGTGGCACATAGCCCACACTAAATGACTTTTTTAACAATGTCTTAAGGACTACCCTCCTATGGCCATTCAGGTCTCCAGTCCTATCACCAATAGAACACGTCAGGGACATGTAGTTGATGGCAATTGCAGCCTTTTTAGAATACCACTGAATTAGCTAGCCAGTTGCAACATTTGTGCAGAATCTTCCAGAGGGACATAAGCTACTTAATTGACTCTATGTCATACTGAATATCAGCTAATATAGCTGCCAGGGAAGGATTTACTGAAATGTCATCTTGTTGCCACCATTTCTTAATAAATATGGTTTTGCTCCCAAATTTTAATCATTTGCATATCTCCTCAAACAATAAATGCATGTCGAGTTTCATGGATGTAGTTTAATTTCTCATGGATGCATACAATTTTTGCAACAGAGTGTATATACATGATGCATTCTTTAAAAGATTCCTGAAACAGAATGCTCTCCGCAGCCTTGATGCTTCAACACATTATAAATAAAATAAGTTCCAAAGCTAATTTTATCATGCCTTTTAATTCTAAACCCCTAAGATTTATATAATTGACTATCTTAGAAACACAACATAATTATGAAAAGATTTTTATTTTTTTTTTTATTATATAAAAACACATTTCAAAATCAGGTTTTGTTCAATAAAACATTGCAAAATTGGAATATTATACACACATCTTCCAATTTTTTCATGTGTATAAAATTTAAATGATTGTCATATATAGACAGACATATGTGATAATAAGTTTAAGAAATACAATGTATATTAATAAACATTTTTAAAGGCAGCCAACTCTCAATATGTATATATATATATAAGTAAAATAAAAACGTAAGTTGACAAAAATATCAAATGTTATAAAAACTTTAGGTTTTTCTTGCACTCTGCATAATTTTTTTTTTTCCCTTATATCTAAAAATCTTCCTAGTAAAAAAAGCCAGAAAGGCATTGTTTAATAAATATATTATTTCCTACTTCAGGTGAAAATTGTTCTTTCCTACATCAAAATTATGTAATATAAAACAACAAATAATATAAAACAAAAAGCAACATAGCCATATAATTTAATAAGTTTGTTAGAATTCTGATGCTATTTTGAAATGGTTAGAAAATTACAAAGTACATTTTGATATTTCAAAGTTTCATGTCATTAATTTTGTATATTTTATGTTTTTCCTCAATTATTAAACCTCCCTTAGAGTACTGACTGCATTTATACAACAATTTCACTAAAAATGGGAGTATTTGTAACCATGATATAGAGTACACACACAGGCTATACTGTTACTCCTAATTTAACCATATAGTCCATAAATTAACAATTTAAACAGCCATAAAATTATACAATTTTAGACAATTTCTTAATACACATTTCCTTAATGAGTGTTAAGGAACCAAGTTTAAACAACCAGTTCTCTCTTTGAAACATTCAACCATTAAGGATGTCATATTATTCCAGACTTATGATATGTTGTGAACTAATAGGTAATCACATACTACACATTTATTGTTGTCAACCAGAACATTAACATCTCTTATATCTCTTAACTATTTGAATGATGCCAGTTAGATTGCATTTTATTTAACTTAAAGGGATATACTAGGATAACTTTAGTCTCCTTGACTCATCACCATAATTAGGACAAATACATAAGCACATTACCATATACAAACATTAAACATGTTTGTATGTATGTGTGTGTACACCAATTAATTAATAGCATGGAAATAAAGTGTTTTGGGTATAAACTTTTTAACAGATGACAACAGAAATTTAGATACAATATTTAGTTTGTATAAACAAATTTTGGTACTTATCGGTTATAGGGACTATTAAGCTAAACACGGTTTTGGTTATCATAAATTTCAATGTAACACGATATTTTTTTGTTAAGTAAAGTTGATCAAACACCATTATATATTAAATTTTAATCATTGTGTTTGTAGTGAATTTCTTGTATCTGATTATATTGCCAATGTTCGTGTTGATGACAACTCGAAAAAGCAGTCGCAAACCCATGGTCCCTATAACCGATAAGTACCCAAATTTTCAACTATATATCAATGAAACATTTACTCAATAAAATTGTTTTAGCTAAAAGAATATATATATATATATATATATATAATGTTAGGTAGCAAAAAGTAAACTGTAACTAATTTTTTAAATATGCATTATTTATAATTTACATATAAATAAAATTATTCAAGGGAATTTTTTATTGAAATACATCTAAAAACTTTACAGACAAAATAATATTAGGAATCAAATTTCTGTTGATATCTGTTAAAATTTTTGTAAAAATATGAAACTTTACTTTTAAGGAGTATTTTGATGCAACTTTGATTTCAGGGAATATTTCAATGCAACTTAGCTTTAAAGGAGACTTTAATGTAAATTTGCTTCTAGGGAGTTTTTCAATGTAACTAATTGATGAGTGCAGAAAATATACTGTGTTAAAGCAGAGCTTGCCCTATTTTTTGTCCTAATAATTGTGATGGAGCACAGTGAACCTAGTGAACTATAGTCAGTTAAGTAAATTTGTTTGAGCTAAAAATGGCATAAATTGAATAGTATCGATTTGATAATTAGAATGTGAACTCCTTATAGTATCACTTTTCTATGGTTGATAATACATGCATGCATGCATGAATGGATTTTTTTGGTATTAAATTTTTGACATTTGATTGCTTTACACATACTTATATAACTGATTCAAAACAGTTCTTACAATTCAATTACTTACTCAAGCAATCTGGCAAGAATAGGTTCCACCTGACTTTTATTCTCAATTCTAGGACAGCAAGATTTCTCAATAACTACACAGTTCATATTTGTAAAATAAAATATCATACAAACTGCAAGCTCTGTTACATGACATACACTTAGGTGATAAAGTAAAAGTACATTTTACTCTGTTAAAAATTAACAAGATCACTTAATTATAAAACAAAACAGTATTATAAATTAGTTATATCTGTCTTTGCAGATATTATATAACTAGCTCCGGTGTTTGCAGCTAGCAGTCACAAAAAATAGCAACCAGTTTTATAGCAGTCAGTTTCTTAACAAGTTTTGTTATAGTTCAAGGTAAGCAGACTGAGCGGGCCCATTGCAGATTAGAAAATGCAACATGAAAATTGCCTCAAAATCGGAGCAACAGTAACTAAGATAGATAAACTGAGGACTGACCCCTCCCCATTAAATATATGAATATAATGTATTTAGAGGTGATGTGTCATTTTTATAAAATAAAGAAACATTTATAACTGAGTATTCATATGTAAACTTACTAAAAAATTACCACAGATGAAAAGTAAATTCAGCATAAGGAGCTTAGATTTTAGGATAATTAGAGGTTTTACTGTACACAGATTTCATGAAGTAGAGTTTAATAAAACATGTGTGACATTCTACAACATGCATAAAAAATGCTTAAAGTTAAGGAAATAAAAAATTATGTTACCAAGCCAAAAACACTAGAGAAGGCCTTATAAAATATAAAGTAGATCAAGCTACTAATACATTGCCAAATACACAGTAATAGCATTAGGTATTTTTCAAAGGAAAAGCATGTATACATATTTTGGCAATCACATGTTATACACAAAAAGAAAAAGAAAATTGATGTTTCATATTAGCAAATTTATCAAGCAGGATTGTAACATTATTAACATGATTGAAATAGTATATTTAGATAAGATATCATCAACCACCACATACCTATATGCACCTTGATGTTTGTGTAAAGATTTTGTGTGTGTGTCAAAGAACTTTTAGCTGACTGTTCAAAAATTTTAAATATCAAGCAAATTATGAAACAATTTACTAAATTCTGTTGTACCTTATTTGTGCCCAAAGTAATTGTATAGCTTTTAATAATTTATTATCATTCAAAACTTCACTTGCAAAACATTTTAAACGTAGTCACGAATCTTCACTTCATCCATATATCTGATCAATTATACCTATCAATTTACACTATTATTGTAAAAGATCTAAACACATTAATTGAACCTCACAAGATAATTTCAGTCCTAGACAAAAAATTTGCAGAATTATCGACACTTAAATATTACATTCAGAAATTGAACAAAATATATATAACTTCTAAATTTTATTATTTAAATTAAGGCATATAATATCATATAATAACAGTGTAATGACAAAATTTGATATAAATATCATATTTTAAGTGCATATCTTTAAAATTATTAAATATAATATTTTCTGAAGCTACTGTCACACTGTATCACATAACATATTTTAAGTACATATCTTTAAAAATTATTAAATACAATATTCTCTGAAGCTTGCAAGTTTCAGAGATACAAAATTTGCCAACCAATTAAAAAATCTGATGTGGGCAGCACATGACTTTCCTTATATAATGCAATGGATTTACTAGTTTTACAATAAAAAAATAATGCATAAGATTTACAGCACTGTGTTTTTATCGTTGAATTGTACATTGGACAATTTTCCGGATGACAACATGTAAAACTATTTCAAAATAGTCAATTAACTTATACTTCACGCAACTCTAAACAATTATCAATATTGATAGCATCCTCAATAAGCGATATAGTCTGTATATAAAAATACTTTAATAAAATTAAATCATCTAGTCATCATTTTCATTGATTTAGCATAATTTTTATCAATATGGTGACATTTTCGTTAATTTGGCAGCATTTTGGCGACATTCCGCCAAAATCTCGCTAAGTGTTATGGACGGAGAAATAAGTTATTGTAGCAGACAATTGACATCTAAATACAAAAGTATTACCTAAAGTATATTTTCTCATGAATGGAACTAGCTAGATCCACGAGAATGATGTCACCGAATTTATCGCATATTACTTATGAAAAGTGAACATATTTCAACAATAAGTAATATTTTTTTTAATTCTATATGATTTTTTGATAATTTTTTTGAAAAATGTACAATATCTCGAGAGCGGTTCATGCTAGCGTTTTAAAATTTGTTTTAATCGTTTTCTAATGAAAAATTACATAAGAAATGACTATTTTCATAACTTTAAAGGTTTTGATTTTTTCAAAATTTTACCTGAAAATTTAAGGAGGTTCTGAACATGTGACTACATATAAAAACAATAGGCTTCCAGTATTCGTGGATTGCAATTTTTGTACCAAATTTCGTTTGAATCGGTCCATTCGTTCTTCAGTTATCGTCTCCACAGACACACACACACAGATAAATGCCTGATTCTCAAAAATGTCTGATTCGTGTTCAGGGATGCTTGAAATGTGCTCTCCCGTCAAAAACTTGAATTCTAATTTTCGACCCTGTCACAATACTTTCCTTATACATTATAAGGAAAGTAAAAAAGCTGGCAATTCATCATTTAAATGATTCACTAAATAAAATGTTCTATGGAGATTAGAGGCAGGACAGCCTGAAGTTAATGTGAACATGTTGATATATGTGTAGCTACTAACTACTTGACATATACTATACTGAAGACTTGTTATTTGTTGAAGTATGACAGATCAAAAGGTCAGTACATATACATTTCTTTTGAGGCAGCATATAATTTTTGCTTATTCATGTAAAATACACTATTGCTTATTGAATACTAAGGCACACTGTATCACATAACATGCATAAATGTAGTGGTATACCACTCAAGTCATGTATTGAGGGGGACTGTAAAATGGAGCTATAAAAATAATGGCAAAGAGTAAAGAGTTTAAAATAAAATCTTGCAGGTGGTTAAAGTCAGGGCCAGTCTTAGTCCAATTGGATCGATTCAACCTAATAGGGCTCCATGCTGAAAAGGGCCATAAGTCAAAAGGGTCACAATAATACAGTAGCAATAAAATTGGTTTTATTTGATGATCTGAATGAAATAATTGTACTGATTTTGAAAGGAAACACAATATAAATTACTAAATTAGGTATATAAATTGCACTTTAACAAAGATCATAGCTTTAACAAAGGTCATAGTTTGTTTTCATGATAACATAAAGAGGCTTTCATTAGGTGGAAAGACAATCCCTGTCATGATAGCTTCAGGAGAAATAAGTTTCTCAAAATTTAAATTAATAAAAACATATTTGAGATCAGACATACTACAAGAACAATTAGACAATCTGGCAATATTATCAATGGAATGCGAGGAAGCAAGAGATATTAAATTTGAAAGTATTCTTGCTAATTTTGCTGAGAAAATAAAAAGCAATAAATATTTCTATTCAATACATATATATTTTTTAAATACATTATAAATACTCATAATTAATGTAATATCTCATATCAATGTGAGTTATATTCCTAAATAAAAATTAAAATACTGTGATTTGTATATATCTTAGTCTATCTAATGTGATGTGAAAAAAATACAACCAAAAATATTTTGTCAAATTGGAGCCATACAGTATGAACATCCTGTATAAAACATGAATAAACATAAAAATTGCTGGAATAAATTCCAATACAAATAGTAGGGTCCTTCAAATGATACTTCCAGTAGAGCCATGCATTTCTTAACATTGCTCCTGGTCTAAGCTGAGTTTGTCACACCCAATGGTAAGATGTCAAAATGTTGATAATTGGTAAGCTATTAAACTTTTAACTTCCAGTATGCTATTAAATGTCATATTATTCAGTTTGCAGTTTTATTTGCATTCTGAACAAATAGATATGTATGAGCAATTTACTGTCCATTTATAAGTCTCTATGAAGGCCTGACATACATTTTTAACATTCAGTATTCCTCAACATTTTTCACCACTAACTGCAAGTATTTCTCACAATTAAACATGTGGTACTCAGATCTTCAAAACTTTTAACCAATAAGCAAATATCAGTATCTGTGTTTTCAATTCACCTCTCATTCCACCAATGCACACATGTTATCACATCATGCTCATAGTAATTTCTCTAATTTTTTGTCTTAGTTTTAAGCTGAGCATTATAGGGGAAATATATGGATAAAAAGTTTGATCCAACATTTGCTTAACATTTTATACATATAATCCAAATAAAATGCTTAAAGCACAGTAGAATAAAAATAGCTCATAGGAAATGATTACTTTAGAAAACTGTTATGGAAGAAAAAGTTATTGAAAATATAAACAAAAATAAATTATGTAAGCATGAATAAAGCTATTACTAATATTGTAAATCACAACCGATAAAGTAGTAATCATAACTGAGTCCATAAATTAATCTGAACATGACGAAGACACTTTTATAGGAAAGCATAAAGAGTCTGCTAATATGCGATGCATTTATGAAGTGCCACTAGGCTGTAGTTATGTGCTATAGTATGAAACTTCTTGATCTGATTACAGCCCAATGATAGAACCTGTCAACTAATAGTCAATATCTCTCAGCAACACTGACTAATGGTAAGGACACTACATGTTGCACTTTTGGTAGGACAGGCTTACATTTAGCTAGAATTAGTTTTATATTCTACACTGCTGTTTCAATGCCATACTTTTACTTATTGGAATAATAAAAGGTAATTAATATTAGTGTGTTTGTACAACTATGGAAGCAAAACATACTTTTCCTAACAAATGGGCTGAAGACAGAAAAAGATTTTCTGTAGAACTTATTAAGAGCAGAATTACTTATAAGTGTATGTTTTACAATTTTTGTTATGTACCAATAGTATAAGTTTCTAACTACTAAGAATTGTTATTTAACAATGATTTTTATAATAATGCATGGTGGTAATTGCAAATAATATTTTAAAATAAATATATTAATATATTTTCATTGAAAGAAAACATATTTTGTTATTTTTAAGTTAATAACTGTCCTACAAAATATTTTTAATTTGGAAACCTTAATCATTAGTTATGAATATGGCTTGATGCACACTGATAAATATATCTTCAAAATTTTAGAAAGCA
Source organism: Amaurobius ferox (assembly GCA_951213105.1). NCBI lineage: Eukaryota > Metazoa > Arthropoda > Arachnida > Araneae > Amaurobiidae > Amaurobius > Amaurobius ferox. The sequence goes on from OX578135.1 coordinate 41,640,852, forward strand.
TGATCAAAGGAAACATTTCCTGATGTGCAGATGGAAGTTGAAGCACATCCTTAGTTACACATTTTTTTTTCTTACTACAAAGGAGTATTAAAAATAGAAAAACTCTGTGCTACGGTTTATTACTTGTGTAATAATATTAAGTGCATTATTGTGCATATGCTGTTCAAATTGAAATTGACACCAGCAGGAACACAGTATTACTGACCTAATTTAAAACATGTCATACGGTTAAATCATTTCAAATAAACAGTGTTACATAAATTAAAAAAAACTTTGTTTTCTAAACTATTATATAACTACTTAGAAATCAAAAGTTTTTAATTTTTCTTTCTACAAGTATGAGCATAATTCATTTTCATAATGAACAAAATCATCTCTTCATATCAACTTAAAAAATCAAAGGCTTTACAACTACACCACTTTAAAAAATAATAACACTTAAAAAAATAAAAAAACTTTAAAAAATAATAACACTTAAAATAAAGCAAAATAAAATTAAGTGCCTTGACATTCATTTTAAATAAACAAAAACTACATAACAATAAATGGCAAGTCAAATAAATTTTCCATTGGTCACTAGGCAAAACTTGAACAATATGATCATCATAAAAACTTCACATCTCTCGTCAATGTAGATGTTATAAAAGGCACTTGTTTCTTTAAGTGCATGCTAGTTTCTTGTGGTGTAAAGCTCACAAAGTCAAATGCCACTCGGCGATTCACAATTGTTAAAATGGAAAGTAAATCTTTCTTTTTTCCATGTTCTTCCAAGGTCTTACATAAAGCTTGAATGAACCAGGATCCATTTGTTGTGTTCCTCCAAGAATAGAAGCCTAAAATACATAATATAATAAGCATTGTTAAAGATGTTAAAAATAAAAATGCAGAGCTTTGTTAAAAAGAAATGATTTAAATATAAATTGGCAACTTTACGAGCCAGAAGCCATCAAAAGATTCTTAAATGAAATGAGCATTGGATTTAAATAGCACAACATCATAAATTGCAATGCAAATCATGAATGGATGATATATAAATTATATTGTGTGTTACAACTATTATAAAGAAGTATGCATAAATTCCTAAATTTCAGTAAAATCCCATTTGAAACTCTACCATTTTCTTGCATTTTCTGCTGATTTATGGGAAAATATTCAAATCTCTCAGTTTTTGACAGGTTTTAAGGTAAATTACCGATTTTGGGGATTTAAAAAAATGAAATTCTATGTTTTGGAACCAGAAAAAAATTCAAAAAATGGAAATACATGTTACAGCAATTCTTCTTTGGTGTCATTGCATAACCAATGTACATTTATAATACCTGCTTCATCAAATTTTTTGGATGTTTGGCGCTTGTTTATTCTGTGATACATTACCTGCTTTACGATATGACATACCATAATTTTTGGAATAATTGTTTTGTTGAATTTTCCGAATTACATAAATAGCATCACAATTAAAAGTAAATTGAGTGTATAAAAACACCTAATAATATATGTACATAATTACATAATGTAATATTTATTTTCCCTTCTTCATGCAATCCCAGATATAACTAATAGATTCAGCAGTAAATTTGCTATATTTTTAGTTAACCAGGTTTAAATTTAACAATAGGTTAAATCTTTGATAATTAGTTTTTTATAGATATATGCAATTGCAAAATTATTCTAGTAATGTTATTTTAGGTTCCCATATAACACAAAATTCATTACTGGAATAAAATTTCAATTTATCTTTTATCTTAATGGAATTTTGAAACTTGATTTGATTTGTGAGAAGTGATACTAATTTGAGTTAAAAAAAAAAAACAAAAAAACATGTGTAATGTGAGGTTCCAGTCAACTTTCTTTTGCAGTAATATTTCAATAAAGATTCTAAAAAGAAATTGGGAAGAAGATATAGGAGTGTATGGAAGAAAGATGGATCTGGGAAATCAGATGAAAACTGGAAAATTATAGTCCTACTATTTTTTTCCCTAACCAGATCATTTAACTTACTCAAAAGTTAGTTAACTGTTTGGACAGGCCACCCAATTTGACCGGAACCCAATGAGGGTGGTAAGCACAGGGACCACACTATCCTTCTCTAACCCATCACCTCCTGCATGAACTTTTGAATCTGCAGATTTAATGTGTCCATACTTGGCATCCATACAGAGTCCATAACTTAATGTGTCCATACAGAGATACATTTGGGCATCATTGGGGATCGAACCTGGGTCTATCATGTGCAATCCCCACACCTTAACCAATGGGCTATCTCAGCCCTATCACAGCTATTCTGACTTACACAAACTCTAGAATTTACAGTTTTGTTTTGTTTTGAAAGAGAGAAAGTCATTGTTGATAAGATTCAGTAATATCAAAATGAGCACATCATACCCAGTAGAAACCTCAGCAATTGTAGAATATTAAAGGAATGTTGTTGCAATAATCTTGTTATCTATTTGCAACTTTCATATCAATTACATGCAAAATGATGAACACATTAATATAACTTTCATTTCCAAATTATTTAAACTTAAGTATAAGTAGACTGAATAAAGTGCATGAAAACATGTCGGTTTTCAAATATACATTAACAAAGTTCAAACTATCATTCTATTGTAAGCAATTATTGTTCCATGAATCAATTTTCAATTATTTCCAACAAAGTATAGAACAAGCATTACTTTCTGACAATTTTTGAAGAACATTTTTTTAGAAGTTTTAAGAGATTCTAAAGATCTAGGATAAGACCGTTTGAGGATAAAAGTCAAAATTTAACTCTGGTGCTCCTATTGCTGGTTTAATTATAAATATATTATTGTTATCATTAAATCTAAATACTGAGAGAGAATTAAAAGATTAAAATTATAAAATTATTAAGGGAAATTAGTTATGCACATTTGATTACTGTAGATTATACATGACTATAAAATAAATGCAATTATAACTTATTTGAACTTTATTGATTTTTTCTATTGAGTTTTAATAATATAATTCATTTAATTTTAATTCTGATAAGTATTCCAAATATTAAACTTACCTGGAACAGTTGAATAAACTACTAAAAAATCTGCATGAGTAGGAATCTTAAATTGTGTAAGAGAATCAGTTGATTCATTACAAATTACCATAGATCCAGAATCTAGTTTATCCCCTTGACATGCCTAAAAATATGGAAATAAAGCTTTTAATAAGATAAACAATAAACCATAATTATTATTTAGATTAGTATCTATTTTTTTTAATAATTTATAATTAAAATAATATAAAATTTTTGAATAAAGAATTTTAAACTTGTATACAGAATACAATAAAATTCAGGAGTCAACCAGTTTCAAAGGCAAAAATCAGCCTTCATCTTTAAAACAAGCAAGAACAAGATTATTTATTCAAACTTAAGTCAGACATCTGTGTTAGAATAACACAGAATCCTTCTTCCCTTTCACTTGGAAATTTCTAGAATAATTTTTCATTCTAGTCTGCTTCCTACATTTTTTCCAGATATCTTCTTTTTGCTAGATTTTAGTTATTTTCTGCAATTTTATTTTCCCAGTTACAAAGACTAGAGGAAAGACACTAATTAATCACAAATGATTTAAGACAGAAATTTTCAAATTTGTATTGATGTTGTAATTTAACAATTAAACATCATATAACATACGGTAAAATTAAGTAATTACATAAATAAATATGTGTTTTTCTTTTTTCAATTCAATCAAATTTAAATAATGGGTATATAAAATATAAGTATCAATAAATATAAATACATATAGTTGTAGATGTATAGATTTATACTTGCCTGGAAGAAAAATAATTTAGGTTTGCCTACTAAAGTTGGACAAACATCACCCCGGAAAGGAGCAAACACATTTTCAGTTGGATATTTCCCATCTCTAGCATATAAAGTCCCGTACTCTCCATGGCTTAGTATGCAGCATACAAAACAATTATTATCAGTATGGTCCGCTTTACCAGCTTTAAAATAAAATGGTTATAAATCAACAAATACTAAAATATATTAATCCATTATGAACAAGAATTCAGAATACTAAATTTGGTTTGAAATGTTTAACTCGTTAGAAAATTTCAATGACCAAAAAGACAATTTTCAATAATAATTCTGTAATTTTTAGAATAACCAGAGACAAAAAGGTACCCTAGTGCATTTTCATCTATAAATGAACCTATAAAATACATCTATAGTTGTACCTTAGCCAAAGTAAACAGTATTATCTGTTACTTTCATATACTGTCATAATGTAACTAGTATGGATATAGTTGAATTTCTAAGCAGTAAGACAAACAATATCTAGTAATGGCAATGATTAGGGTGGTTGTTGTCTTTAATAATTGAAAGTTTCTGAATTTTATTATGTGTTTCAGGAATAAATTATGTAAACAATTTGTAGACATTTTTTAATCATCGTATCTTGGGTTTGATACAGGTATCATCAGTTTTTCTGAGATGTTAACAGTTTGTGAATTATAATTTTAATACATTTCTGTGTTTATGGGCAATCTGATTTTAATACAATGAAAATAATTATCTGTATTGAAAGTTATATCCAAAGAATTCATTGGACTACTTTAAAGACTGCATAAACTTTGAAATAATTATCTTAAGGATTCTTTAATAGTAATTTTAATAGTAGTTTCTGATTCCATTGATTTATTGAATATGTTGTCATTGAATACCTAAGTTCATTTTGTCTGTCTACTTCACATTTCTTATATTGTTATCTTTTGGATTTTAAGGCTGATATGTTATTAATCTTTCTATAATTTTCTAAATTATTATTGCTAAATATGTTGCTAAATATATAACTTAAGCTTTGCAAAAATGTCAATAATTTTCTCTAAGTTTTAATCCTGTTAAAATTTCAGTGTTGCTGGTTGTTATAAGATGGAAGAGGAGATTTTAAATTAATTTTGTAGCCAACTATGTTTGTTTTTCTTAACTGTTACAATTCAATCAATTTATTTTCCTAAAACTTTATTTCATTGATAGATGAAATCAAACCATGACCATAAAATAGATGGTTAGGAATATAGTAATGTTAATATAGCATTTGCTGCTGTCCACCGCAAATGCATTTTGCTGTATTTCTTACGTGACAAGTTATTTATGTGACTATTGCTTTAGTTTTATACTATTTAAAGTATTATTTGTAAATGTAGCATTAAGAGGTTTAGTTACACCACCTATGAAATGTGAACAACGGGTTTCTGTTTTTATTTTGATTATTTTATTATGGATATTATTTGTTCTTCTGAGGATACTTCAACTTGTGTTAAAGACTCTATGCTGCCTACAAACACATCTCTATTGAAGAGGCCTTCAAGTAGGAACTCTTATAACTCAGAATCATCAGTTAATACGAAATCAGACATGGACATTAAAGAAGAAGAGTTCTCCATATATTCCAAAGAATACTTTGTATTCTTTGGAATTGATGACTTTGTCAACTATAACAATATTTCATTATTACCTGATGAACACAATGGTAATCCATCTGAAACATTAGTTGATGCTTTAAACAAGTTAGAGAATTATTTAACTAAGTACGTTAATATGAAAAAGAATCAAAGAGTCTATGATAAAAAGTATTTAGGTATGATCCATAGAGGCTGTCTTAAGTTTGGACACGTGATTAAAAATTCTACTTCATCAAATGACATTACCATATTAAAGGAGGAAATCAAGACTACTAAACCACAATTTATTAAATCATCATTTCAAGACTCTTTAAATTCCAACTATTTCAAGGAAATGATTTCAAATGCTGTACATAAAGAAGTATCTGCTTTACTTACTAACATTAGTGAAGTCATGAGTAAAGTTGTTACACCCACTGTTTCAACAAAAACTCCAATTAAACTTACTAATATGATTGACAATAAACCTACTTTTGCTTCAGTTCTACTAAAAGGACTAGATAAGTCAAAGAATAAGGAGCTGAGGAAAGAACTTTCACATTCAACATGGCCCAAGGATATTATACAAAACTCAGTCGTCACCACACATCCCAATGGTCTAATTCAAGTCACTTGCAAAACTGATTCACCAGACCAAAAGAATCCCAAAGCTGTTAAACTCAAACTTAGCAAGAAACTTCTCTATAGGAAAACCTCCAATGAGAAAACAGACAGTCATAATCTTCAATACACCAAGAAAGTGATATTAAAGAATTTTTTATCCATAACGAATCTTCTTTGGAACTGGAGGATATCAATATCCTGAAAAACTTCACTAATCAGGCAGGCAACATTAACTGGGTTGTCCGCATTCTGCAATCCTTCACTCTGGGTACAAAATAGGAAATTCGTTCATTGATTTAAATAGTTCTACTCTTCAAAATATATTACACTAAAAATATGTTATGTTCCACAATTTTGGACATTTATCATACTACTGTAATAGTAAATATGATCACTGTGAAATGTAGTAGACGACATTGTACCAAAGTTTATAATTCTCAAATATTTAAATGTATTAACTGTTGTGATGCTAATGACAAAGGTGCAAAATTTAATACAGACAATGCTGTATTTGATAAAATTAATTATGAGGTTTATAAACATGAATTTCAAAAGATTATGGCCGCGCATAAAAGAGAGCATGTATAAGTGAGGGATCACTGTATTTATCAAATTCAATGTTTATTTTTAAACATTTGCCTGATGCCCTTTAAATATTAATATGACACTTTCAATTGCAATCTCTTTTCATCCAGTTTAATTTTGTTCTATGCATGTCAGAACCAATAAAAAATGAATTCAAAAATATAAATCTAACTTTGATAAAGTATTTGCTTCACAAAAAAATCTGATGTAGCCAGTTCATGGTTTTCCCAACGAACTAAAATTTGTTTGTGAAATAATATTTTACCCAAAGATTGGGATTGCCATGCATTGCTGAGAGTCCACAACTATCTTATTCCATCTATCTCAATCCTGAAATCATTGCACAAGAGGCAGACTAAGCACTTTTTTCATGTTTAGTTTTGTTTATTAGAAATATTTTACAAAATTAACCAAATGTTAGAAGAGTTAACTATAATGGAAGAGTAAGGTGATTCTTATAGTTAATATCAGGGTGTCAATGATTTAAATCAATTGATTTAAATCAGTGATTTTAATCATGGTTTAAATCAACTGATATTTTCTTTTAAAATCTTTGATTTAAATCATTTTTTAATTTAAATCCTAGAAATCCTCTTGAAAATCTAAATCTGACAAGTGCTGCCTTTTTTTAAGCTACTATAACCTTTCTTCTTTATTTTTGTCCATAGGGTTTATCCTCCCTTGATCATTCTTATCTATTCAAAGTCTTTCTCCTAACTCTTTCTTTGTTCCTTACCTTGCACCCCTCAAGAGATCATTCTTTACCTGAAAACCTGTTTTTTCCAGCTTCCTACCTATTACTTGAGTGGATATTCCCAATTATAATTCCCTTCTATCACATGCAATCTGTTGAGCATAAACGTTAAGAGTTTTGTCATAGAAGTGATTATTATTTACTTATTACTTAAGAAAGGCCATAGTTAAACTAATAAAAAATGTCTTTTGGAAGAACAAGAAAGATCAATCATGCATAAAGCATTGATTTTGAAACACTTTTCAACTGCAATGCAATTTTATTTAAACATTTCTAAAATGCGATACAATGGTAATATTGCGATTCAGAGATAATATTTTTAAGCGATTTTATTTTAAGCAACCATGCGATTCGGTGGTAATATTTTTAAAATTATCACAATACTACAATAATTTATTATATTTGAATATTTCATCGAAAAAAATGAACTTTATTCAAATGACGTCACTGAAATATAATCGCCTGGCTCTCTATGAAAAAGCAGTAAAAATTTCACTCAAACTTTTATTCCAATCCTTTCATTCCACACAATACCACAATAATTTATTTTACTTAAAAACTTAAAACCATGGAGGTGCAAGTAATTTAACTCTGTGCTTAAAACTTCACTGAAAAAGTCTGCTATAAAATCGTCTGTTCTCTATGTAAAATCAATGACTGTTTCATTCATATCAACTATATTGCAGAATCCAGTGCTAAATAATTTTGCATTAAAGAAATTCAGCAATTTTTATACAACTCATCTTACAGCATGATGTGTTTACAATCTCCATAAAAGAAAATTAGGCTTCATTGTAGAAATAATCAAAGTTTGATGATCTTTTAAACTTAAATATATTGTAATTGCGCTGTTCAAAACATTGAAGCACAGAAATTAAGCAAAAATAAAGCGGTTTTAGAATGGACACAATACTAAATATGAATTTTAAAAAATCACGATTTTGACACAAGATGGATGCCATATTTTATTTTGAAGTGGGTCACATGATCTCTTCATATAAAGGGTGTAATTATTATTTTAATTTTTATTTAAAAAACTACTGAATATATTGTGCTGAAATTTTTTTTATATATTTTATGGGATAATTTGAATATTTCCTAAAACTTTCATAGCAATTTGTGAATTTTAAATTCGCTTAAAAATGTTTGAATAATTAGGTCTCATAGGGTTCAATCTATTTCATTTTTTCAACCCGAGTTCAATCCAAAACTAATTGGGTGATATTATTCATTTATTTTCCCATAGGTCCCACAGACAACCTGATCAACATACTAAAATTTCATTTTGATAAAGTCATCTTTACAGCAATTATCGTGCTAATGGACAGACAGAATGAACAAAGTCATAAACACTTTTCAACTATGTTGTAAAGTGTTAAAAAAGGATTCAATTTGGTTTTATTTTAATGATAAATTTGAAGTAATGATAATTTTAATGATAATTTTGACTCTGTGCCTTCCAGGTCCATCAAACTTAAAAATGCAAATCTGTTAGTTCTACACTTCCACTACTAGCTGAGGAAGATAAAAAGTTGAAAACTTCATATCTGTCTTCTTTTTTAGTAAAAACGTCATCCAGCCAGAAAGAAAAAATAGATTGTCAGGTTGCCAAGTACTTTTATGCTACCAATACATCTTTTTGTAGTGTGGAAAATTCCCATTTTAAAAAATTAATGGAGATACTCTACCCTGGATACATTCCACCCAGCAAATCTGATTTAGACGGCAATTTGCTAAATAAAGTCTATCAGTCAGAAATGGAAAATTGTCATGATAATTTAAAAAATCAACCTTTATGTATGTCTTTGGATGGGTGGTCAAATGTGCACAATCAACCTGTAGTTTGTATATGTGTGACTACCATGGAGAGAAATGTTCATTTAGTGGACACCATTGACATTTCCGGAACAAACATCCCGTACTGGTGAAAACTTAAAAGATTTGGCAATTACTGCCATAAATAATGCACAAGACAAATTCAACTGTTGTATTCACAGTTTTGTGACTGACAATGCAGCTAATATGACAAATATTAGGAAAGCATTAGAAACAGAAACTAAAGACTGCATTGATGTAGTGTGCTATGGTTGTTCAGCGCATATTTTAAACTTGCAAAAGATTTGGGACCCCCCAACGTAACAGAACATGTGATGCAAATAATTAATTATTTTTACAACAATCAGTTTGCTAGAGCAAAATTTAATGAAAGTAAAGGAAGAAAAGGTGTTGGCCTAAGTTTACCATGAGAAGTGCGTTGGAACACCATGTGTGATTCTTTAGAGTCACATTAAGAACTGGCCAATTTTAATGCAGATTGTAGAAGAAAATAAAGATGTTTTTGATGAAGGTATAAGATCAAAGCTTATGAATATGGGCATTAAAAGAAATGTAGATGACTTATTGCTTCGTTTGAAATCAATTTTGATTGCTTTAGATTGAATGCAGAAAGATTGCTGCAGTATTGCTGAAGCTGTTAATATATGGAGAAATCTGGAAACAGACCTGAAGGAAAACAAAGTGCTTGTTAATTGCAAGAAATTGGTTGTGAATATATCCTTCAAAAACAGGTATGACCAAGCTTTGACACTAGTACATTTCTTGGCACATCTATTGTCCCCAACATTTAAGCCAGAAAACTTATGTACAGATGAAAAAAATAAAGTAATTGAATTCGTCAAAGAAAAATACAAAGACACATCTTTGATGACTATTCTTCTAAAGTTTATTGTTCATGCACAGCCATTTAATGGGCCCTTATTTGAAGATAAGATAGTAGAAGAAGTCAACGCTCTCCAGTAGTGGAAGTTTCTGTCAGTTTTAAAAGATTGTATTTCGTCAAAAGAACTATTAGTAATAGAGCAACTTATGACTGCAAAGGCCACATCTGCAGGGGTTGAAAGAATGTTTTCAACCTTTGGTTTAGTACACAGTAAATTGAGAAATCAATTAGGGGTGGAAAAGGCTGCCAAACTTACATTTATGTTCAAACCTTTAAATAAATAAATAAAATTATTATTATTGTGTGTGATTAGCATTTCTGCAAAGCTTTATTTCTAAAATATTTATTTAAAAAATTGTAAATGATGATTGCAACAAACAGTAAACTGATTTCCCTGATTGCAACAAACAGTAAAAAGAAATGTAAAAATGATTTGATTAAATCATGATATCCATCAACCACCTTTTTTAAATCAATTGATTTTAATCCTTATTTCAATTGTGATTAGAATCAAGCTAATTTAATCCAGAATACCTTGCTTACCTGTGTACAGCAAATTGAATCAATTTGAAATTCAGCATTTGGAATAAATTATAATTTGTCAAAATATATTCATAAAGTACTAAAAATTTTAATTTATTAACTATTTAAGAAAAAACATTGGTACCTTCCTGCAATTTATCATTGACTTCTCTAACAGAACGATCAGTTAACAATTCCGGTTCAAAACCTAGTGCTCGAAATCGGCAGTACAAACGGGTGGCATCTGCATCTGTACCATTCCTTTTATTTAAACTGGTATGTGGTGCAAATTCCTATACAGGTAAAATATAAAAGAAATTATAAGCAGAGCTCACATAGTATCATATAGAGAAAACAGGGTCAATTCTAGATATTTTCAAAGGATGGTGCTCGTATCTTACTGTCATCTATCTTCTAAAATTCTGCCCCACATGCCCATCCAAAGATTATGTGAATCAACATGGAAAATCCCCACCCTGAAAACTCATATTTGCTATATCTTAACAGCTGCTATAAGATCAACCTGATATACAATGGCTTAATTTCCATAAAATTTTAATTAAAAACTAAGTCTAAACTTAAGACGCTTAAAGAGATACAAAAACTTTTCATCAAAAATGAGCTGAAGCCAGTATGCGAAAGGCTAAATTTATAAATAGTACCATATATACTCATGTATTAGTCGAGAAGTATGTGACAAAAAAAAAAGGTCAAAGTGGGGTGGTGGTCGACTTATATGCAGAGTCCAAAAAAAAAAAAGCATAAGTCTAAAAGTTATTTTTTCCCGCAACAATTTCTTTGCACTTTAAAATTCTCCTGTGAGTCACTGCCCTCCCAATGTTTCCAACTACCAATGTATCGTGTCCTCAAAATATATGCATACATTTTCGTTTGATGTTTATTTCTTGTTTCTCGGAATACAGCCGATCGTTTTCGACAATATATGGCCCTTTTCAGAAATAATTCTGTAACACGGATCGTTTAAAACTATAATGCAGGATTTTAAGTTGAAAGTGTTTTCTTGTTTCGTTTATTGAAGAGAGTATCTAATAACTGTGTTGGGTGCGGCGGAAAATAACGGGTGGAAGCCAGATATTGTTTTGATTGTGCGGTGGGTCAATGACACTTGAGAGACAGGAATGTGACGTCTCTCATCCATTTTGAGGACGCTGGTGATGGGAGTAAAAGAATTCCTGGAGCTTGTCACACGAGAACGAGTGTCCCCAAAACGGATGGGAGACAACGCTCATATGTCATAGGCCTACTTGTTTGGAATCAGACTTTAAAGGGTACCGATGAAGTGTTTTTGTTATGGAAATTAAATTTTAGTATTATATATATATATATATATATATATATACATATTTTCGATTAAAATCTTTCAATTTTTATTTATATATATATATATATATATATATATATATATATATATATATATATATATATATTTCGTTTTCAAGTGTTTTTGAATAATTTATTGAAATTTTTTTTCTGTTTTTGGGGTCGACTTATACGAGAGTTTTGGATTTTTTCAGATTTTTTTCTCTGACCGGAAAGGGGGGGGGGGGGTCGACTTATGTGCGAGTATATACAGTAATTATTTATAATAAATTTTATTCAATATGTTTTACATAATGGTTTTCTTTTAATGGGTGAAAAATATTTGCTGAGTAATGCAAAAGAAAAACAGTTTTTAAAAAATAAAAATACTACAATTTTAAAGTTTTTACTTTCTCTACAATATATGGCAATGTAGAGGGAAAGTATAGAAATATGGTTGAAAATTAGAATTCCGCAAGGATCTACATGTTTTGACCAATGCAGTAGAATATAAGAAATAGTTTTTAGTATAACAGCTGTACTATGTATGCACTGCACTCCCTTTAGTTTATAAACTGTTTGACAAAATTTGGTACATAAATCAAGTACAAGCTACCCTGGTGTTGATTAAATTTTGATAAGATTTGGAAAAATAGAACCAGCCTTTTTTTTTACAAAATGGCCTACAAAAATCATTAAATACCATCGGAAATAAAGTTACCGGCTTCAATGAAGTTATACGTACAATCAGCAAATTCACATGAAATAGTAAATTACTGATGTTTAAATTGTTTTCGGTATTTTTGTAGCAAAGTGTAATCATTTTTTATACGGCTTAAAAATTAGAAAGACTGGGGTAATAATCATACATTTTGGATTATCACTAGAATTTTGTCTAAAAAAATTGGCAAATATAAACAAAATAAATTAAAGGAAAAATAATAAAATAAGTTATTACATTGAAATGGAAAAAAGCTATTAGATAAAACATTACCCCTCCTAAAAAATATATATTTCAAAAAAATGAAACATCAGAACAATTTCTTGTAATTAAGCATGGAAATAGCATGTTTCACCTATGTGAACCAGAGGTCTGCAAGGGCTCAGACCCAGCCCAACCAGTGAGCGGGGTTCGGACTTAGTTTTTAAAAGTCAGGTATGACTGGGCTGAAGATATTTAATGTTATAAAAATTTTAAATGAATTTTAATTGAATACATGAAATTATTATGTTTCTGTGTAAAGATAAAGATTTAAAAAAAACTTTTTATCTCAATTCTTTGTGCAGAAAATTTTCACACATTCATGTTTTTAACACATTTGAGTACAAATCATTTCAGGTTGGATAAGGTCTAGACTCGATGGTCTTTGGACTGGGCTAGGCTCAAGTTCTACATTTATAAATTTCTTTGGGCTCAAGCCAGGTTTAAACACCGGCATTGTCAAGCTGGGCCAGGTAAAAATCTGGCCTAGGTAAAATTTCCGGCTCGTATAATGCAGACCTCTAAATTGAACAGCTGTAGTTAAAATAGTATTCTTAAGCAAAAGTAATTTTAAAAGACAAATCACAGAGAATTAAATATGCTACTAATCAAAGGCAAATTCAGAGAGGGGAGCTGAGGATTTGAAAGTCCTCTGTCCTTTCCCCCTCTCAAAATCCTAAATACAGTTCAAGTAAAAATCAATGAAAAAATGGCATGCAATAAAACTGTGAAACACCAGGTATCAAAATGGATTAGATTATTTAATTAAAAATTAGGTACATTATCTTTAGTGCTTACTGTTTTCTTTTTTTTCCCAATTTTACACACATTATTATTTACACAAAATTTTTAATTTATAGGGAAAGCATTGTGACGGAGTCAAAAATTCTAATCATATAGTTTTTTTGGGAGAAGACTATATTTCAAGCATCCCTGAACTGACACCAAACATTTTTGAGGTGATGTCTGTGTGTATGTATCTGTCGATACAATATCTCACAAACAAATGGAACATTCCGAATGTAGTTTGGTATGATTATTACAATCTACAAATACTAAAAACCTATTGATTTTAAGCATGATCAAAAGTTTGGAAGACCTCCATATATTTTTGAATGTTTTCTTGAAAAAATCAGAGCACTGAATAATGATTAATAATTATGTTATATTTTTCATTCTAAAATAAATGACAAAGTTTAGAATGCTAACTTGAACCATTCTTAGGATATTGCACATTTTTGGTAACTAATTTGGTAAAATATCACCAACTAAGCAACTTTTTTAATGTAGTGCTAAATTGACAAAAATGTCATCAAATTTGAAAAAAATGGTGCTAAAGTTACAAAGATGATGCCACATTAATGAATTAATAATTATCATACTTTAATATAATGGAGTATATTGTTTAGCAGATGTTAGCAATATTTCCAATTGTCAAGTTATACTTATATTTGTGGGAAACGCTTAAAATAATTTTGCATGTTGCTATCCAGAAAAGCATCAAATGTCCATGTACTTTTTAACATAAACATTGTGCCATGGATCTTGTCCATTATTTCACATTGAAAGAAGTAAAGTAATTGCATTATGTAGGGAAAGTCATGTCCTGCCCATATTAGATTTTTTCATAATCGTTTTCTAATCTGTTTCTATCCAGAAATAGAAATGTATAACATCTGTCAAGTATTCAAATGTTAACATCTTTCAAAATGCAAATCCTTAAAAATATTATATAAAATATTTGCAATTTTACTAATATATTTGACAAAATAATAGATAATAGTTTTTTACACATGAAAGAGACCCAACTATCACAAAATGTGTACCATTTTCATGTAAAAACCTTATTATCAAGTGCCTTTCTAAATTGAAAACTTGTGCCCTTTCAAAAAGCTCCCCTTTTTTAAAAGCACCCTGCTCTTTATTTAGTCTAACTAAAGTGTCTACATGTTATATAAAAAGATGCCATCGGATTGTATTGAAGCAATTTTAATATGATGTATAAATTAAAAATAAAAATATTTCATGATTATACATTGTTACACCAGTTAAAAATTCCTACTGAAAAGAAATATTGCAAACAACGGGATGTATGTTATCAAGACCTTTTAAGATAAAAATGACATAGATTCATGTTATATGATTGAAAAACTAGGATTTACCCAGAACAGACTAATAAATCTACAGAATATCTGGGGATTGAACCAGCAAATTAGCTCCATTGGATATAATGTATTGGATATATGTTCCTTACAAAAAAAAAGTTACACTTTAATGATTGCTTGCAAGGTTTGGCAAAGAATATTGGTAATTATCATTACTGATTGTCTAATTGAAATTGAATTAACTGGAGTGTGGCTCAACTCAACTTTCTAGCAGCTTGTTCAATCTTTTTCTTTTTCAAATTTTACAAGAAAAAATTTGAAAAATCTGTATTGTTGTTTCAAATGATCACAATTACAGTATGTTACCCTTCATAAAGAGCTTGAAAAAATCTTTCGGTTGATACCAAGTTTGATAATGTTATATGCAAATTATATACACATTATATGGAAATTTTCATCAAATTTAATTTTACAATAACCCAGATCAAAGCTGGGCATTTCAGCTCTAATATTATATATAATTCTTTAAACATATGTTTGTATAAACATACAAAAAAACATACCCTTTGATTAAAAATAAGACATTTTCCCATTTTAGGATATTTCATAAAATATTCATCACTATCAAATGATCCTGATAATATAGTTTCAACTTCCTTTGGCTTTGATGGTTTCCTACAAGTAAAAAATGAAATAAGCCATAAAAATAACATAATTAAATACATCCATAACCTTAAAAATTTGTATATGAATATATTCATACCTTGATTTTAGACCAGAGAAAATCCTGAAAATAGAAATATAAGTGGAAGAAAGCATGCTTAATTTTTCATATATACATTTATTTTGTGGTTATGCCCTGTTGCCAGACAAAGGGAAATGCTAAAATGATCCACAGCAAATGAATTAAATTCTGTAAAGGAAATAGATTGAACAAGATACATACCCAAATATTCCTCTCGCATCAGTAGTATCCCCTTGACTTGGATCATCCATTACTATTTCTAGAAAAAATGTCAAATTAAAAGTGGTTAATATAATTTTATTATTTTATAATATTTTATTCTATTAAAATTAAAAATAATTTCCATTCAAGTTTTAAAGCAAAAATGATTTCACGATGTTAGCAAAGTTTCTTTTCGGTCAGCATATAAAAATATCAGTAGTTATCCAATTTTTCTATTTAGACATTAAAAGTTCACATATACACTTTACAGTTTATTCTCTTGAAAACAAAGTAAAAAACAAAATTAAATACAACTGAATTATTAATGCAAATATCTGTAATTCAAATGTCAAATTATTTTTAAAGTGAAACAAACTTTTTATCTATGCAGCAAGCAAACACAATGAATTCGCAACTTCAGAATGATTTCTAGGTATCGTTGATGATTACCTAGGTATCACCGATAATTATATTTATACAGCGTATCATTTTTTGGTATTATTTATCTTTAGCAACGAAGATAATAAAATATGACACTATTATGACACATCGCTGTATCGAGAAACCATACAACAGTCGGTTTAAAAAAGTTTAGTACAAACAAAAGGAACTTTAACGTTGAAGGACTTTTGACACTACATTTATAATTTAAAATCTAGACTTTCAGAAGGAACAATAAAAAAACAATTACCCATTTCGTGTGAGTTAAGATTTAACTTAATAAACACCCGGTTAATTCACTTCAATAAACATTTATTTATGCAAAAGTGTAGGGAAAAGTGTAGGGAAATTATGAGTGCATAGAGGTAAAATCTATCTAACTCCATGAATGAGTGGGTGCTCCAATTAACAAGCGGATAAATAGCACCGGACCCACTCTGATTTGACCAACAAGGAACCACTACTGACGATGATATGATTGACGTGGCCGATGACGTAGGGTTCACGTTGTTTTTGTTTAGCATTTGCGGCAAATTTTTCTTCAATTTTTTTCTTTTTGAGAAATATGAATATTGATCCAAAGCTGCAATTGTAATTTTACAGCACTAAAATCGGATGATTTTTGCAAACATTTATTTGCACACTGTTCATGACATGGAAGAAATAAAACATGCTCATGATTTTCAAAATTATTTAGGTATGTATTTGACAGTGGAGGCTGAGTGATTGGTAAGAAAATTTGGTATTACAAGTGAAATTTATATTTGAATTCGCATTTTCATAATTTCTATTTCAATAAGTTTTATTTATTGGTGAATAAAATAAAATAGTTTTACATAAATATATAAAGAATAGATGAAATGCGTGCAATTTAAAAATGTTACCTATGTAAGATGAATACAAGGTATAACATTTTAAATGTTTCCTTATTTCTAAATTAGATAAACTCTACAATAATTTTATTAAATATGAAGTCATGGTCACCCATAGGGGGGAGGGGCACATTCCCCCTTGAGCATTTAATATAACAAAGGCAAACATCAAACCAGTCAATATTGTTCATCATGCTCTTGAGTTTGCCCCCCACCCTCCTCCCTTGGAAAAAGTGTTGCAGGCGCCTATGAAATGCGTGCGATTTAAAAATGTTACCTATGTAAGATGAATACAAGATATAACATTTTAAATGTATTCTTATTTCTAAATTAGATGAACTCTACAATAATTTCATTAAATATGAAGTCATGGTCACCCATAGGGGGGCACACTCCCCCTTGAGCATTTAATATAACAAAGGCAAGCATCAAACCAGTCAATATTGTTCATCATGCTCTTGAGTTTGCCCCCCACTCTCCTCCCTTGGAAAAAGTGTTGCAGGCGCCTATGAAATGCGTGCGATTTAAAAATGTTACCTATGTAAGATGAATACAAGATATAACATTTTAAATGTATTCTTATTTCTAAATTAGATGAACTCTACAATAATTTCATTAAATATGAAGTCATGGTCACCCATAGGGGGACACACTCCCCCTTGAGCATTTAATATAACAAAGGCAAGCATCAAACCAGTCAATATTGTTCATCATGCTCTTGAGTTTGCCCCCCACCCTCCTCCCTTGGAAAAAGTGTTGCAGGCGCCTATGAAATGCGTGCGATTTAAAAATGTTACCTATGTAAGATGAATACAAGATATAACATTTTAAATGTATTCTTATTTCTAAATTAGATGAACTCTACAATAATTTCATTAAATATGAAGTCATGGTCACCCATAGGGGGGCACACTCCCCCTTGAGCATTTAATATCACAAAGGCAAGCATCAAACCAGTCAATGTTGTTCATCATGCTATTGAGTTTGCCCCCCTCGAAAAAGTGTTGCAGGCGCCTATGTATGAAGTAAAAATATATTAGAATATTATTAGCAAGTTGTGAAAAAATATATATGAGTTTTGTAAATATAAACTGAACTAACAAAATAAAGCAATTCAAAGGAGTGCGCTGAAAATAGATGAGAAATATATCTAGAACATAAGCTTAGGTGAAAATCACTGTAGTCAACAATGTTCCTAAACAATTTTGTATATTAATTATTTATATATACTATACTTTGAAAACTTAAAAATATCTTAACCACAATATGCTAAAAATTCACTAGAAAATTTTCAATGACTTTTAAACAAAAGAGAAAAAATTGAGATTGTTGCATAAAGTGAACTTTAAAGGTAAATAGGATTTATTCTTTCTAAAACTCCCCAAAATGCAAAAACAGATGCTTCACCATATTCTTTGCTGTGTCTAAGTCTACTTCACAAACTACTTAATGGTAGTCATTATTAATGGGTTTCTTCGCCTTGATATTGTTTAAACTTAGGTGAATGTCATGTAATTAATGAAAAATGCCTCATATTTTTTAGTATTACATATAACTATTTTCTATGAAGATTAATTGATAGAACCATGTTTGACCCAAAATGGCAGATCCATTAGCCTTGCCCAAAAAATTGTCATTCATGAAACATAATGTCCCATATCCAACAGCTATATATTGACGCCAGCCAGCCAGTAATTTGTCGATAGCAGGGCGCCAGGAGCAGAGCTCCATATCCCTAGTCAGGTAACATATATGTGGGTCACAGTCTTCCACTGAACCTAGTCCTTCAATAGGGGCCAATAATGATGAAGAAACAAGATAGAAGTAAACAAAGAATGCTGTAAACAGTGATCTTATTGTAGAGTTTTGAAGATAAGGAGGGTGGGGAAACAGGCGAATATCCCCTACTGGGATGCAGAAGAGATTCAGTCAGGAATCAGCATGGGACGTCTAAATCGGGACTTAGGATAGCTCTGGGTCTTTTTGGAAATTCACGGAAGTCGTAGTCGGTCATATTATAGGTCAGTTCGTTGGGGATTCTAGCGAGGTTATCATAGAAATTGTTAGAGAGTTTTCGCATCTCTTGTTTAATAGTTTTAATTTTGAAATCGCGATGTATTACAAAGTTTTTCAAGTATCTTGGGGCTTTTCTGATAGAACGTAGGATTTTGTTCTGAATGATTTGGACTTCTTTTGCATTAGATTTCGCAGCGTAGCCCCAAATTGGGGAATATATTGACGAGTTCGTATTATAAACTACCATCTCCGTGAACAGGCGCAGTTTTCTGAAGCTACTATTGGTCGTCAATATTGAAGTCGGGTAACGTAACATCATGACGTCGGAGTGGGTCTGGTGCTATTTATCCGCTCGTCTCCAATTAGACCATGGATTTACGGAAAGAGAACACGCCATTCTGGAATCTGCAAAAACAGACTTTTACAGTGGACGGAATCAGAGGCTTGTAAAGAAGCAGCTAAGCGCTAGCAAACTGATGCGGAAATACAAAAGCTCAAATATCTACATTTTATGGAGCTCCATAAAATATGAGTTCATTAGCGTTGTAGAGTTCTCAAGGCTAACTAGAACACTAGAAGTCTTTCTACTTAATCTTGTCTAGTTCTCTTCTAAATCCATAAGTCAGACATAGATTTCATGTGACGTTACATATATACCAATCCCCAGTCTACTAATCAGACATATCGTAGTCCTTACATAAATAAGCACATATAAAACGCAATTATATTATCGCAAAATTCTAAGCTATATTTCCTTATTTATATTCGAAATTTTCTATTGCAACGCTACACAAGTGCCACTTTATTTTTAAAAAAATGTTTATAACACCTGTGAATTCCCTTTTAGAAGGGTATATTACTGGAATTCTATGTTGTGCACCGGTTTCGCCCTCCTCCTCTACTTTTTATTCTTATGTGCTTGTGTCATGATTGAAAAGTAAAGAGTAGGCACGGACTCTCCGTAGTAAGCATAAACATTTTCTGGATCAGAATAATGCACTGCAAGTTTACTAATGGTACCTTCATCCTGTAACTTTTTCGTACCCCTATGATAGAGACCAGTTGATTTAGAAGATCCAAACTACTATTACTTATTTTAAAAAATCGTTTATCGCAAAAATCAGAAACTTTGCATATATGAGATTTTGATACAAAAAATTGATTACTACACAAAATCAGCGTGTCTTATCTTACTTTTGTTAAAAGAGTGGCAATAGGAATAGAAGTTGATCAAATAATGATATTTTGGATAAATCTGTTTTTTTACTTTATTGATGAATATACATTTAATTTTTCGTTTCATTAAGTGATTGCTATTTCTACTGTGTTTTACTATTTTGTAACTAGAGAATACAACTTTAAATTAATTAAAAAGATAAGGCAAAAATTATTTTACTAAAGTTAGGTTTGCCGAAAATGCGTTGGATACGGGGGGGGGGGGAGGAATAATCACTCCTTTAATTTACATGGGGCCCACGGCACTACCTGGTGCCCTGTCCCACAATTTGATGTGGGGGGCCTGGTGCTCTGACTGCCAGAGTCGATCTAAAGGATCTATACTATTCCCTCTGTCACCCAGGAGTGACGCGGATGCACCACTGGATTCGTAGTAAAAATTTGCCTCTTTCGTTAGAGGACGTGCGAAGAGTCACAAATTCTTGTGAGGTTTGTAACGAATTGAAGCCCCGATTCACGAGGAATGTTGGAACACTTGTGAAAGCCACCTCCCCATTCGAGAGGTTGAACCTGGACTTCAAAGGATCCCTTCCGAGTGTTTCAAGAAACCGGTATATCCTAACAATTGTATATGAGTTTTCCCGTTTTTCTTTTGCCATTCCTTGCAGGGATATTTCTACCGCTACTGTAATTGTCCATTTAAAGAACGTTTTTTCCATGTTTGGAATGCCTTCGTTCATTTACTCCGATAGAGGGTCGTCCTTTATGTCTCAAGAGCTAAAAATGTTTCTGACGTTCCACGGAATAACCACAAGTCACACGACACCGTACAATCCGGCAGGAAATGGTCAAGTAGAACGCTATAATGGGATCATCTGGAAAACCATACAACTTTCTCTGAGATCTAACAATATGAGAACCGAGCAGTGGGAGGGAAGAGTGCAACTAGCTCTTCACTCTATACGCTCACTACTGTGTACGACTACCAACGCCACCCCTCACGAGCGAATGTTCTCGCACCCGCGAAGGTCACATAACGGCTGATGCTCCATCCCTTCTTGGCTTTCTCACCCCGGGTTAGTCCTAATGAAAAACCATGTGCGTACAAATAAATATGAGCGACTCGTACAAGAAGTCGAACTACTCGAAGCGAACTCTGACTATGCTCATGTAAAACTGGCGGATGGAAGGGAGACTACTGCCTCTATCAGACATTTGGCACCGAAAGGAGAACTTGATAACATGATTTATACTGAAGAGAATAGTCCGATAGATTCGGTAATGCAGAATGTAAACTCTAAAGTGGTCACTTCACCAAGAAGCATGAGCGACAAGAACTCGTACACCCTACCATCTTGCTCTGGTCTCTCCAGACAACCGCTTGCGCAGCAACTGAACCAGAACGTAGTACCCACTCCAGGAGGCATAACTAAAAATGACTCCTACTCTCTACCCTTGAGTTCAGGTCGTCACAGATAACCTCCTGCCTACCTAAAGGACTATGTCAGAGATTCGTAGATAAATTAAAGGGGGGGGGGGTGAATGTGATATTATTTTCTGTTTGGTTTTGTGGCAACACTTGTTTTCGTTTTTGGTAGTTTGGCAACACCCCAATGTTGTTGATCATTTGCAATGATGTCTGCTACAACGTGTGAAGTGTATCTTATCTTCCTAGTTATTAAAAACTATGTTACAATCCTTTTCTTGTTCCATTTACGATTATTAGTATATGCATACTTTCACAAAATACTATTAGGAACATTAATTACTTCTAGTGATATCACGCTCTATATTTGTAAACTTCGCAAGAATAAGTCTCTCAGGATAGATAAATTTTTTACTAACATGCTTAAAAACCTTCCTTTGAACTTTATTCTTTACATTACTTATATTTTTAATTGTCTTCTCTCTCTAAACGACTTCCCCCAGACTTGGAGGACGGCGATTGTTTCTCCCCTCCCTAAGTCTGCGCTAGACTATTCCCAAGACTCAAATTTTAGACCTATCTCTCTTCTTCCTACTTTTTCTAAAATCTTCGAGTTTGTGCTTGTGAAGCGTCTGGAAGAGTTCTATGACCAACGGAAAATCCTCATTTCTGCGCAATTTTGGTTCAGATGGAAACATTCCACGTAACACCAGCTGTTGCGGGTTGCTGAACTAATCCTTGATGCCCACTCGCTCAATCAACAGACTGGAATTGTCTTTTTGGACTTCCGGAAAGCCTTCGACAAAGTTTATTTATCTGAACTTGTGTTTAAACTTATGACCTACTTCCTCCTCAACTACTTAAAATCTTTCATTCTCATCTCTCGAACTGTAAATTTTCGGTTCGTGTTTCAAATTTTTTATCTAGTCTGAGAGACATTCTTAGTTGAGACCCAGACCGTCCGACCTACCAGAAAGGTGTAAGGTAACTCTTAGTGGATTTCCTCAGTGTTTGTTTGTGGGCCCTAAACTGTTCAACTTATACATCAACGACATCCCGAAGAATCTCCTCGTCCATATTTGTTTATATGCGGATGACACCGCCCTGGTTGCCCAACATATACACACATGTCGCCTTCGTCGGACGGTCTGGGTCTTCAACACATGTCGCCTTCTGGGCGCGGTAGCCCATTGGTTAGCGCGCTGGAGTTGCACTCGGTAGGCCCGGGTTCGATTCCAGCCACTGCCAAAACTGCCGCCGTGTTCACGCGGAGTACGATCACGTTAAACATGTGGGTCCGTAAGTCCTTCCGAGAGGTTGGTGGTAGGGGAAGGAGGGTACGGTCCCTGTGGATGCCTCCCCCCCTGGGTTCCGGTCTAAATTGGGTGGCACTTCCCGGCCGTCCAAACAGTTACCTTACACCTTTCTGGTAGGTCGGACGGTCTGGGTCTCAACAACAACAACACATGTCGCCTTCTGGTAGGTCGGACGTTCTGGGTCTCAACAACAACAACAACACACACATATCGTTCTCTAGATGTTGCAAAAATATTTGGATTCTCTTTCCACCTGGCTCACTAATTGGCGTATGAAAGTAAATAGTTCCAAGTATGCCGTCGTTCTTTTCCCAGGTCTGAGGACACCCCTCCTCACTAAGCTTAAACTCAATTATCAGCCTTTGCCCTGGTAAACTAATTATAAGTACCTTGGAGTGTACTTAGATTCCAAATTAACTTGAATCCTTCATATTTCTAAAACCTGTCGGAAAGCAAAGACTGTAATTGCCATCTTCAAACCCTTTTTGACTAGAAATAACCGTCTGCCCATATCTAACAAATTACTGTTATACAAAGCTTATGGCATGGCCATTATGACATACGGCTCCCAAATATGGGGCAGCGCTGCCGAAACTCAAATCCGGAAACTTCAAATTATTCAGACTCGTACTCTTCGTTATATCCTCCTTTTTATGCCAAACTCGAGGCACAAAAATTTTGTGGGAGATCTCGGGAAAGTCTCAAATGCCACAATCGATGACCTGACAGTCTATGACCCAAGGCTCCTTTCCAAGAGGCCAAAGGCATCCCTATGTAGGAGACCCGAGGACCCGTACTTACTTGCCAATCGCGGGCACACCTCCCAAAACTTGTAGCACCTTTGTAGTACCCCATCCGACTAGTTATATATATTTTTCTTGAGTTGAACCTTATCCGTATATAGAGACGAGACTCGCTTACCCCTATTGATCCCCGATCAAGGAACACATAATCTTTTCACCTTTTCTCTTCGCCGTATTTATTTCAATTTTACGCATTATTCAAAAATTTTTATTCAGACTAATAAGCTCTGGATTCGCCATTTTGTGACACAGTGATGAAGAGCATCCTGTTATTCTAAATGTTCTCTATTTTCAAAAATTTTTTCTTCTATCCCCATTAAATTTCCATAGAAGGTAAAAAGCTGGGGTTTTCCCAGCGCAAGGAAACTGAATTCCTTGATCCTTGATCCTCGAACAGACCAAGCATGTCGCGTACTTAGGCAGCAGCGGCCGAAATTCTGGCTACGAATTCCTCTTCAGATTCAAGGGGACTGTCAGAGACAAGAATCTTGAGATATCCCCACAAAAAGAAAATCCATAGATGAAATGCATAACGGGCCTTTTCCTTATTTGTAAATTCTTCTACCGTCTCAAAAGTCGGAGCTGCGAATAACTGCTACAAACTGATAAGGCCGTACATTCGGTATTGCGAAAATTTGCATAAGAGTTCTTCTTCCCTAGATGAAATTTGCATACGTGGTTTTTTCTTCTTTAACCAGAAAATAACAACCAGAATGACGCTTTTTTTTTACGCGCCATGTAACGCCTTTACGTTTCATTTCCGACCCAGTGAACCATGACGAAAACTGCTTGGTTTGGTATGTACTATCACCTTGTAAAGTTTGGCCCATCTCTTTTGAATCACCCTGTATATTTTAGCTAGGTTACAAATAAAATAAAATGTACAGTAAACTTCCGATAATTCGGCATATTCGGGACTTCAGCGGTGCCGGATTATCGGATTTCGAACTAAATGGAGGTAAAAAAAATGAGAAAAATTAATTTAAAATAAAATTATGGACAATAAATATGATTTTTTTGCTAAAGCGTTACACAGTCTGAATTACACTGCACAGAACGCGAAATAAATTTTAAATTAATTTAAAAAAAAGGCAAATTTCAATGAAAATAAATTTGCATATAAATGCATTTAGTTTATTATAGCAAATGTACTTCAATACAGCCGAATAGGCTTGAATAATGCCGCCGACAGCGTTTTTTTGGCCAATGCGCGAAAAATGCGTGCTTCCTCAACTACTCCCTATATGACAAATTATTGACATTTTTTCGTAAACTGTTTATGTCACACGGGTTCCCAAGCCTTCCGGGTCCCTATGTAAAACATCTTTTTGTCCCTATCTGTCAGCGGTTCTGGACCTAGGACTTAGGAGGGTGAATTATAGGGAGTCGGCATACAGGAGGGAGATTGCAGGTCTGCAGATTTCTGTGCGGGTGATTGGCATCCATGTGGGAGGTCCCAAGAAATAAAGAAGTGCATATAGAGTTTTGTTAGTGTTCTCGGGTATGCTGCCAAATTGGGGGCGGCCGTAGGAAAATATTATTATGTGTAATTAGAATTATTTTAAAAGGAGTCATTTCCACAAATATATATATATATATATATATATATATATATATATATATATATATATATATATATATATATATATATGTATATGTTACCTTCTATCTTTATCCTTAGTCTTGGTCTATAGTTACTCATTTGTAACAGATATGCTAGAGATGGGTTTTTTTGTACATACAGTAGTTTATGCATAGTTTTCAATTCTATAAATCTTTCAATTTATATATATATATATTTAATTAATTTTGCAGGGCTGGAAAGTAAATATATTGTTTAAATAATGCAAAATACTTTCGAAATCAAGCGTTGGAAAAAAAAAAAAAATACATACCTTCCTTAGGAAAGAAAATACAAAATACATACGATATATTTATTGAAAGTTAACAGGGTAGTAAAATTACAATTAGTACAATAGACCTCTGGTCGATGTGCTGGGCTCTTCCGGAGCCACCCACCTTCATGTCAAAATTACAATACTTGTAAGACAGTGACTTATAAAACTTTCTTGGAGAAAGCAGGCATTAGTTTAGCGACGATAATTGTTTCGAAGGCGTTATAAGCCCTCATCTTTAGGCCAAAAGCACAGGTAGAACAGCATGCGCCCTTAACAATCACTAAGAACAAACTGTTTGTTCGTTGAACGAACAGTTCTTTCTTATACTTAACGGCGTTTATTTAGGACGTATCAAGAAAGCTTATTTAGGGCGTATTAAAGGCATTTCTGTATTATTTAAGTGCGGGCGGTAATTTAGGATCCGGGCAGCCCAGGATAATTTGTTTTAGGTAGTATTTAATAATTTTCAGTAATTAATTATTTTAGGTAGTCTAAGCTATTATCATATGGCATATTTACAATGCAGTACATAAGACAGTACATTTATAAATTTTATATAGCTATACTAGTATTAAAACTTGTTAAAAACGGAGAAACTAACAAAAAATTAAGTTGCAATTGTTTTCAAGTTTTTATTTTGCTTAACAATGCGGCATGGCGTTTTGTGTAAATAGAAAAGACAAATTTTTGGAGGTAAGGGGGGGGGGGGGCATAGTTGGGAATAATTGTAATCCTTTATTAGGCTGTGGAATTAGTAAACAAAAACAAGCAACAAAAATGATCTCTTCTATATGCACTGACTATTTTAATTCAGTATGTCGAGAACTACGAGGATGGAATATATTTATATTCCTATGTCTAAATGCTTTAAAACAGATTTTCAGCAATAAATTTAGCATCTGCCAAATCTAACCAACCATCTAAGGAATCCTTGGGAGTATTTTGAGGTTATAAATGATGAATAATGAATTAATAACCTCAAAAATGAATAAATAACCTCGAAATGATGAATGATTAAGAATCACTTTAAAAAAGTAGAAGGATGCAGAAAACAAATATGACGGAAAATTATTGTTGCTAAATTGGAGTATAAGTTCAGAATTTTGTATTAAAATTTGGCGAAATCAGGCCCTTCCAAAAAATATTCGATAATCTCAAATATAATGGGAACTTAATTCTTCAGAATCACTCATGGTTTTATCTCTGATCTATTACATTTTACAACATAAATCACTGATGAATGTAATTTATTTTATTTCTACTAGATGGCGCCACACTTGCTTTAAAATTCTGCTTCGCGGTCAATCGAGTCTTTTAATACTCGTTTAAAACTGTTGCTGTGTTGGGTAGCGTAAAGTATCGTTGTGTCACGCCGTTGGTGACGCGTTTCGGCGTAAAAAAAAACTTTTTCCTTCCTTGGCATTCTATATTTAGTTAAAATATCTGAGAATTTATCCTTAAAAAACGCTTTCTGTGGCCAAATGACGAATGAGGAGGGTGTGGTCGATGCCGGTAGCGGTAATCAAGAGCAGACAGAAATTGTGACAGGGGTGAGTGTAAATTATAACATTTTTTGAATTTATACATTTATGTCCTCTAAATTACATGACATTACAGCATTTTCCTGTGTATGTGAAGGATGGCCAAGGGAAAATATTGTTTGAATGTTTCATCTTTTGAAATAACATATGACGAATAACATTTGGAGGTTTTGGGTGGAAATCTTCACCCCCTTCCTCTATACACACCTTGTTTTTGTTTTGTTTGGGTGCGCAAACGTGACATCTGTTTGTGTTAATTTTAATGTCATCAATAATGTCCTCGCTGTTGTAATATTGTTAGTATTACATTTTTTTCATTTGAGCTACAAGTTATTTTATTGTCCTTTATACGACAACGTTTTACGTACGAATATATTTGTGACTAAATGTACTGTATTAATGGGTGTTGTATTCAGTTTAGAGATACTATGTTACATAATTCAAATTTGTTTAAAAGTAAAAAATTTTAGTATTGTCATATAAATTGTATTGCCAATAAATATTTCCTCCAGGAAGAAGTTTAATTTTGCAGGAATTTGTTTTCAATCAATCGGATTGGAAGGAAATAATTAACATTTATTTATAATTATTTTATTTGTTTAGTAATTCCTTATAAATGAGGTTTTGCTATGTGCAGTTAAACAGCAGACAAGTAATATGAGTAATTGAAACTTTGAAATATGACAGATTTAGAAAGAATTACTTCATAAAAATTGCACATGATTCAATAACTTACCTCCTGTGCCTTTTGATATATCTGTAAATGATTACGTATATCAAGGAGAACATTGTTATGTCTTATTTGTCATTATGCCGATTTTTCTCTCAACCTGTTTGGTAATTTTTAAAAATCTATGAAAAATTTCAGAAACCCCTTGAAAAAATTCAGATTGATTTTTTCCCCCAGAGTTATTTTACAAGGTAAATTTTGTATTTTTTGTTTATTCATATTGAAGTTTAGAGAACGTATTGTTTTCTGAAAAATTTCGAATTCGAGATTTTGAAGGAAAAGCTGTTTTTAAAACTTGAATACTTCTGGAAAGATGTTTATCTGTATGTTTGCATAGGTAGGATTTCAACAATTATATGGAAGGAACAAAACAATTTAAAGAAAAATAAACTAAAATGATGCTTTTTATTCCCTGAGTAAAATTTCAGGACATCTTAAGTATAGCTTTTGTAAAAATATTAGAATTGGATAGAAAGTTTTGAAATTTGTATGATTTGAATGCATGTTATTTAAAACTAATGATATTAATAGCATATCGAATGCAAGGAGCAATGATTATAGTAAATACAAACAACAAAACGACAGTTTAAATATCCTTATTGAAGAAAATTACGGTATTAAAATAGCATTTATCTAAGGCAACCTGCTCTAATGTACCTTATTTATTGTGATGGCTAACCTATTGCTTATTGCCCATTGCTAACATCAAAAAGAGATTTTTAAAAGTTAAATACTGCAAACACTACTCTTATAGAGGCTACTATTTTGTATACAATAGTAGTATAGCAGTCAATTAAGTTGAGTTGGTTGAAATTTAAACATAATGAATAGAAATTTTATAATGTATTTATAAAATACTCAAAATAAATAAGTGTTTTTAAATACTCCAATAGAATAAAATAAAAATAAATCATAAAATGCGTGAAGGTACAAAGTGGGGAGGCATGCACTTAACCAATCCAAGAAACAATTGGGGTGGGAGGACATTAAAATTAATATTACACTAAACTTTAAAAAAAAAAACTTTATTATATTTGATTAGTTAATTAAATTGTACATCTAATGTGATATGTGCATGTGGCTTCAGAGGCAACATACTCGCGTGCCATTATGAATTAGAATCCTCTACGCAGGACTGTTGGTAGTTGGCCTGGGTCTTGGGAAAGCAATAAGTCGGAAAACAGAAGGAAGAATTGCATGTGGATCAAAATTGTTCTTCACAAATCCAGATCCAGGCTTTGCAGCCAACACAGGCTCCAGGAATTTCTACTGGCTTCCAACTTTTTTCTTCAGACCTGCTTTTATGTGTGCAAATATTCCAGTCATCAAAGGTGACATAAGGTCACATCATGCTGAACCAGAATCCTCTTTTATGCATGCAACTATTCCATTATAATTATATATTAATTGCTACTTTAATATATGGTTTTAAAAATTGAGTTGCTTTAAAGAGCTGTGTGTACTAAATGTCACACACATGGTTTGTATTAATAAGAGATCAATTAAATAGGTATATTCATTAAGCTTCTTTGACCTGTTGCCAATTTTATACCTGTTGCCAAGTTTTTACATTGACATACTTTTTATGAATAAATGTAAACAGAAATTCATAAAGGAGAACATTTTTTTTACTCTAATACTGATTAACAATGCATGTGAAAAACGTAGATAAAAATGTAGACTTCAATTTTACTTAAATAACAAACACATCATTAAAAATGCAAATTACAAAAAGAAATAAAAATATCAAGTTTTTTACATAATCTATTTGAATATAACATTTTATTGTGATAGGTGTATATTTGTTTTTGAATTATTGTATCCATGTGACAGACATTTTTTAAAAAAGTTTTTGAAATGTGTTAAGGAGGTCAGAAGGAAATATGAAATGTATTTTTCTTAAAATCTAAAATTTTTGGGAAATATTTCATACTATCATACTAGAGTATGAGGAAATATTACAACTCAATAAATAACTGCACAATTAAATCTCCCCAGAGTTAGCAAGGCATAAGAGAAAGAGCATTCTGTTACTATAATAATCTTTAAATTATTTAACAAAAGTTTATGTTCATTAGATAGAAATTGTAGCCTAGTTAAATATTGCATAAAATGAAGTGATATACATATAAGCAAGGCTGATAAATGCAGATACTTTTCAAATGCAAAATACATGTTTTGTATTTTACTATTCATCACACCTTCAAAAGCATTTTGTTTCCTTAAATTTGCAAAAAATATGAAGTTAAAAATATAAATATGCTAGAAAATATGGCATGAATCTTACTTGATTTTCATTTGTTAAATATAAATTTGTGTTAAAAATAATATTTGTTTCTTACTTCCGGTATTCATTATTTCTTAATGTAAAATATCATGAGCAGATTGGCTTCACAAAAATTGTTAAAACATTTAAAAATTAGTTTTTCAGAAGTCATAATATTAAAACTCAACTGTTATGAGATGAAGCTAAAGTATCAAACTCTGTGTTTTTTTCAGGACTTTTTGGCTGGGGGGGGGGGGGGGGGGAGCAAGTTTTCTATTTGCCCCACATAAATATATTTAAATGCTGCTTCACATAAATAGAAACTAGGTTAACATAAAATATCCCCTGGGGGAGGGGGATCTTCACACCCCTGGCTGAGGGTATGCTAAAATTTCATTTGCCAAATAAAATTCTGTTAACATACCTGTTGACTTTACAAAAATTGTAATGTATTTCATACCTCCTTTTACAGGGATTTAAGTCGATGTATTTTTTTTTTCGTGGAAGGCAATAATTTGATATATTTTGTGCATGTTGGTTTCAAAAGTATAGTTTTCATTTAATAATATATTTCTTTCTTAGTTTTACTTCGAACTAAATGCTTTACTTCCAGTAATTCTGTTGTGATTGTTTTCAAAATAAATTGATCCCCCCATCCCCCCCCCCAAAAAAAGTTATTTTAGAGCTAAATAAAAAAAAATACGTAATCGTACTGATAATACACAAATATTAAAATATTGAAGCTTAGTAACTGTTATAGTTTGCATAAAATTAATTTGTACACTTTTATAAAATTAACAAACATGAAGTATTTTGTTTATATACAAATGCATAACTTTTTAAAAAATTCCTTAGCTCAACATATTTTAGTAAAATATGAGAATTTAGACTACAAAATTCTTGTTTGAAATATTACAATTCGAATATAGTTATGCATTAATATTACTCACACATAAAAGTATTAAAGCATAAGTAACTATAGCCACTGTTTGGCTTTGATAATTTTAGCTCACACATACATACATACTAAAATCTTATATATCTGATTTTCCTATAAGAATCTAAAAAGAAAAAGTTTTGATTCATTTTTCTTTGAATTGCATCATACATCCTGCTGTTAAACAGACATTGATGGTGAATAAACCTATAGGTGATTAAAATAAATACCCAGTTTTTAATGTTGATAAAAGTGAAACTGTGATATTTCTTTAAATCCAAGATGAAAGACAGGTGAGAATCTTCGTCTTTTTCTTGCTTTAGTTGATGTGAAATAAGACAGCCATGTGCATAAGATGGTTTAGTATTTTATATAAATATATATGATGTGTAAGTTTGCAAATATGTTAAAAAAAATTACATATTATTAAATTTGTAACCAGACAGAAATTTTTCTCATGCAAGGCAAAGATATTTGACTGACTTGGGAATAACATTGTTAAAAAGTGAACATTAATTTATTACTTATTTCATTCCTTTTTATTTTTGTTAACTTTTAATTTAATTTGTTACTTTTTATTAAAAAGTTATTTTTTACGTGTTTTTCCTGACATTTTGGATTGCTGGGTTATGACATCACCTGGTCTAAGACTTTTATATAGAGAGCTAGCTGATGCATCTGCCATATTGAATCTTACTTGCACATTGGTTAATTATTGCACAGTGATTCGATATTGTGCATTGTGGTATAAATTCACAATAAAATGGGAGGTTCTTCGGCTGTGAATTGCTCCAAAAATTCCCATAAAGGGATATAAATGTTTAGATTCCCAAAAGAACAAGAAAGAAGAAAAAAATGGATAAATTATAAAAGAGATGAATGTAAGGATATTTTTCTACCACTATTGGTGACAAGTGCTCCAAAACATGTGCGTTCCACTGAGGTTAACAAGAAACTTTTGGATGTCGGTGGTGCTGGTTCTCATTCCTTGTCTTTAAGGTGCTTCTCACTTTAATTCAATATGGGTGCCATAGGCTAGCCTGTGTTATAGGAGTTCAAAACTGGCCTAAATGTTGGCCGCACTTTACGTCAGAAGTGCTGCTCATATTAATAGAATAGCCTGCTCTCACAACCCATTATTTGTGTTTGTAAAAATTGCTGTAAAACTTCAAATTTGAAATCCGAATTGCAAAAGTGATGATTTAATTTTACTTTTCTGAATAATTTAATCTAGATTGTCTTTGATTTTAAAGTTTTAATTAGTTGACTTGTATCCATACTGTTTCATTATTTGTTGTCTTTCATTTTAAAGTTTTAATTAGTTGACGTGTATCCATACTATTTATCCATACTATTTTATTAATTGGTTGTCTTTGATTTTAAAGTTTTAATTAGTTGAGGTGTATCCATACTATTTTATTAAAATTTAGTAATTGCTTTATTTTGTGTTTTGATGACATTCATATTGGTTATGAACCTTTAATTTTATTGTAATTTGTATATAATTATTTATATTTTAAATGCCTTGTTTTTTAAAAATGTAAGAATGTAAATTGATATGTAAATTTTGCCTGGTGGTTATGACCTATATGCAAGCACTTGTTTGCACCATATTTTATTCACTTTGCCACTAATGAAGGGCATAGTGATGCCCGAAAGTGCTTTGGCCATATAATTTTGTAGGTCAAGGAAAGGAGATTTTATTAAAGGACTTTTAAACCTATTTTTTGGTTGTCTTTGATTTTAAACTTTTAATTAGTTGACATGTATCCATACTATTTTATTTTATATAATCTAGATTAGTTACTTTTCCT
Source organism: Amaurobius ferox (assembly GCA_951213105.1). Taxonomy (NCBI): domain Eukaryota; kingdom Metazoa; phylum Arthropoda; class Arachnida; order Araneae; family Amaurobiidae; genus Amaurobius; species Amaurobius ferox. Next base: position 41,674,048 of record OX578135.1, read on the forward strand.
GTGTTATAATTATTAACTTAGTTACTTTTCTTGTGAGTTACTTTTAATTTAATTTAGTTACTATTGGTAATAACTTTCCCAAATCTGAGGTTTGGTAATATTTAAGAAATTAGACTGATTTGTAAGTTGTCAGCGTGTAAGTAAAAACAAAATATTTACAAAAGAGAAAAAAGAAATATTACATATTTTTTAAATCTAAGTAAATATAAAAATATTGTTGCAACATATTCTCTGGAATCGTGGGTGTACTCCCAGGATACAAAAATGAGTAAATGAAATTAGTAAATAAAATATATTCCCAAATTTGGAGTCAATTTATGCCCAATTCATACAAATGCTTCATAAAACTTAACAAAGTTCAAACTATTTTTAGTGTGATATCTGTTTTTTTTGTGTGTCTGTCTGTGCAATGTATGCACTCTAACTTAAAAACTAATCGACTGAATTTCATAAAATTTTGTAGGTAGGTCACTTGTGGGTTACCCTGGTGCTGATTACATTTTGGTACAATTTTGGATAAAAGAAGTTGCTATTTTTTGCGAAATGGCTCCCCAAAAATCGCATGTATCCACTCTAGCAAAAAGATTAATTGACCAAATTTCACAAAATTTGGTACATAACTTACTTGTGCGTTATCCTGGTGCTGATTAGAATTTGGTACGATTCGGGAAAAAAGAACCTGCCTTTTTTTGCGAAATGGCTCGCAAAAATCGTCAAAATCTAAAATAAAAGACTACGTATGCTCAAATGCATCATTTGAGCCTGCTTGTTTTATACTTAATATTTGACGATGAAAAGAATAAGACCAACCCCATTACTCTAAGACTAGCCGTTCTCGAGATATTTTAGTTTTTGCTCATGTTTGCTACGATTATTCAAATCTATTCAGCACCAGAGTCACCCACAAGTGGTCGGCCTACCTATGAAATTTGGTCTTAGTTTTTGAGTTAGAGTGAATACATACATTGTGAATACAAATTTGTCTAATGGGGTCGTATAAAAATTTAAAAAGTGTAACGTTTTGAAAATGAATGGGAGGACTATTTCAGTAACGTAGTCTTACTCCCTACCTTACTTTCAACATTTTTGCAATTTACATTGCCTACTTATCTCCAACAGGTAAAGAATTAAAGCGCGTTTCAATCTTTTTGGAACACCCTGTATACTAGCTACAAAATTTAGTAACAATCCCGTTGTTAGACAGAGGTAAGGCTGAATAATGAAAGTTTCATTAGGGCGACGTGCATGATCCAGATAACTCCAAAATCTTATCTATTGCCCTGATGATAAGTCCTATTTCTGCCTGTAAATCGATGCGCTTCAAAGATTAATCATCCCCTTGGGCTTTTTCAGGAAATAAAACGAAAGAAGAAATTTAATTGGGAAATTGCTATATAAAGGGGGGGGGGGAAGTAATTTTCTAATCTAAAGACAAGCCATCATTCGATTTTTTAACATTTTATTCTTTATACTGATATGCTCTTTACTGTCACCTTAATAAGTTGCAATATCAAATATTTGATGTGGGCACCACATTACTTTCCCTACAGACTCAAATTCATTTTTACTTTTTTTTTTTGCTTCTTTCTTAATCGTATATATCCACTCAAGCTAAGAAACTAATTGACCAAATTTTGCAAAATTTTGTGCATATGTCACTTGTGTGTGAACCTGGAGCTGATTAGATTTTGTTACGATTTAGAAAAAATGAACTTGCCGCCCCCCCCCCCTCCCTTTTTTTTACAATTGATCGTAAAAATCGTCAAAATCTAAAATAAAGAATCACTCATGGTCAAATGTATCCATTAAATGCTTGTTTCATACATAATATTTGACGATGAAAAGAATAAGAGCAACTCCATTACTCTAGGGCTAGCCGTTCTCGAGATTTTTTTTTTTTTTTTTTTGCATTTCTGCTACGCCGCCTTTGAAAATGCGTCCGGCTGGCGGCTACCAAATGAAAACGAAAATTGAATTAAAAATGCAAAATCACCGTTATTTCAAATAATTATGTCTGTTATTCTGTGCTCATTTTGATGAATTATTAAAGAGAAAATGAATGTAAATCTTTATAGGAAAGTCATGTGTTGTCCACATCAGATTTTTTTGCTTTCCCTGCAATACATGGTAATGTATAGGGAAAGTATTGGAATCATGCCGAAAATAGAAATTCGCGTTTTCGACGGTCTTACACGTTTTGGGACCTCTAGAACACGAACAAAATATTCTTAGCGTGACGTCTGTGTGTGTGTGTCTGTTTGTCTGTGCATATTTGTATCTATTCTAACTGAAAAACTAACTGACCGAAGTTCATAAAATTTGGTAAGTTCTTTGTAGGTTAACCTGGTGCTGATTAGATTTTAGTACGATTCGGAAAAAAAAGAACCTACCTTTTTTGTGAAATGACCCGCAATCGTTAAATCTAAAAATAAAATACTGCGTAAGCTCAAATATATCAATTAAATGCTTATTTCGTACGTAATTTTTGACGAAAAGAATAAGACCAATCCCTTTACTCTAGGACTAGCCGTTCTCGAGATATTTTAGTTTTTTCGCATTTTCGCTACGCCACCTCTGAAAAGATGTCCAGTTACCAAATGAATACAAAAAGTGAATATAAAGTGCAAATTCAGTGTAATTTAAAATAATCATGGCTGTTATTTTGTGCAGTTAAACTCAGTTTGATGAATTATTGAAGAAATAAAGAGAACGTGAACATGAGTCTGGAGAGAAAGTCATGTGCTGCCCTCATCAGATTTTTTATTTTAATTCAATAAGATTTCAAAATAATTTTATGCCATTTGAGAGGCTTTCCTTTGCTAGCTCGGCCTCTTTGTATGTTGCCACGAATCCTCAAATACCCCCCCCCCCCCCAAGTAAATAAATAAATTAAATAAAAATTAAATTAAATAAACACTTCCGCGTTATGGTATATTTGTGAATAGCATGTTTACCATATATTTGACTCCAAGTAATACTTATCGGAAGTTTTTCTCCCGCACGTCTCATTCTGAACTAATTTGAATAACTGTCTGAAAACAAGAATGACTTTTTGTTCGTTATGCGTTTTACTGCCCCATCTGACCTAATATTTTTTTTTTGTGATCCCCCTCATTAGCCCGTATCTAACGAGGAAAGGCGCCATGATGCCTTCGAGGTCAACTCCTACTCTTTCACCTGTCCATATCGCACTGACCTCTGACGATGTAATTTCATTTTTATTTTTTTCGGATTCGCTTTCGTGAGGGTTCGTCACGTTTCAATGGTGAAGCACCTGTTCGCAGCACGTTGCAGAAAAGATCCAGCTTTCCTTTCAGCTCTAGTTTTTTGATTTCATTTCCGAAATCCGATGACAGGATGCGTTCCAAATCCTGCAATGATGCTCACGAAAAGCAACCAGCATTCGTAGATCGCTTTTGTTCTTATTGAAGCTCGTCAGCAACGGATTGCAGTTAACTGAAATGGCAGCCAGGAAACTCGCTCCAGGGAAATATATTTTGTAAAAATAGTGATCGTGCGGATTAGAATTTTCTGTTCCCGGTTTATCAGGAATATTTTTTTCTGTTAACCTCACGAAGTAATCCGTATGTTTAGAATACAATGGCTAAGTTCAGAAGTCAAGCTCGGTCGCTCCAGTCGAACAACTGAGTCAGCATTAACCAATTAAATTCTCTAAAATAATCCATTTTGTGACGTTTTAATCACCCGATCGCCTGCGTAATCAATGCTGACTGAATTACATTTCAGTTGGAACTTCAGCTTCCAACCGAATTGCATTTCAGTTGGAACGCGTTTCATAATCAAAAGAATTGATTATGAAACACCTTCCAACTTAAATGCCATTTTATTTAAACATCTCTAAAATGCAATACATTCAACACTCATACTTTTTGAATTATCATAGTACTACAATAATCTATTATATACGTGGAAACGTTAAACTGCATTAAAAAAGACAATGCTGTAAATCGTCTGCTTCTCTATGTAAATTATCGTCAATTTTGAACACTGCCAAGGATTAAAATAGTATTTAACCCTTTCTGTACGATTGCAGAAGATTTGAAGTTTTAAACTTTGCTATTTTAACTTATCTTAAGTTGAATGCACAAAGTTGATTGATTTATATTTTTGCACGTAATTGTTGCAACAAATAATTATTTAATGTTAGCTGGCTTCAAATTTGATGAAATGTTATTTTTTGCAACAGATAGATCATCAGTATGCAGAGTTTCTGAAAAACTCTTTGAGCACCCCAATAACTTTGTAAGGAAAAGTCCATGAGTGCATACGTTAAGTCTATTGTAAAATGACCATGCCCCATCGAATGAAAGTGATTGAAGTGCCCCTAACGGAGAGTTTAAAAGTTAGAATACCGAACTCGTCAACAAAGTGAGATAGACGAAAATAAAGTCAATAATAAAATTGTAGAGCATTGTTTGATAAATGTGAATTGACGCCAGAAACGAACGAAACGTATACGGAAGGCAATAAATATCCGTTAAAAAGTCGTTTCATCAGAGCCTGTAACATGGTGGCACCCGAAATGTTTGCCAAAGTATGGTGTAATAGTTTTTCTCGAATTCAAATGCGACTTGTTACAGACGGAGGGCATTTTGAAAGCTGTATACATTAGATTCCTGTGCATGTAATTTTTTTATGTTAGCATTCTTGAATAGGACAACAATTCGCCGATAACCATATTATGTCAAATATATGCCTTCTGTTTGTAACAGTTTTGTCAATTCCTACTCATTAAACAATGATCTACAGTTTTATAATTGGCTTTTTTCGTCTATCTCGCTCTGTTGCCGAGTTCGTTATACTAACTTTACATTTTCCGCTAGATGCGTAGTAATCACTTTTATTCGTTCAGGCACGGTCACTTCACTGTAGATATAGACCCGACGCCCTCATTATTCCATTGTGTGAACTACCTCAGAACTCTTCTTTCAAATCAGACGCCAAACGTCGTTTTATCGCCAGCATTGATAGCTCTCTTTCAAGGTTACAGCAGCGTCGTATTCTCTATACCCGCAATTTTGTTTTTCTTTTTATATTGATATATAACTTACAATTTAGCAATATAGACACATTTTAAAAATATCATCTCTTTGATTAGAATTTAATTAATACAATATTGACTAAATTGAAGAATAATTATTATTTTCTATTACTATTGTATAGAGAAAGTTCACGAATATTTTTTAATTGGATATTTAGACTAAAATATGCATTAAAGACATCATGAACACATTTCGTGATGTGAAAGGAAGGTTATGTGATAGTTTACGATCTGGAATAATGTGACGCGCGCATATACTCATGAACCTTTCTTTACAAAGTTATTAAGGTGCTTAAGGACTTTTCTAGGGACCTGGTATAAATGAAAAATAGCTATAGCATATTAATGATAACCTTAGATAACACGAATTATTCACAAACTAGAACGAATTTCCTGACGTCGCCAGTGTCGTAAATAAACGCCTTTGACGAAACACTAAGAGATCTGAATGCATGTGGTGGAGATTCACCACAAATATTATTTTATAAGCAAGTTTTTTTTTAATTTATTTATTTATTTATTTTTAATTATCTTTATTTATTTGTTTAAAAATAATGCAAGCTACAGGACAAAGTTCCAGTAACATCGTGCAAGATAAAATACAATACCAAATATGCAGATTCAAATACAGTAAAATACATTAAAATGCAAACTATTAACAACAAATAATTTTTAAAAGCACTTGCATATGAATAAATACATTAAAATATAAAAAAAATCTGATGTGGGCAACACATGACTTTCCTTATATAATGTAATGAATTTGCTACTTTTACAGTAAAAAAATAGGTTTTTCTTATAGTTGATACTAATATTCTTTCCAAGATATTGAATTTTCGACAATTAATCGGCATTTTCATTGATTTAGCGTCATTTTTATCCATTTGGCGAGATTTTCGTTAATTTGGCAGCATTTTAAAAAAGTGGCCAAGTTGGCGACATTCCGCCAAATTCGTCGCCAAAATCTCGCCAAGCGTTATGCACTAAGAAATAAGTTATTCTTACAGCATATAAATAAATGACTATTGGCGTTCAAATACAAAAGTATTATTCAAAGTACCTTTTCTCATGAATGGAACGAGCTAGATCCACGAGAATGATGTCACTCAATTTATTGCATGGTATTACATATGAAAAGTGAACATGTTTCTCAATAGTATCGTGAATAATATAATGGGCTTCAATGATTGGCATAACCGAAATTAAATGTAAAAGATGAAGCAAGGTTCTTCAAAGCCCGGCTTTCATGTGTCAGACTGACATTTTTTGCGATCTTATACTATTGTAATATAGTAAAGAAAGTTTTCGAATTCGAGATTTTGATGCCAATATATGCTTTAAGACCTACCTCCTGGACACGTTTTGATTATTTTTTGGATTAATGTCCGTCTATCTGTCTGTGGTCGATTGCTTGTGTACACTATAGCGGCCACTTTATTAATGGATTTTCACGAAACTTTGTATCCGGCTTTATTTAAGGGGGGGAAAAATAGAACTAGATCGAACTTTTTTAAATTTGAGCGAAAACTTTATATTACTTTCCTGATATACATAATGTATAAGGAAAGTATTGTGACGGGGTCGAGAATTTGAGTTTTCGACGGAAGAGCACGTTTCAAGCATCCCTGATCACGAATCAAACATTTTTGAGGTGATGTCTGTGTGTGTGCAAGTATGTGTGTGTGTCAGTGAGTCTGTGGAGACGATATCTCACGAACGAATGGAGCGATTCGAATGAAATTTGGTACACATCACAATCCGTAAATACTGGAAGCCTATTGTTTTTAAATTCAATCGAATGTTCAGAACCCCCTAAATTTTCGAGGGAAATTTTGAAAAAATTATCAAAAAATCAAAACCTTTAATAAAGTTACACAAATAGACATTTCTCATGTAATTTTTCCTTAAAAAACGATTGACATAAACTTTAGAACGCTAGCATGAATTGTTCTCGAGATATTGCACATTTTTCAAATAAATTTATAAAAAAAATCCCATAAATTAAAAATAATATATTAACTGTTCAGAAATATGTTCACTTTTCATATGTAATATCATGCGATAAATTGGGTCATTCTCGTGGATCTAGCTCGTTCCATTCATAAGAGAAGATACTTTGAGTAATACATTTGTATATGAACGCCAATAGTCATTTATCTGCTATAAGAATAACTTATTTCTCCATCCAAACGCTTGGCGAGATTTTGGCGACGAATTTGGCGGAATGTCACCAACTTGATGACTTTTTTAAATGTTACCAAATTAACGAAAATTTCGCCAAACGGATAAAATGACGCTAAATCGATGAAAATGACGATTAATTAATGAAAATTCAATATCTTGGAAAGAATATAAGTATCTATACTATAAGAATAACCTATTTTTTTTTTTTTGCTGTAAAAGTAGTAAATTCATTGCATTATATAAGGAAAGTCATGTGCTGCCCACATCAGATTTTTTTTGCAACGTGGCAGGGTAGGACAAAATGTGACATAATCATGCCTCAAAGGGATTATTTATGGCTCAATGATCACGAGACTTAATAGTTTCAATCATTGTGAAAAATAGCCGCTATACAATTTTTTTGTTTGGGACATCATTAGCCCCCTCGAAGTTACCCCCCCCCCCCCCCAGTTGGTACAATGACTAATATGGTATAAATCGAAATATTTTTTTTCAAGCCTTTTAAAGTGAAGTGTAATGCGCAATAATTGCAATCATTTGGACACATGATACCGAGATTTGAAAATTTTTCTTCTGGGAGAAAAAAAAAATACAAGCTACTTAAAAATGGATTCTGGTATGAGAAAGTTGAGTTGAGGCACACCTAAGTGAATTACTGTTTCACGCTATTGTGTTTGTATAGAGAAAGTATTGCTCTTCTGAGAATTTTGGGATTTTATTTATTCACATGAGTGACAACACATGAAATCCAACAAGGTGACTCGCAAAAAGAAAACAAAAAACAAAAGAGAAAACATTCAAACAATTCAGAAATAACAAACAATCACGAATATAGAATTTATTACTATGGACTTTTTTTAAAATGAGACATCGACACGTTACAAATATCAAGATTTCTTGCGTACAAATTAAGTAAATTGCAAAATTCCACTACAGAATTTGATTTACAATAGTTATGTCTAATAGAGGAACCGATCATTACTTCTTATCTGTATATATCTGGTTTAGAAATTTATAGCTGATAACAGATCACCGCAGTTAACATAATTATTTAAACGTTTCTGATAAAAAATCGTACATGAAACTTTTCCTTCTATTTAGTTTCCCGAGAATCTCTCTCTCAAATAATTAGATAAAAACAAAACTGTCTGAGGGAAGAAATAAAAGAAGAAATCTTAAAATAGATACAGCTGTTTTGAATATTTTCAATTTCATAATTTGCATTGTAATAAATTGGATCCCAAATAATCGAACCATATTCAAGAACAGATCTAACCAAAGTATAAACAAGAAAGATCAATCATGCATGAAGCATTGATTATGAAACACTTTCCAACTGAAATGTAATTTTATTTAAACATCTCTAAAATGCGATATATTCCACTCATATTTTTTAAATAGTACTACTATAATTCATGATACTTGGAAACTTTAAATTGCATTAAAGACAATGCTATAAATTGTCTGTTTCTCTATTTAAAATCGATGAATATTTCATTCCTATCACGTATATTCCAGACTCCATTAATAATTATAAACTTTGAAGCAAAAATGCTGATCGCTTTATGAGAAATAGGTTTATCTTTTCTTAAAAATCCTAAACCGGAAATATACAGATATGGAGTTTTGTACTTTTGTGTTTATTTAAAGTGTTAAAATATAAAGTAAAAATTATTGCAATATTCAATGTTGAGATAACGTCATTGTATAAAACGTATTCATTTTGAAAGAAAAGCAGTGAAAGGAAAGGTGACAAGAAATATTTAATATAATACTAAAATTCTAAGGTGACAAGAAATATATAATATAATACTAAAATTCTAAGGTGACAAGAAATATATATATAGTACTAAAATTCAACTGATTGGAATAAAACTTTGTACAAAACTAGAGCTAATCCTGTTTAGGTCTTGAAGTCCGAATTTTAAATTTCGATCTATGTACTAAGGTCAAAGGTCAGATAATGTTATGTCTATGGAGAAAAATGAATTTAAAGAAATTTGCGTGTCCAACAGAATTTTCTATTTGTTTGGTAAATCTTACTGGGCTGTTTTGTACATTATTTAATATTTTGGATTAAATATTTTATGTTTTTACTACATGAAATAAACTCCTCAGTTATTAAACATATAGCTATAGATTCCTTGCTTCGCTTTAGTTTCTGGTCGCGAGCGAGAAATTATCATAATTTGTGGGTTTTATATTTTAAATAAATACAGAAAGTTTTATATTTATGAATATATGTTTTATATTAAAGTAAACATAAAAACATAAATCGGTTTTTTACGATGTGATCAGCAGATTTGTTTCTAATGAGTTACATTCTTTGCTGGGTTAATTTCTTTACTGAATGTCGATTTGTTGTAAAAGGTATGTTTATTTTATTAGTACAATGCAGTGAAAAACTTGAAATGCAATATTTCGAAAACTATTGAACCTAGGGTAATAAATTAAAAAAAAAAACCACTTCTTGAGTGCCAACGTGTCTTGAAAGGTATCGCTCGTTAAAATCAGAAAATGCATTCATCAGGCATGGCTTTTAATAGTCATCTCCCTGGACGGTTCATTCATACCGTCAACGAGGATAAAAATAAAGCAGAAACAACCGCTTTCTGTGATTAAAATACACACACATATAAATATATATTACAATATAAAATATCTTATTTATTTTTTTAAATGCTTAGAAAGAAAAGAGATGCAAATCAAAATGTTGCTTCTAAAATCGAGACGAGCCCGATTGGAAAAAGAGAGAGAGAGATAATTGCAGAATGGATTTTTGTTGAGAGAGATAATTGCAGAATGGATTTTAGTTGAAAGAGATAATTGCAGAATGGATTTTTGTTGAAAGAGATAATTGCAGAATGGATTTTTGTTGAGAGATAATTGCAGAATGGATTTTAGTTGAAAGAGATAATTGCAGAATGGATTTTTGTTGAAAGAGATAATTGCAGAATGGATTTTTGTTGAGAGAGATAATTGCAGAATCGATTTTTGTTGTATTTATAGTAGTAAACGTAGCTAGGAAAGTGGTTATTTCTAATCATTGTGAACTTTTTTGTTTTTAGAATCTGAGAACATTTTTTTTCTTCACTTATTAACTATTCGAGTCGAGACACAGAAAATGAGCTAAATCTTGCACCTGCCGTGGGTTAGAAATAAATCACAGGTGTCCTGATGAAAATTAACTGCTGACCCTTATGCATGTGTCAGTTTCTTCAGCTTTGGATATTAATATAGGAATATAGCTGTACGGGCTGAACTGTGTTTTCATTCGAAAACTTCCCACTGGGTTCAGCCGCTACGGGTTTGGCTCTGAGTTTTTAAGTACTATCTCAATTAACACACGGGACTGTGGACCTGGGCCCCTAAATTGTGTATGTGACAATTTTATTTTAATTAGAAATAAGTTTTTATTTCGTAAATAAAATGATATTGTTACGACGTATACTCTGCAATCATGGGTATGCGCTCAGGATGTCCAAATTTCTTGATAACTAACATGATTATTTATAAACAAAGCGTAAACAGGAATAAGATACAGCAAATAAATGCTTCACTAATTTCACAAAACTGCAGACACTATTCTCAAAATATTGACGAAAACCACAGTTCAATGTAGCTCGTATCGTGTCAACTGCTCTCCAACTGAGTGATGACTTCTTTTATAGACTCTCTGTAGAAACTTCTAGAAATCTCTCATATCTCGCAGCATATTCGTTATTTCGAGGTGTTTCTCGAACGTTCGTAATGCCGCCAAATACGTGATAATTCGCTCAATCTGGTAACCATTGATTCACATAGGAAATATCACCTGTACGGGTGTTTTCTCTGTTTGGTTTTCAAAAGAGACTCCAGTAAGAGCATTTTACACGTTCATTACAATATTCATGAAACAATGAAGTGGATTTTCCCGAACTTTAGAAAATATAACACTAAAATTGCGAAAACTATTTTTAAAACAAAACTTTTTCTCTAAAGTGTCACAATTTAAGCATGCTGCCTCTTTTGAAATATGTTAATATTTTAAAATATTATTCCTTTTAAGTCTTAATATATTACTTTAAAAGTAAGGAAGTTTTTTACATGTACAGAAAGACCTCCGTGGCTGTGGTCCGGAGCTCCCAAATTTAGTATGTACTATGTGATGATATTTTGTATATATTTTGTGTGCTGTGACTGTATGGGGGGGGGGGGGGGAGTGACCCTCGAATGAACTCAAAGCCTTTGGCCCCACTTTGACTTGATCGGACCCTGCTTATACAGTGCTTAAAACGCAATAAGTTTATGTTAATGCTATCTTTTGTAGTTCATACTATTGTATGAAGAATGTATTGTTTTCCATAAAATTTTCGAATGTTATGGAATTATGTTAATGCTATCTTTTGTAGTTCATACTATTGTATGAAGAATGTATTGTTTTCCATAAAATTTTCGAATTCGAGATTTTGATGGATAAACACGTTTTAAAATCTACTGAACCCATTTCAAACACTATGAAACATATCCGTGTGTATGTGTACGTGTATAGGGGGGGGGGGGGGGCACGTTAACTCGAGAACGAACGTACTTACAGCTATCAAATTTTGTGTGTGCATATATTATGAAACAAACTTGAACTAGATAAAAATGTTTGTTATTTATGATTAGAACTCGAATTATTGGAATTTTAAGTATTTTATGGCATTTATGTTCTGTACACAATAATTTCCGAAAAAATAATGGTAGTAGTATATAACTTATGGGAAAAATACTGATAATTCGAAGCGGTTGTTAATAGCACCAAAGTCGGTGATATTGTTACGAATGCATAAAATGCTTCTTGACATGCAGTTTCTCAACAAGGAGAAAATAGTGATATTGTTATTAGCTGTATATTGTTTCTGGTTGCGCTGTTAAATAAAAGCGTTAGTTATCCAGAAATTCGGACGCATTTTTTGTATCCTGAGAGGACACGTCGTAACAATATTAATATAGATGAGTCAAATGCGTCAATGTCATCGGCGTTGCTAAATTGAAGGAAGAAACTTTTGATGAATGTTTACGAAATATTTTAAAAGAAAACCTTACGTATGAAATTAAAAAAAAAAATTTATATATCTTTCGTTAATGATTGCTGTACAATTGGAACTAAACGTTGTTGAAATTACAAGAAAATCGAGTGGAGACTCACACTTTAAGATATTTTAAGTTATTTTGTTCACTCCATAAATGCGCACAACATAGTACCACCAAAATGTATACAAAAAGTTATAAAAAAAACCCATTTGGTCGTAAAAATCTCAAATTAAAAAAAAAAATCTTCTAAAGAATTTTTTATTTCTATAATATGAGAAAGTAAAAATGGCGAAATGGAATGCAAATGTAAATTATCCCTTTCCTAAAACCATCTTTTCCAATTACTTGAATACAGTTTGCCGATTATACTTCGTGACTCGTCTCTTTAAAATACCTAGTGTGTGGCTACACAAGATACACTGTTTTTCTGACTATTTGTAGGCAATTTTTCCCTTGACGACAATAACACTTGCCATTTTGTTGCTTTACTTCAGGAGCACATATTTGATGGCTCGTGCTCGCATTTCTTTTCTTTCCTCCGGAAGCAATATGCATCGATTTTTGGTTGTTGATCACGCTACTTTTTATTGCTGTAGCTGAATGTTCGTCTGCTCACTGCCAGATCTGTAATAGTGGCTATTTTCGGTCTCATAAATATTTCACTGTTGCCACATTTCTTTTGTTGGTTTTGTGATTTTTGCTTTTATTCCATCCATTGTTCATGATTAAACTTTCGCCAGTTCTATGTGTTAGAAAGAAGTTATTCTTTCTAAAAGCTATGATTTCTTTTTCAGCCCATTTCCCCCCCCCCCCCCCCCCCATTCTTTTAGTGCGTTTTCTTGACTAATGGTTTGTTTTCTTTAACTCTTTTATTTCACGGAGCATTAGAACATGAGTTATCTGGAAATAAACTGGGATGAGATTTTTGCTTTTTCATTGTATAGAGAAATTATTGTTTTTCCGACTTCGAGGTTTTGAAGGGTAAGCACGACCTCCTGTATCCATTAAAGACCTCCTACATCCATTTCGAACACTTTTAGAAAGGTGTGTGGCCATGTGTATGTTATCTTAGGAACGAACAGAATTATCGTTACAAAGTTTTGTGTAGATTATAGATATGGGTTGCTATTAACTTAGCAACTAATTTAACACTGCTAACAACGATTCGACCAAACTACTAAAAATAACAGATGCTTTTTCTTTCGATACTAGGGGGTTCTGCCCCTTGTGCGCCCGTCTTTGGCATACACATTCAGAATCTCTTGCTTAGTCATTATTTCTTGAAAGCAAGTACATTCCTATGGCGGGCCTAAATAGGACATATTTACGATTTTAAGGTAAATACAAAAGGCAGTTTTCTTTTGGAAAAGTATTTAGAAATATAAAATAGCAGCGAGGTTTATATTTTTCTATTTCTCACTGAGCCCATAAATAGCCATCATCCTAAGCGAGTAATCTCATTCTTTGTTTAATGTTATTTCAAAAACTATTTGCTATCCATCAATTCAAAACTGGCATTAGTTACAAATAATATTCATATTGTGCCATTTTGGATCGATAATAAACAGAGATGAAAAATCCTCCATCTTTTGCAAAGATCATCCATAGCTTCTTTTTCCTCCTTACATCCATTATACAAAACCATCATCAGCGCCTGCTCTTTTCTTTTCAGAAGGTTTCTTTCCTCTTCAAACTGTGTTTTATGTTTCCTATTATATATATATATATATATATATATATATATATATATATATATATATATAAATAAATGTTTCTTCCCTCTGGTAAAATTTGCATTTCTTTGTCGGGCGTAACAAAATCTCCAGTGCTGCAGGGAAATGCAGTACGATTGTATAGAGATTGTGCGAAGGAACGGTAGCTAGAATAAAATGGAAATAAGTTGGCATAAATGTAAATGCAGTGTAGGTAGAGGATTAGGGGGTTGTTGAAGTTACCTTTTATCTTAGTGTGCGAGTGATTTATAATAAAGAATGGGATGTTCGCCATTTATTTTGAGGCTTCTTGGCATCGGAGTCCCTGTAATTCACGGAAGTTAGTGATCTGAAATTTTTCCGTATCTCGCTTTTAATACTCGTAGTTTTATTTTTATCCATTGTTGATAGAAGAAAATACCGAGTGCTTTTCATTTACTTAGTACTTGAAATTAACATTTTTAAACAGGTTTTCCCCAATCTTATTCCTGCAGGTTTTGCTTAATTTTATTCCTGCAGGTTTTGCCTAATTTTATTCCTGCAGGTTTTGCCTTATTTTATTCCTGCCGGTTTTGTCTTATTTTATTCCTGCCGGTTTTGTCTTATTTTATTCCTGCCGGTTTTGCCCAATTTTATTCCTGCAGGTTTTGCCCAATTTTATTCCTGCAGGTTTTGTCTAATTTTATTCCTGTGGGTTTTGTCTAATTTTATTCCTGTGGGTTTTGCCTAATTTTATTCCTGTGGGTTTTGCCTTTTTTTATTCCTGCAGGTTTTGTCTAATTTTATTCCCGCAGTTTTGCCTAATTTTATTTCTACAGGTCCCCCCCCCCCCCCCCCGGGCGGCTCACTTTCTGAGTGGTGAACGGATCTTAGCTCTGTAGCTCTGATCTTCCAACCTAGGGGCAAATAAATCCGAGAAACCGGCTGTTGAGCTTCTGCAAGGCAGTTAGGCCTCGGACTCTTCCGGGTGGCTGTGATCGCATGGACTGCGTCTATTCATGACCGGAGCCTAGATCTGGCCGGCGACTGGGGTCGGACTTGGCGGGTAATTCTTCGGACCTTGCCCGGTGAATGATTCTGCCGAGTACGTTTCCCTGGCGGTGGCTTTTCTGGATGAGAGAGAATGAAACCTGCACGCAGCTGGCCTTAATATCGGCATAAGCCCCCATGGTTGCCGTGGCTAGTCTGTATAATCCTGCAGGTTTTGCCTAATTTCATTCTTGCAGATTTTTAGAAAATTCATCATCTGGAATGCTATGGTATATAGACTTGCTATGAAATAAGTTAGGTGCATATATATTCAAATCTATCTTTCGCAGATTAAGCTGAGCACCAGAACACAATATGTATCTATTATTTTTTCCGATCATAGTTCTATCGATCGTAGTTCTAAAAATATTTAAAGATTTGGAATTTCGAAGTACTCTATATTTACTGTACCACAGTTATTCACGGTAAAAAAAAAAAAAAAAATGCATCGTTACCTAAGAAACGGTCGATTTTTACTGCTGTGCATCCAAATTATATTCCAGAAGTTGTAACTTAAAAATATCCAAAGTTTCATGAAATTCAGCCGATGATATTACAATACGCTCATGCAGCCAGTGTTTCTTCAGCATAAATGATAGTTTGTTTTCCAAATGAGTTAACTTTTATCATTAGCTCAAAAGCATACGATCCGTTAAAAACTACATAGTTATCTTTTGGAAGTTTGATCATTAATTTTGATTTTTTTTTTGTATATTTACTTAATGAACAGTTTTTGAAAGCATAGGAAGGGTTAGGAAATGTGTATTGCTTTGTTTAAACTTTTGCAAAAAATGTATTGTTATGCATTAGTTAGAATATGTTATTTTAAATATTTTGTAAACGTTTTCAATAGCTGCGATATAAGTATTTTTGATATTTATTTGCACTTTCTCATACGTAGTATTGAGAAAGTATTGTTTCCACAAAAATTTTCGATTTCGAGGCCAATATGTTTTAAGGCTTCCTGAACACGGTTTGACTACTTTTGGAGTGATGTCTGTGGTCGATTTCTTGTGTACACGATAGCTGCTACAAATATTATTGGATTTCCACAAAACTTTATATCCGGCTTTGTTATTGAAAAGTCTAGAACTTGATAGAATTTTTTTTTTTTTAAATTCGAGTGAAAACTGTGAAATTTATTCAAAGTTTCATATTTTTTTTAACATGGCAGCATGAGACAAAATTTGACATAATCATGCAAAAGACAAAATGGTTTCAACCATTGTTGTCAAAAATAGCCGCGATACTATTTTTGTGCTCGTGACATCATTGGCTCCCTCGGAGGGGGGGGGGGGGGGCGGATTGGAGACAAGTTACCCTCCTCCACCGGGATAATTGTAATCATTTGGATGAACGATACCGATTTTCCAAAATTTTACTTGTAAAATTTGGGGGAGGGGGGGGGGGGGAACTACAAGCTATTAAAATATGATTATGGTACATATGAGAAAGTCGAGTTGAGCCCCATTCATAAGGGTATAAAACGCCCCAATTGTTAATTGTGTTACATTTTAAAAAACTGGATAAGAAGTAAAACACACTCTTTGAAGACATTTGATTAACGATTGACAAGTGGGTAAGAATCTATACTTACCAATCATTCTATGTGCTCTAAGCTAACTTTAGTAGTTATTTAAATATACCACAGTGAGTATCTCTTGAGTATCACAATGACTATGAGCGATCACTAGATTGAGTGTTTTTTTTTTAATTCAGTTTTGTCTTCATACGCCCATTTGCGTACACTGATATATTATATACATTATACTATGTATACAGGGAAAATAAAAAGGGAGAGTAAATAACCAAAATTTTAAATATATTCAGAATTCAAGTTCCCCTTTGTAAATATATAAGAGCCAGTACTTGTATATTTCTACATAAGCATAACCAGTACCTCGAAACGCAATATGGTTGACGGTAAATCTCTATGGCCGACTGATTGATATTGTATATCAATAGTAGGACAAGTTGTTCTACCAAATCAGGACATGAGCCACTAAGCCCCTGGACTAGTAAGAAACTACATTCCCATTGGAACAGGAGGAATGACAGGCGTAACCAACGATAAATTTCTAAAATTAAAATTAAAAATTCTACTCATATTTTTAAATATTTCAATAAAAGTATTTTTAATTGATATTCAAAAGCGAATTTGTAACTACGGTAGTCATTTATAGGGAAAGTATTGTGATGGGATCGAAAATTTCAATTCGAATTTTAGACGGAAGAGTACATGCCAAGCATCTCTGAACTCACCTAACAAGATCAAAACGTAAAGATTTGATGTGAGTAGTAGGTTATATTCTTATATAGTGCTATAAATTATTTACTTTTAAAACTCAATGAAACACGTGTAAGATTAATATAACATTATTATTATTAGTGAATCAGTATCTCGTAAAATAGAATTTGGTGGTTTTGTTAGTAGCATCCTGCTACACAATTATAAATAAATGAACCTAATATTCTTAGCAATATTTGTTGCATATAAAATATAGTGTTCAAATAAAAAATCGACTTGATCATTTATTCTAGTAAATTAATTTGAAGAACTCGTTCTAAAAAAAACCATTCGTTTTCAAATGAACAATTTTGCATGATTGTTTATTTAACGTTAATGGCAGCCATTATTCAATGTTTGATTTAAGTTTAAGGATACTTAAAACGTAAAAATCCGCTCACAACTCGAATTTTAAATCGTCATAATATTTCCTCTATTTAGCGTTTTATTATCATTAGAAAGGTATAAAACGCCCCCAAAATATACTGGTAAAATGCCACAGGAAATGTATTAGTAAAATGTTACAGAAAATATATTAGTAAAATGTCACAGAAAATATATTAGTAAAACATCATAGAAAATATATTATAATGCCACAAAATGTATATCAGCCAAATGCCACAATGTCTTATGCATGCTACATGTCTTATGTATGTTAGAATATAATTTTTAGTTTAATTCCTTGTTTAGTTTTTGTTTTACACATCCGTATATCCGCCATGCTAGAGTGGTCCAATCTTATCTTCCTTTGTAAGCACGAGACATATGTTCAAGTATGTAAATACAGAACAATGTCTTTTCTATAATAAAAAAAAAAGAAAAAAAAGAAGTCTTTGTGATGGAATGAACGATGGGATCGCGGTCACGTGGCCATCATGATAGTCAATTAATAGCATTGACTATACATCCTACCGCAAGCTGGATGGGTGTCACATTAACGGCTGATACTCTATAGATGGATAGTAGAGTAGTTGTTGTTCAGAAAGACTATTGTTCAGAAAGAACGATGGATAGAATCTAATGTAGCAGTTTGGGATTTTAGTGTTAACATAATACGCACATAGGAGGACTAAGTAGCATTTTATGTAGATTAATCGATCAAATCTGTTTGTGCAATGGCTTGCACAGGAATTCCTACTTGGGGTATGTAGGATTCTAGAGGAAGTGGGGATAAAAACAATGTTTGGGGGTCCACATTGCTTTTGACGGTACTTATATTTTTAGGTCCACATATCTCCTCGTGTATACGTATAGGCATGCGCCCTGCAGATATGCTTGGAACAGGGGTTCTCAAATTTTTGAATGCGGACATTTTGGCTACTGAAAATATGCCTGCAGCTCACTTGTTTTATTACATGCTGCCACCCGGAAAAGTGCCTTAGATTTTAAACATCATTTTTTTTTTACTGCGAAATAAGTAAATTCACTGCATTATATAAAGTCATGTGCTGCCCACATCAGATTTTTTTTTGTTTTTGGAGATGAATCTTCAAGCAAAGCTTACTTTACACTTCTCTGTATATAAAAAGGCTTAACTGAGAAAAGTCTTTCAACTCTTATAATTATGTTTACATGGCCTTTCATATTCCTCAATTTTAATGAAATATTTACGATCATTTGAATAAATAAATTCAGCATTTAAAAACATTGTGCCTTAGATCTTATGCATCATTTTTTTTTTTTTTTCAAATTTTACAAGAACTTTTTTTAAAACTGAGTATCGTGTATCCAAATTATTGCAATTATAACTTGTTACCCTTTATTTTAAAGGGCTTGAAAAAAAAATCTTTCGACTTATATCATACTTGACAATGTAACCCCCGGGAGGTAACTTGCCCCCCTGAGGGGTGCTAATGTCGTCACGCACAACAACAACAACAACAAAAAATGTATCGCGACTATCTTTCACAATAATGATCGAAACTATTAAGTCCCGTGACCATTGAACCATAAGTAAACCCTTTTATGCCTTTTTACTTTCGTGGAAACAGTATTTTCTCTATACTATATTACATAGTATGAGAAAGTTAAAATGTTTGATTAATTGAAAGCTTTTTTATAGTCCGATGATTAAAAGATTCTTACTAAATTTCATTCGAGTTGCTGTATTTGTTTGATAGTCATTTTACCCACAAACAGAAGCGCTTCGTTTGAATTAGAATCATTAGAAATTGAAGATTTTTTAGTATTACTTTATGTAGAGAAATATTAGAATTCCCGGAATTAAAAATTTCCCGGTGGTAATTTTCTCTGTGCGAGAAGAATGATAAGTACTAATGGACTACGCTATTGCTATTGAAGTAGCACATGTAAATACAAACTCAAATGCATCCAATTCTTCGGTGTCACTGAGCTATTTTTCTACCTGGAAAAAGAAACTTTTAAAGAATTTTTAAGAAAATTTTCAATTTTTTTTTTTTTGTAAAGGATAATTTGCAAAAGAAGTCATAAAAATATACATGTTTCATTCTGATACTGATCGTGATACAAATGAACCTAAACAATGCATGAGATATGAATATGAGAAAGTCGAGTGGAACCACACATTCCAGATATTTTGATAATAAAATGCATATTGAACATTACGGATAAATTTCTGATTTACTCTCCACATATGCAAAAAGCGTTGCTTGTGTGACAAAATTTGGTCCATTATGGAATAATGGCTGTCGTTACAAGTTTCTTGCAGGAAAATGTCGAAACGGAAGATAAGACATAACCATCTATTCCCGTGCTATGGAAACACCTACTCCTGTGACCGGAATGAGCGATGCATCATCTTGGATCACGTCACTTCGATTCGGGACAATAAATGACAATTCCCGCTGTCTCCGATGCCGTGGGTGTCGTATTAAAAGTTGGATTGGGCTCAACGATTGCTCATCTCCGATGTATTTATTTGGAACCTCGGCTTTAGGCATCCAGCTGTGTTCTAGGGAGAAAAAAATATATATATCTGACGTGGGCAGCACATAACTTTCCTTACACACTCAAATTCATTTTCTCTTTATTTCTTCAACAATTCATTAAGTTTAATTGCACAAAATAACACTAAAAATATTTGAAATGACACTGAATTTGCACTTTTATTTCGATTTTCGTTTTTATTTGATAACTGAACGTATTTTCAAAGGCAGCGTAGCAAAAATAAAATATATATCTTTTAGCTGCCCATTACATTCTGTTAATTTGAATGTATTTGATCATGCCAATCTTTACATATTTTGTATAGTTTGAAATTTATCTTCTACAAATCTAGTTTTTGTATACCACCAAAATTACTACGCCTAATGTTTTGCTCAAAGATACAAAGACCTTTTTCATCATGTCCTGTGAGAGTTGAGGTTTCTGAAGCATAAATGAAGGTAGGTCTTTAACACTCTACTTTACTCTCACTTTAACTCTTTTTTAACACTTTACAACATAGTTGAAAAGTGTTTATGATTTTGTTCATTCTGTCTATCTGTTTATCTGTCTGTCCGTCCGTCCGTCCGTTAGCACGATATCTGCCGTAACAATGACTTTATCAAAATGAAATTTTAGTATGTTGTTCAGACGGTCTGTGGGTCCTATGGGAATATAAATGAATAATATCACCCAATTAGTTTTGGATTGAACCTGGATTGAAAAAATGAAATACATTGAACCTTATGGGACCTAAATTTTCAAACATTTTTTAAGCGAATTTAAAATTCACAAATTGCTTCGAGAGTTTTAGAAAATATACAAATTATCCCATAAAAAGTATAAAAAAAATGTCGGCAAATATATTCGGTAGTTTTTTAATAAAAATTAAAATAATTACACCCATATCGTATGAAGAGATCACGTGACCTACTTCAAAATAAAATATGGCATCCATCTTATGTCAAAATCGTGATTTTTAAAGTTCTGTTTAATTTATATTTAGTGTTGCATCCGTCCTAAAACCGCTTTATTTTTGAATTTTTTCTGTCATCTCTCTGCGACAACGTAATTACAATATTTGTGAGTTTAAATGATCAACAAACTTTGATTATTTCTACAACGAAGCCTAATTTTCACTATGGAGAATATAAACAACATTAAGGTGTAGGATGAGTTGTATAGGCTTGCTGAATTTCTTAACCGCAATATTATTAGTTCTGGAATCTGCAATATCGCTGATATGAAATGAAACATTCTTTGATTTTACAGGCGATTTTATAGCAGACATTTTCGATGAAGTTTTACGCATAGAGTTAAATTACTTTTACCCCTATGGTTTTAAGTTTTTTTAAGTAAAATAAATTATTGTAATACTGTGATGAATGAAATAAAAATGTATGAATGAAATATTTAAAAATGTATGAATGAAAAACAATACTTTATATAAAGCACAAGAAAGTGATGCAAATGATAATAAAGAGTTTGCAAGTAAGTGAGTTTATTTTTAGAACATATTTTATGAATAAGTGATAATTGTATTCTTATCGGTTCTATCTATTTCCTATCTCGTACTATATTCTGTTTTACAACAATTCGTTTATTCATTCATTCATGGGTCTGATAGTCCCGTAATGGCAGGAGAATAAGGATTTTATTGTATTTATTTTAGAACTGGAATTCGCAAAGACGCCAGAATGTTTTTGAAACTTGCGGTGGCTAAATATTTATTGTAAAATAAAATGGACATTTTATTTTTTAATTTTAAATGTTTATCAATTTTGCAATGGGGAATATACGACTGAAAATGTAAAAATGTGATGTTAAACTTTTGCTAAAAACATTTTTTGGTTTTAAATGTGCTGAGATATTCCGCAGGACTTTTGCCTGAACGAGTCGGCACGCATACTGGCTAACTTAGGCTGCGTACATGTAAACAACTCGAATATCAGACTATATACCGGGTGTCCCAAAAAGATTGAAACGCGCTTTAATTTTTTACCTGTTGGAGATAAGTGGGCAATGTAAATTGCAAAAATGTTGAAAGTAAGGTAGGAAATAAGACTACGTTAATGAAATAGTCCTCCCATTCATTTTCAAAAAGTTACATTTTTTAAATTTTTATACGACTCCGTTAGACAAATTTGGTCAATCAGAATTTTTTTATTTTTAATGCAACAAGATCATTAAAAAAACAGCATATCTGTATCTTTAAAATCAACTAAATTATGATAAAGGAAAAAATCTGACTTATGCCACTTTTCCGTACCATGTGAAAGCCTGTTTCATCAGTGAAAATAGGGATCATAAACAAATTGACGATGGAAATTGTTTAGATCAAAAATACGTTAATATGTGTCAATTTTTTTTTATCACAAATGCATTTAAATAAAGCATTACACAGACAGATCATATAAAACAGTGGTACTCACTACGCGGTTGGGTATCCTATGTATTATCATCCAGTTTTATCTTTTTTGTGTTATGTCACAAATTTACATTTCTAATTTGATATATGGTCCCCATTCACAATGTTCAATTTTCAATTAAATATAACTCGCTCAATAAAGATACAGATATGCGTTTTTTTTTTAATGATCTTGTTGCATTAAAAATAAAAATTTTCTGATTGACCAAATTTACCTAAGGGGGTCGTATAAAAATTAAAAAAGTGTAACTTTTTGAAAATTAATGGGAGGACTATTTCATTAATGTAGTCTTATTTCCTTACCCATTTCAATATTTTTGCAATTTACATTGCCCACTTATCTCCAACAGGTAAAGAATTAAAGCACGTTTCAATCTTTTTGGGACACCCTGTATAGCCGGTCTACGAATATCTGCAACTTTGTTGTTAAGCAGCACTGCATTTGCATTGATGTTCTTTTTAATATGCGGCTGATCTCTGTGATCATTCAAAATGGAAGAATATGTAAATTCTTAGTTACTATTTGCTACTAATACGAAAAAAAGAAAAGAAAATCTGTGAAATATTTTAGCAGTACTGCTAAATTTTGTAATATTCTTTAATATATAAGATATTTATAACTTTCTTATTTAGACTGATAAGATTAACTGTTACTCTATTTAAAAGTATAAATCGAATAAAAATTAAACGATATAATAACAGCCTTCTTCTTTTTCTATTTGTAAATCAAATACGTTTACAAATATAAATCTAGTACATTATATTAATAGGGTTTCGGCTAACTTTTTTAGGGGGGGGGGGAGGAGAAGCTCTGGATATTTGTATACTTGTGCATTCCTGAGAAAATTCCAATTAGTATTTTTCAAACGTCGACATTGTAAAATGTGTTGCTTCAGCTGCGATTCAACCACCCGTCTCCGACTGATCGGACGGCACATTATCCCTTGAATTATTTGAGATCTGTACAAGTTTAGTTTCCTCCCTTCCGTTTCTTGTACCGTGTGACAAATGGACACATTTATTTATACTTTTATGCATTTGCTATTTTTTGCAATCACATTTCATTTACGTAATTACTTTTTACATTAGTGCTTTTTACTGTTAAGACATTTTAAGACCGGGGGTCATTCCGTATCCGGGTTGCACCTCACTTTGCACTCTCATCGATCCTCGGGGGCCTACGACCCTCTACTTTGTTTTGCCCCTAATCGCTCCCTTCCAGGATCAAAAAGAGAGCATCACCATCCCGAGGAATAGGGGCGGCTGGGGCGTTTCCATGACGACCTGGTCCCCCTTTCGCATATTGGTTCTCATCGTCTGCTCTTGCGCACTGAATCGAATGTGAGCGGGCACATCCCCCCCTTGGCGTGCGTTACATTCCGTAGGAGGACGCTATACTGAAGAGCAGGATTTCTCCCCCTTTTCCCGAATTTCTGTAGTTTAGCGTCTTATCCGCCTATAGGCTTTGTTTATTAGTGCTGTTCGGGTGCCCCTGGAAGTTCTAGGCATGACCGCGTTTGTTAGTCATATACCTGTCGATGTAGCCGTGACCCGGGCAGTTAGGCCCCACCACATAGAGATCAAAGACCATCATCATAGACCGGTAAGAAATCGAATGTTTGTTTTCGCCTTGGTTTCAAAATGTGTTGGTGTTTTTAGAGTATGTGTGCATAGGCCAGTCCAGCGTATCAACAGGTGATCCCATTGGAAAGGGAGCGGATTTTTAACTTTGGGATACTTCGAAGTTGTTTATATCCGCTGGACCTATTTGACGAATACGGGGAAATAAATATGAGATGTGTATAAACATTCTGATTTTTCTACTAAATAATGTTGTGTTATTTATACCGAATGACTTTTAGGGTTATATCGAATGATTTTTCGAGCTGTTGTGCTAATTGAATATTCTTTTAAACAGTTTTCTTGAAAAATATTTGTACACTTTCGTTGAAAGTGTGTCTCAGTCATGAGTAACTAGGAGCCTTTTCACATTTTCTTAGCACTAAACTGTCAGTCAGGTTTCATTAGTTCAAGTCATCAGTGCCAGTCAAGTGTCGGAATCAATTTTAGCATTTAAGGCGATTTACTCGTTTGTCCATTAGGCGAAACCAGTATTTTTGAAAGGATGGAGGTGATGACCGAATGAGTAGGAGTTGTTAAGAGTGCTGCATTTCGTTTTCCAAAGAGTGCTGCATTTCGTTTTCCAAGAGTGCTGCATTTCTTTTTCCAAGAGTGCTGCATTTCTTTTTCCAAGAGTGCTGCATTTCGTTTTGCAAGAGTGCTGCATTTCGTTTTCCAAGAGTGCTGCATTTCGTTTTCCAAGAGTGCTGCATTTCGTTTTCCAAGAGTGCTGCATTTCGTTTTCCAAGAGTGCTGCATTTCGTTTTCCAAGAGTGCTGCATTTCGTTTTCCAAGAGTGCTGCATTTCGTTTTCCAAGAGTGCTGCATTTTCGTTTTCCAAGAGTGCTGCATTTCGTTTTCCGAGAGTGCTGCATTTTCGTTTTCCTATTTAGACCCGATGAAAAATTAATGTAATTATCCAACCAATGGGTGAGGGGAGTTATAACCCCACAAAACCCTCTGCTTGCGTCATTGCATCAGTCGGGTCTTTTTTATGCTTATAGCGCTAAACTAATAGCATTTCAGTTTTGTACATTCACGTATTTTAAAGGAAAGGCCCACTTGTACAGTGGCTAGATGAATGACCACAGACACATGGAAAGCCAAACCGCATACCCCGAGTTCCAGTTTTTCTCTTAGTTCTCAGCTACCTCTTAGTTGCTTAAATTACACGTTACTACTTCCTTTTCATTTCTTTTTTCCTTTTCTTCTGGAGTTTAAAGGGAGGAAGCATTTCCTCTCCTGGGTACTCCACTAACCCCGTCCTTGAGACCTTGAGAGTTCCAGTTTTTGATCAGACTGTATTGACATTCTGTGAGAGTTATGCTTTCGTGCTTTTCCTAGCATGTAACGTAAACACGCCGTAGTTTGAAAGTTTTCTATTAAAATGATTTGTTCTGTGGCAGCATGGACGCAACTGGCTCATGACTAATTATCCCTTACTGACATTTTAAGCTTAGCATCTTTTTTGGTTATTTTTCAAAACTTCACCCTCCCATCTGTTACATTAAAACCGCCAATTTCCTACACGCTTGCGCGCCTATCAAAAGTATCACTGCCATTGATCTCCTAACCACTGAATTAATTAGAAGTTATTTCTTTACTTATTTTTATAAATTTCCGAACAATTTTTCTCTGAAAATTGAAAGCACTTTGATGTATCAAAGTTTTTGTAAGATAAACCTTGCAAGGCTATGTTTTACAGGTTTGGTTAAGTGCAACCGACGCCTAAGTTTTGTCAGCTGTGAAGACTGGATAACCCATTCTTGCAGATTAAATATTTTTGTATTTGAAGAAAACCCTCTGTAGCATGGATTATGTTTACATTGCAAATAACACCATCCATGGACCAGTTTCGTTCTTATTAGCGCTTGCCAGCGTGGAATAACCTATACTTGCAATGGTAGCAAGAAACTTCTATTTGTCATGATTTTGCGAACCTGTAATGGGAACCGACTAATTCAATCCTACTACACAGAATTACACACGAGGATACAGTGGTCAAGTTCATAGTGACAGAACTCGCCTACAGGGGGCGTTCGCAAAGTTAAGATTACGCTCCCATTGCAGATAATAGTATCTATGAACTGGTTCTCAAAATTGTGGTATATAGCCAGTTTGTTGTTGTTATCGCATATATTGGCTGTTTGTTCTATACTGACGAGCACATGAAAGCGAAATCGTTCCTTGGATATTTTTATCCGTGAGAGTAATGCAATTCTAACTTTGGAAATGCTCCTTATAAGAGGGTTTTGTGACATGTCAACGATCGTGATTGCTATGTCTACCCCCATGATAGTTAATACGCTGAGAAAAAAATTAGTGTTGTTGGTTAGACGATATTGAACGTCGAATCACCTACACGCCCGTCTTTACTTTAAATTTTGCTTTAATACCCCAAATTTCACTTCACAACATTGAGTGATATGTACATTTTCCCCACCTACCACTCTAAACCAAATTTACCACATTCCTATATGTTGCCACTTTGGACCCGGGTAAAGGCGGCCTTAATTATCTGAGTATCGACGCGTGGAATGCTTCTTTTTCTTCGACCTACCCGAAGGTGTAAGATATCTGTTTAAGCGGGCGAAAAGTGCCACTCAATTTTGACTTGGACCCAATGGGGCCAGCATTCACAGGGACCGTACCCTCCTTTCCCTACCACCAACCTCTCTGAGGGACATATGGACCCACATATTTAACGTGCCTGTACTCCGCGGCGTGAACACGCGGATGAATGCAGGAATGCTTGTTGAAATGAATGCGGGAATGCTTGTTGAAATAACACATTATAGGATAGCATTTAAACCTGGATTTTGTTAAAAGCAAAAATAGAGTTTTTAACACTAAAACAAATTGCTGTTTGTAAGGCAAAAACTGATACAACTTCCTTATATAAGGCACTAGCAGCGATTACCCGGCGTTGCTCGGGATTTACAATGCAAAACTGTGATAAAAATTACACAGGAACATATAGGGCTGTGAATCTTATACATTGTTTTTTCACTGTGAAAGAAGTAAATTCATTATGAAGAAAAAAAATGGATCGGATTGGCTACTCTTTGGCCAATCAGATCCATTGGATCATACATACACACTTAAGTGACTAATACGTTCAATAAATTCCCACAAAACTCGGAGATTTAATTGACTTTCACGTTTTAAACCAACGATTTCCAACCTTTTTTGTTGGGACTTATGAAGTTAGAGAGTAGAACTCCTAGGAAATGTTTCGTTTTCCATTAATATCTCGACTACCGCTGGTCTTAGAAAATCGAAACTTGGACTAAATTTTAAGTGGGGCTATTTTAAGACTACCCATCAAATTTCATCAAATTCGGTTCAGCCGTTCTCCCATGATGTTGGATCATACATACATACATACTTTTCTTCTTTATATACTATATAGATATGTCAGTTAGGTGACTACAATTGTTTCGAGAGCGTTACACTCGAAGTGCCAAAAGTCATGGGACAGACACCTCTTTAATAATGATCTTCCTTTAGCTCTGCGAAGTAACTCGACGTGGTATGGACTCAACTAGTCGGCGGAAGTCTCCAGGAGAAATGTTCAGCCATGCTGTCTTGATAGCAGTTTATAATTGCGTGGTTGTGGTAGGTACTGGAATTTGGACACAAATGACTCGATCATATCTCAGATATGCTCAAAGGGGTCCATGTCTGGCGATCTAGGTGGCCAAACCATGTGCTGGAATTGTCCAGAATGCTTCTCAAACCAATCGCGAGCAATATGGAGCCGGTGATACGGAGCATTATCACCCTAGAACATCCCATCGTTATTGGAGTACGTGAAGTCCATAAACAACTGCAAATGGTCACCAAGCAGCTGAACATAGCCTGTCAATGACTGGTTTAATTTGACCAGAGGACTCAATCTATGCCAAGTAAACACTCCTCACACCATTATGGAACCATCAATAGTTTGTATAGTGCCTTGTTGACAAGTTGGATCCATAGCCTCATGGGGTTTGCGCCACATCCGAACGCGACCATCAGCTTCTACCAACTGGAAACGTGACTCATCAGACCACGATACCCTTTTCCAGTGATCTAGAATCCATTGTATGTTCACGAGCCCAGGTGATGCGCTGAAGCCGATAATGTGTTGTGAGTAAAGGCACTCGAGTCGGCCTACTGTTGCCATAACCCATCAACGCCAATTTTCGCTGCACAGACCTCACAGATATGCTTCTAGTGCTTCCCTCATTGAATCTGGTAGTCAGTTGACGCAGTGTCGTTCGTCTGTTAGCAAGGACGCTTCTGCTCTGACGTCGCTGGTCGAGATCATTCAGCAGACGTGGTTGCCCACTGCGTTGTCCCTTGTGGGAGGTAATGCCTTTCATGAGGTACTCTCG
Source organism: Amaurobius ferox (assembly GCA_951213105.1). Taxonomy (NCBI): domain Eukaryota; kingdom Metazoa; phylum Arthropoda; class Arachnida; order Araneae; family Amaurobiidae; genus Amaurobius; species Amaurobius ferox. The sequence goes on from OX578135.1 coordinate 41,702,711, forward strand.
ATACACCCTTGACACTGTCGAGTGAGAAATCTTCAAAGTCTCAACAACTTCCGAAATGTTATGCCCCATGTGTCGAGCTCCAACTAACGTTTCACGTTCAAACTCTGTTAATTCCCGCCAGGCAGCCATTATCACGTTATTTAACGTTTCATAAGACATTCAAGAGTCCAATAGACAACACTGACAACCATGTGACTATACCCTTTTAACGCGATGCAAGCGCCACTTGTAAATTTGCATACTGCTATCCCATGAATTTTGGCACTTGAATGTAGGACCCCACCTTCAGATCAAAACAGAACAGTTCGCTCTCGGCTTTTAATAAGGGCCCATATTGTTCTGCTTTGGCCTGAAGGTGGGTTTATAACGCCCTCAAAACAGTTGTAGTCACCTGACATATGACTGTTTTATACAGGGTGTCCCAAAAAGATTGAAACGCGCTTTAATTCCTTACCTGTTGAAGATAAGTGGGCAATGTAAATTGCAAAAATGTTGAAAGTAAGGTTGGAAATAAGACTACGTTAATGAAATAGTCCTCCCATTAATTTTCAAAAAGTTGCACTTTTTAAATTTTTATACGACCTCCTTAGATAAATTTGGTCAATCAGAAAATATTTATTTTTAATGCAACAAGATCATTAAAAAAACACGTATATCTGTATGATAAAGGAAAGTAATGAAAAGAAAAGAAGATAATATGGTCTTTGAAAAATAAAGTTTAGGTACTAAAACATCCCTTGTTAAGTGTTTGATTTTTATTTGTGAGAAACTGAGAATCTTGTAATAACGTGTCAGTTATTCCTGTTTAATTTTAATAGTGCTGGGAAGTAAAATAAACACGGTGGATATACTTTTATAATGTATTCCATGAAAGTATCTCTTTGGCTGCATAAAATATTAATCTTATTCCAGGCCAATAATTTCAATATAATATTTAAGCTTTCTTAGCGCATGTCAGCAAATGTCATGCCGCTTCACACTAATAATTTTGTAGGAATACATTGTACTCATTTAGAAATCATAAAAAAACAACTAAATTATTACTGAAGATGGATAACATTTAATGCAGTTTAGAAACATTTAAGTCATTTGTAAATATTTAAAAAATATTAAATCCAATTAAGAAACCGTAATTTAAATATTCAAGTTCCAGTTTTGTTTTACGATTTTGTATCATTCTACAATAATATTTATGTGTAGGAATAATTTTTGGTTAAGAAATACTTTATGTAGCATTTTTCTGTAAATATTTGCTCGGATTAGTTTTGTTTAATCGTTCCGAACTTTATTACCATTCTATGCTCCTTTTGGGCGTTCATCCTTCACATTTCGGCACGCTCTCCTTTCGTTGTTTGAAGAAGATTTTGATTAATGTATTTTGTCACGAAGAGCCACTTCTACAGGTTAGGAAAGTAATCCGCCTTTTTTTTTCTTTCTTCTATTTTCCAATTTTGAGAGGCCCTTTTTTTTTTTTTAACTTATATTAGAGAACATGCAAAATATATTTTGACATGAATAATATCTATGGTCGGGGTTTCCGGCTAAACTCGAAACGTTAAGGAAAATGAAACACTTTAGACGCTTATCTCCCAATTTAATAGATAAAAACGCAAACAATTTATACTTGTTTTGTTGGAAATAGGGTACCGTTTATAAATACACAAAAATAATTTTAATATTTTGAAACTTTTTGTCCGAGCGAGGTTTTGGTTCACGTAGCTTAATTTTACTTGTAATATCTTCTAAGCTATAAAAGATAGACGTAAGCACTAAACAACAAAAATGTGCAGTAGAAAATTCAGTTTCTGGACCAGTAATTTGTTTTTGAGCATTTGTGAGCAATCGGTGTCAAATGGAAGAAGATTGAAAATTTTTTGTTTTTGAAGTTTGTAATGCTGATATCTCGAAAACTAAAAGTATGAGCTATAAACAATAATGGAGTAATTTGCAGACCTTTGAATGGTCTATAAAGGTCTATAATTGTTATATCCCCCTATAAGGATATATAATTGTTGGATCGGGTTCTTAATTTCTTGAAATATAGTGGTTTTAAGATCTTGCAAACTCTACTACACGCAAGCCAATTTTTTTTAAACTTGATATTCGCTCGTAACTTAAAATTATTAAGTTGTTTCAATTGTATGTCTTACTTTAGTTACCATAGGTTCATTATGTTGTAAATGAAACAAATGGGATAGTAAGCAACGACTTCTGAAAATTTTCGCGTGTGGGAATCCAGTGCGAATACATGTTTTGAAACTTGAACGTGTATATGTGTTCTTCTTCCGACGAAAAAGACGTATTTTCAAATGTTTCAGGTGCCTATTATCCCGCATATGGGGAATGCTTGAGTGTGCATAGATATTTATAGTTGTTTGAAATGAATTCATTTTAAATTATAGTTCCATTTTGGTTTTGTCCTATGTGCAGTACAGTTCAGTGAATTGCGAAACAACAGCCGTTAATTTATATATATTTTTTACTTTCTCATATTGTGTAATATAGTATAGAGAAAGTATTGTTTTTACGAAAATTTTCCAATTCGAGATTTTGATGCCAATATGTTTTAAGACCTCCTGAACACGTTTTGACTATTTGGAGCGATGTCTGTCTGTATATTTGTGGTCGATTTCTTGTGTACACGATAGCGGTCTCAAATATTAATAGATTTTCATGAAACTTTGTATCCGGCTTTGTTATATGTATGTATATATATATATATATATATATATATATATAACGAATTCCTCCGTTCGCCATCATTTTTGTAATGAATACCGATTCAGTGCTGCTGGATACTCTGTATGGTTGTTGACTCAGTAGCGTTATTTCGGTCCGCGCACATAAAGTGGAATGTGCCGACCTAAATACCAGTAACCGTTTCCTTCTGAATTCGTGAGTTCGAATCTGTGAAAATATCATGAAAATATCGACTTTCTCCAAGTCTGGATAAAACAGGCATCGTTGTTAAAGAAAATAAGCTTTTATTAAAGCATGACAAGTAATATCAAAAAGGTTACAGAAAACATTCCGGTGAGGGCGAGAACCTGTGCATCAGGAGCACCAAACGTGCGACCTGCCTCTACGAAAATTGTCTCGCCTCTCTCGAAAAGCGTCTCTTTCATGTATATATTCTGGTCCAAAATCTGAGGACCACCCTGACAAAGCTCTGGAATGTCTTTTTCCAAGCTCTGCATCCTAGACCACCTAACATCCCCCTCTGGGATTAGTTCTCCCTTCTCTGATGACGGCTCAAATTGGGTGCATTTCTCCGAAATCAGACTGTGATGACAGAGTTTTATAGCCTTGTTTTCCAAAAACTGCAATGCAGGCGGTCTTAAGGTGTATGAACTCTGAAACAGTTCTGAAAATGGCTGAAATAGGCTTGAAACAGTGACGGGTTCGTCACATGCCCCACCCAGAGAAAAACTAGGGTTAAATACCCAGCTTTTTCCAAAAACACAATTCACTTATAATAACACTACAACATTGCACTCCTTGAGGATCGTCCGAACACAGGTCCATTGACCCTTATTACCCCACACAACTGTCTGGTAATGAGCAACCGCTCGTAAGCTACCTCACTCCGGCTATGCCGCATCTGTTGTCAGAATGCACTCACAGTTTACGCATGTTCAGTTCTTATAGTGCACACCTAAAAGTTAGAGTGTCAGAGTCTGCATACACAACACAATTTTCTTAAGTCCAGAGTTTCTGGCATTCTTTCACGGGTTTTTCACTTCTAAATAACTGGTTGTAAAACACATGGTTGCTGGGTATATGCCTGCTATATAGTGACTATTTACTTTGGCTGCCACCCAGGATCTCATATTATACACTTCCATTGCAACATTATAACTCTCCCAGAATTCCCAGCCAAATAATATAATATCACAATCAAACCAAAAAAAAACAACTACCATAAACACTAATAGATAATCTAATATTACACTACCCAACACATATATCTTTACATAAATTAACCATTCAAAAAATCTTCTATCAAATTTATACTATATAAATCCTACACTTATTCCTCCTATCAGTATCTATCTATAATCTCATCAGTGAGTTTACCTAATCTATCTTCCTAAATAATTCCCAGTTCCTTTAGAACCGTCTACACTGTAATCTCTCCCTACACTCCGGTAAGAAAAAAAAAACCGTACACTAAATATATAACCACTCCGGTAGAATTTGTACACTATTATATAAAAGTTTCTAATAAAAGAAAATCCCATAAACCATAAAATCAGTACACTAATATAAAATACACTCATGCAATATTTGTACACTACTACACATAACCACTCCGGTAAACATAAACACTTATACATAAAATCGGAACTAATTCTCCCTCCGTTCCGCTTTCACGTAAAACTCTCTGCGATATCGAAACTAACGTCTCTTCTCCTCCTCGCTCCTTCCCCCTGCTTCAATCAGCTGGGGTTTGCGGTTCCCAGCCTGGAGGAATATGCTCTGACCCACTTTCAAAACACATCTCCCCCTCCCCCCTTTCTGGGTTCTGCCTTCTGCTATCCCATACCTCTCTTCCACCGTGTGGAAGAATCATAGTATCTCTCCACCCCTTCTTTCCTGCCATAGCCAGGGGTTCGCATCTTTTTGCCGGGGTACTCTCGAACCGAAGCTCTTTCGTGGAATCTCGGAGCTTTCCGTTTCGAAACCAAAAGTCCTCGCTCCTTCATTTCGGTTTTCGCGTTTTCACTCCCTCGGTCCCTAATCTCGTTGGGATATTTCTTCCTCTCGCCATCCGGTACATCTACCTGTCCGTTATTCATCTCTTGACTATCGGGGATGCCCCACCCGGTCTCTGCTTGTTGCAAAAGAATTTCCAGTGGCCTGACTTTCGCCTGTCGCCTCCTTTCCGCCCTGGTTACCTTCGGGACGACTAATTGGCCTTCCCTCTCTCCTAACATATTTTCGGTGTAAACTACATATCCTCCGCATATCTTGGCTCGTTCCTCTAATTTTGCACACCTTATTTGTTCCTTCGCAGACATCTGCGATTGCGGGAACTCAGCTTCCTTTATTTTTTCGCTTTTTTCGGCTTCTCCCCCTGCTTCTACTTCAAAATTCGAAACTGACCCTCTCTGGGGTTCATAAACTGTTTCGCTTTCATTTGCGCCCTCCGGAATCGGTTCGCGCCTACCTGGGTCTATGGCGTTTGCCTTCCCAGCTCTGGAATTTTTCTCTAATTCCTTCTTTACCTGTGGCGGTAACAAAACTTCCTCTACCATATCCTTCACGACCGCGCATAAAACTTCCTGTTGGGGCGCACTATCGCTCTCCCCCCTGACCATTCCTAAAGGGATATTTATCAGTGGACATTCTACGGCCGGCCCGAATACTCCTTGTAAACGTATAGCCGCCTCCGTCCGCGATTCGCCTGGCGCTACGTCGCTCCTTACGACCGTAATTTCCGCGCCCGAATCCACTAGAGCCCACGCCAACTTACCGTCGACGCTCACCGGCACCCTCTCTAATTTGCATAGCGGTCCCCTCTCCGTAGCTTCCGGATACTCCGCCCTAACTGCATCCACCCTGGCTACGACTCTGTGGTCAGTAACTCGTGGAGCCTCCCTTTGGTCAGCCGCGCGTCTGTCTTCCCATCTCCGGCTAGTGTCCTTAGTACCATTCGGCCTCCCCTGCCTCCTTTGAGGACAGTCCCATTTAAAATGGTTCTTCGACCCACATAAAAAACATTGGCCCTTCTTTCCCCCATTTACGGGTCCCCCAATATTTGTCCGGGCTCTTTCGCCCTCGGATCGGAATTTACCCTGTGCCTCTCTCTCATTTCCACTAGCCTTGCCATTTCCTGGCCCCGACGCCGCATATGATTTTCCCCTGGCCGCGAAGTACATATCGCACTCCTTGGCCAGTTCCCTGGGCTTAAACCACCCATCACCTTGCCGTATACCTATATGGGCATAGGTCTCGACGTCCAGTCCCTGGGTAATTTTGTCCGCTACCACTAATTGGTTTACGGTCTCAAAATCCATTGCCCCCTTTAATTTGCAATAATAGTCCCACATGGACGTCGCCCGAGTCGCGAACTGAACGAAATTTTCGTCCGCCCGACGGCTCGCTTTCCGGAATTTTTCTAAACATACCTGAGGCGAAGGTTGAAAATTTTCTAATACAACTCCTTTTACTACCTCATAATTTCCGTATTCCTCTTCTGAAACCTGAGTCAGCAAATTCGCTGCTCTGTCCCCCAGTAAATTTAACAAAATTGTCGCCCTGAATTCAAGCGGTACGCTCTCAGAAGCGAATGCCCTCTCTAGACTTGAGAAAAAATACGCCCACTGGTCAGACCGTGTGGGTACCTTGACTGTTAGCAGTCTTATTATCCTGACCGTCTCCTCCACCGTCCGAAACCTCATCTGCGCCCCTGCCTCTACGCTTATATTCGGACTCTCCGTGTTGCTACGACTACCGGCCCGAAATTTCTCTAACTCCAATCTTTCTTGGGACTCTAAGTTTAACTTAAACTGTTCTTGTTCTTTCCTTAATTTTGCTTCAAATTGTTCCCGTTCTGATTTTGCTTTAGCCTCCAGTTGTTCTCTCTCAAAATTTAATCTTTCCCGTTCTGATTTTAATTTTGCTTCTAATTCTTCCTTTTCCACTCTCTCAGCCACAATAGCTGTCAGCATCCCCTCTATTAATTCTTCCTCATAACTAGCGCTCTCCAAAATTAACTTTCTTAAGTCCATGATTTTAGAATTTTGTGGTACCACCTCTACGAGCTCAGCTGCTAATTTAGTCAAATCCGCTTTCCTAGCCTTCGCTAAAAATGCCATATTGAGATAAAATTATAATTATACTTATGCAAATTAATGTATTAATATTTTCTATACCAGTCTCTTAATGAGGCTATATTCCTGTATTCAGTTCTATTTAAAACTTAGATGAACCAATATGTCTTAAATGAAAATAATATGCGTTACTATAAAGTTTACAGTATATTAAACAAAACTACTCTGCATTAAACAAAACATACAATATATATTTTTTTTTTTTTTTAAATGCTCAATCCTAATATAATTAGTTTAATCCGAGCTTTTGCTAACCAATTTTCCTGTCAAAATTCTAGCTCGATTAAAAGATCTCCTAGCTCCCCTTTCCTATTTTTTTGTTACAAGATCCTGAGTTACACAATAACCAAAAGTAAAAAATCGTCACTCACCCCTTCGCTGCTGTCACCCTCCGTTGTTGATATCAGCTTTCGTCGGTGTCTCTCGTTGTGGAATATTGGAGCGGAATTCTGTGTTGGGACTCTCGTTTACGGCGTGCGCTCCGATCCTCTGCTGTCCTTCGGTCTTTGATCTCCGACGTTGCTCGGGTGTTGGGTTGCGGATCTGGTGGAACTCTAGGGCTTAAAAGAACTTTCTTCGGTTGCGGGTGGGAAAATCATTCAGTCCTTCCTTCTCTGCGGATTCTGCGTGCGGTCATCGACCTCTCTGGTGTTGCTTCGTAGCTCTATTTCAAAGGCGCTTCATTCGTTTCAAACTCCGATGGTATTTTACAGTCCAATTATCATGATTATTTCACCTGCTGCCACCATTTTATAACGAATTCCTCCGTTCGCCATCATTTTTGTAATGAATACCGATTCAGTGCTGCTGGATACTCTGTATGGTTGTTGACTCAGTAGCGTTATTTCGGTCCGCGCACATAAAGTGGAATGTGCCGACCTAAATACCAGTAACCGTTTCCTTCTGAATTCGTGAGTTCGAATCTGTGAAAATATCATGAAAATATCGACTTTCTCCAAGTCTGGATAAAACAGGCATCGTTGTTAAAGAAAATAAGCTTTTATTAAAGCATGACAAGTAATATCAAAAAGGTTACAGAAAACATTCCGGTGAGGGCGAGAACCTGTGCATCAGGAGCACCAAACGTGCGACCTGCCTCTACGAAAATTGTCTCGCCTCTCTCGAAAAGCGTCTCTTTCATGTATATATTCTGGTCCAAAATCTGAGGACCACCCTGACAAAGCTCTGGAATGTCTTTTTCCAAGCTCTGCATCCTAGACCACCTAACATCCCCCTCTGGGATTAGTTCTCCCTTCTCTGATGACGGCTCAAATTGGGTGCATTTCTCCGAAATCAGACTGTGATGACAGAGTTTTATAGCCTTGTTTTCCAAAAACTGCAATGCAGGCGGTCTTAAGGTGTATGAACTCTGAAACAGTTCTGAAAATGGCTGAAATAGGCTTGAAACAGTGACGGGTTCGTCACAATATATATAATATAGAACTAGATATAATTTTTTTAAAAATTCGAGCGAAATTTATTTGAAATTTTATATTTTTCTAACACGGCAGCATAGAGCAAAATTTGACACAATCCTGCATTCTGGTATGCGAAAGTCGAGTTGAGCCACACTCTAGTTATAGGAATATACCCCTATAACTAGAGTGTTAAAGGCCCAGACCATACAGCCAACCCAGGGGTTTGCGGCAATTGAGCGTATGGCCGGGCCTATAACTCTAGTTATAGGCCCGGCCATACGCTCAATTGCCGCAATGGTCTGGGCCTTTAACACTCTAGTTATAGGGGCGCGGTAGCCCATTGGTTAGCGCGCTGGAGTTGCACTCGGTAGGCCCGGCCTTCCGACCATTCAATCTGCTGCTCTAAGTCCTAGGACGAGCCGGATGGTCTGGGTTTTCGACACTCCTTCGACTCGGTAGGCCCGGGTTCGATTCCAGCCACTGCCAAAACTGCCGCCGTGTTCACGCGGAGTACGATCACGTTAAACATGTGGGTGCGTAAGTCCTTCCGAGAGGTTGGTGGTAGGGGAAGGAGGGTACGGTCCTTGTGGATGCCTTCCCCACTGGGTTCCGGTCTAAATTGGGTGGCACTTCCCGGCCGTCCAAGCAGATGCCTTACACCTTTCTGGTAGGTCGGACGGTCTGGGTCTCAACAACAACAACAACAACACTCTAGTTATAGTTTAAGCTTCTTTTTTACTTTCGCTGCAATACATGATTAATGTATAGGGAAAGTATTGGAATTATACCGAAAATCACAACTCGAGTTTTCGGCGGATCTACACGTTTTGAGAAGTATCTCTAGAGCACGAAAAAACTATTTTTAGTGTGCGTGTGTGCAATGTATGTATGCAATGTATGTATTCATTCTAACTGGAAAACTAATTGACCAAATTTCATAAAATTGGTAGGCAAGTTACTTGTGGTGCTGTTACTTGTGGTACCTTGGTGCTGTTTAGATTTTGGTACTATTCGGGATAAAAGAACCCTCCTTTTTTTGCGAAATGGCCCCAAAAATTGCATGTATCCACTCTAGCTAAAAAACTAATGGACCAAATTTCATAAAATGTGATAGATAAGTCATTTGTAGGTTACCCTGGTGCTGATTAGATTTTGGTACGATTCGGGAAAACATAACCTGCTTTTTTTTTTTTTTTTTTTTTTGAAATGGCCCGTAAAAATCTTTAAAATCTCTAAAATAAAAGACTACGTATGCTCAAATGCATCCATTAAATGCTTGTTTTGTACGTAATTTTCGACGATAAAAAGAGTAAGAGCAACCCCATTACTCTAGCATTAGCCATTTTCGAGATATTTTAGTTTTTTGAATTTTTGCTACGTCGCCTTCGAATATATGTGCAGTTACCAAATAAAAACGAAAATTGAATTAAAAGTGCAAATTCAGTGTAATTTCAAATAAGTGTGCGTGTTTTTTTTTTTTTTTTTTTCGCAATAAAACTCAGTTCAATGAATTATTAAAGAAATAGAGAGAAAATAAATTTAAGTCTGCAAGGAAAGTCATGTGCTGCCCACATCAGATTTCTTTTTATTAACCGCTGTTTATGGATTCACTGGTTCAATGGATCAGCCACTTATTTGAATCAACCTTTAAAACAAAACACAAACAGTCGATTTCATCATCAAGAAAAAGCAGCATAATTAAATTAATTAATGTTTTATTACTGAAACAAACACTAAAATTCTGAGCTTCATATTTTGGCACAATAACACCGTATGTTACGCGTAAGAAAAGCTGAAAACTACATTTATCTTTAAGACATACATTTAAAGTAGAAGTGTGAACGAAATAACTGTTGCAAATTTTATTCTGCAAATCCTTTGCAACAAACTCAACACCTTTGAAAATTTATCTTGTCACGTCCATATTAATGAATGAAGCGACTAATCGGAGTGATGCCACGCTGCTTATCCTAAATTGCTGCATTGCCGAAAGACGCAATGACTCGTAAAATTGCAGCTACGGGCCGTGACACAGACAGCTGCTTTTAACGAGAGAATTCTATCTGCATTGGTAAGGAGTATGGTGAAAATGACTGGATCTATCGGCTTTAATAGCAATTTCTTGGTTTTTGGATGTCTTATTTTTAATTCTCCTGCATCTTTTAGAAAAAGATTTGTAAATGGAATCTTTTTTCATCGTCTAATTTGAAGATGTACGAAAAAAGGATGAAAAGCTATTTACAGGTCGCTGGGTTTTAGCCTAAATCGCGTTTTCCCATTACGTTTTTTTGAGGGAAGAATTTTTTTTACTTATCTTTTTAAATGTGGTGGAGATATACTTTGTAGTTTTTAATTGAATAACTATTTTTTAAGGGTAGGCAGTAAATTGTATTCGGTCTATGTTAAAAGACTGAGAGTAGGATACTGTTTCCTTAGGATCTGTATGGGGGAGAGTGGGTATTGATTTTTATAAATATTTTTTATAATTTTATCTTTAACCAAACACAAATACTTTCGCATAAGATAAAATTATAATCCTCTTCATATATATGAAATATAACTAATAATTATTTATTTATTTGGAACCCTTCCAGTGTCTCAAGGTGTCCCACTTGGTGGGGCACTTTGAGACAGTGCATTCAATGGATAAAACATTATTAATTGTCAACTTTTCTGAGCCAATATTTTGATTATATTGCTTAACTAACACACCAGACTCTGATTTTAAACAAACAAAAATATCGACCATTTCAAGAGGAAAATATTATAACTAGGCTAATAACCGACTCCTAAGCAGTTGCTAAGCGTACACAATAAACAATTTTTCAACTTCATGTACGTGAGATTATTCAATCACGCCTATAAAAGGGCAAAGTAGCGAGTTCTTTTGCCGTGAACCATGTTCCCCCGGTGCATCATAGTAGGCGGATAACAAAACCCTTTAACCACCTAATTTTGACAAAAATCCATTGGGAATGGCAACCACAGAGATCGTACCATCCTTCCTTTAACCCATCACCTCTCGGATGGGCTTTCAGACCTACATATTTAACGTGCCCAGCCCCTACTCTGCGTAGACAGAATAATTCAGCACTCCCGTTCGACCAGCTAGGGTTTACAAATTTTGGAAGGGCGCCGATGGGTTCAAATATCGTAACTAGCGAAGGCAAAACCAGGGGAGCGAGGTCAGCGGAATCGAGTCTCCGAGTCTCGATCCTAGTTGCCGACGGGTTTAGGCGCAGGTCATGAATACACAGTTCGTCCCCACGTCACATGGAAGAGTCAGAGTCAATGACATCCGAGCGGAATGTCCAACAGTCGTGTTTCTCGGATTTATATACTAGGATCTGTACACCACTCTCAAGGAGTGCTCCCTCCCCCTGGGGTTATGCTCTGCATAGATAAGGAGATAGTTTTGGGCGGCGTCCGGGATCGAACCCGGGTCTACCAAGTGTGAACCGAACCGTCTTTACCACTGGGTTATCTCGGCCTTCGAAAATTCTTTTTTCGCTTTGGATCGTCCGAGGTACCCGAATACGGCACCTAAATATACAGGCTGACCCAACCGCCATTTTGATTCCGGCAGGTTCAGTCAGTTATCGTCTACCTGTGCTATTTCAGTGAAGCGCGCCATGACAAATATTTAATACGCAATTTAGCTGTAAGTTAGGTGCTTTTAAAAAATTGTACCAATTTTTCAAGAATGTAGTCTGGAATGGTTTGATTTTCATGAGATTCCGAGAAAAGGACAAGAAAATAATCCTCTTTCACCTTGTACAGCCATCGCTTCAATTGGGAGTCAAGATGGCCGTTGTTGCTCCAGCCTGTATATTTAGGAGCTTTATACCGAATGTGTAAGTTAACTGACGTATGTAAATTTCGTAACGTAGTGACTTGAAAATTTGCTAGATGAAAATGTTCCGTGAGATGTGTGTGGAGTCCGTCAAAAATGTTGAACGAAAGGTTGTTTGAAAGAGAAGTAACAAGAAGCTAGTAAGAATGGGTGTGTAGGTTTAAAAAAAAAATTGGATTTATGTTTTGCGCGACAAATATAAAAAAATATTTTCTTTATAAAAATCTCCATTAGGTTTCAAATCAAAGAAAAAACAAAATTTTGAATTAAAAAGTAAAGCGAGTATTTTGAATTTGGAACTAAACTTACCTAAATACAGTGAGCTTCAACAGTTAATAAAACTCATATTTGTGTTTATAAATTCTAAAATATCTACTGATTGTGATATTTCCTGGTCAGCTGTATATCTTATCTATATATATATACTTTGCATATCTTAAAAAATAAAAAAACACCGCAAATATGGTTTGCTATATATTAATCAAGAAATTACTTTATTGGATATCATTGATGCACTGCAAACAAAATTGCAGATTTTATGCATTGCAGTTATTTGAAATTTTGCTTATAGACGATAATTGTTCACAGTTGCAGGTTTTTATGTTAATTGACTTTGTGCTGGTGCAGTAATTGTTCAAATTCGACTGATTTTTTTTTTAATCTGGTATTTGTGTTCCTCTGTAGCACAAATATAGGAGTATTCCATTTTGTTTCTTTTCGAATGTACATAAATTGTAGAAAGCAATTTCTGTTGCGTGATTGCTCGATTTCCATTTCCTTCCCCAATTCCCATGTCTAATCATTCAGAGGAAGCTTACCCTTTTTTATTTGACATATTAAAAAGTGGAAAGTGCTTCTTTTTTAGAACTTAGAAAAGTTTTGTATTACTCTGTGCTATAAAGAACCCCAAAATGACAGTTACAAATGATTCCAACAACATATCCAATGACAATTGCTTAAACTTCAGTTTGACAACTTAGATTTCTACTTGCTGCATTGCATGGGTATACTTAATGCTTCAGTATTCATTTTAAACTGTAGATCTCAATTTAGTCTAATCCAGCGATTCCCACCAAGGGGTGTGCCGCGGCACATTAGTGTGCCGTGAAATTGCTTGAATGTGTCCTGAGAAAAACGACAAAAATGTTTTAAATGGGAAGATAAGAAGAAATATCAAATAGGTATATGGGAAGATAAGAAGAAATATCAAATAGGTATATGGGAAGATAAGAAGAAATATCAAATAGGTATTAAATATTTGTAATAACGTTATTTATCGATTCACGATCAGGGTTAACTGATTTATATACCCTCCGCTAGGATTCAGAGTGTTCGAGGCATTTCTAGAACTACGACTCAGCTAATCGATCTGAATAGGGGCTTTGAGAGCCTTGATAATCATCTGGGCTCTTCTAGTTCCATTTATTTATTTAGGCATTCTAGTTAGAGTTGTTAAAACGGGAAAAAAACCTGGTTTATTCTCGGGAATAAACCGGGTTTTTTGGGAAGGGAATTTTGAAAGTTTCCAAAAATGGGGAATTTTCAATCATTGCATTTTGTATTGCAAAGGATATGTGTATGACCCAAAACGAATATTTAATTTTTGCATTAAGAATTGTGAATAACTGTAGTATGGAAAATTGAGATATATTTCTTAGATTCAAGAAAAATATTTAAATTATGTAACATTCTTTTCTATTTATAAGTAAAAATGAAAATTAATTCCACAAATAAATTGTAATTTAATTTGTAAATTTTTTAAAACGATATAATTTATTTTATCAAACAATAAAATACTCAATACAAAGGGATTAATTCATTCATATTCATTTAATATTGAACGGTAATAAGAAATCTATTTAGTCCTAATAACATTTTAATAATTTTCTGACTAATATAATTGGCACATTTTCAACAAAATTCTTGTAATTTTAAATTTTCGAAACTGTTATTTACCTTTAAACTAATACACAGATTTAGTAAATTTATCTAAATGACGGTCCATCATTTAAGGTTTAAACTGCGTAATGTGCCGGATTAGCCAGAACATATAAGAGACGTGTAAATTAGTTTCTTCCCATCAAATCTTCCAATACTTTCAAAATTCCCGGAAATTATCGTGTTTATTCCTACTTCTCAAAATTTCCGGGTTTTTTGCAACTCTAATTCCAGTAAGGGTAAGGACTAGGCTAGGTTACACTGGACCCAATGTTGTTCAAGGTTGCCACCTACGGTGCGTGTGTACCATAATATTCCACATGGGTAAACAATGTGCCTCAAGTTAAAAAAAAGTTTGAGAATCACTGGTCTAATTGTATGTCTTCGTTCTTGTAAAGATATAGTTGTCGTGCAATCTTTGAAACACATGTTAACGCAAATCAGCTAAATCCATTTAATTCATCGACGTCATTAAGCTGCTGTCAACTTAAAAGAAGAAAGAAGCTTTTAAAAGATCAAGAAAAATTTAAGAATAAAAAAAATTGAAAATTTCCTTCATCCGTTTATAGCTTTTTTTTTTTTTAACTTGTTAGTAGTTACGTTCACAAGCTTAACAGAAAACTTGTGAAGGTAAGGTCATAAAAATATACATTTTTTTCTGGTATTGATTTAATACAAGTAGAACGAAACGCTGTATGGAATATGAATATATGAGAAAGTCAAGTTGGATCCCTCAGATTCCAGATATTTTTTAACAAATACGAGTAAAAGAATGAGTGTTTTCATACAGCCAGAAAGGGTTTGTTTGGTCAACCTCATAAGCATATTTACGTTTATAGTTTGTAAACTCTGGGCTGTGCATAATAATTTATTATTTCGGTGACATAAAATTGAGTGACACAATTGTTTTGTACTTGCAATATTCCTATTTATAAAATATGTTGTAATCTCCGGAAGTGTGTCAGTACCACCACAAGTCATTAATTTACTCGCTTTCGGATTTTTGAACCTTTTCGTCATACCGTACGTTTTAACTCATCTGAATAGTTATTAAAACGTCTACCTTTCTTTTCTGAAATGCACTAAATGCTTTAATGACTCTCCTTTGAAAATTCTATAAATGAGATATAATTGGATATTTAAAAAATCTGATGTGGGCAGCACATGACTTTCCTTATACAGGATGTATCTGAATTCATTATCAATATTTGGTGGGGAGGTAGGGAATAGGAAAAAATGACTATTTCACATAGGAAAGCATGGGCGCAGACGTCATGTAGTAGGGCAACATGAGCCCGGTTAAATGATGGAAAGAGAATATAACAAGAAAGTTGTAAGAAAAAAAAAACATTTATTTGTGCATCGTTTGTACAGACTTACAAGAGGTGCTCGAAATGCCGATCATTTGCTAGAGTACGTGCTTCACAACGACGTTGCATGGACAACTGGACTTTCTGGAATATGCCCGGCATTTCCCGGATGTTTGCGACGGCAACTGATATGCGTGCTACAAGGTCCATAGCACTGGCAACAGGGGTTTCGTACACCATGCTTTTCATCGCACCCCATACAAAGAAGTCGATTGGAGATAAATCCGGTGACCGTGGTGGCCAACAAACCGGTCCACCGCGACCAATCCATTGAGCTCCAAATTTTCTGGTCAGGTAACCACGCACATCATTTGCGAAATGTACTGGAGCGCCGTCATGCTGGAACCACACGTCAGACAGCTTTGCGCGTGAATGGGAGTTGTGGACACAAAGTGCCCTCTACACAGTCATGCGTTCATTTGCGCCTATGCTTTCCTATGTGAAATAGTTTTCTTATCCTATTCCCTACCTTCCTACCAAATATTGATGATGAATTCAGATACACCCTATATAATGCAATGAATTTATTCCTTTTATAGTAAAAAAAATTAATGTATAAGATCTGCGATAATGTGTTTTTAACGTTGAATTGTACATTTGGCGATTTTCCGGATGACAACATGTAAAACTATTTCAAAGCACCCAATTAACCTATATTTCGCGCAACTCTAAATAAACAATTATCAATATTGATATCCTCAATCAGCGATATAGTATATATATTAAAATATTTTAATTCATCAATTAGGCGTCATTTTCATTAATTTAGCGTCAGTTTTGCAATTTCGATATTTTCGTTAATCTGGGACGAAATATCGCCAAGTTGGCGGTACTTTGCTAGATTATTTGCCAAGTTTGCATGATTCGCTAGATTATTTGCCAATGCATCACCAAGTATTACAAACAGACGGAGAGATGAGCATTTCTTATATATTGGAAGATAGCCCGTCATATGATGGAAATCAGAATTTGCGAGATATTACTTCCCATTTGGCGTCATTTTTATCAATTTGGCGACATTTTTGTCCTTTTGGCAACATTTAAAATAGTCGCCAAGTTGGTGACGTCCAGCTAAATTTCTCGCCAAACGTTACAGTCGGACGAAAAACTGGATTATTCTTATTGTCTACTTATGTTCTTTCCAAGATATTGAACTTTCATCAATTTGGCGAATTTTTGTCAATTAGGTGACATTCTCGGCAATTTGGCTATATTTAAAAAGTCAGCAAGTTGTATATATTCCGACAAATTCGTCACCGGAATTTTGCCAAATGTTATGGGCTGAAAAATAGGTTATTCTTATAGTAGATTCTTATATTCTTTCCAAGATATTGAATTTTTGACTATTAGTCGGCATTTTCATTGATTTAGCGTCATTTTTTTCAATTTGGCAAAATTTTCGTTAATTTGGCAACATATTTAAAAAGTCTCCAAGTTGGCGACATCCCTCCCAATTCGTCGCCAAAATCTTGCCAAGCGTTATGAACGGAGAAATAAGTTATTCCTATAGCAGATAAATGACTATTGGCGTCCAAATACAAAAGTATTACCCTACCTTTTCTTATGAATGGAACGAGCTAAATCCACGAGAATGATGTCACCAAATTTATCGCATGATATTACGTATGAAAAGTGAACATATTTAACAATAGTTAATATTTTATTTTAATTTTATTTGATTTTTTGGTAAATTTATTTGAAAAATGTGAAATATCTCTAGAACGGTTCATGCTAGCGTTCTAAAATGTATGTCAATTGTTTTCTAATGAAAAATTACAAATGACTATTTGCGTAGCTTTAAACGTTTTGATTTTGTGATGATTTTCTCAAAATTTCATTCCAGAATTTAGGGGAGTGGGTCTGAACATACGATTATGTTTAAAACAATAGGCTTCCAATATTCACGGATTGTAATTTTTGTTCCAAATTTCGTTTGAATCGCTCCATTCGTTCATGAGATATCGTCTCTACAGGTTCACTGACACACACACACACATACGTTTGTAGGTTGGTGAATAAACGCATCTGCCCTCTCGATATCCGGCAACATGGTTGAAAGCCTGAAAAGGTTCCACGGGCTGGGACGGTTCACGGGTTGGATTTTTCCTACGGTCCTAGCGTATTCAATGCTTGAAATATTTATAAATGAAATTTAATGAAGTACATAGCTATTTTGTTGAATTAAGTTATGAAACGAAATATTTATAAAACCTAATTTTTATCTTAATTCTGAAGACAGAAATTGCTGGAGTTTGTTTCCAACATATTTCAAACTTTTTCGGCCGGACGAGGTTCTAGGGTCTTCGGTCCAAGGCGAATTTGGGTTTTTTCTTTTTGGAAAATTTTTTTGGGTCCGGGTATTGACAGTGCAGGGTCGTGCCTGGTGAAATCTGATATTTCAGACGGTACAGACTTCTACACTGGCCATAGATTTTATGGTCGGTGTGGGTCTGTGGTCAGGCAACTCAACATAGATTCTATGGTCGGGCAATTCAACATAGATTCTATGGTCAGGCAACCCATCTCCCTCATGATTCCATGGCATAGAATGATGAGAGAGTCGAGTTGGAGATTTAGTCGTCAAGCATCGGTCAGGTTTAACAGGCTTTTCATGTTTTTCGAATTTGTAAATTGCCTATTTGCTGCAACAATAACGATTACTAAAATTTGACTTTTTTGAATTATTGATATATAGAAAGGTTTCTTGCTTAAACTTTTACTTCTGGAATATCATGATTTTTGAATTATGTCATTGGTCATTGTTGCAGCAAATGAGCGATATATGGAGCAATTTATGGCACTTATCTTCGTGGAAATACTATCAATAGATTTTTAACATTATGGTTGAGTAAAATGTGTTTTTTTAATGATATTTTAGTAAATAAAATTATTTTTCCGCATTTCAGTTTTTCTCACTCTGTTCTGAAATGTAATTAATGGACATATTCTTAATCACAATTTATTATATTATTCAGCTGGGTGAAAATTTTCGCCCAACGCACTTTAGGTAGAGAATTAAAGACTGTTAGGTTCTTCTAATAAGTGCATTTAGTACTGAGTAATCCAATTTATCCAGGAAGCAAAATGCGGCTTGGAAGGAGAGTATGGAATAAAGGTCTTCCCATTTCTGACCTCCCTTCCATTCTGTACAGAAATTGAATTATGTTTATAAATAGAACTTTAATGAATTGCTTTTATCTCGAAGTGACTCGAGCAAATTGCCATTTACATGCTCTGATGCAATTCCGTGTTCATTGTTTCGGGATAAAATTTGTCCTAAAGTTGATAGTGCCATTCAAAACGCATTTCTGTTTTAAAAACATCTGATGTGGGCAGCACCTGACTTTCTATGTACGTAAACTTTTCTTCTTTCACAGCGAAAAAAATGATGTACAATTTCCAAGACATAATGCTTTTAATGTTGAATTGTACATTATAATATGTGGCACTTCTTTTGAATGACAACACGTAAAACTACATATTTCGAAGTTCCCAGTTAACTTGCATTTTGTGCAAATCTAACTTAACAATTAGAAATAATCCTAGCATCCTTTAAGCAATATAGTCTATATATTAAAATGTTTTAATAAGTAATTCATCAATTTGGCGTCACTTTCTTTAATTTAGCGTCAGTTTTGCCTATTTGGCGACATTCTCAAAAGGTTGCCAAGATAGGGATATGCCATCAAATGAGTTAGGGAAAGTAATAATAAAATTGACATCGAAATTATACAGTGGACATCTTTGCTTAGCTATAATAATCAATTAACTGTCGTGGAATCTGCAAATAATTTCCATCCTAAACTTTTTCAATTCGGACATCCATATTGGGTTCATTTGAGATGATATTTTGGACAGGTTTTTATCAGTATAGATTGTGTTTCCAAAAAATTTCCATCTTTGCATACCTCTTTTAAGACGTATTTTACGTACCCTTTTATTAGTCATTTAATAAATGTCGGTTATGTTATGCTGGTGTCCACCCCCTTCCTTTTTTGAATAAGGATAATTTTCGTACGAGTTGATTATTTCATGTAACTAATATTTAGCCTGTCAAAGACCTGAAAACTAAGATTTTTACCGAAATAAGATGCAGCCTTCTTTCATGCGTTCTATCTCGTTTAACAATGTATAGCACTTAGCATCGAAAATAGTCATCTTAATCAAATATTGGCCCAATTGGGTTCTGTTTTGTGGTATATAATATAAGTATGCAAAGTTTCAACTTTATAGTTCACCGAGGGTTTCTGTGAGCGACCTGGAAATATTTTTCATTCTTCCCCTCCAACTCCGCCCAATTTCGGGGGAGAAATCGAATATCCGACTCCGTTAGATTCTGTTCTTTAGATGATGGTATAAGTGTGCATATATTCAATCTTCTAAGTCCCTAGGGGGAGGTTGGGTCTGGGAAGACAAAAACCCAATCTGGTCCATATGATCTGCATTAAGAACCCAGACCATATGTTAAGCTTTAAAACATCTATTTGATTCGCTTAATAAATAATTTAACGCCAATATAATCAAGGAATTAATTTAGAATGATAAATTTCATTTTAATTTTTCTAAAAACTACAGTTTCGCCTACTGTCAAATTTGTGATAGTAGGAATTCAACCAGAATTTGGTGCATTTTCTTTTCTATCTCCTTGATATCTCTTTCTCAACGGAGCGGTACGTGGAGTTGAGTAATATCTTCGTCTTACAGCGAGCACTTTAGTGTAGCAAAAGTTCTCGTCGAATTTCTGGTCCCTAACGTCCCATAAAGATAACGAGATCATTCACCTAGCTGTTAATCATTCACCTAGCTGTTAATCATTCTCCCATAATTTCCCTACCGTATTTATTTTCCCCTGTTCCTGATCCCTGCCTGCATTCTGTTCTAATGCGAATAAAACTTGGCAAGGTTCGTCCGGTCGATGATTCTGGGCTCATCCTTCTCACAATCCCTCTCTTAATCGTGCCAAGTCCGCCCGCCGCCCCCTTTTGCTCGGCCCCGGGAATATCTTTGCGCCCCTAGAAATGATGTAAGTGCGATGTCGGGAGAAGGGACTACAGGTTTAATTGCTTGTAGCTTTATAGTCGGCAATTATTTGAAACTTGTGGGATAATTTTAAGTACTTGAAACTTGAGCAGTGGGATAATTTTGAGTATTTGAAACTTGAGCAGTGGGATAATTTTGAGTATTTGAAACTTGAGCAGTGGGATAATTTTCTTGTCTTCTATAAGTGTTTAGTGTTACAAAGTCATTCCGTGTGCTGGAAGAAGCAGAGGAATTTTAAGGGTGTCTATCATACAACTGAGTGAGACTGACTGACTAAGGGATGAATTGTACGGCTCAAACTGCTGAAGATATACACTTGAAACTTTGCATACACTTGGGACTTGACCTATAAATAATGAGAAAAATCTGAAATCTTGGAATTTTGTTAGAAAAATTTATAAATATGAGGTTTTTTTTGTATATTAATACAGTTGAGTGAGACTTACTGACTGTAATGGATGAATTACATACTGACATTCCCAAACTGTTGAAAAACTTGAAACTTTGCATATATGTGAAACTTTGCATATAGGTAATGAAAAAAATCTAAAAGAATTTTTTTCAAAAAATTTATGGATTTTAGTTTTTTATTCCAACATTCTTCCAGCTATAACTTGAGAACGTCTGGACACAAAATTCGTTTTCATACCATCATTCGCAGAAAAAAAAATATCCTAAATTTCCTTAAGCTCTATAATTAACCTTTCTGGATATATTTTAATTTATAATTACAGCAGACGATTTTTTTAATATTATTTTATCAATGAATTTATTTATAGTTTTTGACCCTGGGTAACTATGGTGAACGAGTTAAGTTTCAAATACCGAAATTGTTTATTGATTTTAGATTAAAATGCTTGATAACGTTAAAAATAAAATAAAGTAATGTACTGTGACCGTAAATGAAATATTGAATGAAATTATGCAGGTCACAATTTCCATGTTAACAGGACTAAAGTATAAAATATGCGCCATTTTTATGCATAAGTTTGAAACAGTTTTTGATATTCAAAACTTTTATTAAATGCGGAGGTGCCATATTTGGGGCATAAATGGCTGGTATAGAATGAAGGGTGATCATAATTAAAACACCCCTGTTCTGAGTCTTCTGGAGACATCTGTCGGTCAACACTTAATCAAACTTAGTTGGAATGCTCTTCAAATCATGCGGAAGCGATTGACTGGGGAAAAAAAGAAAATATTCTTTTCAAAAATTCACGTCCGGAGTCAATTTAGGACTGTGACTTGTGAAAATGAGTAAAGTTTGCATATGGCGCAATTTTTACAGGGCAATTTATGAATTTATAAATCAATTAGCGACTTTTTATGCTATTTGTGCTTGTATATAAAGTACGGTGACGCTAGGAAAAATGCTTTGCTTCAAAATATGTTAAAAAAAGGTGATTATTTTGATGTGTTCAAAAATTATCCCAATCAATAAAATTTATTAATCATACTTAAGATTTACATTTTTGGATATTTTACTTGGTTATTACTTTCCTTATATACATAATAAGTATTGCGACGGTATTGTGTAAATATTTTTGAAGTGATGTGTGTGTGTCAGTGAGCCTGTGGAGACGATATCTCACGAACGAATGGAGCTATTCGAATGAAATTTGGTACAAAAATCACAATCCGTGAATACTGGAAGCCTATTGTTTTTAAACGTAATCGAATGTTCAGAACCCTTCTAAATTTTCGAGTGAAATCTTGAAAAAATCATCAAAAAATCAAAACCTTTAATAAAGTTACGCAAATAGACATTTCTTATGTAATTTTTCCTTAGAAAACGATTGACAAACTTTAGAACGCTAGCACGAACCGTTCTCGAGATATTGCACCTTTTTCAAATAAATTTATCAAAAAATCCCATAAATTAAAACAAAAAATTAACTGTTGAGAAAATGTTCACTTTTCATATGCAATATCATGCGATAAATTTGGTGACATCATTTTCGTGGATTTAGCTCGTTCCATTCATGAGAAAAGTTACTTTGAGTAATAATTTTGTATTTGAACGCCAATAGTTATTTATCTGCTATAAGAATGACTTATTTCTCCGTCCATAACGCTTGGCGAGATTTTGGCGACGAATTTAACGGAATGTCACCAACTTGGCGACTTTTGTTGCCGACGATGACTGACGATTTGTTGGCGACGAATGTTGTCAAATTAACGAAAATCTCGCCAAATGGATAAAAATGACACTAAATCAATAAAAATGACGACTGATTGTCGAAAATTCAATATCTTAGAAAGAATATAAGTATCTACTATTAGAATAACCGATTTTTTTTAACTGTAAAAGTAGTAAATTCATCGCATTATATAAGGAAAGTCATGTGTTGCCCACATGAGATTTTTTTTACTTTGGTTTATTTTAGGGTATTACACTTTTCGCGATCAGAAAAGTAATATGACATCCAATTCTTTCCGCTGTGTATACCGTAGATATTTAAAGACCGTTTAAATGTATATTTAGTGTTGCATCCGTTATAAAACCGTTTTATTTTTGCGTATTATCTGTGCATTTAAATTCTGTGCCAGTGCAATCACAATATTTTTACTTTCCTTATGTGCGATAATGTATAAGGAAAGTATTGTGACGGGGTCGAAAATTCGAATTTGACGAGTCTGTGGAGACGATAACTGACGACAGGAGAGCACGTTTCAAGCATCCCTGATCATGAATCGAATATCACGAATCGAAAGTTTTTGAGATGATGTCTGTGTGTGTGAAAGCATGTGTGTGTGAAAGTGTGTGTGTGTTAGTGAGTCTGTGGAGACGATAACTGACGAATGAATGGACCGATTCGAACAAAACTTGGTACAAATATCACAATCCGTGAATACTGGAAGCCTATTGTTTTTATACGCAATCGAATGTTCAGAACCCCCCCCCCCCCCCTATATTTTCAAGTGAAATTTTGAAAAAATGAATAAAAAATCAAAACCTTTAATAAAGTTACGCAAATAGACATTTCTTATGTAATTTTTCATTAGAAAACGATTGATACAAATTTTAGAACGCTAGCATGAACCGTTCTCGAGATATTGCACATTAAAAAAAAATCATGTACAATAAAAAAAAATATTACCTATTGAGAAACATCTTCACTGTATTTCCTATAATAATAAAATGTTATAATTCTGACGTAATATTAACTACAAAAGCATGGTAAACACTTTGCAAATTATACTTTCGATGACGTCATTTGAATAAAGTTCATTTTGTGTAACAAGCATTGTCTTTTTCGATGAAGTTTTAAGATTGATTTTGTCAGGGGTAATTTTTGAAGCAGCTTTAAATGTAAATAAAATTACATTTCAGTTGGAAAGTTTTATTATAATCAATGCTTTATGCGTGATTGATCTTTCATGCTTTGAATAACTCGAGATTCTGAACAGCTAGGAAATTCACATTTGGTATATCGTTTCTTTTGCGGTATATATTATTTTTTTGATTTTGAACTTTATCTGCCTAGCCCGTCCTAGTTATAGGCATGTACTCATTTTTGGGGAATAATTAAAGTCAAATTAAATTAAATTGCAATGACTAAGCTTCACAATTTTTTTACATATAAATAATAAAAAGGGGGAGGGGTTACTTAAAACTAGTCTTTTGCTTTTTTGTTTGTTTTAAATATATAACCCTTGTTTACAGTATCGATAACATCTACCTTCCAATTAAGAAGAGAGCTGTTTTGCACTTGCTCGCGATCAATACTTGTTCCCCAAGAAGCAGCATCGTTCGTCTTCCGCATTTTATTTTTAGACCTATTATCTTCTTCTTGACGAAATTCATTCATGCAGCTCTTGTTTATTTTTATTCAGGGAACAAAATTATGTTTCTCGTTGGCCTTCCTTTACGGGACATATATCAGTAGCGTTTGTTTGACCTTGGCGTTGCGTTAATCGTAATTGGGGAATTGTGGTAGAATCGTATATATATATTTTTTGTATGTGGTTGGCCATCAATGGCTGGAGATCTCCTGTTGAAATCAGAGCGTTACGAAAAATGTAAACTATTTGCACGCCGATATCTCCCAAACTAATAGATAAAAATGTAAACCATTTTTAATTGTTTTGTCGAAAATAGGGCTATATGAATATGTTATTAAATTTATATTCATATATAAAAATTATTTTAATATTTTGCACTTTTTATTTCGAAAAAAAAAACCAAGCGAGTCTTCTTCAGTTTTACTTAGTTTTATTCGAAATATTTTCAAAATTATATATATATATATATATATATATATATATATATATATATATATATATATATATATATATATATATATATATATATTATCTTATTTTAGCCGTACTTATTCATTCTCTTGAATTTATATTTTCATCTTTTTATCTTGAAGCTTTAACTGTTGAATATCTCTTTTTATTGCTTTTACGCAGTACAGTTTTTATTACTCTCTTTGGCAACAGCAAATCACATCTTTTCATTTCTGCATATGGCAACATTGGTCTAGCCATATTTTGCTTGTCCTGGTTGCTCTAATGAAATGTATTTCAAGGTATTTATGTTTCCTTTATTGTTCCACTCTATATGCTTGTCGTCCATATAACACAAGTTTATAGATAAAATCTATCTTGTGTTTCAGAAACAAGCATTTTTGTGTTCATTTCGAAGGGATATATGGACCCGAAGAGAATTTTTTCGAAATGAACTTATCGTAAGCCTAAATCTCTTCCATGTGCAAGCTTTATTGCTTGATTTTTTTGTTTTCTTATTTGCATGCCTCATTTTTGAAATTTGTTGATTGTCTTTGTCTTTATGACCTGCATTACGCTTTACTATTTCCTCTTTATGTCTTAATTTCTTTTATTTCTTTGTATTTTGTAGAAAATTTTGGAATAGTGTATTATGAGTTACTACATGCATTCTAACTTTGGATTTACTAATTTATATATATATATATATATATATATATATATATATATATATATATATATATATATATATATATATATATATATATATATATATATATTTCAATGCTGTGGGACAAAAATGTTCAGTAAGAATCCAGTTTTTAGATCTGTCGTTTGTTTTTACAAAACTCTTATAGTTTCGAGAAGTATATAGTTTCGTTAAGTTCACAGAAGATTAGAAAATTTTCCGTTTTTCAAGTTGGTAATTCTTATATATCTCAAAAACTGAAAATGCCAGCTATAATCTATAAGTAATTTGTAGCACCTTGAAAGTTTTACAAGGACATATAATTGAATTTAGGATAGAGTTCTTAGTTTTTGATCTATAGTGGTTATATAATTTTGATATTTTAATATTTTAACCTGTTAAAGTTTTCCAGTGGGAGGGAACGGTGTTGTAACATTTAAAATAATACGAGTATTGCAGCTGAATGTACTTCCCCCTTGTTGAAATATTGGTGTGCATTCACGAGATATTTTGTTTTCAAGACATTAGAAAGTGGAGTGAATTTGGGAATTTTGAATATGTTTAATGATTGATGAGGTTTGAAAAGAAGAATTGAAAGTATAAAATTCTAGTACGTATTTATGTTTCGCTAGGCAAGTGTCGATTCATCTGAATCTTAACTCTCACCAGAGATATTGTATGAGTTTATTTCATATGCTACTAAGCAAGTTAGTAAAATAATTTGATATTTTGACTTGAAGTGTGTTGTCAATGTATTCAGTTGAAAATTGTGCGAAAACTAAAAGTGCTATAAACTGATTGCGAGTTGAAGACCTAGACCGTCCGACTCGTCCAGAGGACTAAGAGCAACTATTTGGACGGCCGGGATAAACTGATTGCGAGTGTTATATTTAAACATTTTAAAACCCCCTTCAAGGATATATAATTGGATTTAGGACCAGGTTTTTAATTTTCGAAATATAGTGGTTTATACTTATGATATTTAAGTATTTTGATTTACTTTAAAAAGATGGTTCTAATTTCGATATTTTAATATTTTGAATTGTTTTGAGTATCTCTAAAGAAGGCAAACTACCCACAAAGAAATTTATTTTACGCGAAAAACCATTTCGGCTCCATCTGACTAGAACCACTGCTGATTATTTGTGTGTGTGTGTGTGTTTGTGGGTGGGGGAGGGAGAGTAATGTCGTAACACCCGAGCTCCTCATAACGAAGGGGACAGTGTACAGAGTGGCCCGCGAAAGGAATTGGAAAATTATTTCGTAGCTCATGGAAATAATGGGAAGGGGGTCCAAAATTAAATTTTGTGTACAGGCTCAAACTTAATCCGTCACGCCCCAGGGGGGAACTTTTTGCAGCAGTGGTAGTATGGATATATTTCCCAATTACGGATGATTTTTTTATTGAAGATTTTCTAGAATTTCTAACAGCATCTATATTGTGAGTTATTCAGTGATTTATCAATTCCTTCGCGAGTGCCGAAAGTATGAAATGTTTATTCAATTGGGAAAAAAAAGTCTGCCAAGAATTTGAAGAACGGGGAGAATCATTAATAAAAGTAAAAAACCTGCAAACTGCAAAAAATTAAAAAAAAAAACAAAAAACAAACTCAGATGTATTTTATATTATTACACAGGTGTGGGTAGGGGGGAAGGAAAGGAATGATAACACCCTCCAATTGTTGAAACATTACATTAATTCTTCATAGGTTCTATATTGGAATGCGATATTTCGCACTATGATTTCAGAAAGACGAGTTCTATCTTTAGAAAAACGAGTTCTTTTTAAGGACTGGATCTATTGGAGTGAACTGTATATTAAGGTGATTTCTCAAAAAGTAAGGAATGGGGGGGGGAGGGGGGCATTAATTTTTGTTCTCTAAAAGTATTCAAATATTTTACAATTCTACTTACCAGAAATTTTATTTTTTCTACAACAAATCGAATTATGATTGTTTTAAAAACTGCTCTTTTCCTTAATGCATGCGCATTTTTCCTGAATCAAATTACGTCCATGTGGCTGTTAGATGCTCCGTCGAAAAGCGAATGCAACGCAGGAAGTGGTAGCAGTCATTTGTAATTCACATCACGTGTAAGTACGCGAGCCACGCGCAGCAGAGCGTTTAGTCGGCCTTTACTGTTTTTCCTCTTGTCATTGAAAAATATTTGGTATTCTTTTCTTAGGCCATTTTTTATTATTTATGAATTTTCTTAAGACATTTTTTATTATTTATGAATTTTCTTAAGACATTTTTTATTATTTATGAATTTTCTTAAGACATTTTTTATTATTTATTTATTTTTTGGGCTATTATAGGGCTTTTCATCCCTGTTCGTGTTACTCTCACTAACTTCCAATTTCTGTGTGTGCGCATCAATATTTTAAAACCAATAAATATATGTGTTTAAAGTATACATGCTTTTCCAAAAGGCCAGGCGTGTAGCTTTTGAACTGTTAATTACTAGACGCACACACACATATATATATGAACTAAACACATACTTCTAATTGGAAAGTTGTTTTAAATCGTAAGAAGAATTATGAATTGTATTAAAGCACTTTCAAAACAAACTGTGTGATGTATTAGCATAAAAGTACAGGAAATAAGTTTTTGGATGTAACGGAAGTGACATATTGTTACGAATATTTATAATTGTTGTAAGTGGATGGTCCGGGTCACTTCACCTTCGCGATAAAACCGGTAACCTTAGCGACGAATTTGGTGAAATATCACCAAGTTGGCGACTTTTTGGCCAAATCTAGAAACTTCTAGAATTTTTTTTGATTGGTTAATAATCTCAAGTTATGTTCTTTTTTTTGGAACTTTCCACAGTGAGCATATGTATGCGTGCCATCGTTTAAATGGGTTGTTGATGTGATATGAGTAAAAGTATCTGGCAACCTCAATAGAGAACCCAATATGTATTGTATATTCTGATTTCATATACCTTTTCGTTAAGTTGTGTGAAAAAAAACGATTCTGTTAGGAATGTGAAAAATTAATTTTAGATAAAAAATATTGAAACTTTTCTCTAGGTAGCATCTATTACCGTCACACACAATATATCAAACTTTTCTTTCGAAATATTCTAAAAATAATATGTTTTACATCAGTCTATAACAAGTTATAGTGTTACTCACTAACATTTTTTTTTATATAACCCTATTAACGAAGAAAGTTTGATTACTGAGAAATTTGCATAAAATCTGACGTCCATTGAGGGGGGGGGGGGGAAGCGGTATATTTATGAGATAAATTTTTGGGGTTCGTATATCATTTAAAAAATGGTTTGCAGCAAAAACAAGTACCCAAATTACACTAAAGCTTTATTTTGTGGGTGGTTTCTAAATTCTTTTGAAAATTGCTCAGCAAGAGCGTCGATTTTCGGTGTAAATCGGAAATTTTGTTTTACTTCCCACTACGCTTTGATTTTAAAGGTACACATACCAAGATAGCCCATTATTTCATTAACGTTTATAAACATTTTTCGAGTAATTGTATACTTTGCCCTAAAGGGGGGGGGGGAGGTCGAAAAAAAAATGGTTAGATTTCGTATTTTTATGAAAATACGTCCCCCAGTTTTGAAAATATGTTAGACAAACTTTATTTTACGATTCAAAGCAATTTTCCAAGTGAAAATATGTGTCTAGCACTAAAGGTTCAGAGCTATAATCCTGATCTATGTCTTTTTAAAACACGCTGTATTTTGCAGTTCGCTATACAAAATTATTTCCACAGCCAAAGCAACGTATGATTGATTGAGTTCGAGTTTCATAGGATGCACGATTGGTTTAAGTTTTGTACTAGGCACGATTTCACTTGAAAAGCACTGGCGGTGTTGATTCCCTACAAAAAATAAATTTTCACAGCAAAATTGCATTAAAAAATAGAAGTTTAAAACTGGTTGTAATCCAAATAAGAGAGGACACATGATATTGATATAGTATTCTAAACCATCAGGCTAAATTTTAAATCATTTGATGTCGCATATAAACGGCGCTATAGCTTTTACAGAAAATTTCTACAATTTTTGTAGCTAGTTGGTTAAAAAATTAATTTTCTTGGATATGAAATTGAGAATGGAAAGTATCAACCCAATAATGTAAATATTGAAGTAATCAAAAAATTGCAACCTCCCAGAAATGTAAAAGACGTACAAAGATTCTTAGGGAGTGTTAATGTATAAATTCATTAATAACTATGCTGAAATTAGAATCCCTTTCAAGAAATCTCAATGCAGTCTGCGTTGCTTCACACAATGTACAGTTACATCGAAGGGGAAGGGATATGAGGACATGGGACACATGCTGCCATCGCGTTCTTTATGCTTTAAAAATGTGATGGGGAAGCAGTTTCATATGAGAAAGTTTACGCAGAGGTTAAGATTAATCACCGTATATGGTATTGTCGAGGAAAAGAGGAAGTGCTGACAGACTTTATTAATATTAGTGGCGTGGGATAAAATTTAATATAGCTGCATTAAAATTTCTGTATCATATGTATATATATATATATATATAATCACTTTTTGCAATATTATGCTAAATATTTGTTAACATCATTTCAGTGGATTTAGTTCGTTTCATTCATGAGAGATTTGTAATCATTTTGTATTTTGATGTCCAAGAATTCGCCAATAGTAATTTATTTTACTAGATATTAATTAAATGCCAATTATATTTTGATGAGAAATTTTCTCGTAAGCATGGATATCATTCTGTTTAATCGTATAAGTTTCCAAATTTCAATCTATGTGATATTTATTTAATGCCAAAACTATTGTGCTGTGGATTTTGGATAGCACTATTTCTCTCTGAAAGAAGTAACGTGATTTTATTATGCGGAGAAAGTCATGTGTTGCCCACATCAGATATTTTTCTTTTATCATAGAGAGAAATCCGAGATGATCGTGCAGAAAGGTTTTCATTTTCGTATCCTATATGAAATCTTGCGCATGAAATGATTTTTTTTTATTGTTTGGAAATTTCGGTTTTTACAGAATCAAATGACAATGAAATTTGGATTTATTTCCTTTAAAGACGTTTAAAGTTACTGCTTTATGAAATGGGTTGAATGTCGTATTTAATTTTCCGTTGGTGTGATTCCGCGCGTCGGACACTGAAGTTAAACGTTTTGTTTGTTCTTCACCATTTTTTTTCAATTTTTGGGTAAAAACATATAATATATCCTGCTTTGAGAATCGGTAGTTCGCTACAGCCGCGAAACTTGGCATGATCATGTATCGTTTGAGGTGATTTGCAAATGATTAGAATTTGGGAAGAACGTTTTATTAAGAAATGGTGGAGACAACATGCCATTTTAGTAAGTGGTAAATCCTCTCCTGGCGGGATATACAAGCCGATATATAGAATTCATAGAGTCAATTAAGTTGCTTATGTCCCTTTGTGGAAGATTCTGCCACAAATGTGGCAACTGGCAGCTAATTCAGCGGTATTCTGAGAATACCACTGAATAGTTGATCAGTTGTAAGTTTCGCTAATATACCTCTATTTCTTATGGGTGCATATATATATATATATATTTTCAACAGTGGTTTTTTTTTAATCCAAAACGCTTTACTAGTTGACTAGATACAATTCTAAATGTAGTAAATTAAGATTGGGCAGACGATATTTTTTAATTAATTGACTCACAGTGTTATTTTCCAAGTTAAATTTTTGTTAAATATGGCATCATATTAAAGCGTAATGACGCAATATTTTTAGATGTTCTAAGTTTGGTAGTGGTGGAAATCGAAATGTATCATATTTTAAATTTGTATTTTTAGTCTTAGAATATATAAGCAAATACGTGGATTTCGTGGATCGACTAATTTAGCTAAGTTTCGGTGGAGTCTATTGTAGAGTTGTATGGAATGCTTACTCTTTTTATAGTATTCTTATATATCATGGAGAAACTGTTTGTTTCAAATTGGGTAGTTTTCTTTCATAACTTGCTTTTATGAATATTTGCTTTTTGTTTAATTTTTTTTAATTATTTTCTTATTTTTTTTATTGTATATTCATTCTTTTTCAGGTAAGTTTAAAAATTTTCTGATGTATTTTGTGAGATTACGAAGGGTATGTATTCAAGTTTTTATATAAAACCTCTCTGAGGTTTAATATTTCAAGGACTTCATTCATCTTGGATAGATTTACCTAAATTTTATTATCATATTAAAAATTAATTTTTCATTTGCGCTAGCTATCAGCAGTTAGTTTGAAAATAATAGAATATTGTTATTGATTCTTAACTCACTGGGGTACTTGGAAACAAATGTATTCTGTTGTCTCAATAGATTTAAATTTTATTTTAATCTCCATTGAAAGTTTATAAACAGTAGTAAAATACAAATCCGGTTTTAATTTTTATTTAAAAAAAAAAGGACTAGAGGGGGGGGGGGGGGGAGGCTCCGCTCGCTGTTCGCTGACGCACAGTTTTTCCATGAAAACATAACAATTTGTTAAAAATAAAATTCATGTAAATTGATCAATAATTATATACTTGAAATGCATATACATCTCACAAGACATGTAAAAATATATTAAATGACAAACGTTGTCAAAAGCATGTTTTTTTAGATGATTTAAAAAATTATATAAATGACTCACATTTCAGGGCCCCCCCCCCCCCTCCCCACACACACACACCATCTCCTCCCATGGCTATATCATTGGGCGCTATCCTTGGCAGAAAATTTTAAAAGGCTTTTATTAACTGCTGTGGCGTTAGTTAGTTTCTTATTTTTTTTTTAATGTAAAGTGGGAAAAAATATTCCTTAAAAATTGCTTATAAGACTGATTGTATCGAAAACTCACGGTTTATGGCAAAGAAGCCTACAGTTGTTCACCTGTCATTTGAACAATGAAATATTTTTGTTCCTACAAGAATATCAAATTTAATCTCCTTCACAAAATTACCTTTTATCATTTTGGGAGGCATAGTTAGGTGTGGCAGAGAACTTGCCTGCATTCGTGTTTTGATTCTAGATAATAATTACCCCGTCTTTTCTCCATGTGCTTGATTGCATCATTTCTAAACATTCTCGTAAAATCACTGACGTCGTTTGTAATTCAATTCTGCGTAACGTAGCACTACTCGGCTGGCAACAGAGCGTTACGAACTATTCATTATATTCGCGGCGGCATTGAAAAATACCCCTTGTGTATTTCTTTGTGTTTATTTATTCATGCTGAGTAGTATTGTGCGTTCTACGTTCTGAAACAAATTAGCTTCTTGCTTCCTGACTTGATAGATTGGGACTGAGATTTTAGTATCTCGGATTATGAGGTGATATATATTTAATCGAAACTTCCCAGAACTTGACTGATGTTGTATTGTTATTTCCGGAAGTAATATTGTGTTCAGACTTTTGTCCACGAGCAACTTTTGTGATCCGAAAATAGGACGAAAGTGTTTCAATAGATATACTTAAGCCAACTCATGAGTTCGTATCTATTAAAGATTTTGTAGAAGAATATTTCTAGACCCCTCCTTCCTTTTTATTTTTGCAATTTTTGCGACTGATGATTTTTTACTTCCTCATGCTATTGCATAGAAAAAGTATTATTTTCCCGTAATTTGATTTACGTGAAAGCGCTCAAGAATAACACATTTCGAACACTTTCGAAAGAAATGTATTCGTTTGTGTGTGAGTGGCAAGCAGGGGTAGTATGTGGGTCATAAATCCTGATTAGTCAAACAATTGTATCTGTTATCTATAGGGCAATCATTGATAAAACAAAATTCAACAGTGCTCACCCCCCTTCCCCTTTTGATCAGTAACCCACTTTCCAAGATTCTGGCTGCGTCTATAGTATGTGTGCGTCTGTGTTTGTTAAGGAGAACGATTATATACAACGATTTAGCTTACTTGGACATGATGCTAAAAACGAACCAGATTTTGTAACTCGTATGATTGTAATGAGAATTGTTCAAAGTTTAAGATTTTATAGCTTCATTTCAAAAGGACATGGGTGGTAGTTTCTACTGAGAAATAATATTTTGAACTACGCCAATTTTTAGAAATGTTTTTAAAGGCGAACACATAAAAAGAAACATTTTTCCGATTTGATTCTGATTTAACACGTGAACCTAAATAGTATGCAATATGAATGTATGAAAAAGTCGACTGGAGCTTCGTTTTTAGATATTTAGTCTTGATTTTAGTATTTATTCTCAAATATTGATATTTTAGGGGGGGGGGGGGGGAGCGACTCCGAAGTCTTATATACCTAAATCGATTATATGATTAAACTTTCATGGATATGCCAGCATGTAATGTGAATATGATTCATTTTCTCCTGTGTTCTTTAGAGCAGTAATTCCAAACACTTTTTTTTTAGGAACCTTTGAAATATCTCGCGGAACCCCTAATTGGTTGACACATATTAGGTTCGATAGATGTAAATTACAAAATGAACGTGTAAAGAAGTAGAATCATATTAATTAACTTATACTTTTGATTAAAATATTACATGAGTATGCATTGCCTATTTTTATTTATTTATTACTGTATATAAAAAAATGACAAAAATTTTTACTTTACATCTGACATACAAGTTACCAAACAGTATAGTGTATATAAGGTGCGTCTCAAAAGTTTATGAGCTTTAGTATAAGCAATAGATATGAGAAGAAGAAAATAAGAAATGCAATTCCATCGCTACGTATTTAATAACGACTAATAAACAATATAAGACCATGAACATACCTGTTTGATTTGCAGGTTTCAATACACACGAAGTAAATACACACACACACACACACAAAAAAACCATCAAAAAACTTGTTTTAAAAGTTAATGCACAAGTAATGAAGTTATTTAACGAATGTGATGTCCATTTCGTTTTATAACTTGAAAAACACTATCTGGCATTAACAGAATAAGAGAATGAAGAATTTCTGGGTCTAAATTATACCAGCAGTTTTCAATTTTACACTTGAATTCGGCCAAAGACGAAAACTATCGCCTATTCGCATAAACTCTTCGGGATAGGATTCCCCAAAGGTTTTCTATAGGATTCAAGTCGGGACTTTTGGCCGGCCAATCCATAACCATAATGCTATTACACTGCAACCAAAGTTTCGTTGACTTTGCAGCATGAATGGGAGCATGATTGTGCTGAAAACAAAAGTTTGGCCCTGCTAGATTCGCAGCTTTTGGTAACATGTGATCCTTTAACGTTTATTGGTAATTTAGCCCATTTTGCTTACCGTTAAGAAAGGCTAAGGATAAAGGCTTAAAACAAAACGCTCCCCACACCATCAAGGAAGGACTTTGTTTTCTACTGAAAAAAAAAACAATTCTAGATTCTTTGCGCAGGCCATTCCAGTATGATGCCCATCTATCTGGGCCATCAATATTCCATTTCTTTTCATCACTAAATATAGCAGCTATTCATTGGACGTCCCAGTCCATGTGTTCCCGAGCCCATTCCATACGACGTAATTTCTGAGTTTCAGTTAAACTTTGAATTTGCTCCATACATTCAAGTATTATATTACAATTACTTTTTAAACATCTGTGAATAACGTCTGATCGAGATACTTTTAAACCTGATTCACTTTGTATTTCAGATAACGACAGTTCTTGAATTGATGCTAGATGAACAAGTTTTCTGTCATCTCGAGAACTGGTACATTTTGAACGGTCTGATCTATCTTTTACTTTATAATCTCGCTGTTTTTGTAGCACAGCATAAATGCCTCGTTTTGACCGATTTAATATTTTCGCGATATCAAGAACAGACTTTCCATAAGCTTTTAATCTCCAAATTTCACATATTTCGTCTCTTGTAAACTGTTTTATACGCAGCATTGTACTGAATGGTGAGAGGTGAAACGCAGTAGTCTTATATGTATAGTGGGCAAACGTCTGCAGAACTGTTTTATGCAAATTACTACCTTATTTGCATACTTTATTTTGATTTTCCACGTTTTGTATTATTTGTGCATAAACTTTTGAAACAAGTTTTTTGAGGCTTTTTTTTTGTGTTTACTTCGTTTATTTAAACCTGTAAATCAAACAGGTATGTTCATGGCCTTATATTGTTTATTAGTCGTTATTAAATATATAGCGTTGAAATTGCATTTCTTATTTTCTTCTTCCTCTGATATTTATTGTTTATACTAAAGTGCATAAACTTTTGAGACTCACCTTATTTTATAATGATTTTGTGTTATTGTTTTTCATAAAATTGTTTTAACAAAAAACAAGTTACATATTATTTATTTTTGTGTTACGTTTACATTTTCATGTGATGTAATTACAAAAAATAAATTTTGACTGGTTTGGAAGTTTTCTATTATTGTTTCGCTTTTTTTTCAAAATTTTTATCTGACCACCCTATAAGTAGTTGGCGCTAGTGCTGGTAACGTTCATTATTGCCAACTAAATTCCTTGCTCATACAAAAATTCTCTGCTTTAACAAAAGTTCTCTTCCAAGTAAAGCTATCGCTGCTTAAATTTTAAATATAACGTGAATACTTGACAAAGTTAAACTTTGAAAATACTTTGTTTTATTAATAAATCACGTTAAAATCTTAATTCAAAAATTTGTAAATTCTCACGAACCCCGGCATGGGCTGGCGAAGCCAGAGTGTTCTACAGAACCAGCGATTCTTAACCAGTGTTTTGCGGAGTCCTGGTTGGAATCTAGGTTAAACTCTGTTAGAGGAATCACTTCTTTGGCATCTGCTCTTGACTTAAAAAGTCTCCCCTTACCGTTAGTTAGTTAATTTACTACTATATTGCAATAACTAATGATACTTAATTAAAACTTGTGTTTTGTACATTTCAGGAGTCGTTCCAGTGATGAAAGTATTTAATAAAAATATGCGTTTCTCCCTCCAAAAAACACTTGACAATTTTACTCATGATAAAACAATTTTATTTGTCTCTTTTTTAACCATTTCGAATTCTGGGAAGAAAGCAAATGAAATTTTTTAAATTACTTTTGCAATGCATTACGCAGTTGTTCGTGGGAAACTTTTATACGTAGGAAAGAATTTTTAGAAAGTTTTCGGATAAGTGAACGTTCTTCCATCTTTGTTTCTTGTAACGGCTTTTCTTTTTTTTATAAATCTTTTTATTCAGAAACATTTTCGATTAATGTTCTTTTTGAACTCTGTGTTTGCTTTTTTTTTTTCTGTCAGTGTCTCGTTAGTGTTGAGAAAAGGTTTTATTGATATTTAGAGTTCTTTTTAATTATATGCCAAATGAACTGGTGGCTTTAACATTTTCTCTCGTGGAAATCGTAGGTATTGTAATAATAAAAGATGATAAATTTTTGCAAATTTAGTCA
The DNA here is from genome assembly GCA_951213105.1 of Amaurobius ferox. Lineage (NCBI taxonomy): Eukaryota > Metazoa > Arthropoda > Arachnida > Araneae > Amaurobiidae > Amaurobius > Amaurobius ferox. The sequence continues at coordinate 41,739,398 of OX578135.1, forward strand.
TTATCCGACAAATTTAGATTTTTGATGAATCTTGTATGTTAGGACATTTATCCATTCACAGCGATGTGGAGCTTTCTTATACTATACATGTTTAATGGACATATGAATTTAACATGAAACTATTTATAGCTTCAAAATAGGCCTTTTGTTGAGTTAATCTCAAAATTCAATTTTTACCATTTATATATATATTTTACATAAATGAAAATTTTCTTTTATACCCCTTTCACTAAGTTAATATTTTTTTCTTAAAATAATTGAAAAAAAAAAAAAAATGAAAACCTTGATGTAATGTGAATATATGGACTGCTCAAATTCTGTAAAAGACTTCTATAAAGGCATCTTTTCTTTGGCTTTTTCCTAAGACATTTCAAACTCCTCTTTTCGAATCGTTTATGGTTTACAACATTTCCGAAATAATTCAACATTTATGTTTCCCTTTTCTGTATGATTCTTTTCAAAGTTCCCTTGATTGATATTGGTCTTAACCGTCATAATCCCCTTTTTAAACAAGGATAATTTCTGTGGTTGCCTAGCAGAGAGAGAAAATTAGGTGATTGCAATTATTTCAAGGGCGATAATAAGCTTTTATCAGGTCGAAAGCAGTGTGTACCGGTCGAAGGATCGAATGCAACTGCGACGAAAGCGCGGTGTGTATTAGTCGAAAGATCGAATATAACTTCGACGAAAGCAGTGTGTATTGATCGAAGGGTCAAGTACACAATTGCGATGAGACAGGCAAAGACTCATTCTTCGTCAAATTCTCCTGATCAGTAAAACGTATAAATTTCAAATATTCCGCCTTGTATTTTTTTGAGACTTTTTTTATCCCCAGATAATGCACGTATATAACACACTTTGGGAACCCTTTTCGCAATAAATGAATTCGCAATTAGCTTGTATTTCTATACCATTCGTGATTCGTTCAAATCAAAATGATTCTAATAAAACACGAAAGCTCGACAACAAAACGAATTTATGATCCTCAAACCATCTGTATTTTGTAACGTTTTTCAGATAATATGCACCATTTCTCTCTTTTTTATCCACCTCGATTTCTCGAAGCGAAGCACAAATGAAGTTTTCTAAATTACTTTTGCAATGCATTACGTCGTTGTCTGAGGTCTTTTATGGCAGTGAAGGAGAAGAGAAAGTGCGCGCAACTTATATTGGAAGAGCTTAAAAAAATTCTCTTTCTCGCTCACCTTTGGATCACGTGACGACCCCCACCCCCCCAAATTAAAATGGTTTTTCAGAAGCATTTGTAATTTATGGTCGTTTTGGACTGTATTTATTTTTTTACCGGAGTTGTGTTAGTTTTCTGAAAAGCTTTTTTGTATTTATAGTATAATTCTTAAATAGCAATTTAGTTCTTACATAGCTATTTCAGATGTTTCAACTAAGATGAATAATTCTGTACAGCCTAAGTGGTCCTTAATTGTGGCCTAAGTGGTCCTTAATTGTGGCCTAAGTGGTCCTTAATTAGAGCCTAGGAAGCTTAAAGTTTTCAGGATAAGGTATTACATTCAGAATTTTGACTAAAGCAGAACTTGAACGTGCAAACTTTTTCTTGAAGTAAACGCTCTATCAACTGATCTATGTCTGAGAGACATTTGACCAAAGCATTCGAAATGCTGTGTACAGTTTTCACACCACACCACTCCACACCCAAACTGCCTAAGTCAGTTTCGATGGACAGTTTCCATTATTATCTTTTAAACAAATTTGCATTTATTATTTATTAACAAACTTGTAATTTGAGTATGAGCCTGAAACATTTGAAAATAAAAATCAATAGATTTTTAATTATTTCTAAAAAGCCCAAAAATGTGTAATTTGTTTTAATACCCTTATAATTATGTAAAATTCTTGCCCTAGAAACTCGCCATTTTACTCAAATGGCAGGTATCTGGGCATTTACACAACACATTTAAAAAGTAAAGAAGAAATAGATTTGTAAATAGATATAAAATCGCACTGCGCCATTTTCTTTTTAAGACCTTCTGTGAGGTGATTTATCATCTTCTGCTCAGATGCTATCACGATAATCCGAGTTTCAGCAACGCACTTATTATTATTATTATTGATTAGCAAAAATACGATATTTTACATATACAATTTTGATTTTTAAAACGTACAATTGCGTCAAACAAAAAATCCCTTGAATCGGATAAGAATCAGGATTTTAATTTTACTTTTTTTGCTTTAAGCAGGTATATATTTCTTTATTGCATGGAAGACGCTTCTATAGGGCGTATGTGGGCTACACTCGTTCGTACTTTTAGTTCGCATATTCAGAGTTTTGTATATTTTCTAGTAATTGCTTAAGTTCATTTGTTTAAAAGAAGCGACTTCGATAAAATCGTTCACCGCAGTTAGTCTACTGAGCAGTATTTATTTAGTATTTTTCTCGTGTATTCAAAAATATATTTTAGAATATTAATGTCGCATTTGGTAGCTAGATTATTTTGAAAAGCGAAAATCCATCCATAATGCGAAATTACAGCATGCACGATGGGGTACGAGACAACATACCTTTCCGTCTTCCTACGCATTTTAACAATATCCATTTATTCTCAAGCTCAAAGTAGTGGTTGAGTAATGGTTTGTGGTTGTGTAATAGTTTATTCCTGTAGTTTTCTCAGCGGTCATATGCTATTGGACAGGTTTTTGTCAGGATTTCATATGCATGATTCTGTGTCACTTGAAGGAAATCCGATTAAAGACGACCCAAAATCGACACTAAAACCCCGATTACACAGAATCATAAATTAATTGATAACTTTATTTAGCAATTTAAGTTTAATATCGATATCATGGAGGTAAAAGTAAGGAGTTAAAATTTCATATTAAGAAAACGCTAATATCGTTTGAGATAATAATTCAGGTGGCGCTGGGCTAAGATAAGCAGCCCTGCATTGTATGCATTTCTATGGCGAAAGGCCTAAAATATTTATTTAAACTGTCTATTTTGTAAAAATAAATTATTAGCGTAATGCAAAGTAGAAATGAAACAATAAAGAATATTCCTACGTATTCAAAATTATTTTACCTTTCAATTTCTTTTTACCTCCACATATTCTGTGCTCTATCCTACAACTATGAAAAAGTAATGATTAATTATTCTCATAATTAGGAAACCCCTTCATTTAAAAATAATCAAAAATACATATACTAAATATTACGCCTTTCTGTTGTGTCAACTAACAATAGCAGCTACTTTACTAACACTAACTACACCTAGATATAATTCTCAAAGCATTATGGAATTTTCAAGCATTTCATCCATAAGAGTTGTATCTCCTTTTTAATTCCATGGTTGATATACTACAAAGTTACTCTTATTAAATATTTTAGACATTCATTGCTTTGTCGGAATGCATTATATTTATTTATATTGATAATAAAATATCCTTTACATGTTAAAATAGCAGTTGACGCATATTAATGTATCCTGTATCTGAAACAAAGCATCACTCGTTATTGGATATTTATGAAAATGGAGAAGTGTGTATATATTATTTTTCTTTGTTTTTAAAGAAATTTGGGAATAGGGTAGCCAAAGGGGGGGGGGATTTCGATTTTGATTAGCAAAGGAGAGATCTGGGAGTCATTTACCTTGTCGGTGACACTAACACATTGGTGTTAATTGCCGAAATTCTGGATATGCTTGCTATACAATTCGGGTGTTGAAGCTGTACAAGTGTTAGGGTTTTTCCGATCATATCAATAAATCGTCTTCTGTAGATCTACAGAACTAGTGGTGAGGGTCTAAAACTTCTGTAGGGAGCCTACTAATTGCATGTCCGTGTGGTATGAAGTCCGAACAGTTGTTTTCCGAGTCATACTTTATTGTGTATAGCTGTCACAATGCTCCGTAGCAGCTACATAACGATGTAAATGATCGGGCATCTCCATCTAATTTAATTTTACTGCACCTATGGCTATGAGCAAAGAACCAATTTTATTGCAGAACCCTGGTACAGGAGCAGATGTCTCCATGTCCTTCTGGGGGTAAGATTTTGGTATAGAATAATAAAATTTAGGTCGGTCCGGCGTATGCCGTCTGAAAAAGCGTGGTTTCTATATCTTTCTAAGGTAAACTTCGCGTTCTGGCAACACCACCTACAGTTCGACAACACCACTCTAGGTGTTGTTAGTTTGGGTGGCTTGCGCTCTGTAAAGTTTATCGTGATTGGATAATTGGGTATGTTATAGTAACTCTTATTGATTAGTTTACTTAGTTTGAATTATTCTTTAAAAACGAGATTTAGGTTCTTGAACGACTCTCAGAAAACATGTTTTTTCGTTCTTGATATGTACTACAAGGGGTGTAAGCAAGGCTCTTATTTCTTCCAAAGATGTCGAAAATTGAGTCTTTCGAGAGTTTATTTGTCCGGGTGATCGCTTTTCTTGTGAAAATTTTATATTTCGTTGAGAAAATCTTTTGGATGTTCCTTGCGCATAGTGCCAAGAAATTTTAGCAGTTAATCAGCTTTAAATTAAAATGTAATTGTATATGTATGTGTGTGTATGTGTGTGGGGGGGGGAGGGCAGTAACATCATGTTGTGGTTCTGTATGCTTCCAGATGGTTGAATGTCTGACTAATCATGCACGTGCCTTGTGTGGGAAAAGAATGTGTTGCTTATTTTTGCGACTTTCTTTAAAAACCGAAAAACACAAAAAAATGCTCTAATTTAGGAAACCTACAATATGAAATGTTTCATTACATAATGATAAAATATAAACTCATCTGTTTTGTAAGTTCTTTTTTATTTATTTTAATTTTGTGAATGGAATTGTGTTTTGTAATATCTTAGTAAGTCTGCATAAGACTAAACTTTTTAACTCCTATGCGATTGCTTGTTCTACGCATTTTAGACGTATTTTTAAAGGAAATTTGTTTTCGATTTACTCGGTGGAAAACTTGCATCGTACAAGCATCAGCTTGTGCTGAAGAGGGAAGATTCATCCTTTCAATTTAATCGCACAATACACGATTTACGAGACGAGATACCTTTTCATCTTTCTTCCTACGCTTTTGGCGCCAATCTTTCATTTCTTAGAGAGAGATGCTTGAGTAATAGTTTAGTTTATTCCTGGCGTACTCTCGTCCGTCTCTTATTGAACAGGTTCTGTTCTCAATTTTAAGTTAAAATGCGAAGTCGTCTCGATGTGTGGTAGGTCAGGGACGAAGAAACTTACAGTCATCCATGAAAAAAAAAATTGTTAAGCGTGTGGCAGTTTTCGTAAATTCATATTTTATCATGCGGGTCACGTTTTTGGACGCAGACAAATTTATTATCAACGCCAATTTAGGTAATGACCTGGTATTGTTAATGATTTTGTAAATTAAGTGCCATGGTATATTTTTTGTCGGTCAAGAGGAGATTGTTTAGTGTCTGCTGGCCAAATGATATAATTTTAGGGGCACAGACGAAATGAAACAACTTTAAGCTTGTTGCAAATCCGATTATTTTTGAGATGAAACGCGATCATAAAAATGCAACTAAATATTTTTATTGATTGAAAGAAAGAAAGATTGAAAGAAATTGTAGCTCTAATTGTAGTCTGAATTGCACTCCAATTGTGACATTCATCACCCAGTTTTGGGACTAAAAAAAAAAAAATAAAAAAATTGGATACGAAATCTCAAAATATGCATATTTTTATTAAATTTTAATAATGAATGCGATATAGGTGGAACTAAATAAAATATGAATGTATGAGGAAGTTGAATAGACATGGAATACTCCAGATATTCTTTTTAAAATCGACATTCATGAAAATATAACTACTGCAACTTTTATTTACAAAAATAAATTTATGAAGGAGCCTTCATAGAGTGGCGAATGGTGTGGACACTTCATTTTTGAGTGAACTGTGAAGCATTTTTATTCCTTTCTGCATACTTATTTCGTATAGGCATACGAATTTTCGGAAAACAACGTATAGTTATACGAATTTTCGAAAGTTACATCTCCAGAACCGGAAATGTAAATCCTTAGTAAACTTAAATTCCTCTCCTATTCCTCCTGGAATTCAATACCGAATCCATATCAGTCATCTAAGTTCTATCTATAACTAATCCTAAGATATAGATGTTTCGAGGAAATTTTTGGAGCAAGAAGTTTAGAAACCCGTGTAAAAATTAGTGAACCCCAATATCGCCTCTGAAAGTTAATACTAAATTCATATCAGTTATTATTTAAGCTATATCTATATGCAATCTCAAGAATGAGATGTTTCAAGCAATTTTTAGAACCGGAAGTAGAAATCTTTTCTCCTCAAAATTTGATGCAGAATCGATATCAGTCATCATTTAAGCTATATGTATAACAGATTCCGAGAAATAAATGTTTCAAGGAAAATGTAAGTTTTTGAATTGAAGTAACATCTCCAGAACCGGAAGTAAAAATCCTTGAGTATCTTTGCTTTTTTCGGAATTTGATGCTAAATCCATATCAGTCATTATCTGAACCCTATCAATAGCCAATTCTGAGAAAAATTTCAAGGACAATTTTTTTTTTTTGCAAAAACATTGGTATAACAAAATTTTTGCTAATAAAACTAATTTTTAAAGTTATTGATCCCTGGGAGCATTTAAGCGAAAAAATACTTTTATGGTGGATAAAATCCATAATAACTTTGTCTTTGCTACAAGGTTATGCTGGAGCAGAGGTTTTTTTGTGTTTTGTTTTTTTGTTTTTATAGTTGCATGTTTAATAATTGCAGATGTAAAAGTATTGCATTAAATTCAGCCGCTCATTTAGAACATTTTAATAAGTGCATTAAATGATTCTTACTCTAATAATGCATTTCAGGATAAAAAAAAAATAAATACGAATTTTTATATTGTTAAAGCTTCGTTTAAAGACACTCATTAAAGAGAAGGAAAAAATAAAGTGAAGATTCGCGTACGAGAAAATAAAAAAGTATTAAGGAAAAAGTTACCTCTTCCAGCTGGGAAATGACAGAACAAGATAAAATGAAATTCTGAGCTCTCGTGTAATGTTGATATTTATTGCTTCAGTGAGTTGGTAGTTAAGTTCATTGATGTAAAAACTATGTCTTGGGTTGTTCTTTAAAGCTGAAATTGAAAGGAATCTGAAAAAATAAATTGTATTAGAAAATTGTACTTTCTTGCGATTTTTTTAACCCAGTTTTTGTAAAACTTTTAAACTTCTGTAGTTTATTATCATTTTTTTTTTTTTTACATTTCGCTGTTTTGAATTTGGTATATTTGTTGAAAGCGTTTACTGGTGTTTAACTGAGCTATAAATTCTTTCACTGCTTTCTGATTTTTCGGAAAATTGAATATGGTGTTTATCGCTTGTTTCAATGTATACGACGTATACTACATAACAAAATAAAAGCAGAAACTAAGAAATTTTTTTTTCAGCTTTCTGCGTTTTATTTGAGCTGCATTTTAACGGTTTAATCTAGTTATTTATACTTTTGATTATCCCCGATACCGTGGATTCATTTCCCTGGTATCCTTGATGTGAACGTGAGCGGCATGCACACATTGAAAGAATCACTTTGAAGAATTTTAGCGGTTGTCTAATTAATTTCTTACTATCTCCAGTCTATCATTTGATGAAACTTCCCGTTTGATAACAGCATCCCTTGCTACCGGAACTCGGCTGCGGGTTAGTAAAGGGAAAGAAAAAAGGGTCTCCGGCCTCTGCATATTCTATTTTTGATGCTGCACCCATCCCAGACTGCGTTTGAGACGCTAACAGACGGTAAAAGATGTGTAAATTTTTTGTTGAATAAGCAATTTCTTAGGTTCACATCTTGAACGTGATTTTCTTGGTAAACGCTTCCGAAACTGCTGCACGAAGTGGCGTCTGCTTTTCTGCTCCATTTGATTGTGTGATGATATTCATTTGATATTTGTGACACTCTTGATTGTCATAATGGAAAATGGGGAACATTGTATCATGGTAAGCTTGGCTGATTTTCTAAATTGTATTTGCAGAATTTGACATTGATTGTAATTTAATGAATGTATACACGAATGACTATAATTCCTAATCATTCATGTAAGCATTCTTAATGAATAATGATTATAGTCCATAATGATGTAGATAAATCTCTTGTAATGACTTCGTCTTAAATAGTATGCAGCCCAACTAACGGAAGAAAGACCCTATTTACAGATGTAAAAGCCTAAAGCGTATAATAGCTATAATGGTTTTTCATAAAGAAAAAGTAAGAAAATTCATTTTTCAGTCCTCAAATGAACCTTTATAGCTCTTGTCTACTTAATATCCCCAATTTATAAATTTTGCGAAATTTTGGAAACACCACAGAGAAATGGGCCATTTATTAATTTCATAGCACTATGTTGTTCCAATATCATTTTAAACTTTGGTCATTTATATAAAAATTATGCTCTGGGAAATCGGATCAGTTGTTTCTCATAATAATGGATTTCGTTAAATGTCATCAATATCGAATGGTGATAGATTATCCTCCTTGCGCATAAAACAAGCTGTAATGTTAAAAAATTTGAATGCAATGCGAATAGTTTGAGCAGTTTTTATGCTGCAACGCATAACTATCATATTTCACACTGTTTAAATACTGTTATAATAAGCATCGTATAAGAATTAACTGCAGTGTGGCTCAGCTCGACTTTCTCATATTAGGATCCTCTTTTTTTTCCAAATTTTACAAAAATTTTTTAGAAAAATCGGTATCATGGGTCCAAATGATTGCAATTATAGTGTGGAAGACCCAGGCCACCCGACTCACCCTAGGGTACGAGCAGCTAGTTGAGTGGCTGGTGCAATTATAGTGTGTTACTCTTCACTTTAAAGAGCTTGAAAAAAATACTTCGATTGATACCATACTTGACGTTTCAACCCCCGGGGGAGGGGTAAATTGCTCCGCGAGAGGGACTAATGACGCCAAGAACAAAAAAACAAAAACAAAAAAAAAGTAAAAAATAGTCGGGATACTTTTTTTTTTTTTAACAGTGATTGAAACTATTAAGCCTCGTGGTCATTGTGCTATAAATAACCTCTTTAATGCATAGTTGTGTCAAATTCTCTCCTATGCCATGTTAAAAAAATATTAAATTTCGAAGTTTACGCTCGAATTAAAAAAAAAAATTATCTAGTTCTAGATTTTTCGATAACAAAGCTGGATATAAAGTTTCGTAGAAATCCATTCATATTTGTAGCACTTATCGGGTACACAAGCAATCGACTACAGACAGACGGACATCACTCCAAAAATAGTCAAAACGTATTCAGGAGATCCTAAAACATATTTTGACATCAAAATCTCCAATTTGAAAATTTTCGTGAAAATAATGCTTTCTTTATACTATATATTACATAATATGAGAAAGTTAAAAACGTCTTCTATTAGTTTTCTTTCTTAACTTTTAAATGTTTTTGTAAAAATTTATTAAAAAGCATTCTTATAAGTTAGAAACAGGTGTACACCGTCGATGGAAATTGAAGTCATTTGGCTGATCAGTGTTAATATATCACATTTTAATACATTCATAGCGTAATTCAAGTTATCATTTTTCAGCGTTGCCTATACTGCCATTATTATTACAGGAGTTATCTTGTTTCTTCACATAAAAAAATGCTATAAAAATCCTATACTTTGAATAATTCAATTTTTATCATGGAAAAAAATAAATTAACATTCCTTCCAGTTTTATTTTTTTACATACTGTATCCATACATGAATTTTCAAAGCGGTTCGAACAGTCTTTGAGCCAACGTGTTCACCACACATAACGCAGCGTGTTTTCTTGCTGCCAGTACTAGCATCGGATTTACAGTTTTGAGGTTTCGTTATGAGTGGGAGCATGTCATAACATAAAGGATGTTTTCTTTGACTGAGATTGAGTCTACGAATTGGGAAAAACTTTCCTGGTCAGCGTAGTTAATGTCTAAATGATGATCAGCTCTAATGAAATCGAAACATGTAATTTGCACTAGTAGCATGACTCCACGTTCTTATCAGCAGATTTTATGACTTTAAAATTAGGTCACTATATCTTATAGTGTATAGAAAAATTTCCACGTTTCTTAAATTATCTTTTTCCTCGTGATTTTTAAGTTCATCAGACTTGTGCACAGGACGTGTTAGCATCAATGTAATGGACGGTTAAATGCCCCAATTGCCGCGTCACTTTCGTTTTGGCCAAGCTACTCTAATAGGAAGTTACAATACATGTGGGCCAAGGTTGTCTTTCGATTAGCCGGGCTGTTGGTTTTCTTTTTTAGATTTTTATGGTGTAGCGTCATCTTTTGTCATCTTCCTTGCGTGTGGCAGGGAAAACATGGTGGCGGGTTTATTTCGGAATCGGTACTTGTCTATATCGAGTTCAGTGGAGAATTACTTGTTTTGCTAAAAATGTTTCAACTTGAGAGTTTGATTTAAATGCGTATTGTAGAAACTGGGGCGTACACTTAGTTTTTTTTTTGTTGTTATTGAATGGGTGTAACTGTTTTAGATTAGATTGGATTATTTTCCATACCCCTGGTTTTTGTCTGGATTTCGGATCGAATGATTTAGAGCGGAAGCTGTGACTCAGTCCAAATCGGATGTTAAATGTTTTCGAGAGGTTAAGAAATTTAAATAAACGAGAGAGAGAGGGGGGGGGGGGTGAATTTATTTAGAAACATTTATTTATATTCTAACATAGTGTGTTTGCAGAGAATACGTTTTAAGAAATTTTAGTGTAAAATATTTCAAATGTCAAAATGAGTGAGTATAAAAATTGAATATTCAAACCTGGCTCGCACTCATTTTTCTTCTACTTTTTTGTGTAAAAAAATGTGGTCAAACCAGTACAGGGCTCAAGTCTTAGAGTGGGTTAGATATCATATGTAGTTTATATGTGTATGTGCAGTAAGGTAGTTAAGGGCAAAATATGAAATGTCCGCTAAAAAGCAAGGTACCCCTCCATTTCCTCCCTACATTTAGTGAATTTTTATATTTAGTGTTTAGTTTTTTGCATTTAGTGTTTAGTTTTTTACATTTAGTGATATAGTTGGCATTAGTGATTTAGTTATACTGAAGTGCTTTAGCTAATTTATAATTTAATAATTATTAATGAGTCCTTAAATTATCCTCCAATCCTTTTTGCATGATTTCCTCATTGGTAAATATTCAGTTTCACTTTGTTAATTTAATAATCTTCATGTCTGAATTTTCTTTAATTATATGTTGAGTTTTATCTTTCAATTAGGATGCAAATTGAATCCTTACTAAAGTTCATAAATCGTATTCTCTAGAGTCTCTTAATTAAAGCTGAATATCTTTTTTCTATCAATATCGATTTCGAAGCTAGTATTATCTGGATAATCCGATTGTTGAGTTCAAATATCCTGAAACAATTCTGAAGTGATTTTGTATACTGCCAATTTGCTCTTCCTTCCCCTCAGTTGAGCAGAATTTAATTTTATAAAAATAGTGAAGGTTTAAGATTAACAAATCTAAGGAATAATTACGGAAATAATCATAAAAATAATTATAAATATTAATACATTTGCATGATCTCATTACGCCAAATCCACGAGAATGATGCTAATAGATTTATTGTATAATGTTGCATATGGAAAGTGAACTTATTTGGTGATACTTCTACTTTTTAATGTTATGTAACTGTTTTATAAATTTCTTTCGAGCATTCGATTGCGTTTATAATCAGTGATATTTCAGTATTCACTGATTGTAATATTTATACTCAATTATTTTAAAACGCTTTATTCGTTCGTGAAACATCGCGTCCACAAACATGCACACACCACCTTAAAAACGTTCGATTCGAATTCAGAGATGCTTAAACCGATCTCTTTCGAACACGAATTCGACCTCGTCACAAATATTTTCCCTATACTATTAATGTAGAAAAAATGACTTCCAAAGCGAATTGTAATTTTTCACACAAACGGTCATGGGAAAGGGTGAAAAATGTTTATTCTGTGACTAATCTTTGTCGATAAGATCCAAATATTTTGTAAAAAAATAATCTTAACTTTTCTCAGCCGGAACATCTTGCCATGTAGTGTCGCCCTCTTTCCGAAGTTTATCTTTGAAAGCGAGTTCTTTTTTGGAATCAAGCCATTGTTTCAAAATTCGTTTCCACATCAATTAGCGACTATAGCGAAGCCCTTTGATGTTGTTCTCTTTCAATTTAATGAAGAAAAATACCATGATGGCAAGTGATGACTGTGTGGGAGGCTGAGCGGAAGATGCCAAACGATAATATGCTTTAGTTTTAGAAAGAGGGATGATGCTGTCCATCTGCGAGATAGTTCCTTTAATACACGAAGGAAGATGAGATTTCCTTGTCGAATGTGTGTTGTATTTGGTTGATTTCTTTTTATTTTCGCTACATTACATGGTATATGAAACTGAAATCAACTGTTATTGGGTTGAATATTCAGTTCAACGGGTCGGCGTCAATTTCCTTCCTGAAATAATTTTGTTAGATTTTTATTTGTGGTGAAAATTTTGCAATACCATTTTTTTTTTTTTTGCCAAAATAACTTGCTTTGAAACATTAGGATGTTTCTTAGGATCTGCTATGAATAGAGCTTATATGATATAGAGCTTATATGATAGAGCTTATATGATATTTCCTAAAACATTCGAAGCAATTTGTGAATTTTAAATTCGCTTAAAAATGTTTGAAAAATTAGGTCCCATAGGGATCAATGTACTTCATTCTTTCAACCCAGGTTCAATCCAAAACTAATTGGGTAATATTATTCATTTATATTTCCATAGGTCCCACAGACCGTCTGAACAACATACTAAAATTTCATTTTGATGAAGTCATTTTTACGACAGTTATCGTGCTGACAGACAGACAGACAGAATGAACAAAGTCATAAACACTTTTCAACTATATGTTGTAAAGTATTAACTAGCAGTATACCCGTTTTTAGTACGAAATATATAATATAAAAAATTTAAAATTTATAATTAAGTGCAAATTCCTGTAGTATTCTAAGTGACATTGTTATTCAAAACATTCTATTAAAATGTTTAATTTAATTATCGTAAAAAGAAGTATAAGAATCTCTGTCCTCGCTATACAAAATGGGGTATTCAAAATTAAATTTTTTTCAAATTAATCAATTTTTCTTTATTTTTCAAACTGATATGGATTGTTGTTGTTGAGACCTAGACCGTCCGACCTACCAGAAAGGTGTTGTTGTTGAAACCCAGACCGTCCGACCTACCAGAAAGGTGTAAGGTAACTGTTTAGACGGTCGGGAAGTGCCACCCAATTTAGACCGGAACCCAGTGGGGGAGGCATCCACAGGGACCGTACCCTCCTTCCCCTACCACCAACCTCTCGGAAGGACTTGCGGACCCACATGTTTAACGTGATCGTACTCCGCGTGAACACGGCGGCAGTTTTGGCAGTGGCTGGAATCGAACCCGGGCCTACCGAGTTCAACTCCAGCGCGCTAACTAATGGGCTACCGCGCCCTACCAGAAAGGTGTAAGGTAACTGTTTGGACGGCCGGGAAGTGCCACCCAATTTAGACCGGAACCCAGTGGGGGAGGCATTCACAGGGACTGTACCCTCCTTCCCCTACCACCAACCTGTCGGAAGGACTTACGGACCCACATGTTTAACGTGATCGTACTCCGCAGGAACACGGCGGCAGTTGTGGCAGCGTGCAAATCCAGCGCGCAAACCACCGGGCTACCGCGCCCGAAGTGTGCCAACAGCACGCGGTGTTCCCAGGTGGTCACCCACCCAAGTATTAGCCGCGCCCGATGCTGCTTGTCTTCGGTGATCTAACGAGAACCGGTGTTTTCAGCACGGTACGGCCATTGGCACAAACTGATATGGGTTGTATATATATCAAATTAAAGTCCTTAAAAAGAGCTTTAAACCCAACTATATACGAGCCCTGTATCATTACTAGTTACAAAAATATGATTTTTTTCGTGAATGGTACTTATGTGAAATTGGTCGTTTTTTGCACTTTTTGAAAATCTATATAATAAAAGGCAATGTCTGTCTGTCTTATACACTATAGGCTCAGCGACTGCGCGTCGCAGAACTACGAAATTTGGCAATCGGAGACCCGGGGGGGGGGGAGGTGACACATGAAAACCGATTTTTAAAATTTGAATTATTTTTTTTTGTTATCTAATGTTTTATGCGATTTCGACCGTTTTTTCCCCTTTTTCCTCCACCATACAGACGTCGTAGAGAAAAACTAATCACACGACCTGAAAGAGCAGACAATTGCGAGTAAAACCATATCAATTTCAAATCTCAAGGACAAATTCTAATATTTTTTAATGATTTTGAAACAAAAGTCACTTTCGACTAAAAAAAAAACGAACTTTCGTTTTTAAATTCTTGCATCGGGAAAAGTGCCGAGAATTTCGACTAATAATTTACATTTTTAGAAAGCTCAAACATCAGGCATTCTCACAAGCCCAATTTGATCAAGAAATAATAAAAAGTAGCTGCAGAATCCGAATGTTAAGAATTTCTGAATTTCGGCAAAAGAAGTTTTTCTCCCACTTGTCCGCGCAGACGCATTGAACGGCCCAAGAAGTTTTGATGAAGTTTTAAGTTTTCAAATATAATACATTATTGCAGTATTGTGATAATTTTAAAAATATTACCGAGGAATGTATCTCATTTTAGAGATTTTTAAATAAAATTGCATTGAAGTTGGAAAGTGTTTCATAATCAATGCTTTATGCATGATTGATCTTTCTTGTTTTATTTTGAATTGGGTTAAGTGATCTCTTCATATAATATGGGTGTAATTATTATTTTAATTTTTATTTGAAAAGCTACCGAATATATTTTGCTGAAATTTTTTTCATATTTTTTATGGGATAATTTGAATATTTTCTAAAATTTTCGAAGCAATCTGAAGTTTAAATTCGTTTAAAAATGTTTGAAAAATAAGTCCCATAAAGTTCAATGTATTTCATTTTTTCAACCTGGGCTAAATCCAAAACTAATTGGGTGATATTATTCATTTATATTCCCATATGTCCCACAGACCGTCTGAATAACATACTAAAATTTCATTTTGATAAAGTCATTTTTACGGCAGTTATCGTGCTAACAGACAGATAGACAAACAGAATGAACAAAGTCATAAACAGTTTTCAACCATGTTGTAAAGTGTTAAAAACCGCTGAGCCAGCAAATTTGGATTTTTCATATACTATAATGTAAAAATAATTGAAATCTGAGGAAGTGATTCAAATTCAAGGTCTAAAATTATTTAAGTTGGTTGATTTGACATGGAATGATCTTGCTTAGGAATTAACATGTAGACTAGGAATAGGACTAAGAATTTAGTCATTACAATTAGACTAGAAATAACATTTAGGAATAACAAAGTGGAGGTTGGTCTTGAATTAGAGATATAGATCTTGGAACAAATCTTTATGAAGTGAGGGGAAAAAAAAGATTTTTAATGTCCTGTAACAGCTGTTTAATTGAGTGGTAATTAGGATTTTTTTTCTTATATACTCTTTTGCTGCAATTTTGTTTTAAAGAAAGACAATCGAAGAGGTAAGTGTGTGCTGAGCAGTTATATTAAATTTTGTATTAGGGCTCAGCGCCGTGTGGTTGTGTACTGGTATTTTCACTTTATTGGTGTCTTATTAGCCGTAGCTGCTAAAAAAGTCTCGTCCGTTAGTTTTAGGTACCGCAGCAAATACCAATATAATGTGTATGGAAATAAGGTTCAAGAGAAATTTGAAAATTCTTTGCAAAAAAAAAAAAAAAAAGTTTTACTAAACTGCTTTTATTTATCTCTCAAGGCTCAAAACATGGGATTTTTTTTGAGGGCTCAATCAAATCAAATTCGAGATTTTCAAATTGCAGTTGACTATAATCCACTAGCGAAACGATACGATATCGACTTGAAGGATAGAATTACCTACTGAACTTGGCCACACAGACTCTCATCTCTGTCATTCTATGCCCCCTCATTTAGAAATATGATTGAGTGTCATTATGACTAATCTAAACGACAGCTGAAACAAAAGCTCTCCTGTAAATGCCTCCTTTATCCCTATCCCCATCTGACAGGATCTGACTTGCATTTTGATGACCCCACCATAATTATTTAGCACCCCTTTTAAGTTGAAACGTTATTTTTTATGGCCGCAGATGGTTTATTTCGATAGGAATAATTATTTTCCTGCTTTTATTGAACCAGATTACCCTTATAGCTATGGAAAGATATGCCAGTTTTTCTAAACACTGAATTTATGTAACTGAGTTCTTATATTGTGAAAATAATTATCCCGTTTATATATATATTTATTTTTATTAATAATTTGAGTTGGAAATAAATTGGCGAAAGTTTTTTATCTATATTACTTTTATTATCAGAATTATTATTTAAAAAAATATCGTTTATATTATTATTAATGAAAAAAATGGGCAGTGGCTTCAGTCTGATGGAGCCGAAATAGTTTTGCATGAATAACAGAGTTCTTTGTGGGTGGTTTGTCTCCTTTAGACGTTTGCAAAAGAGTTCAAAATATTAAACTATCGGAAGAATCACTATATTTCATATAATAAGAATCTGATTCAAAATAATTATATATCTTTGTATGGCTTTTAAAGAGCTAAAATTATTTCTTATAATTCATAGCCAGCTCTTTTAGTGTTTGAGATATAAGCATTACAAACATGAAAAACGAATAAATTTCAGTCTTCTTGAATTTGACAATTCCTCGAAGCCACATAGTAAAAAAAAATTATTAATCTAGAATTATTAATCTAGAAACTGTTTCCCACTGAACATTTTTATTGTTTTCTGTTTCTATCTAACTTTAATAGTTCAGAAGATATTTCGAATGCAAGTACGTAAAATGAGGCAAAAACTCTCTCGTGTAAAAATTTTTAACGTATGTTTCTTAGATTTAGTACCCAAGTCATTTTTTTAAAGTATTTTTGTATAAATTCTATTAAAGGGTCTTTCTTCACGTTGGCAACAGTTTAACGGCGCCGATGGCCGCATTAGGCTTTTTTGTGTTACCTCAAATTCGAAAATTTTCAAAAAAGAAAACAATACTTCCTCTACAGTCTACAACACGATAGTGTGATAAAGTATAAATTATAATCTGTACTATGTGAGACTGATTTCACATTTTTAACAAGAAAGATCAATCATGCATAAGCATTGATTATGAAACACTTTCCAACTGAAATGCAATTTCATTTAAAAATCTCTAAAGTGTGATACATTCAGTGGTGATATCTTGTACATTATCACAGTACTACAGTAATTTATTATACTTAAATATTTAAAACTGTATCGAAATATAAATCATCTGATTCTCTATGCAAAATCAATGAATATTTCATTCATATAACTTTTATTCCAGACTCCAGGGCTAAATAATTTGGCGTGAAAAAAATTCAGCAATTCTTATATAACTTAAAATTAGGCTTCGTTGTAGAAATAATAAAAGTTTAGGGATCATTTAAAATCACAACTATTGAAATTGCGTAGGTACGGAATTTAGATACACAGATAATATATATGTGTGTGTGTGTATGTATTAAAAGTATTGGAATCGTACCGAAGATCGGAACTCGAATGATCTACATGTTTTGGGACTTCTAGAACACGAATAAACTATTTTTAGGGAGACGTCTGTGTGTGTAAGGGTGTGTCTGTGAGGATTTTGTATCTACTCTTACTTGAAAAACTAATGGACCGAATTTCATAAAATTTGGTAGGTAAGTTTTTTTTGTGGGAAACCCTGATGTTCATAAGATTTTAGTACGATTCGTAATAAAAGAATCTGCCTTCTTTGTGAAATGGCCGGCAAAAATGGCCTTTAACTATCCTAGCTAAAAACTAATGGACCAAATTTAACAAAATTTGGTGATTTATATACCAAGTGATTTATATACCAAATTTAACAAAATTTGGTATTTAAATCATTTGTAGGTTATTCTGGTACGATTCGGGAAAAAGGAACGGGCTGTTTTTGCAAAATGGCCCGCAAAAATCGTTAAATCTAAAAGTAAAAGACTACGTGTGCTCAATTATATCAATTAGATGTTTATTTTATACGTGATTTTTGACAACAAAAAGAATAAGACTAACCCCATTACTCTAGGACTAGCCGTTCTTGAGATATTTTAGTTTTTCTGCGTTTTCGCTACGCCACCTTTGACAATAAGTTCAGCTATCAAATGAGAACCAAATTTAAGTTTAATGTGTAAATTCAGTGTCATTTAAAATATTTCTGAGTGTTATTTTGTGCAGATAAACTCAAATCATTATTGAAGAAATAAAGAGAACGTGAATATGAGTTTGCAGGGAAAGTCATGTGCTGCCTACATCAGAAATTTAACAATTTTACAACAGTGATTCATAGAAGTGAACGGGGATTGTTTGCAGACCATTTCGAAAAAAATGTAGGATCTATATTTGAGGATCTACCAAATTTTTGTAGAATAAAATGTTCTACAAATATAAGCTGTGTACCAAATTTCAACTCTTTAGGACGTAGGAAAGTGCATTAAAAATGCCATCAAATAAGTATAAAATGACAGACAGACAGACGACCATCAATTATGAAGAATTATATAAAATTAAAAATAAAATTGAAAAATTGTTATCTACCATATTTATTTTAAAATGTGAAACCTTTCTTATATATAAAATAATTAAACTCTTGGAAAGATATTTATTATGAAATACATATCTTTTTAACACTTTACAACAAAGTTGAAAAGTGTTTATGACTTTGTTCATTCTGTCTGTCTGTCTGTCCGTTAGCACGATAACTGCCGTAAAAATGACTTAATCAAAATGAAATTTTAGTATGTTGTTCAGACGGTCTATAGGACCTATGGGAATATAAATGACTAATATCACACAATTAGTTTTGGATTGAACCCGGGTTGAAAAAATGGAATACATTGAGCCCTATGGGACCTAATTTTTCAAGCATTTTTTAAGCGGATTTAAAATTCACAAATTGCTTCGAAAATTTTAGGCAATATTCAAATTGTTCCATAAAATTTATAAAAAAAAATTCAGCGAAATATATTCAGTAGTTTTTTAAATAAAAATTAAAATAATAATAACACCTCTTATATGAAGCGATCACGTGTCCATGATATGAAACGATCACATGACCCACTTCAAAATGATATATGGCATCCATCTTGTGTCAAAATCGTGATTTTTAAAGTTCTTTTTAATTCATATTGAGTGTTGTATCCGTCTTAAAACTACTTTATTTTTGCCTAAATTCTGTGCATCTACATACTAAAACAACGCAATGACAATATATTTCAGTTTAAATGCTCATCCAAATATGATTATTTCTACTATTAAGCCTATTTTTCACCTATGTAAAATGTAAACAGCAAAATATATAGAATGAGTTGTATTAGAATCGCTGTAATTTTAACACAAAATAATTTAGTCCATGGAGTCTGCTTAGCTGATATGAATGAAATATTCATTGATTTTAGAAAGAGAAGGACGATATTTTTCGCTGAAGTTTTACGCATAGAGATTACTTACTTGTAGCTCAATGGTCTTAATTTTTAAATAAAATAAATTATTATAGTATTGTGATGAATGACATGAATGGGGGAATTATTTATGAATGAAATGTTGCTTTTATAGAGAGAGCCAGGGGTGTTATTTTTTTATGACGTCATTTGAATGAATTTCAATTGTTTTCGATGAAGTTTTCAAATATAATAAATTATTGTAGTATTATGATAATTCTAAAATTATTACCGAGGAATGTATCACATTTTAGAGATATTTAAACCAGGCAATTTATACTTTAATGCCGTCATTTGAATGAAGTTAATTTTTTTCGATGAAGGCTTAAGGTTTCAAATATAATAAATTAATGTAGTATTGTGATAAGTTTTAAAATATTATTGAGGACTGTATTGCATTTTAGACATGTTTAAATAAAATTGCATTGAAGTTGGAAAGTGTTTCATAATCAATGCTTTAAGCATGATTGATCTTTCTTGTTTTTCTTTCTGAAGGATATAGCAAAAGTCAGAATTTAATTGAATTTGTTTTTCTTCCTATATTAAATAATTTTTATTTAAAAAACTACCTAACATATTTTACTAAAATATTTTTTTTATATATTTTATGGGATAATTTGAATATTTCCTAAAATTTTAGAAGCAATTTGCGAATTTTAAATTCGCTTAAAAAATGTTTGAAAAATTAGGTCCCATAGGGTTCAATGTATTTCATTTTTTCAACCCGGGTTCAATCCAAAACTAATTGGGTGATATTATTCATTTATATTCCCATAGGCCCCACAAACCGTCTGAAAAACATACTAAAATTTCATTTTGATAAAGTCATTTTTACGGCAGTTATCGTGCTAACGGACAGACAGACAGAATGAACAAAGTCATACACACTTTTCAACTATGTTGTAAAGTGTTAAAAATGTATAGAGTTACTTGGTTACTTTCTGGAAATTTCAGCATGGATGCTTGTAACCTTCTGGTGCTTCTTTTATAGCATAGAACTCATTCGATTTAAGATAAAAGTAAGATAAGTTTCCTCAAAGTGAACCGAAGAATTTCTTTTTGTTTATAAATGCTTTTCCCATAAAAATATTTTATGGCTTAATAAAGTGACTGCATACTTTATTACGCATGAAGCTCTAGCCGAACAAAGGCCTAACTGCCATTCGAATAAGCGATGGCCGCATCTTACCCATTTTAAGAATAGCAATGTGATGAAATGTATTTCCTTGCATACATATTGATGAACAAGTTCTTATATGTAAATATATTGTGTATGGATTTTTTGTGCTTTGTGTGAAATATTTTAGTAATTATTTTGTTATACGCAACTTATACTTTTCTGTACATTTCTTGCCTTAACCATTCTTGTTGTATACATACATATTGATATGTTGATGTTATTTTGTATCAGTCAGTATCGGAGTAAAAAAATATATACAAAAATTATTCTTTTATGGGTTTTCAGTGCAAGTTCTTTTAAAATTTTTTTCTCAAGTATTATCGACTGCTCACTGAAGCTGATGCACTGGATGTATTTAGCTGATTTTCGTTAATACACGCCATTTTAATACCTTTTGCATGCATAACTAATTTTAAATTCAAACCACCAGTTTCCTGTTTTCACTAACTACTATCGTTCCGTGAATCATCATTATGCTCCATAGGTAGTAATGATAGGTAACTATGATAACCTTAAATTTCGATTAACTTATGTTCTGATTATGGAAATTATAAAATTTTCTATTTAATTTTAGTGTTTTACATAATATGTACGCGTCCACATACATACAAATAGACAAATACACACACTTACATGTATACAAATGCACACACATACAAATAGACAAATACACACACTTACATGTATACAAATGCACACACATACAAATAGACAAATACACACACTTACATGTATACAAATACACACTTACGACTATACAAATACACACTTATTAAACAAATACATACTTACAACTATACAAATAACATACGTGCAACTACACAAATACACACACACAACTACAAATACACACACACAATTACACAAATACACACACACACAATTACACAAATACACACACACACAATTACACAAATACACACACACACAATTACACAAATACACACACACAACTACACAAATACAATTACACAAATACGACTACACAAATACAAATACATAAATACACACACATACAGATATACAAATACACACATACAACTACACATACATGGACATACAACTACATAAAAACATAGGTATGCAATTACATAAATACACACACGCATACAACTACCTCACGTATACAACTAAACAGATGTGCACACATACAAATACATAAATACACATACGTATAACTACCACGCATATGCAACTATACAAATACACAAGCACACATAGTACACCAATACACAAGCACACATAGTACACAAATACACAAGCACACATAGTACACAAATACACAAGCACACAAATACACAAGCACACATAGTACACAAATACACAAGCACACATAGTACACAAATACACAAGCACACACAAGTCATTTTTACGGCAGTTATCGTGCTAACAGACAGAGAGACAGACAGACAGACAGACAGAATTAACAAAGTCATAAACACTTTTCATCTATGTTGTAAAGTGTTAAAAACGAAAATGTTGCTGCATTTAATCAGTGGTTTAAGTTCAAATCAAACAATTCTTATCATTAAAATATAAAATTATATACATGTTCTTTCATATTTTAGTAATAAAAGTATTCTAAACAGATTTTTAAAGCGAATTTTGTTGCTATGGTAACCATCTAGGCAGTGTAAATATAATGAGTGTCTGAAGACAAAATTGAGTAATTTCCCGGTCATAGCGTAAAAAATCTGATGTGGGCAGCACATGGCTTTTCTTATATAATGCAAGGAATTTACTACTTTTACAGTAAAAAAAAGTAGATTATTTTTATAGTAGATATTATATTATTTCCAAGATATTGAATTTTCGTCAATTAGTCGTCATTTTCATTGGTTTAGCGTCCCCTTTGTCCATTTGGCGAGTTTTCCGTTAATTTAGCAACATTTAAAAAAGTCGCCAAGTTGGCGACATTCCTCCAAATTCGTCGCCAAAATCTCGCCAAGCGTTATAGACGGAGAAATAAGTTATTCTTACAGCAGATAAATGACTATTGGCGTTTAAATACAAAAGTATTACTCGAGGTATCTTTTTTCATGAATGGAACGAGCTAGATCCACGAGAATGTCACCAAATTTATCGCATGGTATTACATATGAAAGTGAACATGCTTTTTAATAGGAATTATTTTTTTTTTATTTTATATGATTTTTGGATAATTATTTTTTTTTTGAAAAATGTGCAATATCTTGATGACGGTTCATGCTAGCGTTCTAAAATTTATGTCAATCGTTTTCTAATGAAAAATTACATAAGAAATGTCTATTTGCGTAACTTCATTAGAGGTTTTGATTTTTTGACGATTTTTTTCAAAATTTCACTCGAAAATTTAGGGGGGTTCTGAACATTTGATTGCGTATAAAAGCAATAAGCTTCCAGTATTCACTGATTGTAATTTTTGTACCAAATTTCGTTCGAATCCGTCCATTCGTTCGTCAGTTATCGTCTCCACTGACACACACATACACACACCACTTCAAAAATGTTCGATTCGTGATCAGGGATGGTTGAAACGTGCTCTCCCTTCGAAAACTCGAATTCGAATCCGTCACAATACTTTCCTTATACATTATTGTATATAAGGAAAGTAAGAATTGGATGTGGGCTGCACTTGACTTTTCTTATATAATGTAATGAATTTACTTCTTTAACGTTAAATAAGAAAGATCAATCATGCATAAGCATTGATTATGAAACACTTTCCAACTGAAATGCAATATCATTTAAAATTTTTTTAAATGTGATACATTCAGTGGTGATATATTTTACATTATCACAGTACTACAGTAATTTATTACACTTAAATATTTAAAACTGTATCGAAATATAAATCATCTGATTCTCTATGCAAAATCAATAAATATTTCATTCATATAACTTGTATTCCAGATTCCAGAGCTAAATAATTTTGTGTGAAAAAAATTCAGCAATTCTTATGTAACTCACCTTACAATCGCTTCAGATATTTGCATAAGTTAAAATTAGGATTCGTTGAAGAAATAATAAAAGTTTAGGGATCATTTAAAGTCACAATTATTGTAATTGCATAGGCACGGAATTTAGATACACAGATAATACACAGATGCGCAGATAATATATGTGTGTTTATGTATTCAAAGTATTGGAATCGTGCCGAAGATCGGAACTCGAATTTTCGAAGGATCTACACCTTTTGGGACTTCTAGAACACGAAAAAACTAATTTGAGAAAACTAATTTGAGGAAGACGTCTGTGTGTGTAAGAGTGTATCTGTGTATGTTTCTGTGTGTCTGTGAGGATATTACATCCACTCTAATTGAAAAACTAATGGACCGAATTTCATAAAATTTGGTTGGTATGTTTTTTGTGGGAAATCCTGATGTTCATTAGATTATAGTACGATTCGTAATAAAAGAATCTGCCTTCTTTGCGAAATGGCCGGCAGAAATTGCCTTTATCCACTCTAGCTAAAAACTAATGGAACAAATTTAACAAAATTTGGTGTACAATATTTCAATGACCTACAATTGATTTATATACCAAATTTAACAAAATTTGGTACATAAATCATTTGTAAGTTATTCTAGTACGATTCAGGAAAAAGGAACGGGCTGTTTTTGCGAAATGGCCCGCAAAAATCGTTAAATATAAAAATAAAGGACTACGTGTGCTCAATTATATCAATTAAATTCCTATTTTATGCGTGATTTTTGACAACAAAAAGAATAAGACTAACCCCATTACTCTAAGACTAGCCGTTCTTGAGATATTCTAGTTTTTTCGCGTTTTCGCTACGCTACCTTTGACAATAAGTCCAGCTATCAAATGAGAACCAAATTTAAGTTTAACGTGCAAATTCAATGTCATTTAAAATACTTATGGGTGTTATTTTGTGCAGATAAACTCAAAATATTATTGAAGAAATAAAGAGAACGTGAATATGAGTCTGCAGGGAAAGACATGTGCTGCCCACATCAGAATTTTTAACAATATTACAACAATGATTTATAGAAGTGAATGGGGATTATTTGCAGGCCATTTCGAAAAAAATGTATGCTTTATATTTAAAGATCCACCAAATTTTTGTAGAATAAAATGTTCAACAATTTAAGCTGTGTACCAAATTTTAATTCTCTAGGACGTAGGAAAGTGCATTAAAAATGCCATCAAATAAGTATATCATGAAAAGTTATATAAAATTAAAAAAAATTTCAAAAATTGTTATCTACCAAATTTATTTTAAAATGTGAAGCCTCTCTCATGTACAAAATAATTAAACTCTTGGAAAGATATTTATTATATAACATATCTCTCTTTTCTTTCTGGAGGATCTCCCAAAAGTCAGAATTTTAATTGCATTTGTTTTTCTTCCTATATTAAATAATTTTTAATTAAAAAACTACTTAACATATTTTACTGAAATTTTTTATATATATTTTATGGGATTATGTGAATATTTCCTAAAAATTTCGAAGCAATTTGTGAATTTTAAATTTGCTTAAAAAATGTTTGAAAAATTAGGTCCCATAGGGTTCAATGTATTTCATTTTTTCAACCCGGGTTCAATATAAAACTAATTGGGTGATATTATTTATTTCTATTCCCATAGGACCGTCTGAAAAACATACTAAAATTTCATTTTGATAAAGTCATTTTTACGGCAGTTATCGTGCTAACGGACAGACAGACAGAATGAACAAAGTCATAAACACTTTTCAACTAAGTTGTAAAGTGTTAAAAAGTGATGAAATGATCCACGGCACATTGTTTGTAACATTAAATTGTACATTTGGCGCGGTAAATTGTACATCCGGTTGACAACATCTAAAACTATTTCGTACGCAATTAACTTATATTTTGCGCATCTCTAAATTAACAATTATTAATATTTATAGTATTCTCAATAAGCAATATATTCCATATATTTAAATATTTCAATAATAAATTCACCAATTAGACATAATTTTTATTAACTTACCGTCATTTTTGCACTTTTGATGATATTTTTGTCAATGTGGGACCAAATATCTTCAAATTCGCGATATTTAAAAGAGCATTTCTTATATAATAAAAAACATGCCCATCATATGACAGAATTAAAAATTTTCAAAATATTACATCCTATTTGGCGTCATTTTTATTAATTTGGCAACATATAAAAAGACGCCAAGTTGGCGATATGCCTCCAAAATTCGTCGCCAGAATTTTGCCAAGCGTTTCAGACAGTCTTATATTCTTTCCAAAATATTGAATTTTAATCATTTAGTTATTTTCATTGATGTCGCCAAATTGATGAAAATAACGTTACATTTCTAAAACTGGCTAAGTTGGCGATATTCGGGTGGCGATATTCGGGTGTTCATTGATGTCGCCAAATTGATGAAAATAACGTTACATTTCTAAAACTGGCTAAGTTGGCGATATTGGGGTGGGACTTTTCATGTCCCACAGTATAGAACTAGAAGCTTGAATTTATTTGCCATTAGGAAGTTTGGGTCGAGTATTGGCAATAATTGTGCTATAAATTGCTTTTCTAAATTATATAATGGTTTCCCTGATTATCTTGATATTTTTTATTCTTCTGAGAAGGATTTTAAAGAGCATTTGTTGTGAACATCTTGTGTTTTATTACATGTATTCTTGTGAAATGTTTTTTAATTTTAATGTTTAACTTTTTAATGTATTTTAACTTTTTTTAATGCATGTCATGGTATTTTGAATGTAGTTTTGCTCCTGCATGCTGTAACTGGGACTACGTCCTGTTGCTTGCAGTCTTTGTAATAAATAAATAAAATAAATAAATAAATTCCACCAAATTCGTCGCTAAAATTTCGTCAAGTATTATGGTCGGAGAAATTGGACGGCAATTGTCGGAAAACAGATAAACGACTAATGGCGTCAAAATACAAAACTATTATCCACAGTATCTTCTCTTATAGTAGATTATTTCTTTCCAAGATATTTGATTTTTATCAATTAGTCTTCATTTTCATTGATGTAGCGCATTTTTATCAATTTGGTGACATTTTGATCAATTTGGCGATATTTTCGTCAATTTGGCAATATTTAAAAAACTTGCCGAATTGGCGTATTCCGCCAAATTTGCTGCAAAAATTTCGCCAAACATTGTTTATGGAGAAATAGGTTAGTCTTATGGTAGATAAATGACTAATGGCGCTAAATTGCAAAGCTATTATCCAAAGTGTCGTCTTTCGTGAATGGAACGAGCTAGATCTACGAGAATGATAATAATTTTATCGCATAATATTACATATGAAAAGTAAACAGATTTTTCAATAGTTAATATTTTTCAAAATTTTATGTAATTTTTTGATAAATGTGTTTGAAAAATGTGCAATATCTTGATAACGGTTTATGCTAGAGCTCTAAAGTTTATGTCAATCGTTTTCTAATAAAAAATGACATAAGAAATGATTATTTACGTAACTTTATTGAATGTTTTAATTTTTTATTTTTTCAAAATTTTCAAAATTAGGAGGGTTCTGAACTTTCGATTGCGCGTAAAAACAATAGGATTCCAGTATTCACTGATTATGATTTTTGTACCAATTTTTGTTCGGATCGCTTGATGTGTTCGTGAGATATCGTCTCCACAGACTCGCTGACACACACACACACACACACACATCACCTCAAAAACATCCGATTCGTGTTCAGGGATGCTTGAAACGTACTCGTCCCATTACAATACGTTTCTTATACATTATACGAGTACTATGTATATAAGGAAAGTAAAAATGCATTAAAGTTAGGCTTGCTATAGATCTAAACAATATGGAAGATGAATGTATGAGAAAGTCCTGTGGAAACTCGTAGTTCAAATATTTTATTTTATATTAGGCTTCTTATTCTTATGTATATGTTTGAAAGTGTTATAAAAACATTCAAAAAAGAAAAACTTATTTTTTAAGGGGACTGAAGTAGTGCAAAAAAACAAATCTCAAATGTGTTGGTGGTAGGGGAAGGAGGGTACTGTTCCTGTTGATGCCGCCCCCACTGGGTTTCGGTCCCTGTTGATGCTGCCCCCACTGGGTTCCGGTCTAAATTGGGTGCACTGTCCCTGCCGTCCAAATAGATACCTTACACTTTCGCGTAGGTCAGACGATCTGGGTCGAACAAATAAATACGCAATTATTTTTTTGTGAATGGGTTGGCACAGCTCCATAATATGCAGGAAACTTGAAAAGGAGGAAAAAGCAAGACAGAGGGAGCAAACTCTTCTAGAAAAAGGGAAGAAACTTGGAGGAGAAATATTTAGAGCAGTGCTTTCCAACCGGAGCGTCGTGACACTTGGTGTGTTACTACTCGGTAGTAAGGGTGTCGCGAAATTTATGGTTACACTCGGATCCACAAAAATAAAATGGAAACTATGCAATGTTTCCAAGTTTTTCTGAAGAGAATTCATAAAAGATAATTTTAAGTGCAATTGGGTTATTTACGTACCTTACAAGAAAACATAGAATATATATATTTTTTTTATTTGAGTTAAGTTTCAAAATATCGGTGAATAAGAAAAGTCCATTGATTTCTCTAAAAAATATCTATTTTTTTTCTGAATAAAGGTCTAATACATTTACAAAACAGCGGAGTCGTGAAACTGAAGTTCCAAGAAGTGATTTTAGATTTTTTTTTATGAGAGAGTTTTATGAGGTCGTAAAACGTACCTTTTTGCCAAATATCGAATTTCAGGAAAACAATTTCTTTATACAATAGTAAGTGTGGGGGGAGGGGGGGGGGGTTACAAATTAGTACTTACCAGTTTGACAAGTAAAATATTTATAAGTCATAGTAAACGAACATTTTGTTTACGAGGGTTTGTTTTGTAGAACATTTTTACCTAGGAGGATGGAATAATGGGAGTCGGCGTGTGGGGGGGGAGATATTGAGGTTTGTGGATTTCTGCGCGGGTGATTGGCATCCATTTTGGGGGGGTCCCACGAAATAGAGCAGTGCTCATTGAGTTTTGTTAGTGTTCTCGAGTAGACTGCTCTGGGCGTCCCAATAAAATTGTGTGACAATTATAATGACTTTAAAGGTCGGCATTTTGACTTTAAAGCCCCCTCCCCCCAGTAATGCTTTAAGGATTTCCCCATATAATAAAAGGAACAGGGTCTCT